>OY731402.1:31678255-31882387 GCA_963425845.1 Sphenostylis stenocarpa | reverse complement strand
AGACCGCCGTATGGGCCAACCGAACGCCGTCTCGTTGTCGGCAAAAATGAGAACGCCGTCTCGTCCAACGAGACCGCCGTCTCGGTTGCCTGACAGAACGAGACCGCCGTATGGGCCAACCAGAACGCCGTCTCGTTGTCGGCAAAAACGAGAACGCCGTCTCGTTGCACCAGACCGCCGTCTCGTCCCGGAAGATAAACGAGACCGCCGTCTCATCCACCCAGACGGCGGTCTCGATCTGGAAATTTTCCCTATATATAGGGGGCGCGACTTTGGGCTTCCTCACAACTCATTTTGGCCCCAGAACCTCCTCTCCCTCAACTCCTGCACTCCCAAGCCCCCTCTAGTCAATATGTTTGGAAGAAGCGCTTCTAGAAAGAGAAGGGGCACTGCTGGTGCTAGTAGTTCCGCAGCACCACTATCCCAGGACCCTTCACAGCTTACGCCACAACACCAGGCCCGTCTTGAGAATATCCGGACCTACCAGTGGCACCCTATGCTCAAGCTGGATTTTAACATACTGGCTGAGTTCGGATGGGAGGACGACGTCCGGGCCCACCTAGACAACATTGGGTGGGGATTCCTGCTGCACCCACCACCTACACATGTTTACCCGCAGGCGGTGCTGGAATTTTTAGCCTCTGTCTCCTACTCCGAGAGCCCCTCCACTGTCCCAGGCCTACCACCCACTCGGATGGTAACCTACTTTATGAATGGGCGATGACAGGACTTCCACCCTCAAAGAATTCAACGTGGACATCGGGTTCATCCGGCCCGAGGAGGCCATGACCCGGGAGTACCGTGACGCCATCCGCTCACGGCCCGCCCACCTTACTCGCTGCGAGAGATGTGGCGCGAGCTCACGGGAGCCACCACATTGCCCACGCCGATGAGGGGATCCGCACTTCCCCAGGCACTCCGCATCCGCCACAAGCCGCTGGCTGGAACTATCCATGGGAGGAAAGAAAGTCAAGGCAAGATATCCCTCCTCGACCTCTTCATACTATACTGCATGAGCCGAGGCGGCGCCGCAACCCCGGTACTTCTTCACGAGAGCCCTCGGGGACTTCGGGAACAGATCTGCGGGGCGTCCTCGTTGCTCCCTTCATCACCCCCTTAGCGGAAAGGATTGGGTGCCCCGGCCGGAAGAGCTGGCCCATAACCTGCGACCCGAATCAATCGGCGGAACGATCTTGGTCGGCATGGGAATGCTGATCCGCAGAGGAAGCCAGCTGGCTCTCCACCCCACCCCGGATTTTGCCTTAGAGCTCCAGGATGTGATGCGGGCCGTGCCCACATCCCCCGGTTCCCAGCAGCAGCAGCAGCAGCAGCCGCCCCGGTATTCAGACGACTTTGTTGGCATGCACCTCCACATGGACGACCTGTGCCGGCAGCTCGATGGTATGACTGTGAGACAAGAACAGGCGTCCCAGAGGCGTGATCAGCTATTCCAAACAGTGGAACAACTGTCCCAAAGGCAGGAGGCCTTTGACACCCGACTGGGGGAGATGTACCAGTACCAACAAAGCATGCGCCAGGATTGGGCGACTTTTCAGCAGAGGTACCAGGATGAAGTCCAAGAGATGGAGGACTTCAGATACCATATGTACCAGCATTACCCTCCCCAGGGATCAGGCCCAGAAGATAGCCCTTAGGGATAGTAGCTCCAAAAATAGGGATGTAATAAAATCTTCCCAATAAATAAAATTTTATTTCATGCATCTTTTTGCCACCCTTTCCAAAAGTCAGCGTAACAAAAAGAAAACTAAGAGTAAAAGACATACGCTCAATGAAAAAAAGCCAAAATCCTAAATCGCGAGAAAAGAGAGATAAACCGCGAGAAAAAGGCAGGGTTAAACCGTCGCACCAACCAATAAAGTTTCGACCACCGAGCAAAAGCCAAACAAAACCAAGATCCATCCAACCAACCAGCCGGGACTGGAAGATCACTACCAAAAGAACAAAAACAAAGGACCCCCAGCAATCAGCAAAGGCCGATTGATCACCAACAAAATCCCCGGCATGGCCCGGATGACTAATCAATCAGAAAAGCAGTCAAATCAGCACAAGCAGCACTCTCCAGAGAGCTGCGCCTGATCTGCGCTCGAGCCGGATCAGTAAGTCGCATTACCACCCTGATGGGGGGTTCATACCCATCCGGTCCCGCACAACGGACTGTACCACCCTGATGGGGGGCTCGTACCCATCCGGTCCCGCACAACGGACTGTACCACCCTGATGGGGGGTTCATACCCATCCGGTCCCGCACAACGGACTATACCGCCCTGATGGGGGGTTCGTACCCATCCAGTCCCGCGCAACGGACTGCAACTACCAGCCTGATGGGGGGTTTATACTCATCAACCGAAGGATCGGCTACGTCAGGAGTAGTATCCGGAGGTTCCACCACGTGTCCATCGAAGGGATCGGCTACGTCAGAAGTAGTATCCTGGAAGTGCACGAACACAGAAATCATCCCCCAGAGAGTCGGCGCATGGGCCACATGAACTGTAAGCCGCCATTACCACCCTGATGGGGGGTTCATACCCATCCGGTCCCACACAACGGATCGTACCAGCCTGATGGGGGGTTTATACCCATCAACCGAAGGATCGGCTACGTCAGAAATAGTATCTCGGAGGTACACGACCACAACATCTCCCCATAGGATCATCCGCCACAAGACGGCAGTCCGAAGGGTAACCGGGAAAGAGGGTCAACTCCTTTACCTTCCTGTCAATCTGTCTGGCACAACAGGCCAACAGTCGACTAGTCAGGTAAAGGGGGGGCAGCTGTAGACCCCAAATCTTGCCCGGGCTCCAAATAAAGTCAGAAGATCCCCTATTTTGAAGACGGCTGAAGCCTAACAAGCCACTAGGAGAGACTATTAGGCTCCCGTACCAAGATAGGAAGTTTTTCTGGGCCGAAAAATAAGTTTTCTCGCCTCGAAGGGACGAGACCGCCTTCTGGATGACCCAGACCGCCGTTTCGCCTCGCGTAGCAAGCGAGACTGCCGTCTCGTCTAACGAGACCGGGGTCTCGTTGCCCACAAAAACGAGACGGCGGTCTCGTTCACCCAGACCCCGGTCTCGTTGCCTACAAAAACGAGACGGCGGTCTCGTTCACCCAAACCGGGGTCTCGTTGCCTACAAAAACGAGACGGTGGTCTCGTTCACCCAGACCCCGGTCTCGTTTCCTGCGAAGAACGAGACGGCGGTCTCGTTCACCCAGACCCCGGTCTCGTTTCTTGTGAAGAACGAGACGGCGGTCTCGACCCTGTCAGACGAGACCGGCGGTCTCGCCATCTGACAGCATGAAAACCTATAAATAGGGGCTCTCCCCCCCTCATTTTCACACACCACAGCTGCATAGCTCTCCCTTCTCTCTAGAACTTCTCTCTAGAATCCCTCCGATGCATTTCCGGAGTTTCTGAGTGTTTTAAAGAGTGATTTTCGGCGTTCGAGAGGTTTCCGACGTCTTGTAGAGTGAAGGGCTGCCATAAAGCACCCTATTTTTCCAGAGAATTAATATAAAAAGCGTGCTTCGGAGGTTCAAATTCTCTCTTTCCACCTTTACCGCTTTTATCTTAAATTATGCGAGAGACAGTAGGGTCATGTAGTCATACTTTTAAATTCCGCGAGAATAAAAAGGGCAAAAGTGCGTTTTCTAGTTTATCAATAAAAATAAGCCGGCCTATCATAGGGAACCCGAAAGGGGCGTCGCAAAGGGACTAATACTCCCTTTGCACGTAACCAACTCCCTTACCCAACTCTGGTTCTAATGACCAAAGTTGGTTTTCGAAAACCAACGCCTTTTTAAACCCCTTTTCCGATGTTTATGGTAAAAATATCGGTGGCGACTCCATAGAACCCAAAATAAATAAGTCCTTGGATTAGCCCGGTTATCGGACAGCCCAAGGACACTTTTCGAAAACCTCGCCCCTAGGTTAGCCCAGTTGTCGGACAACCTAAAGGCGTTGTAACCACCAATAAAAAAACGCGAAAACAAGAGGGTCGATAAAACCATCGCGTCGCTCCGACCGCCTCGTTTTTTACGGCGGCGACAGTGCACCTCCAGGATACTCCTTCTGACGGTAGTCGATCCCTTTGGTTGACACGTGGTAGAACCTCAGGATACTCCTTCTGACGGTAGCCGATCCTTCGGTTGATGGGTATAAACCCCCCATCAGGCTGGTAGTTGCAGTTCACTGTGTGTTGGACTGGATGGGTATGAACCCCCCATCAGGCTGGTACAGTCCGTTGTGTAGGACTGGATGGGTATGAACCCCCCATCAGGCTGGTACAGTCCATTGTGTAGGACTGGTGGTGGTGGCGTCTTACTGCTCAGGTGGCTCATGCGCCGATGTTGAGATGTGTTTTCTTTTTCTTTGATTTGGTCGTCCGGTCTACGCCTGGGATTCTGTTGGTGTTCATCCAGGCTTGTTGATTGCTAGGGATTCTTTGTTTTTAATCTTTTGGTAGTGGTCATCCGACTTTGCTGGTTGTCGAGAATATTTGATGAGTGCCTCTTAGGTAGGCAGGAATCCTCTGGGGATTTGTTGATCTTGGTGAGGCCTCTTAAGTAGGCAGATATCTATTGAAAAATTTGTTGATTTTGATGGTGCCTCTGAGCAGGCAGATACTCCATTGAGTTTCTGGTAATGCCTCTGAGTAGGCAGATGCTTCATCAGAAGTGAAGACTTTTGGCTGCATTTGTTTTGCCTCTGACTAGGCTGATATTCCCTTATGGGGATGCTGGCTCTTGCTTGCCAGGTCTTGCCTATGCATAGGCAAATGACATTCTGAGGATGAATATGGCCTTTGCAGTAGGCTAACTGGGGATGATCTTTCTTTTTTATTGATCCACGGGGAATTGGTTGCCTTCCCGGGGATCTAATTTTGATTTCTCCTTTGAGGGAATGGAGTTTTGACTCCTTGTTGGATGTTGTTGGTATGAGGTGGCTTTGCCGATACTCTTGTTTCATTGGGATTTCCGATTCCTTCTTTTTCATTGATTTTTTCCTTTTCTGCGGTGACCCACTTAGGGATTTTATTGATTGCCTAAAAGTTAGGATTGATTTCGCCTTTTCTCCGCGATTTATCTCTTTTTTTTTATCACGATTTTGAAATCTGGCTTTTTTATGGGGATAATGCGTAAGCCTTTTTACTTTTTAGTCTCTTTTTATTACGCTGGCTTTTTCCTTTCCTTTTGGGGGGGGGGGGTCCACTAGGGATGACGTTTTATTTCTTTAGTGATCCACCAGGGAATTAGTTGACTTCCTGGGGATCTGATTTTTCTTTTCTAGGAATGGAGTCTTGGCTCCTTCATTGATGTTGATGCGAGCTATACTTGTGAAGCTCTTATTCCACTGGGGGATGAGAATTTCTGATTCCTTTTTGTAGAATTTTTTGGAGATCCACTTGAGGATTTTTATTCGGCCTTTTCTTTTGGACATCCTCTGGGGATGCAAGAGTTTTCTTCTTTTTTCCTTTTTTGTTGAGCCCTTGATGGTTTGGACTCTTTTGACTGTTGATGATGATGGGCTCTTGAAGCCTTTATTCTTCATTGGGGAGTGTGGAGGAGACTTTGGGTGAGTGTGCTCGATGACTCATGTAGTGGTAATGCTGAGCTGTGAGGAGTGTTTTTGTTTTGCCTTCGGAGTAGGAAGGGATCCTCTTGGGGATGACTAAGCCTTTCCGTCGACTTTTCTTTTATGATGTCTGACGATTGTGCCCTCTTTTATTGGGTGATGATTGGAGCTTTGGCTTCTGGAAGCTTCTTATGAAAACTCGCTCTTCTTTCTTGAGGGAGAGCAATGTTTGGAGACTTATTACTTTCTTGTGCCTTCTTTTCTGGGTAGAAGGATGGTAGCTGGAGCTCTTGATTTTCAGAAGCTCTTATTCTGCTGAGTCGCTGATTGACGACTTGCTCTGTTTTCTTGAGGGCATTATTTGGAGACTCAGTCTCAGTGATCCTGTTTTCAATCACAAACATGGAGCTAGTCTCCTTATATGCATGAAAGCTTTTCATTTTTTGTTATTTGTCTAAAGTAATTTTTATTTCTTTCATTTTTGACATTGACAAAGTCGTTTTATGCGACTACTTGTGTGTGGATGCCCTAAATGCAATCTATTCTTTTTTATTGATGCATCTGGAAAAGTGACTAGCATTCTCCTGCTGGACTTTTATGATTATGTTGAAGGGCCCCTTTCTTTTATTCATTTTTTGGTTTAGCCCTATCTTTTGCCTAGACCGCCCTTTTTGGGGTTTTCGGTCTAGCGGGCTGCCTTAATTTTTGCCTAGGATATCTTAGCGGGCTTTTTTTCCTGTTTTATGAATGCCCTAACTTTTGCCTAGACCGCCCTTTGCGATTTTTCGATCTAGCGGGCTATCCTAACTTTTGCCTAAGAATCTCCTAGCAGGCATTATTTTTTATTTTTATTTTTCTCATTTCTCTTTTCTTTTTGAGAGAAAGGACCCTATGCATGTATGCAATGTTTGCGATATGCATCCTATAATACTATTTCAATTAATTTTTCAAAAGGATTAACCAATGTGCTTTTAATTCTGATGAGCTTCTGACGTTATGTGCTTTATCGACATGATAGGCTGTACCAATTTTTCCGTCTCGATTTTTTCATGACCGAAGAATGATTGTGTTAATTGTAGAGCGACTTGCCATGTCAGTGCGCCCCTCCCTTTCCTTGGGGATGTAAATCCTCCTATTAATTACTATCTCCACATTTCTCTACTACTTACTAGAATGTTGTAGTGGTAAGGGTCAAGAGAAGAGAAAGAAGAGGATATTTAATTCAAAGGCTTGTGTTTTAGAATTGTTTTATTTTGACAAAAAATGGTTTTTGTAAGCACGGCTAGCCAAGGTTGGTTAGAGTGTTTAGGCTAGTTTAGGAAAATGTTTCGTTTATGGAATGGTGTCTTATTGTATGGCGCCAAGGTTGTGCTATGTCCTAACTTTTGTCTAGGTTTCATTTTTCTTGCTTTGGGAAACCTAGCGGACTTTATTTTGTAACCCTAACTTTTGCCTAGGCTACCATTTATGGTTGTTCGGGTTTCCTAGCGGGTTTACCCTAACTTTTGCGTAGCCCCCTTAATGGGTTTCCTACCGGGTACCTTGCCCTCTTTTTTTTTTTGGCCTTTAGCTTTAGCTTCTATGGGCTTCCTTTGATTTTTGTTTTCTTTTTGCACAACATTGGCGAAACATGACTTTACTTATGACGAGGTAAAACTTTATTTTGTGCTTCTAGTCAATCAGTGGTGATGGATTTGACTTTTATTTTGGTCAATGGCGCATTTTGATTACTTTGACGTACTTTTGAAAATGTTTGCTTAAACATGGTTATTAATGAGGTTTAGACATTAATAGAAAGAAGAGAAGCAGATAGTAAGAATGACATTCTTTGTAATTAATAGGGAAATGTGTGCCCTACAATGCTCTGGGGTCGGGCTAGCCCCGAGGAGTAATCTCTAATAGTCATTGGATTTACAAACCCTAAGAATCCGAAGGAGAACACCTAATGACTAAAGTCGCTTTTGACGCTTGAACCCCTTTGTATGGGAAAATCTGATTCAAGGTGCGGAGGGGAGACTTCCCTTTTCTTCGTGCGGCTTGATCTTTTGTAGGGTCATGCCCTAGGCCATGCTTTAAAGGATTGTCTTTAAAATCTGGTGGCTCCCTTATTCCTTGAGAGTTTCTAATGAGCCCTTGGTTTGGGCGGAATCCATATTTCCTCATCATGTGGGTCACCTTCATATTGTTGGGGAAGTCTTTTCATATTGGCAAAAGATATTTCAAAGGTCCTCTTCAATCTCATCCATTCAAGGTAGGGCAAACGACTTGCTGATCCGAATGTCGTTTTTAGCTCGAACCATGACCAGCTTGTCACCTACCGTGAGTTTGTCTTTTTGGCAGAGCGTTGAAAGAATTGCCTCAGCGTCGTGAATCCAAAGTCTATTCAATTTCCTCTTTGGATTATGTTTCTCTTCGATCTTATTATTTTTCCTTTATTCTTGGGAGCATTGTCTTGTAGCTCCTCGGGGGAGTAGATTCTTCTACTTCTAATCCTGCCCCCCAATGCCGGCTATGCTAGAAATATCCTTGTTAATGGGTAATGTTTTTGGTATCTTCATGGTACCACCTTATTCGATTCGAGGCGTGAACAAAATGTAACGACATCCTTGTCCCTTTTCCTTATTTACTCAGATGACCAATGGTTGAGGCTTATTATCCTTCTTAGGCGGATCAACCGTTGGAGATAACTTGACGACAAAAGGTTTGTTCTTCATCCTACTTCGATTCGTGGAAAGTACATCGACTAATCCTTTCTTTTTATTATCTTATTATTATTAAAGTGAGAATGAATGCAATTTATGAATGCAATTCATGAATGCAATAGACGGTTGAGATGATGAAAACGAACAATTTTATTTATTTCATCCAGACAGTGTACATTCCTCAATGCAATGTTGCGAAGTACATTTTTTTTATAAAGTGGAGAAGCCTAAATGAACTCATAGGCAGTTGTCGCCGCCGTCCGTTCCGACGTCCAGGGACATCTCGAATGTTTATGCGAGCGGTCGCGAAAAGATGGTTAAGACTCGCGTTTTATGTTAAAATTATGTTCATTGCTTCCGAGGTGCCCAACAACTGAACTATCCTCTAATAAAAGCAAGGTTTTCGAAAAGGGGTTCTTATGGAGTCGCCACCAATGTTTTGACCGTAAACATTGGAAAAGGATAAAAAGGCATTGATTTTAATAAAAACCAAACTTGGCCATTATAACCAGAGTTAGGTAAGGGAGTTAGTTACGTGTGGGGAAGGTGTTAGCACCCCACAACGCCCCTTTCGGGTTCCCTATGACGGATTAATTCATTTAAGTGAAGATTATGAGGAATTACGCGATTACCCTATTTTATTGCATAATGTTAAAAATGGCTATCTACATGACTTTATTTCTTATTGCATACAGAAAACAATAAATAAAGCAGTAAAAGAGAAGAGAATTGAACAGAACCTCCGTAGCAAGCTTTGTATTACGAATCTTTAATCGTGAGGATGCGTTTTGGCAATCCTTCGCTCTACAAAGACTCTCCTCTCCAAATACAAGATCGACTCGACTCAATTTTATAGAAGAATCGAATGCTGGAATATGATTCCTTAACTGATTGTTACCTTATTAAGGCAATCAGAGAGTTCATTCGAAGAGGGAAGAGGATAGACAAGTACTTGGAGTTGTCTGGTGTGTGAAACAGTGGCAAATGAGCCTCCTATTTATAGTTTTTCGCTGCCTGCACAGTTTGAGACGCCCTCTGGGTTGGGACGGCCGTCCCAACTGCCTCTTTTACAAAGGCTGAGACCACCTGAAATCTGGGACTGGCAGTCCCACTTGGGACGGCCGTCCCACTTGGCCAGGGAAGGTTGGGACGGCCGTCTCGACCTTGGGACGGCCGTCTCGACCTGTTTTGGCCAGCCTTTGTGTTCTGGGACCTCTAGGAAGCTTTCCTTTCTTTATTCAGACGTCGGTTGATGTCTATAAACGCCCATTGAAGTTTTATCGTCATATAGGAAGTCTTCTTGGCCTTTATTGAGATGTCAGGCGAGCTTTGTCTTGTTGTAGGAAGTCTCTTTTAGCCTCTTTTGAAAGACCGGGCAAAATTAGGGGTCTATAGCTGCCCCCCCTTCACCTGCCTGGCTAATTTGTTGGCCTAATAGGCTGACAAGATTAGTTGGTAGGGGAAGGAGTTAACCCTTTTGCCCGGTTATCCTTCGGATGCTTCTTTGCTGATCCTCTGGATGATAAATATTTTTGATAGGTACCAACCCCTATCTGGTTTGAGCCTTACTTTGTAAGGCTCTGGTGAGTACTTACCCTCACCCGGTATGAGTCTGCATTTCGCTAGACTCTTGTGGGTACCTACCCCCACTAGGTATAAACCTTGTTTTGCAAGGCTTTGGTGAGTACCTACCCTCACCCGGTATGAGTTCGCATTTTGCTAAACTCTTGTGGGTTCTTACTTTCGAGGTGCTCAACACTGAACTATCCTCTAATAGAAGTAAGGTCTTTGCAACCCGTTTTTTGTAATGTTTAGGTGAGTATTTTACTCCACCTAATACATTCTGCTAATTTTTTATGAGTACCTACCCTCATCCGGTATAAACCTTATTTTATAAGGTTTTGGTGGGTACCTACCCCCACCTGGTACGAATCTGCATTTTGCTAGATTCTGATGAGTACCTACCCTCATCTGGTATAAACCTTATTTTGTAAGGCTTTGGTGAGTACCTACCCCCACCTGGTACGAATCTGCGTTTTGCTGGATTCTGATGAGTACCTACCCTCATCTGGTATAAACCTTATTTTATAAGGCTTTGGTGAGTACCTACCCCCACCTGGTACGAATCTGCGTTTTGCTGGATTCTGATGAGTACCTACCCTCATCTGGTATAAACATTATTTTATAAGGCTTTGGTGGGTACCTACCCCCACCTGGTACGAACCCTATTCTATAAGGCTCTTGTGGGTACCTACCCCCACCTGGTACGAACCCTTTTCTATAAGGCTCTAGTGAGTACCTACCCTCACCCGGTACGAACCATATTCTATAAGGCTCTTATGGGTACCCACCCCCACCTGGTATGAACCCTATTCTATAAGGCTCTGATGGGTACCTACCCCCACCCGGTACGAACCCTATTCTATAAGGCTCTGATGGGTACCTACCCCCACCCGGTACAAACCCTATTCTATAAGGCTCTTGTGGGTACCTACCCCCACCTGGTACGAACCCTATTCTATAAGGCTCTGATGGGTACCTACCCCCACCTGGTACGAACCCTATTCTATAAGGCTCTTGTGGGTACCTACCCCCACCTGGTACGAACCCTATTCTATAAGGCTCTGATGGGTACCTACCCCCACCTGGTACGAACCTTATTCTATAAGGCTCTTGTGGGTACCTAGCCCCACTTGGTATGAACCCTATTCTATAAGGCTCTTGTGGGTACCTACCCCCACCTGGTCCGAACCCCGTTCTGCAAGGCTCTGATGGGTACCTACCCCCGCCTGGTCCGAACCCTGTTCTGCAAGGCTCTGATGGGTACCTACCCCCACCTGGTGCGAACCTCATTCTGCAAGGCTCTGATGGGTACCTACCCCCACCTGGTCCGAACCCCGTTCTGCAAGGCTCTGATGGGTACCTACCCCCACCTGGTCCAAACCCCGTTCTGCAAGGCTCTGATGGGTACCTACCCCCACCTGGTCCGAACCCCGTTCTGCAAGGCTCTGATGGGTACCTACCCCCACCTGGTCCGAACCCTGTTCTGCAAGGCTCTTGTGGGTACCTACCCCCACCTGGTCCGAACCCCGTTCTGCAAGGTTCTTAGGATGTACTTTTTTTATAGTCAATCCTATGGTCTTCTGGTTATGAAGATGTGTTGGTGGCTTACTATTTTTGATCATGCGCCCATTCCGTGGGGAATATTTGATTTGACTTTTTTGTTAGTCGTCCGGTTTTACCGGGGATTTCTTGTTTTTGGCTTTTCTTTTTTAGCCATCCGGCTTTGCCGGGGATTTCTTGTTTTTGGCTTTTCTTGTTTAGCCATCCGGCTTTGCCGGGGATTTTTGTTGGTTGCCTCTTATTTAGGCGGGAATCCCTTGGGGGTTTGTTGATTGTGCCTCTTTGTTTTTAGGCAGGTGCTTCAATAGTGGTGAAGGCTTTATGTTTTTCGCCTCTGAGTAGGCAGATGCTTTATTGGAAGCTTTATGCTTTGGACTTGTATTACCTCTTATAGGTTGATTTCCCATTTCTTGGGGATATCGGTTTTTTGCTTGCCTTAACCAGAGGCTTTCTTGGGAGTGAAGACTTTGCATTTCACTGGGAATATCCATATTGGGTGTTCCAGGTGATTAACTCGCTGAGGATATGAATTTGTATTTTGCCTTTTGCTGGTAGGCCCGCTGGGGATTTTTCTTTTTGGTGATCCACCAGGGATTTGATCGTTTTCTGGGGATCTATTTTGGATTGCCCCCTAGGGAGGGACGAAGTTTTTGGCTCCTTATTGGACGCTGTTGTTTTGAGCTGGCTTTGCCTATGCTCTTATTCCTGCTGGGGAATGAGTTTTTATCTTTTTCTCGCTATTTGTATCTCTTTTTCGCGATTTGGATTTTACATATGTGCGCCTTTTATGCACATTGGCTTTTTCTTTGGATGAAAAGATATCTTTTTTCTCTTTTCTTTTTGGCGATCCCTGGGGAATTTTTCCTTTACTTCTTGGGGATCCAATCCTTGATTTGATTTAGTCTTGAGCTCCTAACTTTGTGAGGCTCTTTATTGAGCGGAATGAAGAAATTTTCTTCTTTTTCTTTTTTGGAGATTCACCAAGGAGTTTGTCGGTTTCTTGAGGATCCAAATTTGATGATGGAGTCTTGGCTCCTGGCTTTATGAAGCTTTTATTTGAGCTGGAAGATGGAAATTTTTGTTTTCCTCTTTTTGTCTTTTTGTAGACTTTTCTTGATAAACTCTTCTTGGAGATTTTTTATTTGGCCTTTTTCGTTGTGGCCTCTATTGGGGAATGAAAGTTTTTCTTTTCTTTCTTTTTGTTGCGCCCTGGTGATATGGAGGATTTGACTCCATATTTTCTTTGATGAATTCTTGTGTAGTTCTTATTCTCTTTATTCTCCTTTGGGGAAGTGGCGGAGATTCTGGATGAGTTTGCTTGATGACTCATGTGGCGATGAAACTGAGTCGTGAGGTAATCTTTTTGTCTTGCCTCTGGAGTAAGCAAGGATCCTCTTGGGGATGATCAAGCCTTTCCATTGGCTTCTCTACGTTGATGGCTTCCTTCTTTTTAGATGGAAGGATGTTGATTGAGGCTTCAAATGACTATGGTTGACAACTCATGTGATGATGATGCTGAGTCGTGGAGTAATTTTTGTTTTGCCTTTGGAGTAGGCAAGGATCTGCTTGGGGATCATCAAGCCTTTCCGTCGGCCTTTTTCTGGTGCACCTTCTTTTATTGGGATAGAAGGTTGGAGCTAATTTTCTTGAAGCTCTTTATTTTGCTGAAATGGTTTTGATTTCGCCTTTCGCAATTTTGATTTTCATTTTAGAGGCTGGATTTTGGCGCCTTCTATTTTCAATCATAAGCATGGAGACTATCCTCCTTATATGCATGTTTATTATTCTTATTTTAAGAAAAATATTTTTTCTTGATTTTGACAAAGTCGTTTTGTGCAACTACTTTGTGTGTGGATGTTCCAGATGCAATCTATTTGTTTATTTATTTTTGATGCATTTAGAATGTAACTGGCCTTCTCCCGTTAGCTTCTTATGAATGCGCCGATGGGCTTCTCCTTTATGACCATGATGGTGGGCTCCTCTTTCATGATGATGGGATCCTCTTTTATTCATCTTTTGGTTTTAGCCCTATCTTTTGCCTAGACCGCCCTTTATGGGTTTTCGATCTAGTGGGCTGCCTTAATTTTTGCCTAGAATATCTTAGGGGGCTTTTGCCTTATCTTTTGCCTAAATCGTTCTTTTGGGGTTTCTGATCTAGTAGGCTACCCTAGTTTTTACCTAAGAATATCCTAGCAGGCATTTATTCTTTCATTATTTTTATGCTTCCTCTTTTTAGATGCATGCTTGATCTTTGATTAAAAGTCTTTGCGCATATTTATGATTTATCAATAAAGAGGCATTTCCATAATATTTGGTCAAGAGAAAGGAAATGAAAAGGAATTTTTATTGATAAATGAGCAAAAGTTTTATTTCTTTTATAGAAGGATTTCAAAAGGTATTTAGAAGAATGGGTGGTCAGGGTTGGCTATACTGTTTAGGCTTATACAGTCATGTCCATGATATCTGCCCCCTGGTTCTCCTAATTGCTTCAGTTGAGATGTCTGAGCTCAGAGTGAAGACTATGCAGACTGCTTGCTTCTGGAAGAATGTTATTTTAGCCGCCTTTTCGGTTTTCGACTAAAGTAACCACTTCTCTTAATTTCTCTTTTTTTTATTACCTCTACTTTTTGCCTAGGACGTATCCTAGCGAGGGAAATAGACCCTATCTTTTGCCCAGGAATGCCCTTTGTGGGTTTTCATTCCTGACGGGTCATGAGCAATGTCTTTAAGCATAATACTTCTTCACCACATCAGAATTGATCGGGTGGCGAAGTTCCTCTCCATCCATATTAGTGAGGATAAGTGCCCCTCCTGAGAAAGCTCGTTTGACCACAAAGGGTCCTTCGTAATTTGTTGCCCACTTTCCAATTTTATCCTTCTGGGCTGGAAGCAATTTCTTTATTACTAGATCCCCTTCTTGATAAGTATGAGGGTGGACCTTTTTATCATAAGCCTTTTTTATCTTCTTTTGATAGGCTTGTTCACGACATATAACATTCAGCCGTTTTTCTTCCATAAGGCTTAACTGGTTATATCGGCTTTGAACCCGTTCAGCTTCTGTTAATTTAGCTTCCATCATCCTGTGCTTTTGTCAACATGATTAGCTGCACCGATTTGCCATCTCAGATCTTTGCTATAACCGAAGAGTAATTCTTTTGAATGTAGAGCAATTGTCATGTCAATGCCCCTCTTCCTTTCCTTAGGGATTTCAATCCTCCTATTGATCACTATATTTCCACATTTCCCAGTCAATTACTTGAATGCTTTATGATGAAGGGTCAAGAGAATAGAAAGAAAGGGATTTATTGCAAAAAGGCTTGTGTTTTAGTGAGATTTTTTTGAAATAATAGTTTTTTTAAGAATGGCTAGCCAGGGTTGGTCATTGTTTAGGCTAGTTCAAACAAACGTTTTGTTTTTATGAGGTGGCGTCTTCAAATGAATACTCTGGCGCCTATTTGTGACTGATTAACTTTCCTAGTCTGCCCTTTTGGGTTTTCGGCCTAGGATGCTATGTTGTGTCCTAACTTTTGTTTAGGTTCCCCTTTTTCATTTTTGGGATACCTAGCGGACTTTATTTTGTCTATGACGCTTTGATTATTTTGATACATTTTGGAACAAAACGTTTGTCTAACACATGGTTATTTAATGGGGTATAGACATGATTAGTGAGAAAAGAAGCAGATAGTAAGAATAACATTCTTTTGTAATCCAAAGGGAAATGCGTTCCCTAAAGATGCTCGGGGGTCGGACACACCCCGAGGAGTGATCTCTAATAGTCATTGGGTTTACATCCCTTAGAATTGGAAGAAGGACACCTAATGACTAAAACTATCCCTGATGCTAATATCCCTCCTTTTCGGAATATCGTCTTTGAGGTATGAAGGGGAGACTTCTCTTTTCTTTGTACGACTTGATCTTTTGTAGGGTCGTACTTTAAAGGGTTATCCTTAAAATCTGGTGGCTCTCTTATTCCTTGAGCATCCTTTCCAAGCCCTTGTCTGGACTGTATCCATATCTCTTCATTATATGGGCCACTTTTAAACTGCTAGGAAGTTTTTTCCTATTTTCAAATGTCTTCTTCAGCCGCATCCATTTAAGGTATGGTAGACGGTTCGCTGATTCGAATGTAGTGTTTAGCTTGAACCATGATCAACTTGTCGCCTACCATGAATTTGATTTTTCGGTGAAGCGTTGAAGAAACTGCCCTAGCACCGTGAATCCAAGGTCTACTCAATCTTTCCCTTGGATTCTTTTTTCCTTTTCCTCTTCGGTTTCTTTATTTTTCCTTTGTTTTTAGGAGCATGATCTTGTAGCTCCTTGGATGAAATTTTTTTTTTTGCTTATCGTCCTGCCCCCAATGCTGGCTATATCTGAGATATCTTCATTGACGGACAATTCTTTTGTGCATATCCACAGTACAACTTTATCTGATGTATAAGCGCAAAGGTGTTATTGCCCTTTCCCTGACATTATCAATTTGGGTATCGACATTTACTTCTTTCTTATTGTCTCCTTGTCCCAAATTGAAGGCCTTAGTTTTTTTCCTTATGGGGCTGTATTGATTGAGCTTCTTTTTCTAACAGTCTTTGCATGTCCGGGGAAATGGTCCCCTCCTCACTGTCTGACTCAATCCATTCGCCTTCGACTTTTGGATCTTCCAGAGAGTTTTCAGTCACAGACATGACTATATGGTTATGATTTATTTTAGATTTCCTTATTAAATGTGTGAGAGGGAAAATAATGAAAAAGAATATGAATAATGCCTCGTTGTATTGATAGAAAGAAATATTTACAAAGCCCATATTAATCAAAAATCTTGTGATTATGAGTGAGGATCACGAGAAATACATCGGAAGCTTTTTGATATATTTTTTATTATATATATTTTTTTTGTATTTATTTTTATTAGATGACAAAAATGATGAGCCCTAAATTGCTGATCTTCCTTAGCCCATCCTTTATTCGGGTTTGGAAAGAGGTTGATCATCTACTTTTGGAGTAGAGGCGTCAAAGGTGATCCATCCTGCATCTATTAAATCTTGGACCTTATGTTTTAAGGCCATGCAGTTATCCACGGAGTGTCCCGGAGCATCCGAATGATAGTTGCATTTTTCGTTCGGCTTATACCATTCTGGATATGGTGGCTCCATTTTCTTGGGAGGGATGCGCACAAGGAGTTTAGCATCCAACAATTTTAATAGCAGACTTCCATAGGAGGTAGGTATTGGAGTGAATTTCCTTTCCAGTCTGCGTGACTTGGTCTGCTGTGCGGAAGAAGAAGGAGTGGCAATGTTGATTGCATTCACAGTTCCTTCCTTCTTCTTTCCGAAGTTCTTCTTAATGTTTGGAGTAGAGGAATTGGAGGAAGTGTGTTATGTAATTCTTCCGCTTTTCAGACCTTGCTCTACTCTTTCTCCTATAATTACCACATCCGCAAAGAGTGTTGATGTGTTCCCTATCATTTTGTCATAATAGGGACCAGTCAAAGAATTGATGAACATGGATGTGGTTTCTTTATCGGACAGAGGAGGTTCTACTTGTGCTGCCAATTCCCTCCATCTTTGGGCATATGCTTTGAAGGATTCATCGTTTTTCTTGCTTAGCAATTGTAGATCTGCTCTTTCAGAGGTCAGATCAATATTGTATTTATAGCGACGAAGAAAAGCATCTGCCAAATGTCTCCATGTTTGGACTTGCCCCCCTTGTAATTGCATATACCAATTTAGGGCTGATTCAGCTAAGCTCTCCTGGAAGCAATGAATCAGGAGCTTCTCGTTGTCAGCATATGCAGCCATCTTACGGCAGTACATTGTAAGATGGCTTTTGGGGCAAGTTAATCCCATGTATTTTGGGAAGTCTGGAGTTTTGAATTTGTTAGAATCGCGCAGCAGAATGTTCGCGTGGTCGGACAAAAACCAAGAGGGGGGGTGAATTGGTTTCTTAATAAAAATTAGGTTTTCAAAATTTTCCCCAAATTTTACCGATTAAAAACTGTGTAAATGTAAATAGAGAAGAGAAGAGAATCTTACACAGGAGATTTATACTGGTTCGGATCAAAAGACCCTACGTCCAGTTGTTAATCACTCAACAGAGGATTAACGTTGTCACTATAAACAAATTGTTACAATACAAATTACAATGGAAAAGATAAAGATAAAGATAACACCACTCTTGAAACCCACAAGAGATGAAGAACAGCTTTCCCCAGAGACGGCACAGCACACAATCCACTAAGAACTCCACTTAGTGATTCTTATCGCTTCTAGCCCACACCAGGTTCAGAAAGCCCCCTTTCCTTGCAACAAACAGTTCTCTAGCACTCACAGCACTTAACTTTTGTATGGAAAAGGTTGTTCTTCTTTTTTCTGAGTGCCAAAGGAGAGTTTAAGTAGGGAAATTAGGGTTTAGGATTTGGGGATTTCGAAACTAGGGTTCTTGGTAATTGGGTTTTCGAAAATAGGGTTTGTTTGAAGTTTAAAATCAGAAACAGACTGGAATAATCGATTATTTGGAGTAATAATCGATTAAAAGAGAGCCAAATACGTCAGAACCCAATACTCTCTGGTTTAATCGATTATTTGGTGAAATAATTGATTATCTGTACGGAACTGTACGGAATAATCGATTATTTTGCTGTTTAATCGATTAAAGCAGTGAGTTTGTACAGAAAATGGTTTTCTCACTGTTTTAATCGATTATTTACCTATTTAATCGATTAAAGCCGAGCCTGAATGATAAATTTGAGCTTTTTGAAGCTTCTAAGTTACAGACTATGTACCGGCTATCTTAGATTCTATAATTACAGACTCAATCAAACTAAAACAGAGTTATTACAATACAGAAATCATCAATCTTCAATACTATAAGTCTTTAAGCTCTTGGATCATCATCAAAATCAACATTCTTCATGATCATTATTTGCAACATCAAGTCCTTGAATGTTCAACAAAATTTGTTAGGGAATTGGATGTTTTTAACGAGGCACATATCAGCCGCCTCTTTTGCATCAAAGTTATGCCCCTCCATGGCTCTCAGCCTCTCTTCAAGAGCAGTAGTTTGTAGCTTTGATACTTCCGGAGCATGAATATGTACTGCTCTTGTATCAGATTGGTCATGCTCATCCTGAGGTTCCTCTTCTTCTTCTTGGTGAGAGGCTTGTCCACTTTGAGGACCCTTTTTGTGGAGATTCTGTTGGCGCATCATTTCTAACATTTGAGCCATTTGCTCTTTCAGCGTATTAAGCTCAGTGGTGAGCTTTCAGTTTTGTTCTTCTAGTTGCTCCATCTTCTTAGCTTTTTGAGCACGAGTGAGGACGGGCGGAAGACCAGCCACTTTCTAAATGATTTTAACGATTTTTATTATAGCTTTTTATTTCAAATGATTAGGGTGAAATAGATATGCCTTAGACAATAGTTATGGTATCTTCTCAAAAGCTTATGTTTTAAGGGTACCATACCCACCTTAGTGTGCTAACTTCCTTTTTTCAAAGGTTGTCAACATACCTTAGCGCACTTATCTCTTCTAGGAAGGTGATAAACGCACTTGGGTCTCTTTCACTATTTGTTAGAATCGCGCAGCGGAATGTTCGCGTGGTCGGACAAAAACCAAGAGGGGGGGGTGAATTGGTTACTTAATAAAAATTAGGTTTTCAAAATTTTCCCCAAATTTTACCGATTAAAAACTGCGTAAATGTAAATAGAGAAGAGTAGAGAAGATTACACAATAGGTTTATACTGGTTCGGATCAAAAGACCCTACGTCCAGTTGCTAATCACTCAAAAGAGGATTAACGCTGTCACTAAGAACAAAGTTGTTACAACACAAATTATAATGAAAAAGATAAAGTTAAAGATAAAACCTCTCTTGAAATCCACAAGAGATGATAAACAGCTTTCCCTGGAGACGGCACAGCACACAATCCACTAAGAACTCCACTTAGTGATTCTTATCGCTTCTAGCCTCACACCAAGTTTCCAAAAGCCCCGAAGAACAGCTTTCCCCGGAGACGGCACAGCACTCAATCCACTAAGAACTCCACTTAGTGATTCTTATCGCTTCTAGCCTCACACCGAGTTTCCAAAAGCCCCCTTTCCTTGCAACAAACAGTTCTCCTGGCACTCACAGCACTTAACTTTTGTATGGAAAGAGTTGTTCTTTAGTTGTTCTTCTTTCTCGAGTGCTAAAGCAGAGTTTAAGTAGGGAAATTAGGGTTTAGGAATTGAGGATTTCGAAACTAGGGTTCTTGGTAATTGGGTTTTCGAAAATAGGGTTAATTTGAAATTTAATTTGAAAAACAGACTGAAATAATCGATTATTTGGAGTAATAATCGATTAAAACAGAGCCAAATACTTCAGAACCCAACCCTCTCTGGAATAATCGATTATTTGGTGAAATAATCGATTATCTGTACGGACAGGTACAAAACAATCGATTCTTTTGCTGTTTTAATCGATTAAAACAGTGAGTTTGTATAGAAAGTGTTTTCTCACTGTTTTAATCGATTATTTACCTATATAATCGATTAAACCCGAGCCTGAATGATAAATTTGAGCTTTTTTGAAGCTTCTAAGTTACAGACTATGTACCGGCTATCTTAGACTCTAAAAATACAGACTCAATCTTAAATAAATCAGAGTTATTACAATACAATTATCACCAATCTTCAATCTTCAATATTCTAAGTCTTTAGTTCTTGGATCATCATCAAAATCCATTCTTCATATTCATCAAGTGCAACATCAAGTCCTTGAATTGTCAACAATCTCCCCTTTTTGATGATGATCAAAATTTTCTTTTAAAGCCCTTTGTAATAACCTGTTTTATCTGTCATACTAACAAACACATTAAACATACCAAGATAAAATTTAAAATTGAATCATAGGCTTTAAATTTTTCTCCCCTATTTTGATTATAATCAAAAAGAACTCTGCAACATCAATCATAAGAGCTCCCCCTCAAAATATGCATAAGTTAGAGAAAGCTCCCCCTCAATCATAGCATAAAAGAAACATCAAATTTTATTTCATAATCATTTATCCATTACAATAGCAAGACAATAACAAAAGAAAATACATAACAGAATTTAAAATTCTTCAACTGTCCTCATCATTAAAGTGAGTATCAAATCTATTTTCTAATCTACCCACTCTATCATCTACATCGGATATGCGACGAATAATTTCATCATGGCGTACTCCAGAAAGATTGAAGAAAGATTGCATTCTTTGATTCATGTCGGAAAGCATATCTTCCATGGATTGTCTTGTTTCTTGATGAGACGAGGATGTTCCAACACTTTGGATTTGGTTAGAGGGAAAATTATCAGCTGGAGGCATATCTTCATCAGAGTCTTCATTTGCATCACTTTGATTTTGAACGTCATCTTTGTGAACATAGATGTCATTGACACGCACCATTTGAAGTTGAGTCAATGTGTCTGTCCAACATGCGGTTTAAGTTGTTTGTTCTAACTGCTTGCTCACCTTCAACATTCACTCCTTTATATTCAAGAATACGGGATACCAGAAGTGCATATGGAATTTTGAAGGTGTGATGACGTTTTGCTTTAAGCATGGTCATTTTGACAAGAACACCCCAATCTAAAGGTTCATTATTCATTATGGCATGAATAATTCGAAGATCAATGGAAGAGCATTGGGCATGATTCGTAGCCCGGGGACATAAGATCCATACAAGTAAATGTAGAAGCATGCGTTCTTCCTTCTTTAAAGGTCCAGGCATGAAGAATACGTCCAACCTCCAGAGAAGGATTCCGCAGAAAAGATCGATAAGCTAAGAACCTCGTCAAAGTCATCTAGCTCACCATAAACGTTAATAGCATCTTCTCTAATGGGGAAGTGAGCAACATTTTCCCAAATATCATCATCTAGAATTATGGTAACCCCTTTTACACGGGATGTAGCAATTTGATCCCTAAACTTGAATCTAGAATAGAATACCCTAACTAAGTCAGGATAGTATGTACCTTGCATTTGGATAAACGGGAGAATTCCTTGAATTTCAAGAAGATTAGGAAAATTGAAACCCCTACGAATGAATTGCTCACCTATAAGAAATTTGGGAGAAATAATACCTTTTTCTTTCCAGTAGGTTAGAAATTCTTGTTGACCATCTGCATCAGAGATCCATCCTTCTACAGAATTAGGACGGGAATGAGAAGAAGGTGCAGATCTTCTTCTTGTAGGAATCTTAGGGCGAGAGGATGAGGCCATTTGAAAGAGTAGATAAACTTGAAGAGATTTTGGAGACAAGTGAGGGAATAATGAAGCAAAGAGAGTATAGATTTCAAGAAAACTTGATTACAAGAGTTAGAAGTGAGTATAATTGACCTAGATGTCTCTATTTATAGAGAAAACACTTCCAACGGTCATATAGAAAGGATTTCATGGTAAAATATCCGTTGGCAACGGCTAAGAGGCAAAACTGGTCGCATTTAATCGATTATATTTCAAGATAATCGATTATTTCAATATCTGATAGCTTTAATCGATTATTTCCAGTAAATAATCGATTATTTCAGAGGAGAATACCCTGTTTTGGGCATTTTTAAGGGAAAATAATCGATTATCACTTCCAGTAATCGATTATTCCAGAGGCTATATCAAGTTTTTAAGGTTTTGGCACATTATAACCTATGAATATCCTGCATCACGAATTTAATCATAACAATCATCCAAAAACAGTCAAATTAAGCAGAATTTAAGCTATTTCTAGTATCCCTAAGTCTCTTCTAAGATCATAGAATCTATCCTTGGGTAGAGGCTTAGTAAATATATCTGCTAATTGACGTTTAGTGTCTACATACTCTATCTTACAGTTTCCTTTGCTGATATGATCTCTTAAAAAGTGATGTCTAATCTCAATATGTTTAGTCCTAGAGTGCATTACTGGATTTTTTGTTAAGTTGATTGCACTCGTATTATCACACATTAATGGAATGTCATTTAAATATATGCTATAATCCTCTAATTGTTGTTTTATCCACAGAATTTGAGCACAACAACTACCAGCTGCAATAAATTCAGCTTCAGTGGTAGATAAAGCAACACATGCTTGTTTCTTAGAATGCAATGATATTAAGGATGAACCTAACAAATGACATGTCCCACTAGTGCTTTTCCTATCAATTTTACATCCACCATAATCAGCATCAGAATATCCTAATAAACTAATACAAGCATCAGACGGATACCACAAGCCAAATCCAGTAGTTCCTTTTAAGTATTTTAAAATATGTTTTACTGCAATTAAATGAGATTCTTTAGGACAAGCTTGAAATCTAGCACACACACAAACAGAATGCATAATATCAGGTCTACTAGCAGTTAAGTATAATAGTGATCCTATCATACCTCTATACATAGTTTGATTTACTTCCAAACCTGATTCATCCTTGTCTAAATAGCATGAAGTTCCCATGGGTGTGTTAGCTTCCTTAGAGGTGTCCATACCAAACTTTTTGAGAATTTCCTTGCAGTATTTAGTTTGAGAGATGAAAGTGCCATCTTTAAGTTGCTTGATTTGTAGTCCAAGGAAGAATGTCAATTCTCCCATCATAGACATTTCAAACTCTCCCTGCATTATCTTAGCAAATTCTACACATAACAAACTATCAGTTGATCCAATAATATATCAACAAGTAACACATCTTTGATCTCCAAAGTGTTTGCACCGCAGTTGCTCAATTGATTGCTTAAGGATGTGTGAAAACTTATATTCAATGTGAGTTTAGAAAGTTCAAGCCAAACTGTTTTCAATAGAAGATTTTCAAAAACTGCTGGTTTAATTAATCTGTTAAAAGTTTCTTTTAATCTGTTAAAAGTGCAGTTTTAATCTGTTAAAACATCTTTTAATCGATTAAAACGCAGTGTAGAAAAAGTTTTTAAGTTGTTTTAATCGATTGAAACGAGTTTTTAACCGATTAAAAGAGTTCTGATCGGTCATAATAAAAATCTGATCGGTCATCCTGACTCTGACCGGTCATAATAAAAATCTGATCGGTCATCCTGACCCTTTAAGTGATTTTAATCGATTGAAACGTGTTTTTAATCGATTTAAACGTTTCTGACCGCTCATAATAACAATCTGATCGGTCAAAATGAGTTCTAAATGGTTTTAATCGATTAAAAACCAGTTGTATCGATTAAAATGCTGTAAAAACACTTCTTTGACCACTCTAAGTGATTTTATTTGGTTCTTTCAAAACTGCATCAGTTAAAAACATGTTTTAAGAAAGCTTTTGTAAAAATACTTTATTTTGAGCTGTTTAAAACAATTTTAGAGGCTTCTCGCAAAAATCTTTAAGAGAAGAATCTTTATGCAGTAGAAAAGATAAAATGATTTTACCTAAGCATTTTGTTTAAAACATACAAAATGATCCATTTTCTTTGAATAAATAAAAGAGACAAACAGATTTATTTAACTATTGGAACCCAAATATATTTACCTTTTGGAATACCAAAATGTTTAATTTTACACTTATTTGAAGTGTGACCTTGTTTCATACAATAGAAACATGCTTTAGATGTAACATTTGAAAATGATGCATTTCTAACTATTGAAGTTTTGGTTCCTTTTTCAACCCATACTCTTCTATTTTTACTTTTAGGCTTTTTCAAAGGAACATGACAATTTTCTTTAATTTGAACACTATCCTTATTCTTATAATTATCACTTAATTCCTTTTTAGCTTTATCAAGCAAATGTCTAAGTAAATCAATATCATGTTCATACTCTTTACATGATGCACATGCTATAGACTTATCATCATTCTCATCTATACATACAATTGTCGTTTCTAAGGTTTCCTTTTCCTCTAAACATGAAATTTTCGTTTTTAAGGACTCCTTTTCTTCTAAACATGTGATTTTCATTTTTAAGGACTCTACCTCCATTTTGGAACTATTTAAACTCTTTTTCACAGCTTTGTATTTATTGTTCAAGTCCTTAAAAGCACTAAACAATTCATTATATGCATTTTGCAGTTCATCATGATCATTTTCATCATCACTTGAAGATGAGTCGGAATCACTAACCTCAAAGTCGGAAGAAATGATGTCATTTGCCAAC
The DNA here is from genome assembly GCA_963425845.1 of Sphenostylis stenocarpa. Lineage (NCBI taxonomy): Eukaryota > Viridiplantae > Streptophyta > Magnoliopsida > Fabales > Fabaceae > Sphenostylis > Sphenostylis stenocarpa. The sequence continues at coordinate 31,857,883 of OY731402.1, read as the reverse complement.
AAGCAAATGTTAGCTTCTATTTCTGAGTCGCTTGATTCCGAAATTGAGTCACTATCATCTGTTCCTTCATAAGTTACTCTTAGTTTTGCCCACATCTCTTGAGCACTCTTACAAGTGGATATTCTGTAAAACTCATCAAGGGTTAAAGCAGATGAAATTATATTTCTAGCCCTAACATCATATTGAGCTTTCCTATTTTCTTCATCCGACCATCTAGAAAATTGTTTTGGTACTTCTACTCCATTTTCAAAAACTTTAGGAATAAAAGGACCGTTTAAAATTGCGTCCCAAACGCCTCTATCAACAGACTCTAAAAATATTTGCATACGTACTTTCCAAAAAGGATAATTTTGACCCGCAAAAAGTGGGGGTCTGTTGATAGACGTACCTTCGGCAAAAGTTTGATTTTGTCCGGCCATTTTTGAAAATTTGAATGACTATCAAAGCAAGCTCTGATACCACTTGTTAGAATCGCGCAGCGGAATGTTCGCGTGGTCGGACAAAAACCAAGAGGGGGGGGTGAATTGGTTACTTAATAAAAATTAGGTTTTCAAAATTTTCCCCAAATTTTACCGATTAAAAACTGCGTAAATGTAAATAGAGAAGAGTAGAGAAGATTACACAATAGGTTTATACTGGTTCGGATCAAAAGACCCTACGTCCAGTTGCTAATCACTCAAAAGAGGATTAACGCTGTCACTAAGAACAAAGTTGTTACAACACAAATTATAATGAAAAAGATAAAGTTAAAGATAAAACCTCTCTTGAAATCCACAAGAGATGATAAACAGCTTTCCCTGGAGACGGCACAGCACACAATCCACTAAGAACTCCACTTAGTGATTCTTATCGCTTCTAGCCTCACACCAAGTTTCCAAAAGCCCCGAAGAACAGCTTTCCCCGGAGACGGCACAGCACTCAATCCACTAAGAACTCCACTTAGTGATTCTTATCGCTTCTAGCCTCACACCGAGTTTCCAAAAGCCCCCTTTCCTTGCAACAAACAGTTCTCTGGCACTCACAGCACTTAACTTTTGTATGGAAAGAGTTGTTCTTTAGTTGTTCTTCTTTTCTGAGTGCTAAAGCAGAGTTTAAGTAGGGAAATTAGGGTTTAGGAATTGAGGATTTCGAAACTAGGGTTCTTGGTAATTGGGTTTTCGAAAATAGGGTTAATTTGAAATTTAATTTGAAAAACAGACTGAAATAATCGATTATTTGGAGTAATAATCGATTAAAACAGAGCCAAATACTTCAGAACCCAACCCTCTCGGAATAATCGATTATTTGGTGAAATAATCGATTATCTGTATCGGACAGGTACAAAACAATCGATTCTTTTGTCGTTTTAATCGATTAAAACAGTGAGTTTGTATAGAAAGTGTTTTCTCACTGTTTTAATCGATTATTTACCTATATAATCGATTAAACCCGAGCCTGAATGATAAATTTGAGCTTTTTTGAAGCTTCTAAGTTACAGACTATGTACCGGCTATCTTAGACTCTAAAAATACAGACTCAATCTTAAATAAATCAGAGTTATTACAATACAATTATCACCAATCTTCAATCTTCAATATTCTAAGTCTTTAGTTCTTGGATCATCATCAAAATCCATTCTTCATATTCATCAAGTGCAACATCAAGTCCTTGAATTGTCAACACTATTGTCTAAAGATATCTAATAAATCCTAGAATGAATGTGTTTATGTATGAGAGATTTATTATGATGATGTTTATGCATACTTTTCTTAGTGCATTTATTTTCTCTCTTGGTTTTACCACTTATTGGATGATGTGGTATGAATGATACGACTTTGTCGAAAATCTTTTATTGTAAAAGATATTTTTATGGCTTTAATTTGTTTTTATATTTTTTATGACCTTTTATCTCTTCTGTCGGTCAACGTGGCTACTTAACTTACAAAGAACCTGAAACCAGGCTAGCTTAACTGAAGACTGTCCGAGATAAAGTTGGTTTATCTTATCACTTTTATGATTTTTAGGGTTTTTCACTATTTTGTTTGTTGTATGATTACCCTATGCTAATGCATCAATACAAATGCAGCAAACAAATGCACACACAATTCATTCATCCACGAGCAGAGCCACGCTTATTTAATCACGAGGTAGGGTTTTCCTGCAGAAACGTGCTTTGTTTGGGTGGTTCTAAACTGTTCTGACCAAGGCCAAAGGTCCCCAAGGTGCCCCCATTATAGGGACCTCTCAATCTCTCAGTCCTCGGGTCATGCACGGAACTCCATGTCGACATCCTTAGACCAAAAGAAGAGAGTTATCACCTTGAGTTGGTGGTTTCCGACAAAGGTTGTAGCCCCGTGTGCCAACAAGCCGGTCGTATCTGCCACCCACTCCCTATAGGTATTCACTCTTGCCCCCGGGTATAGAGGGACTGTTGTGTGCAAGGGTTTTTTGTGTGCAATTTATATTTCAGACAATTTGCAGAAAAGAATCATACAGCAATTATTAAAGCCATACAATAAAACATACGGAAGAGGGTAAAGGCGTAATTTCAAATATTTACTTAGTTTGAATTTATCCGTCACTAAATGGGATCAACTCTCTAGCTTCCTTAGTGGAGTCGCCATCTGTCGCCGCCGTCCGTTCCGACGTCCAGGGACATCTCGAACGTTTATGCGAGCGGTCGTGAAAAGATGGTTAAGACTCGCGTTTTATGTTAAAATTATGTTCATTGCTTCCGAGGTGCTCAACAACTGAACTATCCTCTAATAAAGGCAAGGTTTTCGAAAAGGGGTTCTTATGGAGTCACCACCAATGTTTTGACCGTAAACATTGGAAAAGGATAAAAAGGCATTGATTTTAATAAAAACCAAACTTGGCCATTATAACCAGAGTTAGGTAAGGGAGTTAGTTACGTGTGGGGAAGGTGTTAGCACCCCACAACGCCCCTTTCGAGTTCCCTATGATGGATTAATTCATTTAAGTGAAGATTATGAGGAATTACGCGATTACCCTATTTTATTGCTTAATGTTAAAAATGGCTATCTACATGACTTTATTTCTTATTGAATACAGAAAGTAAGAAATAAAGCAGTAAAAGAGAAGAGAATTGAACAGAACCTCCGTAGCAAGCTTTGTATTACGAATCTTTAATCGTGAGGATGCGTTTTGGCAATCCTTCGCTCTACAAAGACTCTCCTCTCCAAATACAAGATCGACTCGACTCAATTTTACAGAAGAATCGAATGCTGGAATATGATTCCTTAACTGATTGTTACCTTATTAAGGCAATCAGAGAGTTCATTCGAAGAGGGAAGAGGATAGACAAGTACTGGGAGTTGTCTGGTGTGTGAAACAGTGGCAAATGAGCCTCCTATTTATAGTTTTTCGCTGCCTGCACAGTTTGAGACGCCCTCTGGGTTGGGACAGCCGTCCCAACTGCCTCTTTTACAAAGGCTGAGACCACCTGAAAGCTGGGACTGGCAGTCCCACTTGGGACGGTCGTCCCACTTGGCCAGGGAAGGTTGGGACAGCCGTCTCGACCTTGGGACGGCCGTCTCGACCTGTTTTGGCCATCCTTTGTGTTCTGGGACCTCTGGGAAGCTTTCCTTTCTTTATTCGGACGTCGTTGATGTCTATAAACGTCCATTGAAGCTTTATCTTCATATAGGAAGTCTTCTTGGCCTTTATTGAGATGCCAGGCGAGCTTTGTCTTGTTGTAGGAAGTCTCTTTTAGCCTTTATTGAGAGACCGGGCAAAATTAGGGGTCTACAGCAGTTTAGAATTTCTATTTATTTTCTTTTTGACTTCCCGTGCATGGCATGTGAATGCCCTAATCCTCTTTTCATGGTATTGAGGAATGTCCACTTCTTTGATTGTCTATTATTAGATGCATGTTATGAGGATGAAGTTTGGTGGATGCATGTATGCAAGTGTTTGTTTTTTCCTAAACGTTATCATGTTTTATTTTCTAACATGATGTATGATAGTGTTTGGGATTTTGTGTTTTTTTTTTGTATGCGGATGAGCGCATGAAGAATACTAGCCATTTTCTAGAATGCAAAAAGATTTTTATTGTTTAAAACAAATGATTTATGAGATGGATATTCCTTCTAAAAAACCTTCGGAGCAAGCTTTCTATTAATTTTTTCTAAAAATAGGGTGCTTTGCGGCAGCCCTTCACTCTACAGCGTCGAAAACCTCTCGAAATGCTCAAAAACACTCTTAGAAACGCTCAGAAACTCTGGACATGCTTCGGAGGGGTTCTAGAGAGAGAATTTGAAGAGATTTCTAGAGAGAAGGAGGAAGAACTATTGGAAATGAAGGGAATGGGGGCCCTATTTATAGGGATTCGCGCCTATAAGGTTGAGACGGGCCGTCTCGTCTGACAAGGTCGAGACGGGCCGTCTCGTCTGACAAGGTCGAGACAGGCCGTCTCATCTGACAAGGTCGAGACGGCGGTCTCGCCAGTCGAGACGGCGATCTCACCTTGCTAGAATGGCGAGACGGCGGTCTCGCCATTCGCGAGTGGCGAGACGGCCGTCTCACCAAACGAGACGACGGTCTCGCCATCCGCGCGAGGAGAGACGGCGGTCTCGAATCCGAGACAGCGGTCTCAACCTCAAGAGGCGAAAATCCTTATTTTTGGGTCAAAAATCCCTTCTATCCTAGTATGGGGCCTAATAGTCTCTCCTAGTGGCTTCTTAGGCTTCATCCATCTTCGAATAGAAGGTCTTTTGATCTTTATTATGAGGCCGGGCAAGATTAGGGGTCTATAGTTGGCTTACCTAAACTTAAGTTTGTGAAAGACAAAGTATGTGATGCATGTCAAAAGGGGAAACAAGTAAGGAATTCTTTTTCACAGAAAAATACTGTTTCAACTTCTAGACCTCTTGAACTTTTGCACATGGATCTCTTTGGTCCTTCTAGAACTATGAGTTTAGGAGGAAATCTATATGCACTGGTTATAGTAGATGATTACTCAAGATTTACCTGGACATTATTTTTAAAACTAAAATCTGATACTTTCCATTTGTTTAAGAAATTTGCGAAACAAATTCAAAATGAAAAAGGCTATTTCATCTCTTGTATTCAAAGTGATCATGGGGGAGAATTCTCAAACGAAAATTTCAATAAATTTTGTGATAAACATGGTATTAAGCATAATTTTTCTGCTCCTAGAACTCCTCAACAGAATGGTGTAGTTGAAAGGAAAAATCGTTCTCTTGAAGAGTTAGCTAGGACAATGCTAAATGAGAAAGCATTACCAAAATATTTTTGGGCTGATGCCGTGAGTACTGTTTGCCATGTATTAAACTGTGTGTTTAATTAGACATTTTCTTAAGAAAACCCCCTATGAATTATTCAAAGGTAAAAAGCCTAACATAAACTATTTTAGAGTTTTTGGAAGTAAGGTTTTTGTTCTAAACAATGGAAAGGAAAGTCTTGGAAAGTTTGATTCCAAATCAGATGAAGGTATCTTCTTGGGATATTCATTGAATAGCCATGCTTATAGAATCTTTAACAAAAGGATAAATACTGTAGAATAATATGTCCATGTTGTATTTGATGAGACTAACCCAAGTATGCAGAATATTTCTGAGTATAGTACAGAAGATGATGTTTTAACTGATAAAATGTATCGGTTAAAGCTGCGAAATCAACGAGTTTCTCAAAAATAGGTTGAAGATATTGAAGAATCTGAAGAGCGGCTACCTAAAGAATGGAAAACTCCAAGAAATCTTTCAATAGACAACATCATTGGTGAAATAAACCAGGGAGTTTCCACTAGAAGATCTTTAAATAAATTTTGCAATCACATGGCATTTGTATCACAAATAGAACCAAAAACCATATCTGATGCATTAAAGGATAATAACTGGATTAATGTTATGCATGATGAATTAAATCAATTCACAAGAAATGAAGTATGGGAATTAATTCCAAAACCAGATAATGCAAATATTGTAGGAACAAAATGGGTTTTTAGGAATAAAATGGATGAAAATGGTATAATTACTAGGAACAAGGCCAGATTAGTTGCTAAGGGGTATAATCAGCAAGAAGGAATTGATTTTGATGAAACATATGCTCCTGTTGCTAGATTAGAGGTAGTTAGACTTTTACTTGCTTATGCTTCAATGAAAAGTTTCAGGTTATTTCAAATGGATGTCAAAAGTGCTTTCTTGAATGGATATTTGAATGAAGAATTTTTGTTACACAACCACCTGGTTTCAAAGATCATATCCATCCATAATATGTTTATAGATTAAAGAAAGCTTTGTATGGTCTCAAACAAGCCCCAAGACAATGGTATGAAAGGTTAAGTAATTTTCTCATTTCAAAGGGCTATCAAAGAGGTTTGGTTGATAAAACTTTATTCTTAAAAAAATTGAATAATGATGTAATTCTAGTTCAAGTATATGTTGATGACATCATATTTGGAGCCACTAATGAGTCTTTATGTAAAGAATTTATCAAAGATATGCAGGGAGAATTTGAGATGTCTATGATGGGGGAACTCAACTACTTTCTTGGATTACAAGTTAAACAACTTCAAGAAGGAAGTTTTCTTCATCAATCTAAATACTGCACAGAACTTTTAAAGAAATTTGAAATGGAACATTGCAAAGAAGCATCAACACCAATGTCCACAAATTGCTATCTTGATTTTGATGAAAAAGGAAAATCTGTTGATGAAACCAAATATAGAGGGCTTATATCTATCAGCACCAAAAGAATTTCTTTACTATAGAGGGCTTATGTCCACAAAATTTTCTTTACTATATCTATCAGCAAGTAGACCTGACATTATGTTTAGTGTTTGTATGTGTGCCAGGTTTCAATCTGCACCAAAAGAATCCCATCTTACTGCTGCAAAAAGAATCCTCAAATATCTCAAAGGAACTTTAAATGTTGGGTTATGGTATCCTGGTGAGTCCAAACTAAATTTAATTGGATACTCTGACTCAGATTTTGCAGGTTGTAAGCTTGATAGGAAAAGTACCAGTGGCACCTGTCATCTTCTTGGAAGCAGTCTAATTTCATGGCACAGTAAAAAACAATCATGTGTTGCACTTTCAATAGCTGAAGCTGAGTACATTGCAACTGGAAGTTGTTGTGCTCAATCTCTTTGGATCAAACAACAGCTTGAGGATTATGGTTTAATTCTCAGAAAAATTCCTCTCTTATGTGATAATACTAGTGCTATTATGTTAACTAAAAACCCAATTCAACATTCTAGGACAAAACATATAGAAATTAGACATCATTTCATTAAAGATCATGTTTTAAAAGGTGATTGTGAAATTTTCTTTATACAAACTGAAAAACAACTAGCAGATATTTTTACAAAACCTCTTGCTCGTGATCGGTTTTACAAAATTCACACTGAATTAGGCATGATAGATGCATCAAATATTACTTAGTTTTCAAATCTGGTTGTTTTAATCGATACAAACAAGCTTTAAATCGATTAAAAGCATTTATCCAAGCATTTTTCTTTACTATTTTAATCGATTAAATGTCGAATTAATCGATTAAATGAACTTATGTTTCAAACTTTCGAATTTCATCAGTTTTTTAATCAATTAAACCATTATTTCAATAGATTAAAACCATTAACAAGAACCTTTTAATCGATTTTTGTCCTGTTTTTAATCGATTTTTATTCTGGAAAGAAAAATTAAAGGTTTTAGTTAATGGTTGTTCTTGTAACATGCTACTAAAGCGTGGTTCCCTTATCTTTACACGCATTAATTGTATTCATTACAAACATGTTAATGAAGATAAGTTTGAATCAACTTTGATTGGTCTTTACATGAGTAAGGTATTGTATGCAAATTTTTTTCTATTTTCAAAATCTAAAACTTGATACATACCATGCATTTTTTTTTCCTCTGATCCCTATTTTTGATGAAGTTAAAAGGGGGAGAAATAAAATAATTGCTTTATTTTTGATCAATTTAGGGGGAACTACAATTTAGGGGGAGAAATGATTATTTTTTTATTACTCACTAATCTATTATTCAAGTGACTTCTTCTGCAGAGTTTTTATTCAAAGTGGTGTTTGTCTTCATCAAATAGGGGGAGACTAAAAGTGATGAAGATCTTATTGAATTACTTTGGCAAAGATCTTGTTGATTTGATGAAGACAAAAATGAAGTCAAAGGCAACTTTGTGGCAGTCAAAGGTCACTTAGATAAAAGAGTAGAGGGATTAGTGTGTCTGCAGCTCTGCTTAGGTATAATCATTTTTATCTTTCTGTTGCATGAGGTTTCTTCATTTAAAAGATTTTTCAAATGCCTCTAAAAAATTTTTAAACGGTTAAAAACAAAGTATTTTGATAAAAGTTTTCTTAACCAACCATTTTAACTAATAGCATATAAACGTTATCAACTAAAATGTTCTTAACACTTTTTTAACATGCTTTTAACTGATATAACTTCGAAATAATTGATTAAAACCACTTGGTATAACAGATGACCGATCAGAATGGCTTTATGACCGATCAGAACCAGATATGATCGATCAGAATGGCTTTATGACCGATCAGAACCATATATGATTGATCAGCATTGAGTTATGACCGATCAGAATTATTTTAATCGATTAAATTACGTTTCAATCGATTAAAACAACTTAAGAGAATTTCTACACAGCGTTTTAATCGATTAAAACATATTTTTATCAGTTAAAATCACTTGGAAAAGTTTATAAGAATGTTTTGCAGTATTTTAATCGATTGAAAGTCGAAACAATCGATTAAAACAGTTTGGAAGATTTTTTGTAAAAAGTTTTAATTGATATAAACGTTGTTGTATCAGTTAAAACAAATCTGGAAAATAATCAAGAACGGTTTAATGGATTAAAAGAAGTTTTAACAGATTAAAACAAAACTTTTAACAGATTAAAAGATTATTTTAACAGATTAATTAAACCAGCAGTTTTGAAAATCTTCTATATAAACAGAATTGTTTACCCTTTTTTAAAACACATCTTTTACACATCTTTTAGCAATCAATCAAGCAATCAAAAACACTACTTTCAAGAGAGAATCACGCTTGTTTTTGTGAAGTTCATCAAAGTTCTTTCTTGAGGCAAAATTGCATTCTTTTGAAGAAGAAACACATCTTGCAGAACTGCATAAAACTGGTTTGAGCATTCTTAGTTTCTTCTGTTTGTTTCTTTACTTTCTTTTACTGTATTGTGGTTGCCTAGAATTGTGGGCACTGGTTTCTGTAGCTGGAATTTGGCTGCAGGGTAGGTCAAGAACTGGAATTTGGTTGTTGGTGAAAGGTTAGGTGCAGGAACTGGAATTGTGGTTCTTGTGGTAGATTGAGTGTGAGGTTAAGGTTGTAATCTGTAAAACATTCAATCTAGTGGAACCCAGCTGGAATTTGGCTGGAGACTGGACGTAGCACTGGGATTGGGTGAACCAGTATAAACCTTGGTGATATCTTTCTAAACATTTCTCTTCTTTAATTTTGTAACTGCATTTATTTTTTGATTGCTTGCTGTGTAATTCAAGAATTGGTCAGAATACTTAATCTTTGAAATAGATAATCTGTTAATTGCGAAAATCTTTCAAAGATCAATTCACCCCCCCTCTTGATCTCAGCCTACATTTCTAACATACCTCATGCGCCGGTATTTGTCTTCAGGACACTCCCTTGCAACAGAGCTGGTTCTACCTCATGCATCGACTCCATGGGGGGTGATTGTTCTTGACTGTTCTTCTGTAGTCATCTGGTTTGTTGACTTCCAAAGATTCTTGGCAAATGCCTCTAAAGTAGGCGGATTTCTTGTAGATAGAGCCTTTCCATTGGCTGCGTTTTGGTTGTTTCCTTTTCCTTATTTGGTGGAAGTATGACAGTCATAATTTATTTTGTTCCGGAAGCTCTTGATTAATTTCGCATTTTTTCGCGATTTTATTATTTTTTCTTGCAATTTTGAAATTTGGCCTTTTTTTTTGGAGTGACGCGTGTGCCTTTTTGTTTCCTAGTTTCTTTCGTGCACGCTGGATTTTATAAAAAAAAGAAGAGGCAACTAGATAAAAACGTAAAAATTTTTATTTATTTTGTGGGAACCGGAGTACAACAGGAAATTTATTAAAGATCTCAGCTTTTTGGCTCTGAGTTGGATGTTGAGGACTGTGTTGGCGAAGGGAGTTAGCGGAGTACACGACGCTGGAATTCCTCCTGGCTTTGGATCATGTTGTTTAGGTTCTGGCCTATCTCATCCACCCTTTGTGTGAGGCCATCTACCCTATGGCTAAGACTTTCCTACGCTCGCTCATAACTCTCCTGTCTTAGGGACATATGGTCGATTTGTTGGCGTAGGTACTGGAATTGTCTATCCATATGGGTCCTCTCGTTTCTTATATGTGATGTATGTTGGTGAGGCCATCCCCATACCGTGCCTGCAACTGCCAGGATCCTAGAGGGAGGGGCATATCTTGCGATTCCGATGCGTCCATATCGTGAATGTCAATCGTCATAGCGAGGAGGGGGTGTAAAACCCAAGAGGTGCCCTGTCGGGTGAGCATGCTCATGTTGGTGAGTACCGTACCATCTATGAGCTCTGGTTGGAGGGCGGCAGGGATGTCTTCTCCATTAGCACATCCCCAATATTCGGCTAGAGGGGTGATAAGGGGGCCTATCATGATGGATCTTGTCGGGCCTCTGGTCCCAAAGTCTTTCAGTGCCTTCAAGAAAAATTAGCCGGGATTGCATTGGATTCCTTGATGCATGCAGTAGATGGCCAAAAGGTCTTCCTAAGTGACCTTACCTTGGCTTTCTTTACGGTTGTGTAGGGTGCCCGCAGTAGCTTGTGACAAATGCGAAGAGGAGGAACGAAGGCGGTCCCCTTCGGGTTGGCAGGAACATGCTGGGAACAGGTAATCTCTTCCCATATTTGACCAGTGGTGAGGGTGGCTGGCCTTTCACAAAATGCCCCCCGGTACTTTGCGGTTTGGATCTCTACTGGCTGATGAAATCCCATGAGGATGCTGAACTCATCTAGGACGTTGGTCCAGTAGGCCCCATTCATCCAGTATGTAACTGCTTGGACAGGAGGAACCCCAGGGATCATAGATGGTAGATCTATGAGCGTAACAGAAGAGAGGAATTCCAAAGTGGCAGTGCAGTGAATGCGGGTGGGTGGATCTCTGAGCAGGAAGTCACACCCTATTCCATGGATGTATCTCCTTACATCCTGATCCCAACCAAACATAGTTAGGATCCTGAAGTCTGGGAAGAGCATAGGATGCCAGGCATACTGGCTGATGTTGGCGAATCTAGCCTGGTGCTACTTTGTCAGCTGAGTGGGAATCTGAAGAGGGGGAATACTCCTAGTGGGTCCCTGGGAGCGTTTCCGACGTGTTGACGATTCCCCACGGTCCATTACTCAACCAAAAACACTCAAATATGCAAAGGGGAGGTAAAGGAGGAAGAGGGAATGCAAAAATGGGATGCCATGAACCATTTGGGGCGCCTAAATTTATAGGCAAAAAAACGCAGGGGCGGACAGCTATCTGGTGTAGTTGGACGGTCATCTGCCCCTAACGACCACTCTTGGACGGCCGTCTGGCTAGGTTGGACGGCCGTCTGCCCCCAATGGCTACCCCTGGACGGCCATCTACTCTGAGTGGACGACCATCTGGTCCCAACGACCACCCTTGGACGGTCGTCTGGCTTAAGTGGACGGTCCTCCACTCCCCCTTTTTATTTTTGAAGGAAATAGGACCCTATTCATCAACATCTATGCATGTAATGTTCATGATATGCATCTTATAATGCTATTTCAGTTAATATTTTCAGAAAAGTTAACTGATGTGTTCCTGATGGTGAGGTTCTTCTGGTGTCACATTCAGCTGTACTATTTTTGCCGTTTTGGATTTGCCATAACCGAAGAATGATCGTGTTGAAGAGCTATTTTGCCATACTAGTGTGTTTCTTCCCCTTTTTTGGAATTTAAATCCTCCTATTGATCATTATGTTTCCACATTACCCAGTTAATCACTACAATATCGTAGCGATAAGGGTCAAGAGAAAAGAAGGAAGATGATGTTTAAATCAAAGGTTTGTGTCTTAAAAGGGATTTCTATTTTCAAAACAACGGTATTTGTAAGCACGACTAGCCAATGTTAGTCAGATTGTTTGGGCTTAGTTTAAATAAACGTTTATTTGCGAGGTTGCGTCTTTACCTGATTGTTTTGTGGCGCTTATTACAACTGATTGACTTCCCTAGACCGCCCTTCGGGTTTTCAATCTAGAATGTTGTGTTTTGTCATAACTTTTGTCTAGGTTTCCTTTTTTTATTTTGCTTTAGGAACTCTAATGGACTTTGTTTTGTAACCCTATCTTTTGCCTAGGCTACCCTTTATTATTGTTTGGGTTTCCTAGCGGGTTGACCCTAACTTTTGCGTAGCCCCCTTTGTGGGTTTCCTACTGGGTAAATTGCCCTTTCTTTCTTGGCCTTTGGCTTCTACAGGCTCTTTTTATCATTTTCACAACATTGGTGAAACACGACTTTACTATGACGAGGTAAAACCTTACTTGTGTTTCTAATCAATCAGTGATGGTTAATTTTCCCTTTTGATGATAGTGCGCTCTTAAATTTTAGACGCCTTTTAGAAACGTTTGCTTAAACATGGTTATTAATGCGGTATAGACATAAATAGTAAGAAAAGAAGCAGATAGTATGAAACACATTCTTTGTGATTAAAAGTGTAATATGTGCCCTGAAAATGCCCGGCGGTCGGGCTTGCTCTGGGGAGTAATCTCTAATAGTAATTGGTTTTACATTCCTTTTAAAAATTGGAAGAAGAACACCTAATGACTAAAGTTGCTCTTGACGCTTGTATCCCTCCGCTTTGGAAGATCTGATTCAATGGGCGGATGGGAGACTTTCCCTTTCTTCTTGTAGTAGGATCATACCCTAGGTCGTGCTTCAAAGGATTATCCTTGAAATCTGGTGGCTCCCTTATTCCTTGGGAATTCCTACTGATTCCCTGGCCTGGGCGGTACTCGTATTTTGACATCATATGTGTCACCTTCATATTGTTAGGAAGTCTTTCGACATTGGCGATTTCTAGCACATGAAAGGATGTTTCAAGGGCCTCTTCAGCCGCATCCACATAGGGTAGGGTAGAGGGCTTGCTGATCAAGATGTCGTCTTCAGCTTGAATTGTGACCAGTTTGTCACCTACCACGAATTTGATTCTTTGGTGGAGCATTGAAGGGATCACTTTGGCGTAATGAATCCAAGGTCTGCTGAGGAGGCAACTGGAAGCAGGAGTGATGCCCATCAAATGGAAATCGACATTGAAGATAGTGGGAGCTATTCGGATTGGCAGGTTGATTTCCCTCACTACTTCACGTCTTGATCTGTCGAAGGCTCGAACGACGGTGTTTCTTGGGTGCATATGGGCTCCTTGTATCATCAATTTGTCGAGTGTGCACTTAGGCATGATGTTCAGGGATGACCCATTATCCACAAGGACTTTGGCAATGAGATATTCTCTACACTTGACGGATATGTGTAAAGGTTTGTTATGGCTTGACCCTCCAGGAGGGAGTTCTTCATCGGTGAAGGTAAGATGATCCTTGCCTGTAATATTGCCAATAATCTATTCGAATTTGTCTTGGGATATGGTGTGCGACACGTAGGCTTCGTTCAAAACCCTCAGCAGCACATTCCAGTGTGGTTCTGAACTCATTATTAAAGATAGCAAAGTTATCTTTGTGGGGGTGCGGTTGAGTTGGTCTATGATGGAGTACTCACTTTGCTTTATGAACTGGAGTAACTCATCATCTTCCTCCTTGGATTCTTCTTTGTTTTCTTCTTCAGTTTCTTTATTTTTTCCTTTATTTTTGGGGGCGTGTTCTTGTGACTCCTTGGGAGAGTAGATTCGTTCCCTTTGGTCATGCCCCCGATACCGGCTATATTGGAAATATCTTCGTTTATTGCGTATTTCGATGCTATAGCTTTATTTGATTCGTAGGGGAAAAGACAAGGCATAAATAATCGCAGCGGTGTCCTAGCCCCCTCTTCTTTATTGATCGTGATAACCAGCGGTTGAGGCTTATTGTCTCCTTTAGGTGGCTCAACTGTTGAGGAGAGACTGATGATGAGTGATTTCCTCTCCATTCTTCTAATTTACGAAAACACATCAGTTAACCTTTCCTTTTTATTATATTATTAAATTTAAGCAAGGAGGGATATGTGAATGAATGCGAGATGAATGCAATAAACAATTGTAAAGATAAACAGAAGGTGATTTTATTCATCAAGGAAAAAGTGTACATTCCCCTAGACCATGCTAGGAAGCACATTTTGGCAGAAACGAAAAAGCCTAAAGAAACCCACAGGCAGGTTTTGATTCCTACGTAATTCCCCTTCGGCTTCCTTACATGATGAGTAAATGCTTCGAACTGTCGATGGACTGCCTAACTCATATCTTCACTATATTTTTGAGTCTCCTTTATCTTTGCTTCTTGATGAACGAGCAAGGCCTGTAAGTTATCGAGTTTCCTGATGGCTCGGTCTCTGTCTTGCAGAACTTGGCCGTACTGAGCTAATTCGTCTCTCTCTTTGTATCATAGCCCAGCCAAGTTCCTGTTAAGTCTTTGGGTGGTTTCCCACCTTCGTTGTGCTTCAGACCGAGTTCTTTTGAGGTCTTGTTGGTCACCTGTGCCTATTTTGCATATTCGGCCTCAAGGTGTGCTAGCTTGGCTGTCATCTCTTGGAGTCGATTATCTGAGTTCACTCTGGCAACTTTAGATGCTTGGATAACCTCCTCGTTGGAGTCAGCACACTGGTCCTTGAGATGCTCCATCTCTTGGTCTTTCTTCTTGCACTGCCTTTGTAGACTATCAATGGTAAGGATAGACTCTTGTTCTTTCTCCTCAAGGGCCCTCAACTAGGCTCCAATGATTTCTATCCTTTGGGTCAAGGCATCGACTTGGGTTTGTAGTTCTCAATTTACTGATGGTGAGGGGAGTGGAGCGGGTGGTTGTGGCACCCTTCTATCTTTCCTCCATTCCTCATAGTCACTGGAAACAGCTACTCGAGCCCTACCAAGCTCTTCATCCCCTAGGTAGACTAGTCTCTCCCATGCTCCTTGAAGCTACTGGAATTACAGAAGAAACACAGTCTCCCGATTTCTTCCCGTGTTGGCACGGTTTGGGTCCTCATAAACTGCCTCATAGCTATCTTTGGGGAATAAGTTATGCATCCCCTAAGGCCCAACAATGGTACATTCGGGTGATCTCCGCATCTGATGAGAACAGGACCGGGTCGGAACCAAGGGCATGCCCAAGATATGTGATCTATGTTCCAATTTTCCAACTCGGTCTTCCACTCCATGGCGTGGCGACGACGGAGAAGGATCTTTGAGAAACTCCTCAAAGGGTCAGGGAATGCTCCCATGTGACTTGAGGCATAGAATTGAGTGATGCCCCAAACGTACAGTAATGTAGAATAACATCGAAGTGTTTTTCCTTGCTTGTGATGACAGAATTCCACTGACAGCAAGGTGTCAGCAAGAAGCGCAGGCACGAGACTCTTCAAATGTACGTCCAAGGCAAAGAAGGAATCCATCGCAGTGTGATCCACGGTGTCATTATGGAAAGGGAATAAAAAAGTCCCAAACACAATTAGTGCTAGAGTCTTGTTGAATGTGGACCAGTCTCCTTTATTAGCCAGAGATGATAAATGGTCTTCTAAAAGTGAGATCTTCCACCCTTGAATGTTCCCTTTTCCCTTCAGGGCAGACTGTGGAAGTGGCAATCGGATAAGGTGAGCGACCTTATTTACCGAGATATAAGCTCCCTAGCTAATGTAGACCCCGACTGACTTGGGCCATCTGATCATAAGCTCATACTCTTCCAAGGTCGGAACCAAATCAAACTAAGGGAACTCAAAGCAATGCAGTCTGGAGCTCCAAAATGGTTATTGTGAAATAATGGTTTTAGAATCCCTTATCTCTTCTGTCAGAGTGTGTGGCTACTTAGCTTATAAAGAACCTGAAACCAGGCTAGCTAAAAGGCAAACTGTCTGAGATAAGGGTGTTTATTGTGAAAAGATTTTTGAGATTTTTTTTTTTTGCTGTTGTATGATTATGTTATGCAACAATCAAATGCAACAAACAAACGCACACAAAATTCACTCATCCGTGAACAAAGTGATGTTATTTAATTACGAGGTAGGGGTTTCCTGCAGAAAAGTGCATTGGCAAAGGTAGGTTCTAACTGTTCTCACCAAGGCCAGGTCCCCCAAGGTGCCCCCATTATAGGGACCCTTGAATCTCTCAGTCTCTGAACCATGCATGACAAAAAGGCCTTATCGACGTTCTTAGACCAAGAGAAGAAGGTTATCACCTTGAGTGGTGGTTTCGAACAACGACCTGTTGGCACTAAGGCCATTACCATGGTCGGTCGTACCTACCACCCACTCCCTATGTGTATTCTCTCTTGCCCTCGGGTATAGAGGGACTATTGTGTGCAAGGGTTTGTGTATAATTTATTTCAGACAATTGTAGAAAATAAGCATACAACAATTATTAAAGCCAAATAGTAAAGCATGTTATAAAGATAGAAAGGGTAAAAGCGTAATTTCTAGTTTCTATTTCTTAAACTAGTCCATCACTAAATGGGATCAACTCTCTAGCTTCCCCAGCGGAGTCGCAATTTGTCGCCGCTGTCAGAAGAGGCGGTCGGAGCGACGCGATAGTTTTGATTGACTTGTTTGTTTGAAAGAAGTGGTTCAACGCCTTTAGGCTGCTCGATAACCGGGCTGGACCTAAAGGCGAGGTTTTTGAAAAGGTTCGAGGAGTCGCCATCAATGTTTTAACCTTAAACACTAAAAAAGGTAAAAAAAGCATAAGGCAGTGGTTTTAGAAAAAACCAACTTTGGCCATTATAACCAGAGTCGGGTAAGGGAGTTAGTTACGTGTGGGGAAGGTGTTAGCACCCCACAACGCCGCTTTCGGGTTCCCTATGATGGACTAGTTTAGAAAATAAACACTTAAAGAAATTATGCTTTTACCATATTATTCTATCTACTTGCAGAATTTAAATTTCTACATGGTTATATTATCTAAAGCACACAAAGAAAACGATAAAGAAAGCAGTAAAAGAGAGAGAGAATAGGGAAGGAACCTCCGAAGCAAGCTTTATATTAACCTTTTGAAACTCGAGGACGTTTTTTGGCAGTCCTCGCACTCTATAAGAATGCTCCTCCGGCAAAAGAAAGAAAAGTCACTCTACTTAGGGGCAGACGTCTCAATAGGAGACTTCCTTAACCGATTTCAACTTTAAACGAAAATCCGAAAGCTCACTCGAACTCCAGAATAATGCTCAGAGTCACTCTAAAGTGCCAAAAGGCTTCCTAGAGAGTGGTTGAAGTGAAAAGGTGTGAAATTTTGAGGAATGGGGGTTGCTATTTATAGGGAACCGGACCAAGAAAAAGTGGACGGTCGTCTGGACTTAGTGGATGGCCATCCATGGCAAAAAGTTGTCGTGGAAGGCTGTCCATGTAGTGTGGACTGTCGTCCATGGCCAAAAGTTGCCATGGACGGTCGTTCAAGCTAAGTGGACGACCATCTGCTGTCTCCGACAGATTTTCCGATTTTTATTGCCTCTAAAAACCTTCCCTATCTTAAATGGAACCTAGAAAAAGCTACTAGGGACTTAAGAAAGTCTTGACCATCTTCGAAACGGGCGATCTTTTGCTTTATTGGAGAGTCGAACAAGATTTGGGGTCTACACTCATCATAATAAAAACTGTGTTTCGCCAATATTGTCTAAACAAAATAAATAAAAAAAGAAGCCCATAGAAGCCAAAGGCCAAAACAAAAAGGGCAAATTACCCGGTAGGAAACCCACCAAGGGGGCTACGCAAAAATTAGGGTTAACTCGCTAGGAAACCCGAACAACAATAAAGGGTAGCCTAGGCAGAAGTTAGGGTTGCAAAATAAGGTCCGCTAGGATTCCCAAAACAAGAAAAAGGAACCTAGACAAAAGTTAGGACCAAAACACAATATCCTAGTCTGAAAACCCAAAGGGAAGTCTAGGGAAGTCAGTCAGCCATAGAAAACAATAGAAATTGCCTAAGACACAAATCCTCAAAACAAGACATTTGTTTAACAGCAGCTTAAACACTCTGACCAAACTTGGCCAGCCATTCTTACAAAACCCCTTTAAAATAAAATTCAACCATCTAAAACACAAACCTTTGAATAAATTATCCTCTTACTTCTTTTCTCTTGACCCTTATCATAACATTATGATAATTATTCGGGGAATATGGAGGCATATAATCAACAAGAGGATTGAAATCTCTAGAGGAAGAAAAAAAAGCACCAACATGGCAAGTTTGCTCCTCAACCAACATTTATTCTTCAGTCATATTAAGTCCAGAATGGTACAAACAAGTACAACTAAAATTCGAGACCTTCGTCCTGAACCCAGATGGCAGTCCCGACCAAAAATGAAAATTTCTATATAAAGGGGGCTTTTGGGTCAGTTTAAAGCACTCCATTCCTGCATCTTCTCATACATTCTCATACATCTTTGAATGTATTTGCCCAAAATGCAACAAGGAGAATCTTCTAGGCCCCGAAAGAGAGGTCGGGGGCCCAGCTCGAGCGCTTCCGCACCACAGGCTCCTCCAGATCCTACCTAGCTCACGCCACAACACCAGGCGAGGCTGGAACAAATCAGGGGCTACTCTTGGTAGCCCATGTTGCGGTTAGACTACGGTATCCTGGCCAAGTTCGGTTGGGAATAGGATGTGCGGGGATACATCCATAGCATCGGGTGGGACATCCTCCTCCAGAACCCTCTAACCGCATACAAGCAAGTCGTGGTGGAGTTCCTCGCCTTTGTCACGATGATCGACATACCTACAATATTCTCGGGTGTCGCTCCGGCGAGGATGATCTCGTACTACATGAACGGGACCTACTAGACGATGACGTTGGATGAGTTCAACGTCACCATGGGCTTCAACCAGCTCGCGGACACCCTGACGCCGGAATATCTGGGAGCCATCTGTGAGCGACCGACTACCCTCACAACCGGTGAGATATGGGAGGATCTCACTGGGTCATAGATTCTACTGACCCCGATGAAAGGGTCGGCACTCAACCCTCCTCTTCGCATCTACCATAAGCTGCTGGTGGGGATGATCCACGCACAGAAGGAAAATCAGGGGAAGATCACTCAGCCCAATCTCTTCGTGCTACACTGCATGTTACACGGATGCCGGTGTAACCCCGTCCCGTTGGAGCAATCCTCATGGCTCCCCTCATCACCCCGCTGGCCAAGAGTTGGGGGTGCACCGACGGGGAGGACATTCCCTCCATCCTCAGACCCGAGTATATTAGCGGGTCCATGCTCGTCATCATGGGGATGCTCATCAGGCAGGGGTCCCAGGTGACCCTGCACCCGACACTCGCCATGACCCTAGACACCCAGAATCTGGAAGCGTCGTAGGAGCTCCCGATACTCCTGGACTTCGAGCAACAGCAGTACGAGGATGATTTTCCTGGCGTCCACCGTCACATGGATGACATTCACCATTAATTAGACTAGATGTCCCTCAGGCAGGACGTCTTCGAGACGTGGCTAGAGACCATCAGCCAGAGGCAGGAGGGAGTGATTCAGAGCCTGGATACGATCTGTTAGCATTGCTCGACATGATCCGAAGCTAGGAAGAGTTTCAGAGACACATGTTCTGACAGTTTCCTCCTCCTGAGCCATCTTTAGCCTCGCAGTTGAGCCCGCCGCCACCTTAGGAACATCATTGTATATATATATAATCATTGTACAAATTTCATGATATATATAAATAAAATCTTTTGGGTAAAGCTATTTGTCTTTATTCTCTTCCGAAAAAGATAAGCCAGCATAATAGAAAGAGACTAAAAAGTAAAAAGGCTTACCCGCTATCCCGAAAAAAAGCCAAAATCCAAAATCGAGAGGAAAAAGAATCAATCGCGGAAAAAGGCGAGATTAATCCCAAAACATTAGCCACTATTCTCCCAACAAAGAGAAAAAAAGGTAGACAAGCAAAAATGCCCACCTGCTCAGAGGCGTTATCCAAAATCACCAGAAATCCCTGACAACCAGCAAAGTCAGATGACAACTACAAAAACTCAAAAACAAAGAATCCCCAGCAATCAACAAGCTGAATGACCATCAGGAAAAGCCAAAAATCAAAGAATCTTTGGCACATCGGAAGACTTTACTAGAAAAGTCAAAAGCATTTACCAAAATAGAAACACTCCTCACAAAAACTGGTGCATGAGCTAGAGCAGTAAGCTGTCATCGCCACCAGTCCTACAAAGTGGACTGCATAAGCCATATGGGGGGGGGGGTTCATACTCATCAACAAGCTGAATGACCATCAGGAAAAGCCAAAAATCAAAGAATCTTTGGCACATCGGAAGACTTTACCAAAAAAGTCAAAAGCATTTACCAAAATAGAAACACTCCTCACAAAAACTAGTGCATGAGCTAGAGCAGTAAGCTGCCACCGCCACCAGTCCTACAAAGTGGACTGCATAAGCCATATGGGGGGGGGTTCATACTCATCAACCGGTACATGAGCTAGAGCAGTAAGCCACCACCACCACCACCAGTCCTACAAAGTAAACTGCACCAACCGGATGGGGGTTCATACTCATCAACCGAGGGATCGGTTATCGCAAGAAGGAGCATCCTGAGGTTCTACCACTTGTCAGCTGAGGGGTCGGCTACCAAAAGAAGGAGCATCCCAAAGTTACAAGCAACTGGATGGGGGTTCATACTCATCAACCAAGGGGTCGGCTACCGCAAGAAGGAGCATCCTGAGGTTCTACCACTTGGCAACCAAAGGGTTCCCCTACCGTAAGAAGGAGCATCCCAGAGGTTCGAACCTTTTTGTCCAAAGGGGTCGGCTACTGCAAGAAGGAGCATCCAAAGGACAGCTGGGCAAGAGGGTTAACTCCTTCACCCTCCAGTTGATATTTTTGGCATGTCGAGTCAACTATCGGCTAGTCAGGTGAAGGGGGGCAGTTGTAGACCCCAAATCTTTCCCGGCCTCAAAATAAAGAACAGAAGACTTCCGTTAGAAGATGGGCAAGGCCTAAAAGGTCCCTAAGATTGATCAATAGGCCCCATATTAGAATAGGAAGGACTTTTGTACATAAAAATAAGAAATTCCACATAAAAGGCCCCATCTCGTTTGGCGAGACCGACATCTCGCCACTTGCCATTGGCGAGATCGTGGTCTCGTTTGGCGAGACAACGGTCCCGAACTGACAAGCACGAGTTTCTATAAAAGGGGGGGACTTCCTCACTCTTTTCACAGCATTCTTCCACTTTCCGTTCTACACTTTCTTCGAATTACTCTCCTAGGACCATCTGAAGCATTTCCAGAGTTTCTTAGTGTTCTTAGAAAATTCTGTAGTGTTGCGAGGAAGAGCGATCAACATTGTAGAGCATGGGGATTGCCAAAAAGCACCCTATTTCAAAGAATTCACTATAAAAGCTTTCTTCGAAGGTTCCTATATACTCTCTTCCCTACTTTACTACTTTTTAGATAGTATTGTTGTGCATTAATCATTTAGGGTCATGTAGTCAATATTTTAATTTCCGCAATAAATAAATAAGGGTAAAAGCGCAATTTATAGTTATTATTTCTTCATATAAATAGTCCATCATAGGGAACTCAAAAGGGGCGTCGTAGGGAAGCTAATACTTTCCCTACACGTAACTAACTCCCTTACCCGACTCTGGTTGTAATGGGCAAAGTTGGTTTTTCTAAACCAATTACAGAAAATAAACATACAAAATTTGTTAAATCCATAGAATAAAACATGTTGTAGACCCCAAATCTTGCCCGGTCTCAAAATAAAGAACAGAAGACCTCCACTTCGAAGATGGGCAAGGCCTAAGAGGTCCCTAGGATACACCAAAAGGCCCCATATTAGAATAGGAAGGTTTTTTTGTACAGAAAAAATAGGGAGGTCCACCTAGAAGGTTGAGACCATCGTCTCGCCATCAGCAAAGGGCGAGACCACCGTATCGTTTGGCGAGACCGCCTTCCCGTTTGGCGAGATGACCTTCTCGCCATTTGCCAAAGCGAGACCACCTTCTCGATTGGCGAGATGGCGGTCTTGACCTTGACAGGCGAGACGGTCTTGACCTTGACAGGCGAGACGATCGTCTCAACCTGATAGGTGCAAATCCCTATAAAAGGAGGGTGTGACCCCCTCCTTTTCACACCATTCTCCAACTTTTCCTTCTGTAATTTCTTCAAATTTTCCTCCTAAATCCCTCTGAAGCATTTCCGGAGTTTCTTAGTATTCTTAAAGAGTATTCTGTAGCATTGCGAGGAAGAGCGATTAACGTTGTAGAGTGAAGGATTGCCAAAAAGCGTTCTACTTCAGGAATATTAATCACGAAAGCTTGCTTCGAAGGTTTTCATACTTTCACTCCTTCTTTTACCACTCTTTCTTTACATTTATCTGTGCATTAGCTGCTAGGGTCATGTAGTCAATATTTTAAATTTTGCAAATAAAGGGTAAAAGCGTCATTTTAGGGTTTACTTATGAAATAAACAGCCCATCATAGGGAACCCGAACGGGGCGTCGTGGGGGTGCTAATACCTTCCCCATGCGTAACTAACTCCCTTACCCGACTCTAGTTATAATGGCCAAAGTTTGTTTTTCTAAACCAATGCCTTCCTTTTTTTCCTTTTTCGATGTTTTCGGTAAAAACATCGGTGGCGACTCCATAAGAACCCTTTTCGAAAACCTTGCCCTTAGGTCCAACCCGGTTATCAGACAACCTAAAGGCGATGTAACACCACTTTAAAAATGTGAGTCGAAGTCGGAAACCATCGCCCCGCTCTGACCGCCTCTTTTGATTGCGGCGACAGATGGCGACTCCACTAGGGATGCCTAGAGAGTTGATCCCTGTCGTCGCCGTCAAAAGAGGCTGTCGGAGCGACGCTACGATTCTGACTTCCATTTTTGCATTTTGGATGGGGTGGTGTTACAACGCCTTTAGGTTGTCCGATAACTTGGCTGGACCTAAGGGCGAGGTTTTCGAAAGGGAGCTTTTAGGTTGTCAGATAACCGGGCTGGACCTAAAAGCAAGTTTTTCGAAGAGGGGTTCTTATGGAGTCGCCACCGATGTTTTTACCGAAAACATCAGAAAAGGAAAAAAAGAAGCCGTTGGTTTTTAAGAAAACCAACTTTGGTCATTATAACCAGAGTTGGGTAAGGGAGTTAGTTACGTGTGGGGAAGGTATTAGCACCCCCACAATGCCCCTTTCGGGTTCCCTATGATGGACCAGTTATTTCATAAATAAATTTAAAAATGACGCTTTTACCCTTTTATTTGCGAAATTAAAAGATAATGACTACATGGCCCTAATAATTAATGTACATATAAATGACAAAGTGATAAAAGAGAAGGAGAGAGTGAAGAAACCTCCAGAGCAAGCTTTGATTAATTCTCTTAAAAATAGGACACATTTTGGCAGCCCTTCACTCTACAACGTCGACTTTTCTTTCTTACAACGCTATAAAAACTCTCTAAGAACACTTAGAAAACTCTGGAAATGCTTCGGAGGGGCTCTAGGAGAAGAATTTTAAGAAATTCTACAAGGAAAGGTGGAAGAACTGTGTGAAATGAAGGGGAGAGCACCCCCCCTTTTATATGGATTCATGCCTGTCAGGTCGAGACCATCGTCTCACCAATCTGGACAGCGGTCTCGCCTTTGGAAAATGGCGAGACGGCCGTCTCGCCATTTGGGACGGCAGTATCGATTTGAAAAATGGCGAGAAGGTCGTCTCGCCAAACAGGAAGGCGGTCTCACCATGGCAAGTGGCGAGACGGCTGTCTCACCAAACGAGACGGCGATCTCGACCTTGCTAATGGTGAGAAAGCGGTCTCGACCCTTCAGGTGAGAATCCTTATTTTTTCGTACAAAATGCCTTCCTACTCTAATATGGGGCCTAATAGTCTATCCTAAGGACCTTTTAGGACACACCTATCTTCGAATCGGAGGTCTTCTGCTCTTTATTTTGCGACCAGACAAGATTTGGGGTCTATAGCTACCTCCCCTTTACTCGACCAATTGACTATGGGTTTTCACGTCATAAAGTCGATTGACGGGTAAAGGAGTTAACCCTCTTGTCTGGTTATCCTCCGGATGCTCCTTTGATGCGGTAGCTGACCCTCGGGATGATGAATGTAGTCTAGTACTGTCTTTAGGATGTTTCCTTGTTGCGAGGGCTGACCCATCGGACGAGATTTTGGTGAGGCTTCAGGATGCTCCTTTGATGCGGTAGCTGACCCCTTAGGTGGTGGTGAGTTGTATCCTTTGGATACCCTTTTGCAATAGGGATGATCCTTGGATGCAGTGGCGACTTACTGTTCTAGCCCATGCGCCGAGTGAGAAACCTTAGGATGCTCCTTTGATGCGGTAGCTGACCCCTTGGTTGATGAGTATGAACCCTCATTAGGTTAGGTGCCTCAGGATGCTCCTTTGATACGGTAGTTGACCCCTTGGCTGTGGTGGCAGCTTACTTACTCCGATCATGCACTCGTTGATAATTGTTTTCTTCTGGTAGAGTCCTCTGGTGTGCCGGGGATCTTTTGACTTTTGACTATTCTGATAGTCATCCAGCTTGTTGGTTGCTGGGAGTCTTTGTCTTGTTCTTTTGATATTCGTTGTAGACCCCAAATCTTGCCTGACCTCAAAATAAAGAGCAGAAGACCTCCGATTCGAAGATGGGCAAGGCCTAAAAGGTCCTTAGGATAGACCAATAGGCCCCATATTAGAGTAGGAAGGTTTTTTGTAAAGAAAAAAAAAAGGATTTCCACCTTGAGAGTCTAGACCGTCGTCTCGCTTATCTGGACCACCGTCTCATTTTTGGCAAGGTCGAGATCGTCGTCTCGTTTGCCGAGACGGCCCTCTCGCCATTTGGGAAGTCGATACCACCGTCCTGATTGGCAAGATGGTCGTCTCGCCATTTGTCGAAGACGAGACCACCGTCCCGAATGGCGAGATGGCCATCTCGACCTTGCCAGGCGAGACGACGATCTCAACCTGACAGGTGCAAATCCCTATAAAAGGGGAGTGCTCTCCCATCCATTTCACACAGTTCTTCCACCTTTCCTCCTAGATTTCTTAGAATTCTTCTCCTAGAGCCCCTCCGAAGCATTTCCGGAGTTTTCTGAGTGTCTTTAGAGAGTTTTTATAGCGTCGTGAGAAAGAAAGGTCGACGTTGTAAGAGCGAAGGGCTGCCAAAACGCATCCTATTTTTTAAGAGAATTAATCAAAGCTTGCTCCGGAGGTTTCTTCACTCTCTCTCTCTTTTATCGCTTTATCATATATATGTGCATTAATTAGGGCCATGTAGTCGTTATCTTTTAATTCCACAAATAAAAGGGTAAAAGCGTCATTTTTAATTTATTTACGAAATAACCGGCCTATCATAGGGAACCCAAAAGGGGCGTTGTTGGGAAGCTAATACCTTCCCAACACGTAACTAAATCCCTTACCCAACTCTGGTTATAATGGCCAAAGTTGGTTTTCTTAAAAACCAACGCCTTCTTTTTTTCCTTTTCCGATGTTTTCGGTATAAACATTGGTGGCGACTCCATAAGAACCCCTTTGAAAATTTGTTTTTAGGTCCAGCCCGGTTATCGGACAACCTAAAGGCGTTGTAACACCACCAAATAAAACGTGAAAATGGAAGTCGGAACCATCGCGTCGCTTCGACTGCCTCTTTTGACAACAACAACATTCGTCGTTCGACTTTGCTGGTCATCGGGAATTTTGGTCAATGTGGTTGTCTTGCCAGTCGGCCTTGGCTAACGTGTCGATTTTAATCCTGCCTTTTTCCGTGGTTTATCTTTTTTCTTGCGACCTTGGATTTTGGCTTTTTCGGGACTAAGTGTAAGTCTTTTTATTTTTTAGTCTCTTTTTTGTTACACTGGCTTTTCGAAAAGAGAGAGTAAAGACAAACAAATTTACTAAAAGATTTTATTCATGATAAAATTTAGTACAACAGTTATTTTGATAATGCCCCTAAGACGGCGGTGGACTCGAGCCAGGAGACGATCCAGGAGGCGGGAACTGTCGATACATGTACATTTGAAATTCCTTTAGGCTCCGGATTGAGCTGAGCTGGTCTTGCCGGATAAGCGCCAGCCAGGTCTTGTCTCATCCCCTCCTGCATTTGGCAGAAGGTCTCCAGCCAGGTCTCGAAGACATCTTGTCTTAGGGCATCTGGTCCAACTGCTGGCGCATGTTGTAGATGTTGTTGTTGATGCCAGCAAAGTCATCCCCGTACTTCTGTTATCGCTGTTGTTGTTATTATAATTGCTGCTAGAATTCTGGGGGCGTTGGAATGTCCTGCATCACCACCAAGTCTTGGAGGTCTAGGATCATGGCGAGCGTAGGGTGGAGGGCCATCTGGGTCCCCTACCGTGTTAGAAATGTAGGCTAAGATCAAGAGGGGAGGTGAATTGATCTTTGAAAGATTTTCGCAATTAACAGATTATCAATTTCAAAGATTAAAAAATCTGATCAATTCTTGAATCACACACAGCAAGCAATAAAAAATAAATGCAGTCACAAAATTAAAGAAGAGAAAGGTTTAGAAAGATATCACCAAGGTTTATACTGGTTCACCAAATCCCAGGGCTACGTCCAGTCTCCAGCCAAATTCCAGCTGGGTTCCACTAGATTGAATGTTTTACAGATTACAACCTTAACCTTACACTCAATCTAACACAAGAACCACAATTCCAGTTCCTACACCTAACCTTTCACCAAGAACCAAATTCCAGTTCTTGAACTACCCTGCAGCCAAATTCCAGCTATAGAAACCAGTGCCCACAATTCCAGGCACCCACAATATAGTAAAAGAAAGTAAAGAAACAAACAGAAGAAACTAAGAACGCTCAAACCAGTTTTATGCAGTTCTGCAATATGTGTTTCTTCTCCAAAGAAATGCAATTTTGCCTCAAGAAAGAACTTTGATGAACTTCACAAAAACAAGCGTGATTCTCTCTTGAAAGTAGCACTTTTGATTGCTTGATTGATTGTTAAAAGTTGTGTAAAAGATATGTTTCCAAAAAGTTAAACCATTCTGTTTATATAGAAGATTTTCAAAACTGCTGGTTTAATTAATCTGTTAAAATAATCTTTTAATCTGTTAAAAGTCTTGTTTTAATCTGTTAAATCTTCTTTTAATCCATTAAAACATTCTTGATTATTTTCCAGATTTGTTTTAACTGATACGACAACGTTTATATCAATTAAAACTCTTTTAAAAAAATCTTCTAATATGTTTTAATCGATTGTTTCGACTTTCAATCAATTAAAATACTGCAAAACATTTTTATAAACTTTTCCAAGTGATTTTAACTGATAAAAATACGTTTTAATCGATTGAAACGTTTAGTACAAATTTTTCAAGTTGTTTTAATCGATTGAAACGCGGTTTTAATCGATTAAAATGATTCTGATCGGTCATAACTCAAATCTGATCGATCATATCTGGTTCTGATCGGTCATAAACCCATTCTGATCGATCATATCTGGTTCTGATCGGTCATAAAGCCATTTTGATCGGTCATCTGATATACCAAGTGGTTTTAATCGATTATTTCGAAGTTATATCGACTAAAATACTGAAAAAACACTTCCCTGATCTTTTTAAGTGATTTAAATCGGTTATTTCGAAATTGTATCAGTTAAAATACTGACAGAAAGTTTTCAACACTTCTTTTAATGAAAACAAGCAGTTATTTTGAAGTTATATCAGTTGAAAACCTGTTATAGAAGTGTGAAGAACATTTTAGTTGATAAACCACATATACTATCAGTTAAAATAGTTGATTAAAAATCCTTTTGTCAAAATGTTTTGCTTTTAACGGTTAAAACATTTTTTAGAGGCAATTGCAAAATCTTTTAAGTGAAGAAACCTCATGCAACAAAAAGATAAAATGGTTATGCCTAAGCAGAGCTGCATACATAGTAATCCTCTTCTCTTTCATCTCAAGTGACATTTGACTGCCACAGAGTTGCCTTTGACTTCATTTTTGACTTCATCAAATCAACAAGATCTTTGCCAAAGTAAATAAGATCTTCATTACTTTCAGTCTCCCTCTATTTGATGAAGACAAACACCACTTTGAATAATAACTCTGCAAAAGAAGTCACTTGATAAACTTATCTTCATTAACATGTGTAAAGATAAGGGAATCACGCTTTAGTAGCATGTTACAAGAACAACAATTAACTAAAGCCTTTAATTTTTCTTCCCAAACTAAAAATCGATTAAAAACAGGACAAAATCGATTAAAAGGTTCTTGTTTAATGGTTTTAATCGATTGAAATTATGTTTTAATTGATTAAAACAGTGATGAATTTTGAAAGTTTAGAACATAAGTTCATTTAATCGATTAATTCGACATTTAATCGATTAAAACAGTAATGAAGAATGTTGTATAAGTGCTTTTAATCGATTTAAAGTTTGTTTGTATCGATTAAAACGACCAGTTTTGAAAACTTAGTAATGTTTGATGTATTTGTCATGCCTAATCTAGTGCAAATTTTGTAAAACCGATCATTTAGAAAAGTATCTTACAATAATATCAACTACATCGATTAACTTTTATCCAATAGATCCATCAAAATCCGAATAGAATTTTATTTAGCTAATTCAACTGATGTAAACTAGTTTTAGTTGATGACATATAGATTTCAATCGATTGATACACAGTTTAATCGATTATTCTATTGTGATTTTCCTATGTAAGTGTTTCTTTTAACCGATTAAATCCATTTTGTATCAGCTAAAAATATCAGGGATCTATGTTAAATTCTATCTAGGTTTTCCTAATTTGACTTAAAACCTACATTATATTAATCAAAGCTAAAAATATTGTTTCTGGTTAATAACCAGTTAATATTACAGTCCATAAAAGAGAATTTAGAAGCAAAAGAAATATGACGTAAAGAGAGAAAAAAAAAAGATAAGAATGGACCCTTTTTGTCCAAAAAAAAAAACTCAATCATCCCAGTTGCCTTGGTTGAGCTACATATCTTCCAGTTTGGTGTAGATATCAGCAATCTGGTTTCCAAGCGATGTGAACTGACTGTTGGACTGCTGAAAATGTTGGCATGTCATCTACATATGCTTTCTCTGGTTTTCCTACAAAGTGGCCATTTGAGAAAGCATTGTCCTTTCAAATTGAGACAGAGGAGTCCCACGGTCAGGCTGCTCCATTTAGGGGATGATCTCCATATTTTCATATGAAGCTTGACCACTGGTAGATTCGGGAACCTCTGCAGCAGCTGGAGAGGAAGGAATTTGACCTTGCTCATCTTCTTCATCATTGTCTTCCTCACCCTCAGACATACCAACATCAACCTTAGAAATCCATTCATCATCAATTTTAATAAACCTCATTTTTCGTAGGGTTAAGTCATCAATCTCATTTGATGCTTTCGGAGTTTCTACATACTCCCTTCTAAATCCACTGTAAAATGTCTAAAAAATTTATTGATCAATCAAAGCATAAGGTAATTTATAATCAGCAAGCCTCTTGGCTTTTACCATATGGTCTTTAATAACATAGACCCAGTTAACCCGAATCCTATTTTCAATGCAGTACATGAGAGCCAAATCACCCTCATTGAGTATAGCATGATTACTCCCCCTTGGAGTAAGCATCCATGCAATAATGAAGGAAAGAATTCTTAATTCAAGCCTCATCTTCCCAGCATTGAAAATTCTAACCGAATCATTTTGGTCTTTGAGACAGGTGCGAAAAAATTGAGTTTTGTTAAACTTTGGTAATTCAGCAATATTACCTCTAGAGATTTTTACCCCAACATCTTTGAGGCCAGCAACTTCATCCCAAATGTCAGGAGTAATGACCATATTGAATCCTTTTACCTGAGACCTTAAGGTGGAACCACTGACAGTGAGATTTGCATAGAAAACTCTTACCAGATCTGGTTGAATATTGCCAGTGTATTCCAGAAAATTCTTCAGTTTTTTATTCTTTAGTTTCCTTCTTAACGAAGTGAATCCTTCTTCATCCATCCATGCAAACCTTATGAATTTGGGGATTACAAGCTGCTTTTGACTAAAATTAGTGATGAAATTATTCATCTTATCTCTATCACCACTAAACCAATTTTCAAGGTGGCCTCCCTGATTTCCAGCAGAGGAAGACTCTCCTTTCTGCTTCCTTCTTGATTTTGATCTTCTGAGCATCTTGTTGTATAGTTTTAGAGAGGGATTTTGAAACGTCAGTACAAGAAGATGTTAGAAAAGTAGGCTGAGATCAAGAGGGGGGGTGAATTGATCTTTAAAAGTTTTTCACAAATAACAGATTATCCATTTGTAAAAATAAGATTTCAGATATGTTCTTGAATTACAAAGCAATCAATCAATATAAATGCAGCAACAGAATTAAAATAGAGAAAGGTTAAGAAAGATATCACCGGTGTTTTATACTGGTTCACCCAATACTAGGGCTACGTCCAGTCTCCAGCCAAATTCCAGCTGGGTTCCACTAGATCAAATGTTTTACAGATTTACAATCTTACACTTAATCTACCACAAGAACCAAATTCCAATTCCTGCAAACAACCTCTCACCAAGAACCAAATTCCAGTTCTTGATAACCTCTACAACCAAATTCCAGCTGCAGAGAAACCAGTGCCCAAATTCTAGGCACCAAACAATACAAAAAGAATGTAAAGGAATGAAAAAGAAGAAACTAGAATGCTCAAACCAGTTTATGCAATTCTGCTGTAAGTGTTTCTTCTTCAAAAGAAATCAAGTTGCCTCAAGAAAGATTTTCAAAGAACTTCTCAAAAATTGACGCGAATCTTTCTTGAAAAGAGTGCTAAAGTTTACTTGCTTGATTACTCAAGAATGTGTAAAAACTGATGTTCAATGTGTGTTTAAAAAGTTTAAGCCAAACTGTTTTTATAGAAGATTTTCAAAATTGCTGTATTAATTAATCTGTTAAAAGATTCTTTTTATCTGTTAAAAGTGCAGTTTTAATCTGTTAAAACTTCTTGTAATCCATTAATATGTTCTTGATTCTTTAACAAATTTGTTTTAACTGATACGAAAACGTTTGTATCAATTTAAACACTTTACAAAAAATCTTCTAAGTTGATTTAATCGATTGTTTCACAATTCAATCGATTGAAATACTGCAAAACTTTCTTGTAAAACTTTTCAAGTTATTTTAACTGATAAAAATAAGTTTTAATCGATTAAAACGCTGTGTAGAAATTTTCTAAGTTGTTTTAATCGATTGAAACTAGATTTAATCGATTAAAAGAGTTCTGATCGGTCATAACCAAATTCTGATTGATCATAACTGATTCTGATCGGTCATAATTCAATTCTGATCGATCATATCTGATTCTGATAGGTCATAATTGTATTCTGATCGATCATCCTGAACTCCAAGTGGTTTTAACTGATTAAACTCAAGTTGTATCGATTAAAATACTGTAAAAACACTTCTCTGAACATTCTAAGTAATTTTAATCGGTTCTATCAAAGCTGTATCAGTTAAAAACTTGTTTAAAAAAACTTTTGTCAAAATACTTTGTTTTTAATTGTTAAAAATAGTTTTAGAGGCATTTTGCAAAATCTTTTAAGTGAAGAAACCTCATGCAGCAGAAAAGATAAAATGATTATACCTAAGCATAACTGAAGACACACTAATTCTTCTACTCTTTTATCTTAGTGAGTTTTGTCCACTGCAAAGTTGCTTTTGACTTCATCTTTGACTTCATCAAATCAATGAGATCTTTGCCAAAGTATTTCAATGAGATCTTCATCACTTTCAGTCTCCCCCTATTTGATGAAGACAAACACCACTTTTGAAAAAAAACTCTGCAAAAGAAGTCACTTGATAATGCAGATTAGTGAGTAATCAAAAAATGAATTATCTTCCTATTTCTCCCCCTAAATTGTTGCTCCCCCTAAATTTAGAGTTTATTTCTCCCTTTAAATTGATCAAAAGTAAAAGCAACTATTTCTCCCCCTTTTGACTTCATAAAAAAAAAATAGGGAACAGAAGAGAAACAATGCATAGGTATGTATTGAAAAGATTTTGAAAATAAAAAAATGAAAAATACGATACTTTACTCATGTAAAGATCAATCAAAGTTGATTCAAACTTATCTTCATTAACACGTTTGTAATGAATACAATTAACACGTGTAAAGATAAGGGAATCACGCTTTAGTAGCATGTTACAAGAACAGCCATTAACTAAAGCCTTTAATTTTTCTTTCCAGAATAAAAATCAATTAAAAACAGGATAAAATCGATTAAAAAGTTCATGTTTAATGATTTTAATCAATTGAAATAACGGTTTAATCGATTAAAACAGTGAAGGACTTTGAAATATAAGACATAAGTGCATTTAATCGATTATTTCAACATTTAATCGATTAAAACCGTAAGAAAAAATGTTGTATAAATTCTTTTCATCGATTTAAAAGATTTTTTATTGAATAAAACACTCAGTTTTGAAAACTAAGAAAGATTTGATGCGAATTTATCATGCCTAATTTAGTGTAAGTTTTGTAAAACCAATCATTTAGAAAAGTGTTTTACAATAATATCAACTACATTGATTAACTTTTAACCAATAGATCCATCAAAATCCAAATAGAATCTTGTTTAGCTAATTCAAGTGATGTAAACTAGTTTTAGTTGATGACATATAGATTCTAATCGATTAAATCCATTTAGTATCAGCTAAAAATATCAGGGATCTATGTTGAATTCTATTTAGGTTTTCCTGATTCGACTTAAAACCTACATTATATTAATCAAAGCTAAAAATATTGTTTCTGGTTAATAACCAGTTAATGTTACAGTCCATAAAAGAGAATTTAGACGTAAAAGAAATATGACGTAAAGAGAGAAAAAAAAAGATAAGAATGGGCCCTTTCTGTAAAAACTCAATCATCCTAGTTGCCTTGGTTCCATAATAACATCTGAAACTCCTTTAGAGTCATTGAAAGATCCTCTTGTTGGTTTGTTGTTAAGGATGCCAGATCATCAGTATAAAATTGATCCCTGTACTGCCAATAAAACACACATACCCTGTGCCAATTTTAGCTTTCCATTCAAATCTTGAATTTCTGTCTTAGATTTGTCTCCTTACAGTATCACCTCGTGACCTTGATGATTAAAACGAATTATCAAAGTTGCACAATTCCAATGAATTTCACCAAGAGTCTTGAACCAATGCATGCCCAAAATTATTCCAAATATATTGCTAGGTAATACCAAGAATTTTAATGTAAACGTGTGTTCAATGAATCTCCAAGTTATCTGTTCACACTTCCTAGTAATCAACAACTTATTATCAGAAGCAACCATCACTCAAAAATTCATGATAGGCTATGTTTTCAGTACAATAACTTGACCCTTTTGTCACTAATGAAATTATTTGTACTCCTAGTGTCCATAAGAAAAAGGACAGTCTACTTCTTGAAAATTCCTTTGATTTGCAATGTATTACCACCTAGCATTCCATGTAAAGTATTAAGAGAAATGTAGACATCTGCAATCTAATTTGTCACCTACACAATCCCTTTGCAATTATGTTAGTAACTTCCTTTCTAAATATGGAAGTTGAGGTGCTACCTTTCGAATCGATAGTTGCTGAAACAAACACCTAATGCTTCACACAAGTTGTAGAATGACTCTGCTACGAATTAACCGGAGTTGACTATGTTTTTGTATATCTTGTTTGTGTTTCCGAATTGGAACTCTTGTTTTACAGCAATTTATTCCCTTTTTGAAGTCTTGCAAGATGCATACCTTCTTGTAGAGATTGTGGTTTATGAATTCTCAAAGATTTTTCCAGTGTAGTTTTCATACCAAAGAAAGAAAACCTTAACGTCATTGACTCAGATATAAACTACCAAATTTTTTCCAAATCTTCCTCTTGTTGCAATTTTGATAATTCAACCAGATCCTCAAAAGCACGATCATCAAATCGATATGACATATCTTGTGATATTTGTTCCCAAGATTTATTCTCGAAACTGGGTTGATGCATGCAATGTCGCTGCCATGAAAAAGCCTTTTCATCCATGGAAAACAGCAATAACTTTCCCACATTATGCCACTAGTCTAGTTTCCAATTCAAAGATTTGTTCAGCCTTCGCTTTCAAATCATGAAAATTTGTGCCATTGAAAGGAAATTGGATGTTCCATAATAGACTACTCGAATCAGACATTTGAGAGGAGATTTTGAAAATATGAAAACAGAAGAAAGATGATAAGTTGAGAAATGATAAGTTCAGAACCTGGTTTGATGAAGAAACGGATTTCAAATTTTTGAAATCCAAAGAGACATAACTGCAATGTTTCAGCTTTAACTGCAACTGTCCCCTTTACCAAAGACAGAGGCACAAATTTCTGGACATTGGGCACATCAGCTATTTTGTTCTTGGAAAGATGTTTGACTTGGTCAAAGAATATTTAAAAGCATTATGCAGATTTTGATTACCATAAAAACTTGGGATTTTGACTTTGATTTGCTTACCAATTTTCATTTAGATGTTATAAAACTAATTTTCAGAAACAAATTAATCGATTAACCAACTAATTAACCTATTAATTTGATCTTTAATACTAGGTTTGAAAATGCAATAGTAAAATGATCGATTAATATTTAAAAGAATCGATTATTTCTGTACTGGAAGAGATTTAGAAAATGATACCAGAATTTGAATCTATTAAAACGAAAAAGAATCGATTAAATTTGACATCTTAGTGTTTTTAGTTGATATAAATTCTTTTTAATCGATTAAAACAGCTAAACTCAAATCCTGAGAACATTTTAATCGATTAATTCGCATTTCAATTGATTAAAACGGTACGGAGAGATTTTCTGATATCCTCTGTAAGTTATTTTAATTGATTAATACTGTTTTATATCAATTAAAACAATCAGTTTATGACAACAAACCCTGATTTGTTGTTTTGAATACCAAGGGACTTCCAGATTTTGTTCCTGCAAAACAAATTTAACATGTTTCTGGTACCCTTTATAGTTACTGTTGAACATTCAAGGACTTGATGTTGCACTTGATGAACATAAAGATTGTTGATTTTGATGATGATTCAAGAACACAAAGACTTAAAGTGTTGAAGACTTGTTTTGTATTGTAATAACTTTGTTTCAATTAGATTGAGTCTATAATATTAGAGTTTAAGATAGTTGGTACATAGTCTGCACCTTAGAAGCTTCAAAAAGCTCAAATTTATCATCCAGGCTCGGCTTTAATCGATTAAATAGGGAAATAATCGATTAAAACAGTGAGAAAAATCATTTTCTGTAACAACTCACTGGTTTAATCGATTAAACCAACTTTTAATCGATTATCAGGCGGTTTAATCAATTAAACCACCTTTTAATCGATTAAAACAGAGAGGTTTGGGTTCTGTTGATATTTGGCTCTGTTTTAATCAATTAATACTTCTTTTAATCGATTATTTCAGTCAGATTTTGATTTTTAACTTCAAATCAAACCTATTTTCGAAAACCCTTTTC
Source organism: Sphenostylis stenocarpa (assembly GCA_963425845.1). NCBI lineage: Eukaryota > Viridiplantae > Streptophyta > Magnoliopsida > Fabales > Fabaceae > Sphenostylis > Sphenostylis stenocarpa. Next base: position 31,822,271 of record OY731402.1, on the reverse strand, counting down.
CCAAGAACCCTAATTCCAAAAATCCCAATTCCCAAACCCTAATTTCTCTACTTAAACTCTTCTATGGCACTCAGAAAAATAGAACAACCTTTTTCATACAAAAGTTAAGTGTTGTAGTGCGAGAGAACTGTTTGTTTCAAGAAAAAGGGGCTTTCTGAACCTGGTGTGGGCTAGAAGCGATAAGAATCACTAAGTGGAGTTCTTAGTGGATTGTGTGTTGTGCCGTCTCTGGGGAAAGCTGTTCTTCATCTCTTGTGGGTTTCAAGAGAGGTGTTATCTTTACTTTATCTCCTCCAATGTAACTTGTTTGTAATAACTTTGTTTATAGTGACAACGTTAATCCTCTGTTTGAGTGATTAGCAACTGGACGTAGGGTCTTTTGATCCGAACCAGTATAAATTTATTGTGTAAGACTCTATCCCTTTCTCTATTTACATTTACACAGTTTTTAATCGGTAAAATTTGGGGAAAATTTTGAAAACCTAATTTTTATTAAGAAACCAATTCACCCCCCTCTTGGTTTTTGTCCGACCATACGAACATTCCGCTGCGCGATTCTAACAAGTGGTATCAGAGCTTGCTTTGATAGTCATTCAAATTTTCGAAAATGGCTGGACAAAATCAAACTTTTGTCGAAGGTGCGTCTATCAACATACCCCCACTTTTTGCGGGTCAAAATTATCCTTTCTGGAAGGTACGTATGCAAATATTTTTAGAGTCTGTTGATAGAGGCGTTTGGGATGCTATTTTAAACGGTCCATTTGTTCCTAAAATTACTGAGAACGGTGTTGACGTTCTTAAACCTTTTTCTAGATGGACTGCAGAAGAAAATAGGAAAGCCCAATTTGACGTTAGGGCTAGAAATATTATTTCATCTGCTCTAACCCTTGACAAGTTTTATAGAATTTTTGTTTGTAAAAGTGCACAGGAAATGTGGGAAATGCTTAGAGTGACCCACGAAGGAACTGACGACGTTAAAAGAGCACGCAAAAATTCTCTAATCCAAGAATACGAGATGTTCCGGATGCAACCAGGCGAAACGATCTTTGACGTACAAAAGTGTTTCACTCATATCGTGAACCATCTCACCGGACTAGGTAAAATCTTTGACGTTGATGAATTAAATGTTAAAATTTTGAAATCTTTGGATAGGAAATGGCAACCTAAGGTGACGGCCATCTCGGAGTCACAAAATCTTGCCACTATGTCTATGGCGGTGCTCTTTGGAAAACTTAGAGAACAATGAGTTAGAGCTTGGAAGGTTAAACGAAGAAGAAGGCCAATATCAAAAGAAAAATCTAGCCTTCAAAACCGAAATCTCAAAAGGTAAAAATAAAAGGGAAGAAGAAGACTCAAACGATGAAGAAGAAGAATTGAGTCTAATGATAAAGAAGTTCACCAAATTCATGAAAGCAAAAGGAAGACATCCCTTCAAAGGTAAAGGAAAGGTAATGGAAAATTCTTCCGTAAATATAAAATGCTATGGTTGTGGTGAAGCAGGACATGTAAAGACCGAATGTCCAAATAAGAAGAACGATGAAGTTAAAGGCAAAAAGCACTTCAAGAAGAAAGCCTACATTGCTTGGGACAACAGTGACTCAAGTTCGGAATCAAGTGACTCGGAAATAGAAGCAAACATTTGCTTAATGGCAAATGACAACATATCATCCGATTTTGAGGTAAGTGATTCCGACACATCTTCTAGTGATGAGGATAATAACTATGATGAATTGCAAAATGCTTATAATGAATTGTTTAGTGCTTTTAAGAACTTGAAAAATGAATATAAAGTTGTAAAGAAGAATTTAAGTAGATCCGAAAAGGAAATTGACTCTTTAAAAATGAAAATTACATGTTTAGAAGAAAAAGAGGTATTAGACACGAAAATTGTATGTTTAGATGAGGATAAGAATTTAGCATGTGAAACTTGTAAAGAGCATGAATATGACATAGATATCCTAAATCATCTACTTGATAAAGCCGAATTGGAAATAAGTGATCTTAAGAAAGATAAAAATGTTTTTGCTCAAAATAATGTAAATCATCAAGTTTCTATGAAAAAGTCTAAAACTAAAAAGAAAAGAGTATGGGTTGAGAAAGGAACTAAAATATCAAAAGTTAGAAATGCATCATTTTCAAATGCCACATCAAAAGTATGTTTTTATTGCATGAGACAAGGTCACACGTCAAATAGATGTAAAATTAAACATTTCGGTGTACCTAAAGGTAAATTCATTTGGGTTCCTATAGTTAAATAGATTGTTATGTCTCTAACCCCAAGGACCCAAAAGTTGTGGGGACCTAAGTTTACTATATTCTTGTTTTGTAGGAAACTTCCAAATCAAAGAAGTCTATGTGGTATCTTGATAGCGGATGCTCAAAACATATGACCGGAGATAAATCTAAATTTGTGAGTTTCAAAGCTAAGGAACAAGGATATGTAACTTATGGAGACAACAACAAAGGGAAGATCCTTGGAATTGGAAACATAGGCGATGCAAACAATTTGGAGATCAAGGATGTGCTACTTGTTGATGGACTTAAGCATAATCTCCTTAGTATAAGTCAATTATGTGACAAAGGCTTCAAGGTAATTTTTGAAAGTAAATTTTGCACCATACACTTGATAGATTCCGAAAATGTAGCATTGAAAGGCATTAGGCATAACAACATATATTTGATTGATTTGGATTGTTTACATGAGTCTAGCATAACATGTTTAGTTGCTAAGGAAGAGAACCCTTGGTTATGGCATAAGAGAGAGGCTCATATAAATATGCATCATTTGAATAAATTGATATCAAAAGACTTACTTATTGGTTTGCCTAAGTTAAAATTTGAAAAAGATAGATTGTGTGATGCATGCCAAAAGGGTAAACAAGTAAAATCATCATTTAAATCAAAGAATGTTATTTCCACTTCAAAACCCTTAAAATTATTACATTTAGATTTATTTGGACCTTCTAGGATAAAAAGCTTTGGTGGAAATTACTATGGACTTGTGATTGTTGATGATTACTCTAGGTATACATGGACATTTTTCCTTACTACGAAAAGTGAAGCTTTTAAGGTCTTTAGAAAATTTGCAAAACAAATTCAAAATGAGAAAGACTTAAGAATTAAAGTTTTAAGAAGTGACCATGGTGGTGAGTTTCAAAATGAAAAGTTTAAAAATTATTGTGAAGAAAATGGAATTTTACATAACTTTTCTGCTGCTAGGACTCCCCAACAAAATGGTGTAGTTGAAAGGAAAAATAGGTCATTAGAGGAACTTGCTAGAACTATGTTAAATGAATCTAATGTTCCTAAGTATTTTTGGGCTGATGCGGTTAGTACTGCATGTTATGTTTTAAATAGAATGCTCATTAGGTCAATTATTAAATCTACTCCCTATGAATTGTTTAATGGTAGAAAACCTAATGTTGCTCATTTGAAAATTTTTGGTTGTAAGTGCTTTGTGTTGAATAATGGTAAGGACAACTTAGGAAAATTTGACTCTAAAGCTTATGAGGGGATTTTCTTAGGTTATTCATTAACTAGTAAGGCTTACAGGGTGTTTAATAGAAGAACTTTAAATATAGAAGAATCTATTCATGTTACTTTTGATGAGATTGTAGACCTTGGGGGAAATCCTCTTGAGTCAAATAAAGAACTTGCAGGTGATGATGAATATATAAGAGAAGCTCTTGATGAATTATATTTGGAAGAAAATGAGTCTTCTCAAACGCCGGAATTAGCAAAAGAATGGCAATCACCTAGAGGACTCTCAATGGACAATATCATAGGTGACATCTCAAAAGGGGTAATAACTAGAAACATGACTAATTTTTGTATGTCTGTAGCTTTTGTGTCACAGATTGAACCCAAGAATGTTGAGGAAGCACTTAAAGATGACCAATGGTGCATAGCCATGCAAGAAGAACTTAACCAATTTGAAAGGAATCAAGTCTGGGAATTAATCCCAAGGGAAGAATCATATCAAGTTATTGGAACCAAATGGGTGTTTAGAAATAAACTTGATGAAGATGGGAACATAACAAAGAATAAAGCCAGACTTGTTGCAAAAGGCTGTTGCAAAAGGCTATATCAAATGGATGTTAAAAGTGCATTTTTGAATGGTTTTATTAAAGAAGAAGTTTATGTGGAGCAACCCCCTGGTTTTGAGGATTTTATTTTTCCTAATCATGTTTTTAAATTAAAGAAAGCATTATATGGGTTGAAACAAGCTCCTAGATCTTGATATGAGAGGCTAAGTAGTTTCCTAACTTCAAATGATTTTACTAGAGGAAAAATTGATTCTACACTGTTTATAAAGAAAGTAAAAGAACATATCTTATTGGTCCAGGTATATGTTGATGATATTATTTTTGGATCAACTGATAATTCGTTATGTGTAGAATTTGCTAAGATAATGCAGGGAGAGTTTGAAATGTCTATGATGGGAGAATTGACATTCTTCCTTGGACTACAAATCAAGCAACTTAAAGATGGCATTTTCATCTCTCAAACCAAATACTGCAAAGAGATCCTTAAAAAGTTATGAATGGACACCTCAAAGGAAGCTAACACACCCATGGGAACTTCATGCTATCTAGACAAGGATGAATCAGGTTTGAAAGTTAATCAAACTATGTATAGAGGTATGATAGGATCACTGTTATACTTAACTGCAAGTAGACCTGATATTATGCATTTTGTCTGTGTGTGTGCTAGATTTCAGGCTTGTCCTAAAGAATCCCATCTAATTGCAGTGAAACATATTTTAAAATACTTAAGAGGAACTACTGGTTTTGGTTTGTGGTATCCGTCTGATGCTTGTATGAGTTTAATAGGATATTGTGATGCTGATTATGGTGGATGTAAAATTGATAGGAAAAGTACTAGTGGGACTTGTCATTTGTTAGGTTCATCCTTAATATCTTGGCATTCTAAGAAACAGGCATGTGTTGCTTTATCTACCACTGAAGCTGAATATATTGCAGCTGGTAGTTGATGTGCTCAAATTCTGTGGATGAAACAACAGTTAGAAGATTATAGTATATTTTTAAATGACATTCCGTTGATGTGTGATAATACGAGTGCAATAAATCTTACTAAGAATCCAGTGATGCACTCTAGAACTAAACATATAGAAATAAGACATCACTTTTTGAGAGATCATATCAACAAAAGAAACTGTAAAATAGAGTATGTAGATACCAAACGTCAATTAGCAGATATTTTTACTAAGCCTCTACCCAAAGATAGATTCTATGATCTTAGAAGAGACTTAGGGATATTAGAAATAGCTTAAATTCTGCTTAATTTGACTGTTTTTGGATGGTTGTAATGTTATAATTCATTCTGTAGGATGTTCATAGGTTATCATGTGTTCAAACACTCAAAACAGGGCATTCCTCTCTGGAATAATCGATTAATTGGAGTAATAATCGATTATTTACATCCAAAACACTTAAAACAGGGTATTCCTATCTGGAATAATCTATTAATTCGTCCATTAATCGATTAAAACCAATAATAATCGATTAACAGCCCAAAATAATCGATTAAACGGGTCTGGAAGTGATTTAATCGATTAATTTGAATTTTAATTGATTAAATCCGACCAAGTTTGCTTCCTAGCTGTTGCCAACAGATATTTTGACCATTATTCCCTTCCATATGGACGTTGGAGATGCTTGGTTATAAATAGGGACCTTCATTTCACTTCTACTCACTTCTATCTCTTGAAATCAAGCTATCTTGCCTTATTCTAGCTACCTTGCCCTCTTCTCAATACACTTAGCTTTCTAAATCTTCTTGTTATTCCTCTAATCTTTCAATGGCCTCATCATCTCGTGCTAAGATCCCTACTAGAAGAAGATTTGCACCCTCATCTCGACCCCGTCCTAATTCCGTAGAAGGATGGATTTCTGATACAGATGGCCAACAAGAATTTCTGACCTACTGGAAAGAAAGGGCTATTATTTCTCCCAAGTTTCTTATTGGTGAGCAATTCATCAATAGGGGATTCAATTTTCCCAACCTTCTGGAAATTCAAGGAGTTCTTCCCTTCATCCAAATGCAAGGTACTTATTATCCGGACTTGGTTAGGGTATTTTACTCTAGATTTAAATTTAGAGATCAAATTGCTACTTCTAGAGTAAAGGGTGTCACAATTATTCTTGACGATGATATTTGGGAAAACGTCGCTCACTTTCCAATTAGAGACGATGCTATTAACATTTATGGTGAGTTAGATGATTTTGACAGGTTCTTAGCTTACCGTTCTTTTCTGCGAAATCCCTCCATGGAGATTGGACGTCTCCTTCTTGCTGGACCTTTAAAGAAGGAGGAACGCATGATTCTACATCTAATTGTCTGGATCCTATGTCCTCGGGCTACAAATCATGCCCAATGTTCTTCAATTGATCTTAGAATTATTCATGCCATAATGAATAATGAACCTTTAGATTGGGGCGTTCTTGTCACAATGACCATGTTAAAAGCAAAACATCATCCCACATTCAAAATTCCATATGCTTTACTTGTCTCTCGTATTCTTGAATATAAAGGAGTGAATGTTGAAGGTGAACAAGCAGTTAGAACAAATAACTTGAACCGCATGCTGGACAGCACATTGATTCAACTCCAAATGGTGCGTGTCAATGATATTTATGTTCACAAAGATGACGTTCCTAATCAAGGTGATGCTAATGAAGATTCTGATGAAGATATGCCTCCAGCAGCTGAGTTTCCCTCTGACCAAATCCAAAGTGTTGGAACTTCCTCTACTCATCATGAAACCCGACAATCCATGGAAGACATGTTATCTGACATGAATCAGAGGATGCAATCATTCTTCACTCTTTCTAGAGTACGGCATGAGGAAATAATTCGCCGTATATCTGATGTAGATGATAAAGTGTGCCATTTAGAAAATAGATTTGATGCACACTTTAATGATGATGATAGTGCAGAGTTTTAAATTTTGTTGATTATTTTCTTTTTGTTATTTTCTCTTGTTATTGTAATGAATGCTTGTTTTCTGCAATAAAATATGATGTTTCTTTAATGCTTTGATTGAGGGGGAGTTATCTCCAACTTATGCATATTTTGAGGGGGAGCTCTTATGTTTGCAACAAATGACTTATTTTTTATTCTAATCAAAATAGGGGGAGAAATATTTAAAGCCTCTTATGAATTGCATTTAAATATTATCTGCTATGTTTAATGTGTTTGTTAGTATGACAGATAAAACATGTTATTACAAGGCTTTAAAAGATAATTTTGATCATCATCAAAAAGGGGGAGATTGTTGAACATTCAAGGACTTGATGTTGCACTTGATGAACATAAAGATTGTTGATTTTGATGATGATTCAAGAACACAAAGACTTAGAGTGTTGAAGACTTGTTTTGTATTATAATAACTCTGTTTCAATTAGATTGAGTCTGTAATATTAGAGTTTAAGATAGCCGGTACATAGTCTGCACCTCAGAAGCTTCAAAAAGCTCAAATTTATCATCCAGGCTCAGCTTTAATCGATTAAATAGGGAAATAATTGATTAAAACAGTGAGAAAAATCATTTTCTGTAACAACTCACTGGTTTAATCGATTAAACCAACTTTTAATCAATTATCAGGCTGTTTAATCGATTAAACCACCTTTTAATCGATTAAAACAGAGAGGTTTGGGTTCTATTGATATTTGGCTCTGTTTTAATCGATTAATACTTCTTTTAATCGATTATTTCAGTCAGATTTTGATTTTTAACTTCAAATCAAACCTATTTTCGAAAACCCTTTTCCCAAGAACCCTAATTCGGAAAATCCCAATTCCCAAACCCTAATTTCTCTACTTAAACTCTTCGATGGCACTCAGAAAAATAGAACAACCTTTTTCATACAAAAGTTAAGTGTTGTAGTGCCAGAGAATTGTTTGTTGCAAGAAAAAGGGGCTTTCTGAACCTGGTGTGGGCTAGAAGCGATAAGAATCACTAAGTGGAGTTCTTAGTGGATTGTGTGTTGTGCCGTCTCTGGGGAAAGTTGCTCTTCATCTCATGTGGGTTTCAAGAGAGGTGTTATCTTTACTTTATCTCTTCCATTGTAACTTGTTTGTAATAACTTTGTTTATAGTGACAGCGTTAATCCTCTGTTTGAGTGATTAGCAACTGGACGTAGGGTCTTTTGATCCGAACCAGTATAAATTTCCTATGTAAGACTCTATCCCTTTCTCTATTTACATTTACACAGTTTTTAATCGGTAAAATTTGGGGAAAATTTTGAAAACCTAATTTTTATTAAGAAACCAATTCACCCCCCCTCTTGGTTTTTGTCCGACCACGCGAACATTCCGCTGCGCGATTCTAACAGTTATTGGGTCCAATTATGTTATATGAAGTGAATTTTTAGGAATCCACTTTATTCTACCTTTAGGTATGGCATATTTCTTAATTCTACAATATTTAACAGAATGCCCTTTTTTCATACAGTAAAAATATTTGACAAACGGAGACGAAACAGATTTACTATATACAAAATAATTTTTAAATGCTCTGGTTTTCTTTCCAATAGACGATGTAAAACCTATGCCACCACGGTCAACAACTAATTTCTGAGAATTAAGTATCATATCAAGACTAGTCTTTCCTTGTGCTAGTTTAGCTGCGGTTTTTACTAAGTATGATACTTGTTTTTGTAACTCAGGACAGTTTTTGCAATCTCTAATATTACACATGCAATCAGAATTATTATCTAATTCCAGATTTTCATTCTTGGTTTCTTCATCAACTATTTTCTTTTCAAGAATAGTGATCTTGTTTTCTAATAACCTATTCATGCTTTTTTATCTTTTGTTTTCAGTTTTTAATTTTTTTGCTATTGCATGTATTTCATAAAAAGCATCTTGTAATGAGCTATAATTCATAGAGTCAGAACTTACACTGGTTTTTGGTGAATCTGAGTTGACCATTAGGCATGTCTCTGTTGTTTCTTCATAGGTCATTTAAAGAATCTTCCACATTTGTGTAGCAGTCTGACAGTGTGCTATCCTGAAAAAATCATTTCTGTTAAGTGCAGAAATGATAATATTTTTGGCAATAGAATCATCCTGGATTAATTTCTTTTCATAGTCATTTAAGCTAGACCAATCTTTGTTAACGATATCAGTTTCTTGTTCAATTATATTCCAAACATTTATACTAATAGATTCAATAAAGATCTTCATCCTAATTTTCCAAAAAGGATAATCTGTTCCACAAAACAGTGGAGGTCTATCAATACAAGCACCCTCAAAAAATTTGTTTTCAGCCATGGATCGAAGAACTTGAATAACTTTCAAGCACCTCGCTCTGATGCCAATTGTTAGAAAAGTAGGCTGAGATCAAGAGGGGGGGTGAATTGATCTTTAAAAGTTTTTCGCAAATAACAGATTATCTATTTGTAAAAATAAGATTTCAGATCTGTTCTTGAATTACAAAGCAATCAATCAATATAAATGCAGCAACAGAATTAAAATAGAGAAAGGTTAAGAAAGATATCACCGGTGTTTTATACTGGTTCACCCAATACCAGGGCTACGTCCAGTCTCCAGCCAAATTCCAGCTGGGTTCCACTAGATCAAATGTTTTACAAATTTACAATCTTACACTTAATCTACCACAAGAACCAAGTTCCAGTTCCTGCAAACAACCTCTCACCAAGAACCAAATTCCAGTTCTTGATAACCTCTACAACCAAATTCCAGCTGCAGAGAAACCAGTGCCCAAATTCCAGGCACCAAACAATACAAAAAGAATGTAAAGGAATGAAAAAGAAGAAACTAGAATGCTCAAACCAGTTTATGCAATTCTGCTGTAAGTGTTTCTTCTTCAAAAGAAATCAAGTTGCCTCAAGAAAGATTTTCAAAGAACTTCTCAAAAATTGACGCGAATCTTTCTTGAAAAGAGTGCTAAAGTTTGCTTGATTGATTGCTCAAGAATGTGTAAAAACTGATGTTCAATGTGTGTTTAAAAAGTTTAAGCCAAACTATTTTTATAGAAGATTTTCAAAACTGCTGTATTAATTAATCTGTTAAAAGATTCTTTTAATCTGTTAAAAGTGCAGTTTTAATCTGTTAAAACTTCTATTAATCCATTAATACGTTCTTGATTCTTTAACAGATTTGTTTTAACTGATACGACAACGTTTGTATCAATTAAAACACTTTACAAAAAATCTTCTAAGTTGATTTAATCGATTGTTTCGCAATTCAATCGATTGAAATACTGCAAAACTTTCTTGTAAAACTTTTCAAGTTATTTTAACTGATAAAAATAAGTTTTAATCGATTAAAACGCTGTGTAGAAATTTTCTAAGTTGTTTTAATCGATTGAAACGAGATTTAATCGATTAAAAGAGTTCTGATCGGTCATAACCAAATTCTGATCGATCATAACTGATTCTGATCGGTCATAATTCAATTCTGATCGATCATATCTGATTCTGATAGGTCATAATTGTATTCTGATCGATCATCCTGAACTCCAAGTGGTTTTAACCGATTAAACTCAAGTTGTATCGATTAAAATACTGTAAAAACACTTCTCTGAACATTCTAAGTAATTTTAATCGGTTCTATCAAAGCTGTATCAGTTAAAAACTTGTTTAAGAAAGCTTTTGTCAAAATACTTTGTTTTTAATTGTTAAAAACATTTTTAGAGACATTTTGCAAAATCTTTTAAGTGAAGAAACCTCATGCAGCAGAAAAGATAAAATGATTATACCTAAGTATAGTTGAAGACACACTAATTCTTCTACTCTTTTATCTTAGTGACTTTTGTCCACTGCAAAGTTGCTTTTGACTTCATCTTTTACTTTATCAAATCAATGAGATCTTTTCCAAAGTATTTCAATGAGATCTTCATCACTTTCAGAAGAAAGAGAGAAGAAACTTGAACCAGAGACTGAAGATTTAGAATAATGGACTTCAAGTGAGCAAGAAGAGTCACAGATGTCAAATTTTGTGAATTGTAGTCCAATTCAACAGAACCTGCAACAAATAGCTTTAATTTCACATGTCCCCTTGACTGAAGGTAGAGGCACAGATTTCAGGACAGTGGGTACTGTAGCTATTTTGTTCTTGGATGAATTTTTGACTTGGTCAACACATGTATTATGCAGATTTTAATTTAACACAAAACTTGAAATTTTGACTCTGTTTTGCTGACCAATTTTCAATTGAAAGTTGTGAAAATGATTTTCAGGAACAAATTAATCGATTAATCAACAAATTAGCCTATTAATTTGATCTTTAATATTAGGTTTGAAAATGCAATAGTAAAATGATTGATTAATACTTAAAAGAATCGATTGTTTCTGTACTGGAAGAGATTTAGAAAATGATACCAGAATTTAAATCGATTAAAACGAAGAAGAATCGATTAAATTTGACCTCTTAGTGATTTTAACTGATATAAATCCTTTTTAATCGATTAAAACAGCTAAACTAAAATTCCTGACAGAATTTTAATTGATTAATTCGTATTTCAATCGATTAAAACTGTACGGATAGATTTTCTGATATTTTCTGTAAGTGATTATAGACCCCAAATCTTGCCCGACCTCCAAATAAAGAGTAGAAGACCTCCTATTCGAAGATGGATGAAGCCTAAAACTCCAAATAAACACTAGGATAGGAAGGATTTTCGGCACAAAAATAAGGTTTCTCGCCTTTTTAGGGACGAGACCGCCGTCTCGCCTCATGCAAATGGCGAGACGGCGGTCTCGCCACCTGCGAAGGACGAGACGGCGGTCTCGTTTGCCGAGACGGCGGTCTCGACCCTGTCAGACGAGAACGGCGGTCTCGCCACTGTCAGGCGTGAAAACCTATAAATAGGGGCTCCTTCCCCTCATTTCCACCACACCACACAACTTTAGCTCTCCCTTCTCTCTAAAACCTCTCTCTAGAATCCCTCCGACGCATTTCCGGAGTTTCTGAGTGCCTTTGTGAGCGTTTTTCAGCGTCTAGAAAAGTTTCCAGCACTGTGTAGAGTGAAGGGCTGCCACAAAGCACCCTCTTTTTTAAAAGAAATAAAAAGAAAGCTTGCTTCGGAGGTTTAAACTCTCCCTCTCCACTTTTACTGCTTTAGTTTTAAATTATGCAATAGATTAGGGCCATGTAGTCATAGTTTTAAATTCTGCAAAATAAAAGGGCAAAAGCGTGTTTTTCCGATTTATTTATTAACAAAATAGCTGGCCTGTCATAGGGAACCCGAAAGGGGCGTCGTAAAGGAACTAACACTTCCTTTACGCGTAACTAACTCCCTTACCCAACTCTGGTTCTAATGACCAAAGTTGGTTTTTCGAAAACCAACGCCTTTTAAACTCCTTTTCCGATGTTTCCGGTAAAAACAACAGTGCCGACTCCACAGAACCCTTCAAAATTAGTCCTTGGGTTAGCCCGGTTATCGGACAACCCAAGGACAACCTTTCGAAAACCTCGCCCCTAGGTTAGCCCAGTTATCGAACAACCTAAAGGCGTTGTAACCACCCATAAAAAATGCGAAAATCAAAAGGGTCGAAACCATCGCGTCGCTCCGACCTCCTTTTCTATTTTTGACGGCGGCGACAGATGGCGACTCCACTGGGGAAGCCTCGAGAGTTTATCCCATTTAGTGATGGGCCAGCTTAAAAAATAAATAAACCAAGAAAATAACGCTTTTGCCCTTAACTTGTATTATAACATGTTTTACGGTTTGACTTTAATAACTGTTGCTTGTTTATACTTACGCAATTGTGTGAAATACAAACTGTACACAAACCCTTGCACACTACAGTTCCCTCTATACCCGGGGGCAAGTGAGAAATCCATAGGGAGTGGGTGGCAGGTACGGTTCGCTGTAGTGAGGGCCTTGAGCCCACCAGTGTGATCGGAAACCACCACTCAAGGTGATAACCTTCCTCTTTTGGCAACAAGACTGACTATGGCCTTAGTGCTAAGCATGGTCGGACGGCTGGAGAGTGGGGACCCTATAATGGGGGCACCTTCGGGGCCTTAGCCTGGTGAGAACAGTTAGAACCAACCCTTGCCAATGCACTTTTCTGTAGGAAAACCTTACCTCGTGATAAAAACGAATTCTCTCCTGTTCACGGATGACTGAATTGTGTGTGCATATGTTTGTTGCATTTGTCTGTTGCATAGCATAAACAAACAACAGAACAAAAAAAAATATCTTTCCAAATAAACGCCCTTATCTCGGACAATCTGCCTTTTAGCTAGCCTGGTTTCAGGTTCTTTGTAAGCTAAGTAGCCACGCAGTTCCGACAGAAGAGATAAGGGACGCTAACTATTCTTTCACATAAAGCCGCATTTTATCTCGGACAGTCTGCCTTTTAGCTAGCCTGGTTTCAGGTTCTTTGTAAGCTAAGTAGCCACGCAGTTCCGACAGAAGAGATAAAAGGCTATAAAATAAATAAATAAAAACAACAAAATAAAAATACAAAGCGAAACCAAAAAAAATATATATAAATAAACATCTGACAAAGTCAAGTCATATTACATCATATCATGAGCAAAGAAAAACCAAGAGAGAAAATAAAGAGTGAGAACGCATGCAACATCATTCAAACATAATCCCTCATGCATAAGCATATTCATTTTAGTCCAAACACTCAACATGCATTAATAACGTTCTTCCAGGCATTCTAGAAAGTGGCTGGTCCTCTCCACGTCCGCACTCGAGCACAAAAAGCAAAAGCAATTGAAAATTTAGAAGAGCAAAACCGAAAGCTCACCGTGGAGGTCAATACCCTCCGCGAGCAAATGGCCCAACTGATGGAGGTCGTACGCCAGGGTCAGAATAAGGGCGAAGGCCAGGCTGAACACATCCCTCACCGTGAAGAGGATGAAGAAGAATACTTCTATGACGAGAAGGATGCTAAAACTGCACGCATCCTTACCCCAGAGGTATCCAAACAACAACTCTCCGCCCTAGAGGAGAGGCTCAAGGCAGTCGAAGGGCACAACTTCGACGTCAAGGAGGTGGCGGACATGTGCCTGGTGAAAAACATCCACTTCCCTCCCAAATTCAAGATCCCGGACTTCCCCAAGTACGCCGGGATGACCTGCCCAAAGAACCATCTTACAATGTATTATCGTAAGATGGTCGCCCATGCTGAGAATGAAAAACTCCTGATCCACTGCTTCCAGGAGAGTCTGGCGGACACAACTCTCAACCGGTATATGCAGCTAGAGAGAGGGCAGGTCCAGAGCTGGAAACAGCTGGCTGACGCTTTTCTCCGTCGTTACCGATACAACATCGATCTAACCCCCGACAGGTCAGATCTCAGGACTCTGAGCAAAAGGGATGACGAGTCTTTCAAAGCGTACGCCTAAAGGTGGAGGGAAATGGCCGCCCAAATAGAGCCTCCATTGACCGATAAAGAAACAGTGGCTATGTTTATAGACTCCCTGACCGGAGCGTACTACGATAAGGCTATAGCCAGTACCTCAAATCTCTTTTCAGACATAGTCACTGTAGGAGAAAGAGTGGAGCAAGGGCTGAGGAGTGGAAAAATAGCACGACCTTCTTCTTCCGGCACCCCATTCAAGAAGCCCTTTCAAAAGAAGGAGGAGGCCGGGCACACCATTAATTTCGCAACCCCTTCCTCCACCCCTCAGACAGAGCGGCAGCCACGAAGAAAGGAGAAGAAGTTCACTCCTATCCCTACCTCATACGCAAAGCTGCTGCCCCAGCTATTGGAAGCCAACCTCCTGGCACGTGTTCCTCCCAAGAAGCAGCTAGAGCCTCCCTATCCCGAGTGGTAAAAGCCCAATGAAAAATGTAACTACCACTCGGATGCACCAGGGCATTCAACTGACAACTGCTTGACCTTGAAATATAAGGTCCAGGAATTAATCGATGCCGGTTGGATAACCTTTGATGCCTCTGCTTCCAACACGGATGTCAAACCTCTGTCGAAGCCAGAGTAGCGGAGAGGGAGGACTAGGAGGATCAGCCATAGGGTGTCCTTTTTTTAAGCTTTTCTCTATATCTCCTGCGGTCCCCGCCCGTGGCCGCGGGAATCTTGATTAAAAGGGCTTGTACATACATTTTCATTAATACACGAGGCATTTTGTCATATTCATTCTTTTCCCTCTTCTATTTATTATTCTTTCAAAAAATAAATTGAATAATAAAATCTATGACTAAAACAGAACCTAAAACACATCATGTCTGTGATTGATGAATCTCCGTGGACCCCGGAAACTGAAAGCGAATGGGTCGAGTCCGACAATGAGCAGGAGACCATTTCTCCGGACATGCAAAGAATGATGGAAAAGGAAGCACGCATCATACAACCGCATCAAGAAGAGATAGAAACCGTTAATCTGAGAAAAGGGGATGAGGAGAAAAAGGTGAACATCGACACCCAAATAGAAAGTAACGTAAGGGAAGGATTGATACAACTTCTGAAGGAGTATATAGATGTGTTTGCTTGGTCTTATCATGACATGCCTGGGCTCGACACGAGTATAGTGGAGCATAGATTGCCATTAAAAGATGGGTTTCGACCTGTGAAGCAGAAACTCAGAAGAATCAAACCTGACTGGTCCTTAATGATAAAGGAGGAGGTGCAAAGGCAGTTGGATGCTGTCGCCGCCGTCTAAAAAGAGAAGAGGCGGTCGGAGCGACGCGATGGTTTTGACCCTTTTGATTTTTGTGTTTTTTATGGGTGGTTACAACGCCTTTAGGTTGTCCGATAACCGGGCTAACCTAGGGGCGAGGTTTTCGAAAGGGCGTCCTTGGGTTGTCCAATAACCGGGCTAACCCAAGGACTAATTTTGTAGGGATCTGTGGAGTCGCCACCGATGTTTTTACCGGAAACATCGGGAAAGGGGTTTTAAAGGGCGTTGGTTTTCGAAAACCAACTTTGGTCATTAGAACCAGAGTTGGGTAAGGGAGTTAGTTACGTGTAAAGGAAGTATTAGTTCCTTTACTGCGCCCCTTTCGGGTTCCCTATGATAGGCCAGCTACTTTGTTAATAAATAAACCGAAAAAATACGCTTTTGCCCTTTTTATTTTGCGGAATTTAAAATTATGACTACATGGCCCTAATCTATTAAATAAAATTAAAGAAGTAAAAGTAGAGAGGGAGAATTTAAACCTCCGAAGCAAGCTTTCTTTTTTATTTCTTTCACAAAAATGGGTGCTTTTTGGCAGCCCTTCACTCTACACGACGCTGGAAACTCTTCTAGACGTCGAAAAAACGCTCACAAAGGCACTCAGAAGCTCCGGAAATGCGTCGGAGGGATTCTAGAGAGAAGTTTTAGAGAGAAGGGAGAGCTAAAGTTGTGTGGTGTGTGGAAATGAGGGGGGGGAGGCCCCTATTTATAGGTTTTCGCGCCTAGCAGTGGTGAGACCGCCGTCTGGGAAAGCGAGACCGCCGTCTTGCCATTTGCAAGTGGCGAGACCACCGTCTCGTTTGGCGAGACGAAAATCTAGCCATTTGCATGAGGCGAGACGACGGTCTCGATTTCGAGACGACGGTCTCATCCTAAAAAGGCGAGGAACCTTATTTTTTGTACAGAAAATCCTTCCTATCCTAGCATGGGGCCTAATAGTCTCTCCTAGTTGCTTTTTAGGGTTCATCCATCTTCGAATAGGAGGTCTTCTACTCTTTATTTGGAGGCCAGACAAGATTTGGGGTCTACAACTGACTCTCTTTCCTCCCATGGATGGTTCCTGCCAGCAGCTTGTGGCAGATGCAGAGTGCTGGGGGCAACGCGGAGCCCCTCATCAGCGTGGGTAGCGTGGTGGCTCCTGTGAGCTCATGCCACATTTCGGCGGCAGTGAGGTTTGTGGGTCGGGAGCAGATGGCCTCACGGTATCCCTGTGTCAGTGAGTCCTCGGGCCGGACGAACCCGATGGCCATGTTGAACTCGTCGAGGGTGGTGGCCTAGTATCTTCCACCCATGAAATAGGTCACCATCTTAGTGGGCTGCAGGCCCGGGACCGTGGAGGGGACCTCGGAGTAGGAGACCGAGGCCAAGAATTCCAGTACCGCTTGTGGGTACACATGTGTAGGTGGTGGCTGCAGCAGAAAGCCCCACCCGATGCTCTCTATGTGGGCTCGGACGTCATCCTCCCACCCAAATTCAGCCAAGATGCTGAAGTCAAGTCTCAGCATCGGGTGCCACGGATAGGTCTGGATGTTGTCGAGGCGGGCCTGGTGCTGTGGTGACAGTTGAGAGGGATCCTGGGGTGGCGGTGCCGCAGAACTGCTGGCCCCGGCAGTGCTCCTTCTCTTCCTGGAGGCGCTTCTACCAAACATCTTAACTAGAGGGGGCTTGGGAGTGCAGGAGTTGAGAAAGGGAGGTTATGGAGGCAAGGAGAGTTGTGAGGAAACCCCCCAAGCGCGCCCCTATATATAGGAAATTTTTCAATTTCGAGACCGCCGTCTGGGAAGGCGAGACGGCGGTCTCGTGTCTCCTCCAAGTCGAGATGGCGGTCTGGACCATCGAGACGGCGGTCTCGACGTTGGGCTTAAGCGAGACGGCGGTCTCGTTTTCGCCTGAGTCGAGACGGCGGTCTGGTTGGTCGAGACGGCGTTCTCGCCTTGTCGGGTAACCGAGACGGCGGTCCGGGAGAGCCAGACGGCGGTCTCGAATTACGGAAGTTTTTGTTTTTTTTTTTGAAAGAGGAAATAGGACCTGGTCTAAAAACATTTTATGCATGTAATGTTTTTATGCTTTGATGTCCTATAATGCCTACTTTGATTTAAATTTTCAGAAGGATTTAACCAACGTGTCTCATTGCACCGAATGCCCTCTGATTTGTTGTGTTTACTTTTGGCTGTACCATGCCGGACGTCTTGTGACCGAAGGGCAATTTTTTCTTTCTTTTCTTTCTCTTTTCCTTTTTTCTTCTTTTTTCTTTTGCAGCACACTCTTTGTCATGTAGTGCCCCTTTTTCCTCGCTTTAGGGATTTCAATCCTCTTGTTGACTATACGCCTCCATATTCCCAAATTAATTATTAGAATATTGATGTGAGGGTCAAGAGGAAAGAAGTAAAGAGGTAAAAATCAATGGTTTGTGTTTTAGAGGGGTAATTTTTATTGATACAGGGTTTTGTAAGCATGGCTGGCTAAGGTTAGGCTTAGGTGTTTAAGCTTTGTCTAAGCAAACATTTTTCTTTCTTTTTGTATTTGCGCTCTTTGGCTTTATTCCCATTGCTTTTAAATGGCTAGCTGATCTACCTAGATCGCCCTTTGGGTTTTCGAACTAGAATACTATGTTTTGGCCCTAACTTTTGTCTAGGTTCCTTCTTTTGGTATTTTTTTTGGGAATCCTAGCGGACCTTATTTGTAACCCTAACTTTTGCCTAGGCTACCCTTTATTATTGTTCGGGTATCCTACCGGGTCGACCCTATCTTTTGTGTAGCCCCCTTAGTGGGTTTCCTACCGGGTAATTTGCCCTTTTCTTTGGCCTTTGGCTTCTCTGGGCTTTTCTTTTTTGTGGATTTGTTTTTTTTTTGTGTTCACAGTATTGGCGAAGCATGACTTTCTTTATGGATGAGGTGAAGTCTTATTTTTATGTGCTTCTAATCAACTAGCTTGACGATGATAGCAATGGTAAATGTTGATTATTTGGATGCGCTTTTTACTCTTCTTTCTTATTTTTTGTTTGTTCTACTTAGACAGGGTTATTCACGTGGTCTAGTCAGAAATAGAAAGAAGAGAAGCAGATAGTAAGAATTATTCTTTATTAATTAATAAGGGAATATGCGCCCTGAAATGCCCGGGGGTCGGGCTCGCCCCGGGGGATAATCTCTAACAATCATTGGGTTTACATCCCTTAAATGAAGAAAAAGATTTCCTAATGACTAAGGTGGCTCTTGACGCTTGCACCCCTCCACTTCGGAAAATTTGCTTGAGTGTGCGGAGGGGAGACTTCCCTTTTCTTCTTTCTGCTCGGCCCTTAGTAGGGTCATATCCTAGGCCATACTTGCAAGGATTGTCTTTGAATTCTGGGGGTTCCCTCATGCCTTGGGAATCTGCCCCCAGTCCTTGGCTAGGATGGTAACCATGCTTCAACATCATGCAGGCTACCTTTGTGTTTTTGGGAAGTCGCTCTATGTTGGCAATTTCGAGCGCTTGAAAAGATGTTTCAAGGGCCTCTTCAGCCGCATCCACATAAGGCTGGGTGGACGGTCCACTGATCAGGATATCGTCTTCTGCTTGGACCGTGACCAGTTTGTCGTCTATTATGAACTTGACTTTCTGGTGGAGCGTTGAAGGTACTGCCTTAGTGTCATGAATCCCAGGCCTACCGAGGAGACAGCTATATGCTGGAGTAATATCCATGACATGGAAATCGACGTTGAAGATAGTGGGTCCGACTTGAATTGGCAAATTGACCTCCCCCACTACTTCTCGTTTGGATCCGTCGAAGGTTCGAACGATGGTGCTGCTTGGGCACAGACGGGTTCCTTGGATAGTCAACTTGTCTAACGTGCATTTGGGCATCACGTTCAAGGATGACCCGTTATCCACAAGAACTTTGGCGATGAGGTACTCCTTGCATTTAACCGAGATATGCAAGGGCTTGTTGTGGTTTGACCCCTCGAGGGGGAGTTCTTCCTCTGTGAAGGTGAGGTGATCGCTTGTCGTAATGTGACCGACGATCCTCTCAACCTTTTCTTGGGATATTGTATGAGGTACATGCGCCTCGCTCAAGACCTTCAGTAGGGCGTTTCTGTGCGGTTCCGAGCTCATTATCAAAGATAGCAATGTAATCTTTGCAGGTGTGCGATTGAGCTGGTCTATAATGGAATACTCACTTTGCCTTATGAACTGGAGTAATTCCTCTGTCTCCTCCTTGGATTCCTTATTTTCTTTTTCTTCTTCGGTCTTTTTATTCTTTCCTTTATTTTTGAGGACCTCTTCTTGTGAGTCCTTGGGGGAGTAGACTCTTCCACTTCTAGTCATGGCCCCAATGCCGGCTATATTTGTTATTTCTTCTTTTATTGGTAGAGATTCTCCATATCTCCACGGTACAACTTTATTTGATTCGTAGGGGAAAGGACGTGGCATAAATATTCGCACTGGCGTCCTTGCCCCCTCTTATTTATTCTTGAGGACCAACGACCGAGGCTTATTTTCCTCTTAAGGCGAGTCGACCGTTGGGGTAAGCTTTATTAGGAGTGGTTTTCACTCCATTCTTCTGAGTTAGAAGACGTGTTAGTTAATCCTTCCTTTTTATTATCTTATTTATTAAGTGTGAAGGAGGGGAAATTTAAATATGCAAATGAATGTTTATGCATGCAAGTAGACAGTCATTTGAATAAAGAAGATTTTATTTATTCGACAGAAGGTGTACATTCCCCTATTCTATACTGCGAAGCAACTTTTGGCAAAAGCAGAAAACTTTAAAGAAACCCACAGGCGGGTCTTGATCCCTCTGTAGTTCTCTCTCAGCTTCCCGGACGTGACAAGCAAGTGCTTCGCTTTGCTTGCGGACCGCCTGACTCATGTCTTCACTGTACTTCTGAGCCTCTTTGATCTTCGCCTCTTGATGAATGACCAAGGCTTGTAGTTCATCGAGCTTTTCAACGGCTCGGTCTTTCTCTTGCACTACTTGGCCGTACTGAACTAGCCCGTCTCTTTCTTTGCAGCGTAGCTCAACTAGACTTCTGTTGAGTCTCTGGTTGGCCTGTCGCTCTTGGCGGATATCTTACCGAGTCTTGATGAGCTCTTGCGACAACTCCTTGATCGTTTGAGCCTGCTTTGATGATTCGGCCTCAACGCGTGCTGACTTGGCGGTTATCTCTTGTAGTTGGCTATCCGAACTGGTTCTGGCAGTTTTGGATGCTCGGATAGCTTGTTCATTGGAGTCAGCACACTGGTCCTTGAGGCGCTCTATTTCATGATCCTTTTTCTTGCCTTGCCTTTGCAGACCGTCTATTGTGAGGATAGATTCTTGCTCTCTTTCCTCAAGGGCCCTCATCTGGGCTCCCATGATTTCTATCCTCTAGGTCAAGGCATCAATCTGAGCCTGCAGCCCTTCATTATTGGCGCTCGTAGTAGGTGTGGCGGATGGTTGAGCCATCCCTCTTCTCTTTCTCCACGCCAAATAGTCACTGGTGACAGCCACCCGAGCTTTTCCTAGCTCTCTGTCCCCCATATAGACTGGCCTCTCCCATGCTTTTCTCACAGCTAATGAGTTGGCGATTGTGCACGGGTCTCCAAAGAAGCACAGTCCTCCGAGCTCCCCTCGGGAAATAGTAGTTTGGGTCCTCATGAGCTGCCTCATAGCTACTCTAGGTGAGTAGGCTATGCAACCCCTGAGTCCTATCAAGGGTACGCTCGGATAGTCCCCACATCTGATGAGAACTGGGCCGGGTCGGAACCAAGGACAGACCTAGGATAAACTGTTGGCGTCCTTTCGTTCCCACTCATCCCTCCATTCTGAAGTCAGAAGACGTTGGAGGGGGATCTTGGAGAAGCTCCTTAAAGGGTCGGGGAATATCCCCATGTGGCTGGAGGCGTAAAGGTGCGTGGCGCTCCACACAAACAACAATGAAGAGCAGCAGCGGAGTGTTTTTCCCTGCTTCTAGTGGTAGAATTCCACCGAGAGCAGGGTGTCGGCAAGAATTGCAGGCAGGGGACTCTTTGAATTTACGTCCCAGGCGAAGAAGGCATCCATGACGGCCTGATCTACTGTGTCGAAGTGGAAGGGGAACAAGACCGTTCCAAAAATTATGAGTGTCAGGGTTTTGTTGAAGGCGACCCACTCTGCCCTTTCAGCCAGGTAGGACAGGTGGTCTTCTAACATTGATACTTTCCAACCCTGGGCCTTATCAGGGTACTCTGCCGGAATGGTAACTGAATAAGGGCAGCGACTGGTGCTGCAGGAGTATATGCCTCATGGCGGACATGGACCCCGACTGATTTGGGCCATTTCAACATGATTTCATACTCCTCTAATGTGGGCACCAAGTCGAACTGCGGAAATTCGAAACACCGCAGATTGGAATTCCAGAAGTGGATTAGTGCCCTTAGGAACACCTGATCGACACAGATCTTTAGGAGGTCCAAAATCCGTCCATAGGATTTTTCAAAGTCAGCACGGACCTCTGATGGCATTGCCGCGCTTAGCCGTTCCAACCTTTCAGTATGGAAACGGGGAATATCCACCTTCTTTGGCTGTCTACTTGTCCCCTCCATTTCTAAAACCAAAATGCATGTTTGATGAAAAGGATGCTTATTTGAATGAATGTAGGTGTTTATTTTCTTATTTATCATGTTTTTCTATATGATGTATGGTAATTGCGTGTATTTTTTATCGAAGAATAAACTATCTATATGAATGTTTTATGAGTGTAATATTTTGGGACCAGGTCTTATTTTGGAAACGGTTTTTTATTTTGATTATTTTTATTTGTTTATTTTATAGCCTTTTATCTCTTCTGTCGGAACTGCGTGGCTACTTAGCTTACAAAGAACCTAAAACCAGGCTAGCTAAAAGGCAGACCGTCCGAGATAAAATATGGCTTTATGCGAAAGAATATTTTAGCGTCCCTTATCTCTTCTGTCGGAACTGCGTGGTTACTTAGCTTACAAAGAACCTGAAACCAGGCTAGCTAAAAGGCAGACTGTCCGAGATAAGGGTGTTTATTTGTGAAAATATTTTTGGTGATTTTTGTTTTGTTGTTTGTTTATGCTATGCAACAGACAAATGCAACAAACATATGCACACACAATTCGGTCATCCGCGAACAGGCGAGAATTTGTTTTTATCACGAGGTAGGGTTTTCCTACAGAAAAATGCATTGGCAAGGGTTGGTTCTAACTGTTCTCACCAGGCTAAGGCCCCCAAGGTGCCCCCATTATAGGGTCCCCACTCTCCAGCCGTCCGACCATGCTTAGCACTAAGGCCATAGTCAGTCTTGTTGCCAAAAGAGGAAGGTTATCACCTTGAGTGGTGGTTTCCGATCACACTGGTGGGCTCAAGGCCCTCACTACAGCGAACCGTACCTGCCACCCACTCCCTATGGATTTCTCACTTGCCCCCGGGTATAGAGGGAACTGTAGTGTGCAAGGGTTTGTGTACAATTTTTATTTCAACCAATTGCGTAATTATAAACAAACAACAGTTATTAAAGCCAAACCGTAGAACATGTTATAATACAAGTTAAGGGCAAAAATGTTATTTTCTTGGTTTATTTATTTTTAAGCCGGCCCATCACTAAATGGGATCAACTCTCGAGGCTTCCCCAGTGGTGTCGCCATCTGTCGCCGCCGTCTAAAAAGAGAAGAGGCGGTCGGAGCGACGCGATGGTTTCGACCCTTTTGATTTTCGCATTTTTTATGGGTGGTTACAACGCCTTTAGGTTGTCCGATAACCGGGCTAACCCAAGGACTAATTTTGTAGGGTTCTGTGGAGTCGCCACCGATGTATTTACCGAAAACATCGGGAAAGGGGTTTTAAAAGGCGTTGGTTTTCGAAAACCAACTTTGGTCATTAGAACCAGAGTTGGGTAAGGGAGTTAGTTACGTGTAAAGGAAGTATTAGTTCCTTTACTACGCCCCTTTCGGGTTCCCTATGATAGGCCAACTACTTTGTTAATAAATAAACCGGAAAAATACGCTTTTGCCCTTTTTATTTTGTGGAATTTAAAATTATGACTACATGGCCCTAATCTATTAAATAAAATTAAAGCAGTAAAAGTAGAGAGGGAGAATTTAAACCTCCGAAGCAAGCTTTCTTTTTTATTTCTTTAACAAAAATGGGTGCTTTTTGGCAGCCCTTCACTCTACACGACACTGGAAACTCTTCTAGACGTCGAAAAAACGCTCACAAAGGCACTCAGAAGCTCCGGAAATGCGTCGGAGGGATTCTAGAGAGAAGTTTTAGAGAGAAGGGAGAGCTAAAGCTATGTGGTGTGTGGAAATGAGGGGGGGGAGGCCCCTATTTATAGGTTTTCGCGCCTGGCAGTGGCGAGACCGCCGTTCTCGTCTAACAGGGTTGAGACCGCCGTCTCGCCAAATGAGACTGCCGTCTCGTCCTGCGTAGGTGGCGAGACCGCCGTCTAGGAAAGCGAGACCGCCGTCTCGCCATTCGCAGGTGGCGAGACCACCGTCTTGTTTGGCGAGACGGCGGTCTCGCCATTTGCATGAGGCGAGACGGCAATTTCAATTTCGAGACGACGGTCTCATCCCAAAAAGGCGAGGAACCTTATTTTTTGTACAGAAAATCCTTCCTATCCTAGCTTGGGGCCTAATAGTCTCTCCTAGTGGCTTTTTAGGCTTCATCCATCTTCGAATAGGAGGTTTTCTACTCTTTATTTGGAGGCCGGGCAAGATTTGGGGTCTACAGCCATCGATTCATTCTGGTGGCTATCGACTACTTCACCAAGTGGGTAGAAGTTGCATCTCAAAAAGCTCTTTGACCGACTCCGAAAGTATCAACTCAAACTGAACCCAGCGAAATGTACTTTCTGGGTACGTTCAGGAAAACTACTTGGGTTCATTGTCTGTGAAAGGGGAATTGAAGTGGACCCCGACAAAACCAAGGCAATCTTGGAAATGCCCCCACCAAGCACGGAAAAAGAGGTCAGAGGTTTTCTGGGCCGGATCAACTACATCGCCCGTTTCATTGCACAATTGACGGACAAATGTATACCCATCTTTAAACTGTTGTGCAAAAACCAACCAACGGTGTGGAATGCAGAATGCCAACAAGCGTTCGATAAAATCAAGACTTGTTTAATCAATCCCCCAGTTGAAGGGAGACCTCTGATCCTATATTTATCAATACTTGAATAGTCCATGGGATGTGTGCTCGGCCAACATGATGAAACCGGGAAAAAGGAACGAGCCATTTACTATCTCAGTAAGAAATTTCTAGACTACGAAACCCGCTATACACCATTCGAAAAAACCTGTTGCGCATTGGTGTGGGTCACTCAGCGTCTCCGACAATATATGGCTCGGCATACAACATGGTTGGTCTCCAAAATGGACCCAATTAAGTATCTCTTCGAGAAGCCCATTTTAACTGGAAGAATAGCTAGGTGGTAGGTTCTCCTCTCAGAATTCGATATCATTCATGTCACCCAGAAAGCTATTAAAGGAAGTCCCCTAGCGGATTATCTAGCCCACGGATCAACAAATGAATATCAGTCCTTACAAGATGACTTTCCCGATGAGCATATTATGCATATCGAACACGAAGAGACCAAAGAAGAAGCATGGACTATGTTTTTCGATGGGGCCTCAAACATGCTTGGACACGGGATAGGAGCTATTTTGATATCCCCCGAAAGGAAACACATTCCTGTAACGGCCATGCTTAATTTCGATTGTACCAACAACATGGACGAATACGAAGCATGTGCGCTAGGGATCCAAGCGGCTTTAGATCATGGGGTCACTAAACTCAAAATATTCGGTGATTCATCCCTTGTCATCTACCAACTTAAAGGTGAATGGGAAACCCGCAACTCAAAACTAATCCCATATCTAGAACACATCCAAGACTTAGTTTCAAGAATGGAAAGTGTCA
The DNA here is from genome assembly GCA_963425845.1 of Sphenostylis stenocarpa. Lineage (NCBI taxonomy): Eukaryota > Viridiplantae > Streptophyta > Magnoliopsida > Fabales > Fabaceae > Sphenostylis > Sphenostylis stenocarpa. Next base: position 31,796,740 of record OY731402.1, on the reverse strand, counting down.
CCTTCCAATACATCCCTCGGGAAGACAATCAAATTGTAGACGCCCTTGCCACCCTATCATCCATGTTTGCCCTAGATAAAGAACATGAGATGCCAATTATTCAAGTTAAGCTGCATGACAAACAAGCTTTTTGCATGGCAGTGGACAGCGAGCGCGATCAAAACCCCTGGTATCATGACATCAAGCAGTACCTCATGAGGGGTGAATATCCCGAGAGAATCAGCGACAATGACAAATGAACCATTCGTAAGAGGGTCGTAGGGTTCACGTTGATTGAAGGAACCCTCTACAAAAAGAGCCCCGACTCCACTCTCTTAAGGTGTGTGGACCAAGAAGAAGCCCGAACCTTGATAAGAGAAATCCACAAGGGAGCTTTCGGGACCCACGCGTCTGGGCATGTCATGGCAAAGAAAATCCTTAGGGCAGGGTATTTTTGGTCCGCAATGGAAGCTAATTGTCACCAATATGCTAAGAAGTGTCATAAGTGCCAAGTCTATGCCGATTAAAATGATTCTGATCGGTCATAACTCAAATCTGATCGATCATATCTGGTTCTGATCGGTCATAAACCCATTATGATCGATCATATCTGGTTCTGATCGGTCATAAAGCCATTTTGATCAGTCATCTGATATACCAAGTGGTTTTAATCGATTATTTCGAAGTTATATCGACTAAAATACTGAAAAAACACTTCCCTGATCTTTTTAAGTGATTTCAATCGGTTATTTCGAAATTGTATCAGTTAAAATACTGACAGAAAGTTTTCAACACTTCTTTTAATGAAAACAATCGGTTATTTTGAAGTTATATCAGTTGAAAACTTGTTATAGAAGTGTGAAGAACATTTTAGTTGATAAACTACATATGCTATCAGTTAAAATAGTTGATTAAAAATCCTTTAGTCAAAATGTTTTGTTTTTAACGGTTAAAACATTTTTTAGAGGCAATTGCAAAATCTTTTAAGTGAAGAAACCTCATGCAGCAAAAAGATAAAATGGTTATACCTAAGCAGAGCTGCATACATACTAATCCTCTTCTCTTTTATCTCAAGTGACCTTTGACTGCCACAGAGTTGCCTTTGACTTCATTTTTGACTTCATCAAATCAACATGATCTTTGCCAATGTAAATAAGAACTTCATTACTTTCATACCGGATGAGCATCCCCATGCTGACAAGCATGGACCAGCTGATCTCTCCTACTGTGAGGGTAGAGGGCCGCTCACAGACTGCTTTGTGGTACTCCAGGGTCAGGCGTAGCCCCGGATGTGCTCGAGTCGGGCCTGGTGCTAGGGTGTTAGCTGGGTCGGGTCCGGCGGAACCGGGGCCGCAGATGTGCTTGGGCTGGAACCCCGACTTCTCTTCCTGGAAGACTCTCCTCTATGCATCTTTGGGTAAGAAAGCTCAGAAATATAGAAGAAGGTGCAGAGAAGGCAATAAAGGATGCTCCAAACCACCCCCCATGCCCTTGTATTTATAGACTTTTTGCTGCAGGTCGAGACTGCTGTCTGGGATTTCGGGATGGCGGTCTTGATTTAATGAGACTCGGGACCGCCGTTTGGAACTTCGAGATGACAGTCTCGTTTTTAGCTTATGGCGAGATGGCCTTCTCGCCAACCAAGAAGGCAATCTCGTTTTTGTCCAATTACGAGACGGCAGTCTCAAGATTCAGGAAGGCAGTCTCGATTCTTCGTGGGTCGAGACGGCGGTCTAGCTTTTTAGAGGATTTTTTTTTTAAGAAATAGAACCTGGTTCAAAAACATTTTATGCATGCAATGTTTTCATGTTTCATGTCCTATAATGCTATTTCATTAGTATTTTCAGAAGGATTAACTGGTGTGTCTTTAAAGAGACGGGGGCCCTTTGACGTTTGCTTATTTGCTATACTTGTTTGTTCCATTTCAGACTTAACGTGACCGAAGAATGACTTTTGAGTTTGAGACCACACTTTGCCACGTCGGTGCCCTTTTTCCTTGCTTTAGGGATTTCAATCCTCTTGTTGATTATACGCCTCCATATTCCCAAACTAATTGTTAAAATAATGTAGTGAGGGTCAAGAGAAAAGAAGTAAAAGGGGGTAAATTCAATGACTTGTGTGTTTAGGTGGTTGATTTTTATTTATAAGAGATTTTGTAAGAATGGTTGGCTAGGGTTGGCTCGAGTATTTAAGCTATTGTCTAAACAAACGTTTTTCTTTGTGAACTTGCGCCTTAGCCTATTTCCATTGCTTTCATGGCCAATTGATTTTCCCAGACCACCCTTCAGGTTTTCAGACTAGGATATTGTGTTTTGATCCTATCTTTTGTCTAGGTTCCTTTTCTTTGTTTTGGGAATCCTATCGGACCTTATTTTGTAAGCCTAACTTTTGCCTAGGCTACCCTTTATTTTTGTTCGGGTGTCCTAACGGGTTGACCCTAACTTTTACGTAGCCCCCTTAGTGGGTTTCCTACCGGGTATTTTGCCCTTTTTCTTTTTGGCCTTTGGCTTCTATGGGCTTTTTCTTTTCTTTTTGTTTTTACACAATATTGGCGAAACACGACTTTATTTATGGTGAGGTAAAACCTTATTTTGTGCTTCTAATCAATCAGCTTGATTATTATGGCAATGATACATTTTGATTATTTGGACGCATTTTTATTCTTCTTTTTTTTTTCTTAGACATGGTTATTATAAGGTCTAGACATGAAGTAGCAAGAAGAGAAGCAGATAGTAAGAAATGTATTCTTTATTAATTAGTAAGGGAATATGTGCCCAAAAGATGCCCGGGGGTCGGGCTAGCCCCGGGGGATAATCTCTAACAATCACTGGGTTTACATCCCTTAAGAAAAGAAAGAGAACTCCTAATGACTAGGGTTGCTCGTGACGCTTGCATCCCTGTGCTTCGGAACATCTGCTTGAGTGTGCGGAGGGGAGACTTCCCTTTTCTTCTTTCCGTTCGGCCCTTCGTAGGGTCATATCCTAGGCCAAAGGGTTATCTTTGAATTCTTGGGGTTCGCTCATCCCTTGGGAATCTACCCCCAGTCCTTGGCCAGGATGGTAACCATGCTTCATCATCATGCGGGCTACCTTTGTATTATTGGGAAGTCTCTCTACGTTGGCAATTTCGAGTGCTTGAAAAGATGTTTCAAGGGCCTCTTCAGCCGCATCCACATAAGGTTGAGTAGACGGTCCACTGATTAGGATATCATCTTCTGCTTGGACCGTGACCAGTTTGTCATCTACTATAAACTTGACTTTCTGGTGGAGCGTTGAAGGCACTACCTTAGCGTCATGAATCCAAGGTCTGCCGAGGAGACAACTGTATGCCAGAGTAATATCCATTACGTGAAAGTCAATGTTGAAGATAGTGGGTCCGACTTGGATTGGCAGATTGAATTCTCCCACTACTTCTCGTTTGGATCCGTCGAAGGATCGAATGATAGTGCTGCTTGGGCGTAAGCGGGTTCCTTGAATAGTTAGTTTGTCAAGTGTGCACTTGGGCATCACGTTTAAGGATGACCTATTATCCACAAGAACTTTAGCGATGAGATAGTCCTTGCACCTGATAGAAATGTGCAAGGGCTTGTTGTGGCTTGACCCCTCTAGGGGGAGCTCTTCATCTGTGAAGGTGAGGTGGTCTCTAGCCGTAATGTGATCGACGATCCTCTCAACTTTTTCTTGGGATATATTATGAGGTACATACGCTTCGCTCAAAACCTTCATCAGGGCGTTTCTGTGCAGTTTCAAGCTCATCATTAGAGATAACAGAGTTATTTTTGCAGGTGTATGACTGAGCTGGTCAATAATGGAATACTCGCTTTGCCTTATGAACTGGAGTAATTCGTCAGTCTCCTCCTTAGATTCTTTATTTTCCTTTTCTTCAGTCTGCTTATTTTTCCCTTTATTCTTGGGGGCATCCTCTTGCAAATCCTTGGGGGAGTATATCCTTCCGCTTTTGGTCATGCCCCTAATACCGGCTATGTTGGAGATATCTTCCTTTATTGGTGAAGATTCCCCATATCTCCACAGTACAACTTTATTTGATTCAAAGGGGAAAGGACAAGGCATAAATAATCACACAAGTGTCCTTTCCCCCTCTTCCTTATTGACTTTGAGAACCAACGGCCGAGGCTTATTATCCTCTTATGGTGAATCGATCATTGGGGAGAGCTTGATTAAAAGCAGCTTTCTCTCCAACCTTCTGATTGGAAGACGTGTCAGTTAATCCTTCCTTTTATTATCTTATTTATTAAAAGTGAAAGAGGGGAAATTAAATATACAAATGAATGGAATGCATGCAAGTAGACAACTGTTGAATAAAGAAATTTTATTTATTCGTAGAAAGTGTACATTCCCCTATTCCACACTACGAAGCAACTTTTGACAGAAACGGAAAAGCCTAAAGAAACCCACACTAGGCTAACCCACATCTTCGCCTCTTGATGGACGACCAAGGCTTGTAGCTCGTCGAGTTTTGCAAGGGCTCGGTCTTTTTCCCGTAGTACATGACCATACTGAGCTAACCCATATCTTTCTTTACAGCGTAGCTTAGTGAGACTCCTGTTGAGCCTCTAGTTGGCCTCCCGCTCTTGGTGTATTTCAGACCGAGTCCTTGTGAGGTATTGCAGCAACTCCTTGATCGTCTGAGCCTGTTTTGCACATTCGGCCTCAAGGCGTGTTGATTTGGCGGTTATTTCCTGATGTTGGTTATCCGAGCTGGTTCTGGGAGCTTTGGATGCTCGAATAACTTGCTCGTTAGAATCAGCACACTGATCCTTGAGGTGCTCTATCTCATGATCCTTCTTCTTGCATTGCCTCTGTAGACCGTCTATGGTGAGGATAGATTCTTGCTCTCTTTCTTCAAGGGCCCTCATATGGGCTCCCATGATTTCTATCCTCCGGGTCAAGGCATCGACTTGGGTTTGCAACTTTTCACTATTTGAAAGCACAATAGGTGAGGCGGATGGTTGTGACATCCCTCTATTTCTTCTCCACTCCTCGTAGTCACTAGAGGCAGCCACTCGAGCTTTTCCTAGCTCTCTATCTCCCATGAAGACTGGTTTCTCCCATGGTCTTCTTACAGCAAGCGAATTAGCGATAGTGCACGGGTCTCCGAAGAAACACAGTCCCCCGAGATCTTCCCGGGATATTACAGTTTGGGTCCTCATGAGTTGTCTCATAGCCACCCTTGGAGAATAGGCTATGCAACCCCTAAGTCCTATTAACGGTATGCTCGGATAATCCCCACATTTGATGAGGACTGGGCCAGGTCAGAATCAAGGGCATACTCAGGATAATCGGCTAACGTCCCATTGTTCTAACTTGATCTTCCACTCCATGGTCGGGCGTCGGTGGAGAGGGATTATGGAGAAGCTTCTCAAAGGATCGGGGAACATCCCCATGTGACTAGAGGCATAGAAATGTGTGATACCCCACACATAAAGCAGTGAAGACTAGCATCTGAGTGTTTTTCCTTGCTTCTAGTGACAGAATTCCACTGAAAGCAAGGTGTCAGCAAGAAGTGCAGGCAAGGGACTCTTCGAGTTCACGTCCCAGGCGAAGAAGGCTTCCATGACGGCTTGGTCTACTGTGTTGATATGGAATGGAAACAAAATTGTTCCAAATATGATTAAAGCCAGGGTTTTGTTAAAAGCAGCCCATTCTGCCCTTTCAGAGGGCAGATGGTCTTCTAACATTATGACTTTCCAACCCTGGAAATTCCCTTTTGCTATCAGGGTAGTCTGTCAAAATGGCAATCGGATGATGGCGGCGACTTGTGCTGCAGAAGTATATGCTCCATGGCGGATATGGACCCCGGCTGATTTGGGCCATTTTAGCATAATCTCATACTCCTCCAAAGTGGGCACCATATCGAACTACGAGAATTTGAAGCAGTGCAGACTAGAGTTCCAAAAATGAACTAGAATCCTGATAAAAGTAGGATCGACACAAATCTTCAGCAGGTCGAGAATCTGTCCATAGGATTTTTTGAAATGCGCAAAGCCGTTCTAATTTCTCAGTGTGGTATCGGGGAATGTCCACTTTCTTCAATTGTCTACTAGTCCCCTCCATTTTCTAAAAAAAAAAACAAAATGCATGCTTATGAACATGATGCTTATTGTAGGTATGCATGCGAGTGTTTTTTTTTCCTAAATATTTATCATGTTTTGTTTCTACATGATGTATGATAACATTCGTGTATTTTTTTTTTCCAAAAATAAACTACCTATATGGATGTTTTATGAATTTAATATCTATGAGCAAGGTCCTATTTTTATTTGATTTTTTATTTGATTTTTATATAATATTAATCATTGGGTTTTTATTTGATTTTTTATGGTTTTATTTTATAGCCTTTTATCTCTTCTGTCAGAATGCGTGACTACTTAGCTTACAAAGAACCTGAAACTAGGCTAGCTAAAAGGCAGACTATCCGAGATAAAATGGTTTATTGCGAAAGAATAATTTTAGCGTCCCTTATCTCTTCTGTCGGACTGCGTGGCTACTTAGCTTACCAAGAATCTGAAACCAGGCTAGCTAAAAGGCAGACTGTCCGAGATAAGGGTGTTTATTGCAAAAATATTTTTGTGATTTTTCTATTTTTATCTGTTGTTTGGTTATGCTATGCAATCAAATGCAGCAAACAAATGCACACACACAATTCACTCATCCGCGATCAGGTAAGATGACATTTAATTACGAGGTAGGGTTTTCCTGCAGAAAAGTGTATTGGCAAAGATAGGTTCTAACTGTTCTCTCCAAGGCTTAGGCCCCCAAGGTTCCCCCATTATAGGGTCCCCACTCTCCATCCTTTCGACCATGCTTAGCACTAAGGCCATAGTCAGTCTTTGTGCCAAAAGAGGAAGGTTATCACCTTGAGTGGTGGTTTCTGATCATACCGGTGGGCTGCATGGCCCTCACTATAGCAAACTGTACCTGTCACCCACTCCCTATGGATTTATCACTTGCCCCTGGGTATAGAGGGAATTGTTGTGTGCCAGGGTTTGTGTACACATGTTTCTAAGTTTATGTCAAAAAGTGCTTTGTAGCATGGAGTAGGGGAATGTACACTTTCTACAAATAAATAAAATTTCTTTATTCAACAATTGTCTACTTGTATGCATTACATCCATTTGAATTCCCCTCCACTTTTTAATAAATAAGATAATAAAAAGGAAGGATTAACTGACACGTCTTCCAATCAGAATGATGGAGAGAAAATCGCTTATAATCAAGTTCTCCCCGACAGTTGATTCACCACAAGAGGATAATAAGCCTCGACCATTGGTCATCAAGGTCAATAAAGAAGAGGGGACAAGGACTCTTGTGCGATTATTTATGCCTCGTCCTTTCCCCTATGAATCAAATAAAGTTGTACCGTGGAGATATGAAGAATCTTCATCAAGAAAGGAAGACATCTCCAACATAGTCGGAATTGGGGGCATGACCAAAAGCGGAAAGATATACTACCCCAAAGAGTTACAAGAAGACGCCTCCAAGAATAAAGGGAAAAATAAACAGACCGAAGAAAAAGAAAATAAAGAATACAAGGAGTAGATCGATGAATTACTCCAATTCATAAGGCAAAGCTAGTATTCTATTATCGACCAGCTCAATCATACACCTGCAAAGATAACTCTGTTATCTCTAATGATGAGTTCAGAACTGCATAGAAATGCCCTGATGAAGGTTTTGAGCGAAGCGCATGTACCTCATAATATATCCCAAGAAAAAGTTGAGAGGATCGTCGGTCACATCACGGCTAGCGATCACCTCACCTTCACAGATGAAGAACTCCCCCTAGAGGGGTTGAGCCATAACAAGCCCTTGCATATTTCTATCAAATGCAAGGAGTATCTCATCGCTAAAGTTCTTGTGGATAACGGGTCATCCTTGAACGTGATGCCCAAGTGCACACTTGACAAGTTGACTATTTAAGGGTCCCGTTTGCGCCCAAGTAGCACTATCATTCGAGCCTTCGAAGGATCTAAACGATAAGTAGTGGGGGAAATCAATCTGCCAATCCAAGTTAGACCCACTATCTTCAACATTGATTTTCACGTAATGGACATTACTCTTGCGTATAGTTGTCTCCTTGGCAGACCTTGGATTCATGATGCTAAGGCAGTACCTTCAACGCTCCACCAGAAAGTCAAGTTTATAGTGGATGATAAATTGGTCACGGTCCAAGCAGAAGATGATATCCTGATCTGTGGACCGTATACCCAACCTTATGTGGATACGGTTGAAGAGGCCCTTAAAACATCTTTTCAAGTGCTTGAAATTGCCAGTGTGGAGAGACTTCCCAATAACACAAAGGTAGCCCGCATGATGATGAAGCATGGTTACCATCCTGGCCAAGGATTGGGGGCAGACTCCCAAGGAATGAGGGAACCCCCAAAATTCAAAGATAATCCTTTAAGGTACGGCCTAGGGTATGACCGTACAAAGGGCCGAGATGAAAAAAGAAAAGGGAAGTCTCCCTTCTGCACACTCAAGCAGATTTCCCGAAGCAGAGGGATACAAGCGTCACGAGCAACCCTAGTCCTTAGGAGTTCTTTTTCTTTTCTTAAGGGATGTAAACCCAATGATTGTTAGAGATTATCCCCCGGGGATAGCCCGACCCGCAGGCATATTTTGGGCACCTATTCCCTTACTAATTAATAAAGAATACATTTCTTACCATTCGCTTATTTTCTTGCTATTTTATGTCTAAACCTCATAATAACCATGTTTAAGCAAACGAAAAAACGAAAAAGAAAAAGAAGTCATCAAAATAATCAAAACACGTCATCGCAACAATAATCAAGCTGGTTGACTAGAAACACAGAATAAGGTTTCACCTCATCATAATAAAGTTGTGGTTCGCCAATATTGTGTAACAATAAAAGAGAAAAAAAGCCCATAGAAGCTGAAGGTCAAAAAAGGAAAAGGGCAAAGTACCCCGTAGGAAACCCACTAAGGGGGCTGCGCAGAAATTAGGGTCAACCCGCTAGGAAACCTGAACAAAAATAAAGGGTAGCCTATGTTAGAATCGCGCAGCGGAATGATCGCGTGGTCGGACAAAAACCAAGAGGGGGGTGAATTGGTTTCTTAATAAAAATTAGGTTTTCAAAATTTTCCCCAAATTTTACCGATTAAAAACTGTGTAAATGTAAATAGAGAAAGGATAGAAATCTTACACAGAAGATTTATACTGGTTCGGATCAAAACACCCTACGTCCAGTTGCTAATCACTCAACAGAGGATTAACGTTGTCACTATGATCAAAGTTGTTACAAACAAATTACAATGAAAAGATAAAGATAAGAAAACACCTCTCTTGAAATCCACAAGAGATGATGAACAACTTTCCCTAGAGACGGCACAACACACAATCCACTAAGAACTCCACTTAGTGATTCTTATCGCTTCTAGCCCACACCAGGTTCCAAAAACTCCCTTTCCTTGCAACAAACAGTTCTTTGGCACTCACATCACTTAACTTTTGTATGGAAAATGTTGTTCTTTTTTTCTGAGAGCCAAAGGAGAGTTTAAGTAGGGAAATTAGGGTTTAGAAATTGGGGATTTCGAAATTAGGGTTCTTGGTAATTGGATTTTCGAAAATAGGGTTGATTTGAAATTTAAAAACAAAAACAGACTGAAGTAATCGATTAAATGGAGTTATAATCGATTAAAACAGAGCCAAAAACAACAGAACCCAAAACCTCTCTGTTTTAATCGATTATTAGACGTTTTAATCGATTATCAGACGTAATATCGATTATTTTGAATTTTAATCAATTAAAGCAGTGAGTTTATACAGAAAATGGTTTTCTCACTGTTTTAATCGATTATTTCCCTATATAATCGATTAAAGCCGAGCCTGGATGATATATTTGGGCTTTTTGAAGCTTCTAAGTTGCAGACTATGTGCCGGCTATCTCAAACTCTAAAATTACAGACTCAATCTAATTAAAACAGAGTTATTACACTACAAAACAAGTCTTCAATACTCTAAGTCTTTGAGTTCTTGAATCATCATCAAAATCATCAATCTTCATGTTCATCAAGTGCAACATCAAGTCCTTGAATGTTCAACAATCTCCCCTTTTTGATGATGATCAAAATTATCTTTTAAAGCCCTTGTAATAACCTGCTTTATCCGTCATACTAACAAACACATCAAACATACCAGATAATATTTAAATGCAATTCATAAGAGGCTTTAAATTTTTCTCCCCTATTTTGATTATAATCAAAAAGAACTCGCAATAACAATCATAAGAGCTCCCCCTCAAAATATGCATAAGTTGGAGAAGACTCCCCCTCAATCAAAGCATTAAAGAAACATCATATTTTATTTCAAAAGTGTCAATACAAGTACATCATAAAAGAAGACAATCAACAAATTTAAAATTATTCACTATCATCATCATTAAAGTGTGCATTAAATCTATTTTCTAAACGACACACTTTTTCATCTACATCGATATACGGCGAATTAATTCCTCATGCCGTACACTTAGAAAGATTGAAAAATGATTGCATCCTTCGATTCATGTCGGATAACATATCTTCCATGGATTGTCTTGGTTCATGATGAGTAGAGGAAGTTCCAAGCATCTTGGATTTGGTCGAGAGGAAACTCAGCGACTAGAGGCATATCTTCATCGGAATCGTCATTAGCATCCCTTTGATTAGGAACGTCATCTTTGTGAACATAAATATCATTGAGTCGCACCATTTGGAGTTGAATCAATGTGCTGTCCAGCATGCGGTTTAAGTTGTTTGTTCTAACTTCTTGTTCACCTTCAACATTCACTCCTTTATATTCAAGAATACGGGAGACAAGGAGGGCATATGGAATTTTGAAGGTGGGATGGCGTTTTGCTTTAAGCATGGTCATTGTGACAAGAACACCCCAATCTAAAGGTTCATTATTCATTATGGCATGAATAATTCGAAGATCAATGGAAGAGCATTGGGCATGATTCGTAGTCCTGGGACATAAGATCCATACAAGTAAATGTAGAAGCATGCGTTCTTCCTTCTTTAAAGGTCCAGCATGAAGGATACGTCCAATTTCCATTGAGGGATTCCACAGAAAAGAGCGATAAGCTAGGAACCTGTCAAAGTCATCTAGCTCACCATATACGTTAATAGCATCTTCTCTAATTGGAAAGTGAGCAACATTCTCCCAAATATCATCATCAAGAATTATTGTAACCCCTTTTACACGGGATGTAGCAATTTGATCTCTAAATTTGAATCTAGAGTAGAATACCCTAACTAAGTCAAGATAGTACGTACCTTGCATTTGGATAAACGGAGAACTCCTTGAATTTCAAGAAGATTAGGAAAATTGAATCCCCTATGAATGAATTGCTCTCCTATAAGAAATTTGGGAGAAATAATAGCCTTTTCCTTCCAAGTAGGTTAGAAATTCTTGTTGGCCATCCGCATCGGAGATCCATCCTTCTACGTAATTAGGACTGGGATGAGAGGAGGGTGCAGATCTTCTTCTAGTTGGGATCTTAGGGCGAGAAGATGAGGCCATTTGAAATAGTAGATGAATATCAAGAAAATCTAGAAGGACAAGTGATGGAATAAGGTGAAAGAGAGGATAATAAGGCAAGAAAGCTTGATTTCAAGAGTTAGTAGTGAGTAGAAGTGAACTAGAGGTCTCTATATATAGCAAAATCATGTCCAACGTTCATATAGAAGAGAATGGAGGCCAAAAGAGCCGTTGGCAACGACTAGAAGGCAAAACTGGTCGGGTTTAATCGATTAAACTTCGAATAATCGATTAAACCAAGATCGTGTACATTTAATCGATTATTTTCAGCCGATAATCGATTATCGATTGCTTTTAATCGATTATTTTGCGAAATAATCGATTATTCCGAGACAAATACTCGTTTCGGATGTTTTGAGGGCAAATAATCGATTATAATTCCAAGTAATCGATTATTCCGGAGAGGAATGTCCTGCTTTTGAGTGTTTTAACACATGATAACCTATGAACATCCTATATCACGAATTATAACATTACAATCATCCAAAAACAGTCAAATTAAGTAGAATTTAAGCTATTTCTAATATCCTTAAGTCTCTTCTAAGATCATAGAATCTATCCTTGGGTAGAGGCTTAGTAAATATATTTGCTAATTGACGTTTGGTATCTACATACTCTATTTTACAGCTTCCTTTCATTGATATGATCTCTTAAAAAGTGATGTCTTATTTCTATATGTTTAGTCCTAGAGTGCATTACTGGATTCTTAGTTAGATTTATTGCACTCGTATTATCACACATCAAAGGTATGTCATTTAAAAAGATACTATAATCTTCTAACTGTTGTTTCATTCACAGAATTTGAGCACAACAACTACCACTCGCAATATATTCAGCTTCAGTGGTAGACAAAGCAACACATGTCTGTTTCTTAGAATGCCAAGATATTAAGGATGAACCTAGCAAATGACATGTCCCACTAGTGCTTTTTCTATCAATTTTACATCCACCATAATCGAGCATCGAATATCCTATTAAACTCATACAAGCATCGATCGGATACCACAAACCAAAATCGAGTAGTTCCTTTTAAATATTTTAAAATATGTTTTACTCGCAATTAGATGAGATTCTTTAGGACAAGCCTGAAATCTAGCACACACACGTACAGTAATGCATAATATCGAGTCTACTTGCAGCTAAGTATAATAGTGATCCTATCATACCTCTATACATAGTTTGATTAACTTCCAAACCTCGATTCATCCTTGTCTAGATAGCATGAAGTTCCCATGGGTGTGTTAGCTTCCTTGGAGGTCTCCATACCAAACTTTTTGAGGATCTCTTTGCAGTATTTGGTTTGAGAGATGAAAATGCCATCTTTAAGTTCCTTGATTTGAAGTCCAAGGAAGAATGTCAATTCTCCCATCATAGACATTTCAAACTCTCCTCGCATTATCTTAGCAAATTCTACACATAACGAATTATCAGCTTGATCCAAAAATGATATCATCAACATATACCTGGACCAATAAGATATGTTCTTTAACTTTCTTTATAAACAGTGTAGAATCAATTTTTCCTCTTGAAAAATCATTTGCAGCTAGGAAACTACTTAATCTTTCATACCAAGATCTAGGAGCTTGTTTCAACCCATATAATGCTTTCTTTAATTTGAAAATATGATTAGGATAATTAAAATCCTCAAATCCAGGGGGTTGCTCTACATACACTTCTTCTTTAATAAAACCATTTAAAAATGCACTTTTTACATCCATTTGATATAATTTAAATTTCATCATAGATGCATAAGCAAGAAGTAGGCGTATAGCCTCTAACCTGGCAACAGGAGCATAAGTTTCATCATAATCTATACCTTCCTCCCGACAATAGCCTTTTGCAACAAGTCCGGCTTTATTCTTTGTTATGTTTCCATCTTCATCAAGCTTATTTCTAAACACCCATTTGGTTCCAATAACTTGATGTGACTCTTCTCTTGGGATTAATTCCCGACTTGATTCCTTTCAAATTGGTTAAGTTCTTCTTGCATGGCTATGCACCATTGATCATCTTTAAGTGCTTCCTCAATGTTTTTAGGTTCAATCTGTGACACAAAAGCAACAGACATACAGAAATTTGACATATTTCTAGTTCTTACCCCTTTTGAGATGTCACCTATGATGTTGTCCATTGAGAGTCCTCTTGGTGATTGCCATTCTTTTGCTAATTGAGGAGCTTGAGAAGGCTCATTATTTTCCAAGTATAATTCATCAAGGGCCTCTCTTATGTATTCATCATCACCTTGAATCCTTTGTCACATAATTGGCTTATGCTAAGGAGATTATGCTTTAAACCATCAACAAGAAGCACATCCTTAATCTCCAATGTGTTTGCACCACCTATGTTTCCAATTCCGAGAATCTTCCCTTTGTTGTTATCCCCATAAGTCACATATCCTTGTTCTTTGGCTTTGAAACTCACAAATTTCGATTTATCTCCAGTCATATGTTTTGAGCATCCACTACATAGACTTCTTTGATTTGGAAGTTTCCTCAAAATCCGAAGATATGTTGTCATTTGCCATTAAGCAAATGTTTGCTTCTATTTCCGAGTCACTTGATTCCGAACTTGAATCACTGTTGTCCCAAGCAATATAGGTTTTCTTCTTGAATTGCTTTTTGCCCTTGTTTTCATCGTTTTTCTTGTTTGGGCATTCGATCTTTACATGCCCTGCTTCACCACAACCATAACATTTTATATTTACGGAAGTACTTTCTCTTACCTTTCCTTTACCTTTGAAGGGATGTCTTCCTTTTGCTTTCATGAATTTGGTGAACTTTCTTATAATAAGACTCAACTCTTCTTCATCATTTTCCGAATTTTCTTCTTCTTCCTTTTTTTTTTACCTTTGGAAATTTCGGTTTTGAAGGCAAGGTTTTTCTTTTGGTATTGACCTTCTTCCTCATTTAGCCTTCCAAGATCAAGCTCATGCTCTCTAAGCTTTCCAAATAACGCCGCCATAGGCATAGTGGCAAGGTTTTGTGACTCCGAGATGGTCGTCACCTTAGGTTGCCATTTCCTATCCGGAGATTTCAAAATTTTAACATTTAATTCATCAACGTCAAAAATTTTACCTAGTCCTAGTGAGATGGTTCACGATATGAGTGAAACGCTTTTGTACGTCAAATATCGTTTCGCCGGTTGCATCCGAACATCTCGTATTCTTGGATTAAGGAATTTTTACGTGCTCTTTTAACGTCGTCGGCTCCTTCGTGGGTCACCCTTAGCATTTCCCACATTTCCCGTGCACTTTTACAAACTGAAATTCTATAAAACTCGTCAAGTGTTAGAGGAGATGAAATAATATTTCTAGCCCTAACGTCAAATTGGGCTTTCCTATTTTCTTCTGCAGTCCATCTTGAAAAAGGTTTAAGAACGTGAACACCGTTCTCAGTAGTTTTAGGAACAAATGGACCGTTTAAAATAGCGTCCCAGACGCCTCTATCAACAGACTCTAAAAATATTTGCATATGTACCTTCCAGAAAGGATAATTTTGACCCGCAAAAAGTGGGGGTCTGTTGATAGACGCACCTTCGGCAAAAGTTTGATTTTGTCCGGCCATTTTCAAAAATTTGAATGACTATCAAAGCAAGCTCGATACCACTTGTTAGAATCGCGCAGTTGAATGATCGCGTGGTCGGACAAAAACCAAGAGGGGGTGAATTGGTTTCTTAATAAAAATTAGGTTTTCAAAATTTTCCCCAAATTTTACCGATTAAAAACTGTGTAAATGTAAATAGAGAAGGGATAGAAATCTTACACAAAAGATTTATACTGGTTCGGATCAAAAGACCCTACGTCCAGTTGCTAATCACTCAACAGAGGATTAACGATGTCACTATGATCAAAGTTGTTACAAACAAATTACAATGAAAAGATAAAGATAAGAAAACACCTCTCTTGAAATCCACAAGAGATGATGAACAGCTTTCCCTAGAGACGACACAACACACAATCCACTAAGAACTCCACTTAGTGATTCTTATCGCTTCTAGCCCACACCAGGTTCCAAAAGCCCCTTTCCTTGCAACAAACAGCTTCTCCGGCACTCACAGACACTTAACTTTTGTATGGAAAAGGTTGTTCTTTTTTTCTGAGTGCCAAAGGAGAGTTTAAGTAGGGAAATTAGGGTTTAGAAATTGGGGATTTCGAAATTAGGGTTCTTGGTAATTGGATTTTCGAAAATAGGGTTCATTTGAAATTTAAAAACAAAAACAGACTGCAATAATCGATTAAATGGAGTTATAATCGATTAAAATAGAGCCAAAAACAACAGAACCCAAAACCTCTCTGTTTTAATCGATTATTAGACGTTTTAATCGATTATCAGACGTAATAATCGATTATTTTGAATTTTAATCGATTAAAGCAGTGAGTTTATACAGAAAATGGTTTTCTCACTGTTTTAATCGATTATTTCCCTATATAATCGATTAAAGTCGAGCCTGGATGATATATTTGGGCTTTTTGAAGCTTCTAAGTTGCAGACTATGTGCTGGCTATCTCAAACTCTAAAATTACAGACTCAATCTAATTAAAACAGAGTTATTACACTACAAAACAAGTCTTCAATACTCTAAGTCTTTGATTCTTGAATCATCATCAAAATTATCAATCTTCATGTTTATCAAGTGCAACATCAAGTCCTTGAATGTTCAACAGCCTTGACAACATTTAGGGTTACAAAATAAGGTCCGCTAGGATTCCCAAAACAAGAAAAAGGAACCTAGACAAAAGAGAGGACCAAAATCACAATATCCTAGTCTGAAAACCCGAAGGGCGGTCTGGGGAAATCAACCAGCCATAGAAAGCGACGGAAATAGGCTAAGACGCGAATCCTAAAAAAAAACGTTTGGTTTAACCTCAACTTAAACACTCGAGCCAACCTTAGGCATCCATTCTTACAAAACCCCTTCTAAATAAAAAACAATCGTCTAAAACACAAGTCGTTGAATAAATCATCCTCTTACTTCTCTTCTCTTGACCCTTACTATATTATTCTAACAATTAGTCTGGGAATATGGAGGCATATAATCAACAAGAGGATTAAAATCCCTAAAGTAAGGAAAAAGTGCACCAACATGGCAAAGCGTGCTCTCCAAACCCAAAGTCATTCTTCGGTCATGTTAAGTCCGGAACGGCACAAACAAGTAAAACAGAAAAACAAACATCAGAGGGACCCCATCTTCCGAAGACACACTAGTTAATCCTTCTGAAAAATTAATGAAATAGCATTGTAGGACATCAAACATGAAAACATTACATGCATAAATATTTTTGAACAAGGTCCTATATTTTCATTAAAAAAAACACTCCAAAAAGTGAAACCGCCATCTCGCCTTTCATCAAAGGCAAGATCGTCGTCTCGCTTAACGATACCGTCGTCTCGCCATTGATTGAAAGCGAGATTGCCTTCTCATATTGCGAGACCGCCGTCTCACCATTTGACAAAAGCGAGACCGCCTTCTCACTTGACGAGAAGGTCATCTCGTCATGTATCAGTGGCAAGACCGTCGTCTTAAAATTCCAGATGGCGGTCCCGAGCCTCGATGAATCGAGATCTCCGTCCCGAGCCTCGATGAATCGAGATCGCCATCCCGTTACTCGATGAATCGAGATTGCCGTCCCGAAATCCCAGATGACAGTCTCAACCAGAACCGAAAATTCTATATAAAGGGGGTATGGGGGGTTAGTTTTGAGCATGCCACTCCTACATTCTCAAATACATTATTCTATATTCTTGGGTGTTTTTATCAAAATGCATCGAGGTGACTCATCCAGAAAGAGAGGACAAGGTTCCGGCCCAAGTACATCTGCAGCCCTGGTTCCTCCAGATCCAACCCAGTTGACGCCACAGCACCTGGCCAGGCTTAAGCATATAAGAGATTATGCCTAGCACCCCATGCTAAGGCTAGATTTTCATATCTTGGCTGAGTTCGGATGGGAAGACGACGTGCAGGGCTATATCGAAAGCATTGGGTGGGACTTCCTCCTCCAGCCTCCCCCCACCCGCATGTACGCACAGGCCGTAATGGAGTTTCTCACCTCCATTACGATGATTGAGCTGCCCACAATGATCCCAAGTGTCCCTCCTGTAAAGATGGTCTCGTACTACATGAACGGGGCCTATCGGACGACGACATTGGACGAGTTCAACGTTGCCATCGGCTTCATTCAACTCGAGGACACCCTGATGCCAGAATACTAGGGGGCCATTTGTGAGCTTCCAGCTACCCTCACAACCGGTGAGATATGGGAAGATCTCACCGGGTCACCAATTCTGCCGGCCCTGTTGAAAGGGTCAGCACTTACCCCCGCTCTCCGCATTTGCCACAAGTTGCTGGCAGGAACCATTCACGAGTGGAAGGAAAGTTAGGGAAAGGTTACCCACCCTGACCTCTTCACACTGTACTGCATGCTCCTTGGGTGCCGGTGCAATCCCGGTTACTTTTTTTTGAAGGCCCTCAAGGACTTCGAGAGTCACCCTGTAGGAGCCATCCTCATGGGTCTTCTCATCACCCCACTGGCCGAAAAGTGGGGGTGTTGCGACGGATAGAACATCTCCTCCACTCTCCAACCTGAGTACATCAGCGGGTCCATGCTCGTCAGCATGGGGATGCTCATCCGGCATGGGACCCAGATGGCCCTTCACCCTGCTCTCGCCATGACCCTAGA
The DNA here is from genome assembly GCA_963425845.1 of Sphenostylis stenocarpa. NCBI lineage: Eukaryota > Viridiplantae > Streptophyta > Magnoliopsida > Fabales > Fabaceae > Sphenostylis > Sphenostylis stenocarpa. The sequence continues at coordinate 31,778,526 of OY731402.1, read as the reverse complement.
TATCCAAGATTTGGAGGTGACGCAGGATATCCCGATGCCCCCAGTTCGAGCAACAACAACAGCAATAGCAATGGTAGCAACAGCAGCAGTATGGGGACGACTTTGCTGGTATAAACCGTAACATATACGATATCCGCCAGCATTTGGACCAGATGTCCCTAAGACAAGACGTCTTCGAAACATGGTTGGAAACCTTCGGCCAGATACAGAAAGGGATGAGACAAGACCTGGCTATGATCAGGCAGCATCAACTCAACTCAATCCGGAGCCACGAGGAATTCCAAAGGCATATGTTCCAACAGTTCCCCCCTCCTGGGTCATCTCCAGGCTGAAGCCCACCGCCGTCTTAGGGACATTATCAAAATAACCATTGTACAAAATTTATCGAATATGAATAAATTCTTTTGGTAAATTTGTTTGCCTCTACTCTCTTTCTGAAAAGTCAGCATAACAAAAGAAACTAAAAAGTAAAAAGAATTACGCTCAAGCCGAAAAAACCAAAATCAAAATCGCGAGAAAAAAGATAAACCGCGGAAAAAGGCAGGGTTAAATTCGAAACATTAGCCACCATCTTCCTAAAAGGAAGGGCAAACTGGAAAAACGACCAAGTTAGCCAAAATTCCTGACAACCAGCAAAGTCTGATGACAAATGCCAAAAGATTAAAACAAAGAATTCCCAGCAATTAACGAGCTGGATGACTATTGGAAAAGTCAAAAATCAGTAAGTCGCCACCACAGCCAAAGGGTCAGCTACCGTATCGAAGGAGCATCCTGAGGCACCTAACCTGATGAGGGTTCGTACTCATCAACCAAGGGGTTAGCTACCGCATCAAAGGAGCATCCTGAGGTATCTCACCCGGCGCATGAGCTAGAACAATAAGCCGCCACCACATTCTCTATCACAAGGATCAGCCCTGTTACAAAAGGGTATCCAGAAGATACAACCCGCCTCTACTATCCTAAGGGTCAGCTCCCGTAACAAGGAAGCATCCCGAAGACAAGAGTCCACCACCTAAGGGATCAGCTATTGCATCAAAGGAGCATCCCAAGGGAAAAATCTTCATCAGCTGAAGGGTCAGCTACCGCATCAAAGGAGCATCCTGAAGCCTCACAAAATATCGTCCGATGGGTTAGCCTCCGCAGCAAGGAAGCATCCAGAGCACCAGACTGCATTCATCATCCCAAGGGTCAGCTACTACAACGAGAGGAGCATCCAGAGGATAACCGGGCAAGAGGATTAACTCCTTCACCCGCCAATCGACCTTATGGTACGTTAGCCCATAGCCAATTGGTCAGGTGAAGGGGGGGTAGCTATAAACCCCAAATCTTGCCCGGTCTCAAAATAAAGAACAGAAGACCTCTAATTCGAAGATGGGCAAGGCCTAAAAGGTCCCTAGGATAGACCAAAAGGCCCCATATTAGAATAGGAAGGTTTTTGTACAGAAAAAATAGGGAGGTCCACCTAGAAGGTTGAGACCGTCGTCTCGCCATCAACAAAGGGCGAGACCACCGTCTCGTTTGGCTAGACGGTCATCTCGCCACTTGCCAATGGCGAGACCGCCTTCCTGTTTGGCGAGACGGCCTTACGCCATTTGCCAAAGTGAGACCGCCTTCTCGATTGACAAGATGACCGTCTTGCCATTTGACAAAGGCGAGACCGTCGTCCCGTTTGGCGAGACGACGATCTTGACCTTGATAGGCGAGACGGTCGTCTCGACCTGATAGGCACGAGTCCCTATAAATGGAGGGCGCGACACCCTCCTTTTCACACCATTCTCCAACTTTTCCTTCTGTAATTTCTTCAAATTCTCCTCCTAAATCCCTTCGAAGCATTTCTAGAGTTTCTTAGTATTCATAGAGAGTATTTTGTAGCGTTGCGAGGAAGAGAGATCAACGTTGTAGAGTGAAGGATTGCCAAAAAGCGTCCTACTTCAAGAATATTAATCACAAAAACTTTCTTTGAAGGTTTTCATAATTTCTCTCCTTCTTTTACCACTCTTTCTTTACATTTATCTCTGCATTAGCTGCTAGGGCCATGTAGTCAATATTTTAAATTCTGCAAATAAAGGGTAAAAGCGTCATTTTAAGGTTTACTTATGAAATAAACGGCCCATCATAGGGAACCCGAAAGGGGCGTCGTGGGGGTGCTAATACCTTCCCCACGCGTAACTAACTCCCTTACCCGACTCTGGTTATAATGGCCAAAGTTGGTTTTTCTAAACTAATGCCTTCCTTTTTTCCTTTTCCGATGTTTTCGGTAAAAACATCGGTGGCGATTCCATAAGAACCCTTTTCGAAAACCTTGCCCTTAGGTCCAACCCGATTATCTGACAACCTAAAGGTGATGTAACACCACTTTAAAAATGCGAGTCGAAGTCGGAAACCATCACGTCGCTTCGACCGCCTCTTTTGACAGCAGCGACACATGTTATAAAGCAATTTTTTAAAGGGGTTCTTATGGAGTCACCACCGATGTTTTTATCATAAACATCGGAAAAGGAAGAAAAGAAAGAGTTGGTTTAGAAAAACCAACTTTGGCCGTTAAAACCAGAGTTGGGTAAGGGAATTAGTTACGTGTGGGGAAGGTGTTAGCACCCCACAACACCCCTTTCGGGTTCCCTATGATGGACTAGTTCATAAAATAAAGACTAAAAGATACTATGCTTTTACCCTATTTATTTATCTACTGGCAGAATTTAAATATCTACATGATCCTAGTATCTAATGCATACAAGGAAAGTAGTAAAGAAACACAGTTAAAGAGAGAGAATAGAGAAGGAACCTCCCAAGCGAGCTTTTTATTAACTCTTCAAAACTTGAGGACGCTTTTTGGCAATCCCCTCACTCTACAAGCATGCTCCTCACCAACAAAAGAAGAAAACACCCTTATATCGAGTGCCAGATGTCTCAAAAGGAGACTTCCTTAACCGATTTCTACCTTAAACAGAAATTAGAAAGCTTACTCGAACTCTGGAAAGTGCTCAGAGTTATCCTGAAGTCTTAAGAGAGCTTCTAGGATGAGAGAAGAGTGTGAGAGTGTGTAAAAACTGTGAAATGAGGGAGGGGAGAGGCCCTTGTTCATAGGGAACCCAAAAGGGGCGTTGTAGGGAAGCTAATACCTTCCTTACACGTAACTAACTCCCTTACCTAACTCTGGTTATAATGACCAAAGTTGGTTTTTCTAAAAAAAGCCACTGCCTTCTTTTTTTCCTTTTCCAATGTTTCTGGTAAAAACATTGGTGGCGACTGCTCAAACCTTTTGAAAACCTCACTTTTAGGTCCAACCCGGATATCTGACAACCTAAAGGTGTTGTACCACACTTTAAAAAAACGCAAGTCGAATTAAACCATCCCATCACTCCGACTGCCTCTTTTGACGGCAACGACAGATGGCGACTTCACTGGGGAAGCTAGAGAGTTGATCCCATTTAGTGATGGACCAGTTTTAAGAAATAAAACTTAAAATTGCACCTTTACCCTTCCTTGTTTTATAACATGCTTTAGTTGATTGACTTTAATAACTGTTATATGTTTATTTTATAAAATTGTTTGAAATACAAACTGTACACAAAAACCCTTGCACACAACAGTTCCCCCTATACCCGGGGGCAAGTGGAATATCCATAGGGAGTGGGTGGCATTGTACGATTTGCTGTAGTGAGGGTCATGAGCCCACCGGTATGGTCAGAAACCACTACTCAAGGTGATAAATTTCCTCTTTTGGCCCAAAGACTGACTAAGGACTTAGTGCCATGCATGATCTGAAGGTTGGGAGAGTGGGGACCCTATAATGGGGGCACCTTGGGGGCCTGGCCTTGGTGAGGAAATTTAGAACTACCCTATAATTGTTGAACATACAAAGACTTGATGTTGAACTTACATGGACATGAAGCTTGTTGATTTTGATGACGATTCAAGAACAAAGAACTTAGAGAGTTGAAGACTTGTATTCTTGTGTAATAACTCTGTTTTGATGAGTTTGAGTCTGTAATTTTAGAGTCTAAGATAACCAATACATAGTCTACTCTTTAGAAGCCTCAAAAACTCATTTTTATCAAATACTCACAAGTTTAATCCATTAAAGGGTCAAATAATTGATTATTGCAGAGAAAAAAATCATTTTTTGTATCAGCTCTTTGTAATAATCAATTAACACTCCTATTAATTGATTAACAGGCCTGTTAATCGATTAACAGGGCAAATAATCGATTAAAACAGTGCGTTGAGGGTTTTTTTTATTTTGGATCTATAATAATCAATTAACACTTGAGATAATCTATTATTTCAGTCAGATTTACATTTTGAACTTCAAATTAAACCTATTTTTGAAAACCCTAGTCCCAATACACCAAGTTTCGAAAATCCCCAATTCCCAAACCCTAATTCATCTACTTAAGGTTCTCTAAGGCTCTCAGAAAATTGAACAACTTTTTTCAAACAAAAGTTGAGAGCTGTGATTGCTAGAGAACTGTTTGTTGGAGGAAAAAGGGGCTTTTGGAACCAGGTGTAGGCTAGAAGCGATAAGAATCACTAAGTGGAGTTCTTAGTGGATTGTGTGTTGTGCCGTCTCTAGGGAAAGTTGTTCTTCATCTCTTGTGTGACTCAAGAGAGGTGTTTTCATTACTCTATCTTTTCCATTGTTATCTGTTTGTAAAAACTTGATTATAGTGACAGCGTTAATCCTCTATTTGAGTTATTAGCAATTGGACGTAGGGTCTTTTGATCCGAACCAGTATAAATCTTCTGTGTAAGAATCTATCCTTATCCTATTTACGTTTACAGAACATTTTAATCAGTAAAATTTGGGGAAAATTTTTAAAACCTAATTTTTATTAAGAAACCAATTCACCCCCTCTTGTTTTTTGTTCGTTCACGCAAACATTTTGCTGCGCGATTCTAACAAGTGGTATCAAAGCTTGCTTTGATATTCATTCAAATTTTTCGAAAATGGCCAGACAAAATCAAACTTTTGCCGAAGGTGCTTCTATCAAAAGACCCCCACTTTTTGCAGGTCAAAATTATCCTTTCTAGAAAGTTAGAATGCAAATCTTTTTAGAGTCTGTTGATAGAGGTGTTTGGGACGCTATTTTAAACGGTCCCTATATTCCTAAAATTTCTGAAAACGGAGTAGACGTTCCTAAACCATTTTCTAGATGGACGGCGGAGGAAAATAGGAAAGATCAATTTGATGTTAGGGCTAGAAATATTATTTCATCTGCTTTAACCCTTGATGAGTTTTACAGGATCTTCGTTTGTAAAAGTGCTCAAGAAATGTGGGAAATTCTAAGAGTGACCCACAAAGGTACCGATGATGTTAAGAGAGCACGGAAAAATTCTCTAATCCAAGAATATGAAATGTTCCGAATTCAACAAGACGAAACGATATTTGAGGTTCAAAAGCGTTTCACACACATTGTGAACCATCTCACTGGGTTAGGTAAAATTTTTGACGTTGATGAATTAAATGTGAAAATATTGAAATCTTTGGATAGGAAATGGCAACCTAAGGTGATGGCCATCTCGGAGTCACAAAACCTTGCCACAATGTCTATGGCGGCGCTCTTTGGAAAGTTGAGAGAGCATGAGCTTGATCTAGGAAGGCTAAATGATGAGGAAGGACAACATCAAAAGAGGAACTTAGCCTTCAAAACTGAAATTTCCAAATGTAAGAGTAAAAAGGAAGAAGAAGACTCGGAGAATGAAGAAGAAGAATTGAGTCTTATGATAAAGAAGTTTACCAAATTCATGAAAGCCAAAGGAAGACATCCATTCAAAGGTAAAGGAAAGGTAAGAGAAAATGCTTCTGTAAATATCAAATGTTATGGTTGTGGTGAAACAGGACATGTGAAGACCAAATGTCCAAACAAGAAAAATTAAGAAAAGAAAGGCAAAAGGTTCTTCAAGAAGAAATCCTACATCGCTTGGGACAATAGTGATTCAAGTTCGGAATCAAGTGACTCGGAAATTGAAGCCAATATTTGCTAAATGGCAAATGACAATATATCTTCCGACTTTGAGGTAAGTGATTCCGACTCATCTTCAAGTGATGATGAAAATAATTTTGATGAACTGCAATATGCATATAATGAATTATTTAGTGTCTTTAAGGACTTGAAAAATGAATAAAAAGCTGTGAAAAAGAGTTTAAGTAGATCCGAAAAGGAGGTAGAGTCCTTAAAAATGAAAATTGCATGTTTAGAGGAAAAGGAAACCATAGAAACGAAAATTGTATGTATAGATGATAAGAATATAGTATGTGCATCTTGTAAAAAGTATGAATATAACATTGATATACTTAATCATTTGCTTGATAAAGCTGAAAAGAAATTAAGTAATAATAATAACGATAAAGTTTTTATAGCTCAAAATAGTGTAAACCATCAAGTTTCTATGAAAAAGCCTAAAATTAAAAAGAGAAGAGTATGGGTTGAAAAAGGAACTAAATCATCTATTGTTAGAAATGCATCATATTCAAAAGCTACATCTAAAGCATATTTTTATTGTATGAAAAATGGTCATACTTCAAATAGATGTAAAATCAAACATTTTGGTGTTCCTAAAGGAAAATACATTTGGGTTCTTATTGTTAAATGACTTGTTTTTCTCTAACCCCAAGGACCCAAAAGTTATGGGGACCTAAGTTTACTATGTTCTTGTTTTGTAGGAAACTTCCAAATCAAAGAAGTCTATGTGGTATCTTGATAGTGGATGCTCTAAACATATGACCGGAGAGAAAACGAAATTTGTGAGTTTCAAAGCTAAAGAACAAGGATATGTAACTTATGAGGACAACAACAAAGGAAAGATTCTTGGAATTGGAAATATAGGTGGTGCAAACACTTTGGAGATTAAGGATGTGCTTCTTGTTGATGGGCTAAAGCATAATCTCCTTAAGTATAAGTCAACTATGTGACATAGGATTTAAGGTAATCTTTGAAAGCAAGTTTTGTACCATACATTTCATAGATTCCGAAAATGTAGCATTGAAAGGCATTAGGCATAATAATATATATTTGATTGATTTGGATTGTATACATGATACTAGTATAACATGCTTAGTTGCTAAGGAAGAAAACCCATGGTTATGGCATAAGAGAGCAACTCATATAAATATGCATCATTTAAACAAATTGATATCAAAAGACTTACTTATTGGTTTGCCTAAGTAAAAATTTGAAAAAGATAGATTATGTGATGCATGTCAAAAAGGTAAACAAGTAAAATTATAATTTAAATCAAAGAATGTCATTTCCACAACAAAACCTTCAGAATTATTACATTTAGACTTATTTGGTCCTTCTAGGATAAAAAGCTTTGGTGGAAATTATTATGGTCTTGTGATTGTTGATGACTTTTCTAGATATACTTGGACATTTTTCTTGACACAAAGTGAAGCTTTTAAGGTCTTTAGGAAGTTTGCAAAGCAAATTCAAAATGAGAAAGACTTAAGAATTAAAGTTTTAAGAAGTGACCATGGTGGTGAGTTTCAAAATGAAAGGTTTGAAAATTATTGTGAGGAAAATGGAATATTACATAATTTTTATGCTCCTAGGACTCCCCAACAAAATGGTGTAGTTGAAAGGAAAAATAGGTCACTAGAGGAACTTGCTAGAACAATGCTAAATGAATCAAATGTTCCTAAATATTTTTGGGCTGATGCGGTAAGTACTGCATGTTATGTTTTGAATAGAATGCTCATTAGGCCAATTATAAAATCAACTCCCTATGAATTGTTAAATGGTAGAAATCCTAATGTTTCTCATTTGAAAATATTTGGATGTAAGTGCTTTGTGTTAAATAATGGAAAGGACAACTTAGGAAAATTTTACTCAAAAGCCGATGAGGGCATTTTCTTAGGTTATTCGTTAACTAGCAAAACTTATAGAGTGTTTAATAGAAGAACCTTAAATGTTGAAGAATCTATACATGTTACTTTTGATGAAATTGTAGACCTTGGGGGAAATCCTCTTAAGTCAAATAAAGAACTTGCAGTTGATGATGAGTACTTAAGAGAGGCTCTTGATGAATTGTATTTGGAAGAAAATGAGCCTTCTTAAACACCTGAATTAGCAAAAGAATGGCAATCACCAAGAGGACTTTCAATGGACAATATTATTGGTGATATCTCAAAAGGGGTAAGAACTAGAAATATGACTAATTTCTGCATGTCTGTAGCTTTTGTGTCACAGATAGAACCCAAAAATGTTGAGGAAGCTCTTAAAGATGACCAATGGTGCATAGCTATGCAAGAGGAACTTAATCAATTTGAAAGGAATCAAGTCTGGGAATTAATCCCAAGAGAAGAATCACATCAAGTAATTGGAACTAAATGGGTATTTAGAAACAAACTTAATGAAGATGGAAACCTAACAAAGAATAAAGCCAAACTTGTTGCCAAAGGTTACTATCAGGAGGAAGGTATTGATTATGATGAAACTTATGCTCCTGTTGCCAGGTTAGAGGCTATACGCCTACTTTTTGCTTATGCATCATTGATGAAATTTAAATTATATCAAATGGATGTTAAAAGTGCATTTTTGAATGGGTTTATTAGATAAGAAGTATATGTGGAGCAACCCCCTGGATTTGAAGATTTTAGTTATCCTAATCATATTTTTAAATTGTAGAAAGCATTATGTGGTTTGAAACAAGCTCCTAGGTCTTGGTATGAAAGATTAAGTAGCTTTCTAACTTCAAATGATTTTTCTAGAGGAAAAATTGATTCTACTTTGTTTATAAAGAAAGTAAAAGAACATATCTTATTGGTTCAAGTATATGTTGATGATATCATTTTTTGATCAACTGATAATTCTTTGTGTGTAGAATTTGCTAAGATAATGCAGGGAGAATTTGAAATGTCTATGATGGGAGAATTAACGTTCTTCCTTGGACTTCAAATCAAGCAACTTAAAGATGACATTTTTGTCTCTCAAACCAAATACTACAAAGAGATTCTCAAAAAGTTTGGAATGGACACTTCAAAGGAAGCTAACACACCCATGGGAACTCCATGCTATTTAGACAAGGATGAATCAGGTTTGGAAATAAATCAATCCATGTATAGAGGTATGATAGGTTCTCTGTTATACTTAACTACAAGTAGACCTGATATTATGCATTCTGTCTGTGTGTGTTCTAGATTTCAGGCATGTCCAAAAGAATCTCACCTAACTGCAATAAAATGTATTTTAAATATTTAAAAGGAACTACTGGTTTTGGTTTATGGTATCCATCTGAAGCTTGTACTAGTTTAATAGGTTATTCTGATGCTAATTATGGTGGATGCAAAATAGATAGAAAAAGTAATAGTGGGACATGTCATTTGTTAGGATCATCTTTAGTATCTTGGCATGTGTTGCTTTATTCACCACTGAAGCTGAATATATTGCAGCTGGTAATTGCTGTGCTCAAATTTTGTGGATGAAACAACAACTAGAAGATTATAGTATATTTCTAAATGACATTCCTTTGATGTGTGATAATACAAGTGCAATCAATCTTACTAAGAATCCACTAATGCACTCTTGGACTAAACATATAGAAATTAGACATCATATCTTGAGAGATCATATAAGTAAAGGAAACTGTAAAATTGAGTATGTAGATACAAAGCATCAATTAGCAGATATTTTTACTAAACCTCTTCCCAAGGATAGATTCTATGATCTTAGAAGAGATTTAGGGATATTAGAAATAACTTAAATTCTGCTTAATTAAACAGTTTTTGGATGGTTGTAATGTTATAATCAATTATGTAGGGTGTTAATAGATTATCATGTGTCTAAACCTAAAATATTTGATGAACTCTCTGGAATAATCGATTATTTGAAGTTATAATCGATTATTTGCACCTAAGATGTCCAAAACATGAATTTACTCACTAGATTAATCGATTATTTCATCCAATAATCGATTAAATACAGTGTTAATCGATTAACTACTTGAATTAATCGATTAAAGGGGTTTGTTACTAGTTTAATCGATTAATTCAAGCTTTAATCGATTAAACCTGGTTGTTTTAGTTTTCTAGCCATTGCCAACGGCTCTTTTGGCCCCCATACACTCCCAAATGACCGTTGGAGATGTTTGGTTATAAATAGGAACCTCCATTTCACTTCTCCACACCTATCACTCTTGAATCCAAGCTTTCTTGCTTCATTCTATCATTCTTGCCTTCTTCTAACATCACTTATCTTCCCAAACTATCTTGTTATTCCTCTAAACTCTATAATGGCCTCATCTTCTTGTGATAAAATTCCCACTAGAAGAAGATATGCACCTGCCTCTCATCCCCGTCCTAATTCTGTCGAAGGATGGATCTCTGATGCTGAGGGCCGATAGGAATTTTTGACTTTTTGGAAGGAACGAGGTATTATCACTCCCAAATTCCTTATTGGTGATCAATTCATCAATAGGGGATTTAATTTTCGTAATCTTCTTGAAATTCAAGGAGTTCTCCCTTTTATCCAAATGCAAGGTACATACTATCCTGACTTAGTTAGGGTATTTTACTCTCGCTTTAAATTTAGAGATCAAGTAGCTACCTCTCGTGTTAAGGAAGTATCCATTATTCTTGATGACGATATTTGGGAAAACATTGCACATCTTCCTATTAGAGATGATGCTATTAACGTTTTTGGTGAGTTAGATGACTTTGACAGGATCATGGCTTACCGTTCTTTTCTTCGTAACCCTTCTATAGAGATCGGGCGTCTTCTTCTAGTTGGACCATTAAAGAAGGAGGAACACCTGCTCCTGCATCTACTCGTTTGGATCTTATGTCCCCGGGCAACCAACCATGCCCAATGCTCTTCAATAGATCTTCGCATTATTCACGCAATAATGAATAATGAGCCAATAGATTGTGTAAGAATTAATGGTTGAGTTCAAGAGGGGGGGTGAATTGAACTTTTGTAAACTTTTTGAAAAACACTCTTTCTTTTGGAAGAATGGTTAAACTTTATCCAATCTTTTGTTAGGCAGATTTGATTTTAAACAAAGCAAGACTATAAGCAAGAAATAAAAGAGATGACAGCAGAAATTCAACACAAAAGTTTATACTGGTTCACTCTTTCCTAGAGCTACATCTAGTTCTTGACAAATCTGCCAAGTTCCACTAATTCCAAGTGAAAATTACAACCAGTAGATATACATCAATCTACCCCAAGAACTATCTCACAAACCCACAAGATAGACTCTTGAATAACCACCTAGTAACCAAATCCAATTCATCGTAACTGAGTGCGATTCAAACCCAATCTACACAATCACACTTTATACAAGTAAATGAAAAGAATAAACCCGGACTGCAGACTTTAACACTATAGAAGTCCGAAGCAATTCTAACTCGAACTTTCTCTCTTTGATGATCTTTCAACAATCTTGATCTAAACGCCTTATGATATGAAAAGTGTATGAATGCACGAGAAAGGCACATATATGAGAACTCTAAGATTGCTTTCAATTGTTTTCCAAATTGTATATTTCAAAAGAGAAATCAAAACTGTATTTATAGAATGAAAGAGAGAAACTGATTGATTAAACTGATTAAAATTGATTTAGAGTAGCAGATGATCGATCATAATATCTCTATGACAGATCAGAATCAGTTATGATCGATCAGAATTGAATTGTGATCGATCAGAATGTTTTTCAATCGATTAAAATGTTGTTTTAATCGATTGATTTTATTTAAAAATTCATTCAATCGATTAATTCGAGTTTTCAATGGATTGAAACAGTTTAGAACAAAAATGGTAGCTTTCTGTTTCAATCGATTCAAATATATTTCAACAGATTGAAATCCTGTGATAGCTTAGAATGAAAAAATGATCTCTCTGTTTCAACAGATTAAAACTAATTTCAACAGATTGAAATTCTGAGATACTCCAACGTGAAGAATAACATCTTTCTCTTTCAACAGATTGAACTTGATTTTAACAAATTAAATTTGCGAAGCCATTAATATGGAAAAATCATTAAGAACATTTTAACCTGTTGATTCTGCGATTCAATCAATTAAAATTTTGACAGCATATGAACATTCCTAGTTTAAGTGATTTTAGCAGATTGAAATTTCTTTTTAACAGATTAAAAAAAAAACTCAGTTTGTTCTTTTAATGCTAAAAGGTTGGTTCTTCATGCAGTAAAATAAGTTCAATGAGATGCATCATTTTAAAGGCGCTTATCACAAGATCTATTGAACTATCAAGAGATTAAATTCTAAACCTATAACCTATTCACCTACACACCCACAAAATAAACTCTATAAACTCTATATGTCTTCATCAAATCCAACAAGTGCTTCAGATTGGGGTAGTCTTGTCACAATGACTATGCTAAAGGCCAAACGTCATCCCACCTTCAAAATTCCATATGCTCTCCTTATCTCTCGCATTCTTGAATACAAAGGAGTGAATGTCGAAGGGGAACAAACGGTACGAACAACAAACTTAAACCGCGTGTTGGACAGTACATTAACCCAACTCCAAATGGTGCGTGTAAATAATACTTATGTTCACAAGGATGACGTTCCAAACATAGATGCAGATGATGAAAATTCTGACGAAGATATGCCTCCTGCTGCTGAGTTTCCCTCTGATCAGATTCAAAGTGCTGGAACTTCTTCTGCTCATCCTGAAACCCGTCAATCTGTGGAAGACATGTTATGTGATATGAACCAGAGGATGCAGGCATTCTTCACTCTCTCTGGAGTACGGCATGAGGAAATAATTCATCGTATCTATGACGTAGATGATAAAGTGTGTCACTTAGAGAATAAATTTGATGCTCACTTTCATAGCGATAGTGAAGAATTTTAATATTGTTTTCATTTCTTGTATTGTAAAAATAATATTGTTTTCACCTATGAAATAAAATTTGTATTCTTTTATTGCTTTGTTTGAGGGGGAGTTATTTCCAAGTTATGCATATTTTGAGGGGGAGCTCTTAATTTTTTATCATAATCAAAATAGGGGGAGAAATATTTAAAGCCTCTTATGATTAAATTTAATAATTATCTGGTATGTTTAATGTTTTTGTTAGTGTGACAGATAAAACAGGTTATTACAAGGCTTTAAAAGAAAATTTTGATCATCATCAAAAAGGGGGAGATTGTTGAACATACAAGGACTTGATGTTGAACTTACGTGGACATGAAGCTTGTTGATTTTTGATGATTCAAGAACAAAGAACTTAGAGAGTTGAAGACTTGTATTCTTGTGTAATAACACTGTTTTGATGAGTTTGAGTATGTAATTTTAGAGTCTAAGATAGCCAGTACATAGTCTACTATTTAGAAGCTTCAAAAACTCATTTTTATCAAATACTCACGGGTTTAATCGATTAAAGGGTCAAATAATCGATTATTACAGAGAGAAAAACCATTTTCTGTATTAGTTCTTTGTAATAATCGATTAACACTCCTGTTAATCGATTAACAGGCCTGTTAATCGATTAATAGGGCAAATAATCGATTAAAACAGTATGTTGAGGGTTCACTACTACAGAATGATCATTCAACGTCGGGTGTAGAAGGCATTCAACGTCGGTTCCAATGACGTCGTTGAATCAGGCGTCGTTGAATGTCAAAGGATTCTACATCGGTTCAGAAAACCCGACGTTGAAAGTGCTGGAAATCAACGTCAGTTAACCAAATGTCCATCGTAGAAATGAGTAAATTCTACGTCGGTTATTGAACTAACCGACATTGAAAGTTATATATACAACGTCGGTTATTTCATTAACCGACGTTGTAACGAATATAATACGTTGGTTTATGCCATAACCGACGTTGTATATTCAGTTACAACGCTCGGCTAATGCAATAACCGACGTAGAATATCCCTTTTTTTTTAAATGTTCGTCTGTTTTAGTGCCACCAACAGTACACGACCTGCTATAATCTCAGTCCAGTACAGTATATTTATTTCGACTAATCACTATATATAAAATGATAGATATATATGTCAAAATCAGCCAAATTATGTACAAAATACACAAAAATTTATCAATCAATCCTCCTAACTACTTGTACAAACTTTTCTGCCCATTTGTTTCTAACCATGTCTATAGTATCCATAGGCAAAGGTTCTATATCTTTAAATGCCTGTAAGAAGTTCACAATAATAGAATGGTAAACCCTAAGCAATAAAAATAAAGGAATTGAATATAATAGCAAATGTCAACTTACCTTATTTGAACTATCCTGAATGCTACCAAAAATGATGAGCCACATCCAATACATTACATAGTAGCCGCACTCGTATCCTCCATTTTGTTTGTTACACTAAAAATGACTAAATATGTTAAAAATAACTATTAAATTTGAACATAAATTAATAGATAGTATAATATATATAAAGGCTACTTACTTTGATAAAATTCCAATTTGGAGTTGTGCTTTTACTTGTGTGTTTTCCATCTAATGTACTACAAACCTTTAAAGCACTAGATATTGAAAAGAAGGGGCTTAGAAATAGAATAATCAAGATGTTTAGACATAATATAAGAAATACTTACTCGTTTACAATATTTTTAGCTCCATGTCGGTTTCCTTCCCAATGAGCAGAACCAACACACAAGATTCTCGCTTTGGACAAATAACTAATAGCTGCCAGATGGTTTCTGTATATACACATGATTAGAATCTATTAAAAAAACTTGTGTAAACCGAAGAGGTCTGGGATAACTTACGAATGATGGTATGCTCCAAGGTAAATATCTCTTTTAGAATCGGTGATCCAATTCCGCATGTAACTAAGAATTTGATCACGCTTATTCCCGAACTTTTGTATGGATTGAGGCTCGAAGAATCCATACACATGACCAATGCCCCGCTCCACTATCATTTCGTGCATCATCCTAAAATATGCCAATTTAAGTAACTTATAGCTTATATATTTACTAAAATGAAAAGAGTCATGAAAGATATGAACTTACAATGTCCAAAATTGTAAAACAACTATATTTAGACATTGATTGCCCATCCCAATCTCCAGGGCATCAGTGTGGGAAATGTATAGGGGGATATTGCTAGAAGCCATCCCAAATAATGTACAATCCCATGGAACTTGGAATGACTGCATATACAATTGTGGGGAAAGAGACAAGAGATCAAAAATTGGATTTGGAGAAGTCTCCACAACCGGTGTCTTCTCCTTAGATCCGAAGGAGTGGTAATAGCTTTACCCAAGTCTTTTGGCTACTCGAACATCCTACATATTTTATAAAATATAATCATAAACAATAAATCAATTTATTTATGTGTTAGATGTATTATAACCATACATATACATACCTTTGCCATGATTGACCTAACTAAATGTCGGGGCCAAGTAATGAAGGTCCGAAGGGCTTGGCCCACTGTCCGCACCTCTTCGGTGGGGATAGGGACACTAGCCTCGGCATCAACCACCTTTTCAACCACTACTTTGACCAAGTTAGGATCCAAAGGCACATTGTGGATGGTTGAAGCCCCTTCATGAACTGATCCATGGGCCACTAGTCTTAGACCTTCATCTACCTCAACCCACAAGCCATATCGATCATCCTTTGTGGATTCGGGATGAATAGATGCCACCTCGGGTGTGACCTTGATAGTGGCTTCGAGCACAACTCGCCCTTTGTGCTAACTCTTGGACCTACAAATACGAGTAAATTCCAATAAGGACTAAGATTTTAGAAACACAAGTCAAGTACCAATTTGTGGTTGAAAATGCACTCGATGGAGGACGAGCATCGGCAAATGAAGTACCCATGGAGGTCATACGCAGAACTGCTCCTGCACACGTGTAGTGATGGTCTCCTCAAGTCGTGCGCTAATGGCGGGAGTCAACTCTTCCTCCAATTTTGCCCCGATGGCTGGTGTCAATTTCTCTGTGAGAGCCATCTCCAAGGCAAGCAATATCTTCTTGGCTCGGGGATGTGGAGGTGCGGATATCCTGTGATGGTGGTCCAAAATACCGTCGGATACCCACACCTTGGCCAACAACTTCGAACACGACCTGGATGTTCCGGTCGTCCAATAGCGATGGTCAAGATATCCCGACGACCGAAGGGATGAAAGTTCCCGTGTACACCTGCTCCTCCAAGGCATCCTACATTATAAAAGTTAATTTTATTAATGAACATGTTACATATAACTAATTCAAAGTAAATTAACTTCTTTTACTTACAATCCGAGCAACAATTTCTCGGGCTTCCTGCGATGTCATGTCACCAGAAGGCTTTGTACGAGCCCTCTTCCAGTTCTGGTGACGTTTTGGAGGAGATGGTGGAGGAATCTGCTCTTCGCTTAAACCAGAAGAGGCTAACTCCGACTGTCGAAGTCTAATCTTCTCCTCCATCATCATCTTCTTAGTCAATAGGTCGTACCCACCACGAGACAGAAGGTGGGGGGCGAAATTCTTGCTTTGAATGTCTTTTGCTTTTTGTCTTATTTCTTGCAACATAATTGAACACAATATTAGATACACAACTCATTATAAAATGTTCAAGTCAATTAAGCAATTAACATTACCTCCCACTCTGAACCAGTCCTACTATGTACAAACTTCTTCCAAGTCTCCTCATCTATGCCATATCTTTGGCAAGGGGTTAATCCCTTCCTAACTTTGTCCTCGGCATACACCCATTTAGTGGTCAATGTGGACTTGAACTGTCTCCACATTTTTGCTATGGTCTGTCATTATCTTCCTCCTCAAATCCTCGAATTGACTATATCAAAGTGTTCCTACAGTAGCAAACAAGTTTTAGTTAACCAATTGATAATAATGTATAAACAATATAAACAGCTAAATACACATACTTACAAGAAGATCTTGCCATAACAAGTTCTTCACAGTTTCCTCCACATGATCCCAAGTAGGATGGAGAATAGATATCTACACAACATAAACAACATAAGTATCAACAATATATTTGAAATGAAATTCACTTGGAAATAGAATAAATACCTTCTCTCTAGCTAGTGTACCCAAGTAGCTACTAAATTGGGTACTAAAGGGACCTGACACCTTGCCAGTCCTAGGATCAACGAATCACGGATAACTTCTGGCCGTGATATGTGTCTAATGGTCAAGCCTTTCAACCGTGTAGATTGTCGACTCCTCTTACTGGAAAATGTCTTTCCATATGCCTGAGGAGATGGTGGTGGAGATGGTGGAGGACATGCCATTTACCTGTAATGAAAAAAACATAGAATAATATCAATACACATGCAAAGTCTCCTCAATTACATGTTAAAAAAATAAATAAATAGAAACATAACTTAGATTGTATTAATATTTTCCCATATGCCTTCATCATTGTCATTGCAAGTAGCATGAACAAAGTCCTCTTCCAATTGGGATATAGCAATAGGCAACCGTGGTGAATTTTGAATGTTAATAAAATCATCTAATTCTTCTCCATTCTCATTTGTGACATCAATCATTTTTCCTTTGAGGACAACTAACCACCTACCATTTGATGGATCAGTGACATAAAACACTTGTTTTGCCTGGTATGCCATTATGAAGGGTTCTTCCTTATGACCAATCTTGTTTATATCAATCAAAGTAAATCCCATTTGTTCTCTTTGGACACCAGTATTGCTATCAACCCATTTACATTTAAATAAAGGCACTTTGAATTTAGTATAGTCGACCTCCCAAATCTCCTCAATGACTCCAAAGTAACTAATTGATGCCATGATGGGGTTTTTGTCCTTTGCACTAGAAAAGTGCATAGATGTTGCCTCAATAGATACTCCACTATTCTGGACTGTACTTTTGTCATCTTGTGCCTTCGTATAGAATGAGTATTTGTTAATGTCATACCCTTGCCAAGTTATAACATTATGTCTAGGCCCATGTGCTAGCCATTTCAGTGTATCAGAGGCATTGTCACTTGAAAATATTTTGCTTTGAAACCAATTGATAAAGTTGTTGTTATGCTCTTTCATCAACCACCTTTCACCCATTTTGGGGTTTAGGTCCTTTAACATTGCTTTATGCGCATCTATGTAAGGAATAACCTCTTCTGTATTGTTCAAAATATACAAGTGGGCGGTGCTCAACTCTACATGATCTTTTGTTTGAATTCTAATACCACGAGTTCCCTTACCATTTAGCCTATCATCATGACGATTTCTAGGTACACCCACAGTACGAATCTTGCCAAGTAATCTGTACAAAATTCTATGGCTTCTTCTCGCAATATACCGCTCAACAATTGAAGCTTCAGTGTCTGTAGGGATTTTTAGAATACCCTTTGAAGATCTTCATGTATCGCTCAATTGGGTACATCCACCTCAAATAAACCAGCCCACAAATTCGTATCTCCCTCACAACATGAACTATTAAGTGAATCATTATATCAAAGAATGATGGAGGAAAATACATCTCCAATTGACATAGCACAACCGTAGCCTCATTTCCCAACTCATCTAGTGATTTTTCATCGATAACCTTGGCACAAATAGAATTGAAGAAAAAACATAGTCGCATAATGGCATGTCTAACATTCTTAGGCAATATGTTACGTATAGCCACGGGTAACAACTGTTGCATCAAAACGTGACAATCATGGGACTTTAATCCAATTAACTCCAGATCTTTCATGGATACAAGACTCTTAATATTTGAAGAGTATCCTTGTGACACTTAAATACTTTCAAGACAATGACATAAACTACGTTTCTCCTTCTTTGACAAGGTGTGACATGCTGGTGGTAGATATGTTCTATTGCCTTCAGGCCTTGGATGTAATTCAGGACGTATCCCATCTCACAAAGGTCTTGACGTGCTTTGATCCCATCCTTTGACTTTCCTTGAATGTTTAACAATGTGCCAATGAGACTATCACATACATTCTTCTCCACATGCATAACATCAATACAATGTCATACTTCTAAATGGCTCCAATATGGAAGATCAAAGAAAATTGATCTCTTCTTCCACATGTTCTTGTCAGAAGACCTTTTTTGGGTCTTTCCAAATGTAATGCTAATGTTCTTCACTTGATCGTAAACTTGTAAACCAGTCAATGGTTCTCTGGCAATTTCATCCTCATGTATGCCATTAAAAGCTTTCTTCAGTCTACGGTATGGATGGTCATGCGGGAGAAATTTTCACGTGCTTCGTTATAAAGCTGTCTTCTTTCCATGTTTCAATTGTAGATAACTGGTCTCTTCTTCACAAATAGGACAAGCATAATGCCCCTTCACACTATACCCACTCAAGTTTCCATAGGCGGGGAAGTCATTAATGGTACAAAATAACATTGCATGCAACTTGAACTTGCTGCCGATACCCATCAAATGCATCTACTCCTTCCTCCCATAATAATGTTAAGTCTTCTATCAAAGGACTCAAATACACATCTATGTCATTTCCTGGCTGTCTTGGACCTGAAATCATCATACACAACATGACATATTTGCGCTTCATGCATAACCATGGTGGAAGATTGTAAATCATCAATAAAACGGGCCATGAACTATGGTTACTACTTAAATTTCCAAAAGGATTCATCCCATTTGTTGCTAATCCAAGTCTAAGGTTTCTTGCATCACTACCAAAACTTGGAAATAGACGGTCAAAATTCTTCCATTGGGGAGAGTCAGATGGATGTCGCATTTACCCATCACATGTTTTCTCTTTGAATGCCAAATTAAATTTTCAGCATCTTCGTGAGCGTACAACCACCTAAATCTTGGAATTATTGGAAGATACCATAAAACTTTTGCAGGAGGACGTTTTTTACCACTCACCTGACTATAATCATCACCAGCCTTTGTTTTGTAACATGATACACCACATGTTGGACATTGGTCTAAAGATGTGAATTCTTTCCTGTATAACACACAATCATTAGGGCAAGCATGTATCTTCCTATATTCTAAACCCATCGGACAAAGTATCTTCTTCGCTTCATACATACGGTCCGGCTAGGTGTTATTGTCTGGGAGCATCTCCTTCAAAAGTTAGAGTAATTCATTAAAACTTGTATCACTCCAACCAAATTTTGCTTTTAGATTGACCAATCTTAACACAGATGACAACCGTGTGAAAGTTGTACATCCGGGATACAAAGGTGTCTCTGAATCGGTCCTCAATGTATCATATATAGATGCATGTGCTTCAAGAAAGCTCTCTTGACCCACATCACAAAGCATGTCCTCTATTCGATCTTCGCAGGTTACATCATCCTCAATAGTTTGTGATACTGTTGGAATATCAACCACTTCACCTTGCCATGTCCATATGGTGTAATTCTTCATCATCCCATCGCAAATAAGATGTTCCCGCGTTGTGTCCATCTCTTGTACTCTGCCATTTACACAATTAACGCATGGGCAATAGATTTTTCCATTCATTTTGGGAGCATTTTGTTCGGCAAATTTCAAAAAGGAGTCAACTCCATTCTCATACTCTTCTGACATGCGACTTGCATTGACTCAAGTTCGATCCATCTAGCTACACAAAAGGGCTTGCCTAGATATTCAAGGTTTATTAGAAAAGGTTTAGCAAAACAATACAAAAAAAACGTGTACATCTGATTTCCCACATAAAGAATGGGAAAATAAAACGTGTACATCTACATGAAAGAGTATATACCACTTTGAAACCGAAAACAAACTTCCAAAAGCCTAAAGGAACCTAGATCAAATCAAACCATACAAAATCATCCATCATCTGTCCAATGTTCATATGCAAGAAATGCTCTAAATAATCCATATTTATGTTAAATGCATGTTGTAAATCATCCATACAACTTAATCTAACCTGATGAGAAGGGGTTTCCTAAGGGAAACGGGGTACCACACACACGGCAACAACGGCGGTGCAACGCCGTGTAAGAGCGCGGCGAGGGGGCGGCGTTACCACGTCAAACAAGGAACGAGGAAGAAGCAGAGAACTGAGGTAGCAGCGCATGACATTGAGGACTGAGGTACCAGAGCAAGAAGAAGAAGCAGAAGAACAACTGCGCGCCTTTGAGTCTAGGTATCTTAGGACATTCGACGTCGGTTATTAAAAACCCGACGTGGATAATGCTTTCGACGTCGGGTAAATCCTGGAACCGACATTGATTTTGGGATTTCAACGTCGGTTATACATGACCGACGTTAAATTTAAACATTTAACGTCGTCTGTTATCTAACCGACGTTAACTATTGTTTCTTAATTACAAGTTTGCCACCGCGTCTTGTACAACGTCGGTCTTTATAAAAACTGACGTTGGATGCTGTCGTAGTAAGTGTTTTCTGTAGTAGTGGTTTCTGTTGATTTTGGCTCTATAATAATCGATTAACACTTGAGATAATCGATTATTTCAGTCAAATTTACATTTTGAACTTCAAATTAAACCTATTTTCGAAAACCCTAGTCCCAATACACCAAGTTTTGAAAATCCTCAATTCCCAAACCCTAATTCATCTACTTAAGATTCTCTAAGGCTCTCAGAAAATTGAATAACCATTTTCAAACAAAAGTTAAGAGTTATGATTTCTAGAGAATTGTTTGTTGGAGGAAAAAGGGGCTTTTGGAACCTGGTGTGGGCTAGAAGCAATAAGAATCAGTAAGTGGAGTTCTTAGTGGATTGTGTGTTGTGCCATCTCTAGGGAAAGTTGTTCTTCATCTCTTGTGTGACTCAAGAGAGGTGTTTTCATTACTCTATGTTTTCCATTGTTATCTATTTGTAAAAACTTGATTATAGTGACAACGTTAATCCTCTATTTGAGTGATTAGCAATTGGACGTAGGGTCTTTTGATCCGAACTAGTATAAATCTTCTGTGTAAGACTCTATCCTTAACCTATTTACGTTTACACAACATTTTAATCGGTAAAATTTGGGGAAAATTTTTAAAACCTAATTTTTCTTAAGAAACCAATTCACCCCCCTTTTGGTTTTTGTTCGTTCACGCAAACATTTCGCTGTGCAATTCTAACATTGTACGATTTGCTATAGTGAGGGTCATGAGCCCACCGGTATGGTCGGAAACCACTACTCAAGGTGATAAACTTCCTCTTTTGGCCCAAATAATGACTAAGGACTTAGTGCCATGCATGGTTTGAAGGTTGGGAGAGTGGGGACCCTATAATGGGGGCACCTTGGGGGCCTGGCCTTGGTGAGGAAATTTAGAACTACCCTGAATATGCATTGTTCTGCAGGATACCCCTAACTCGTGATTAAAAATGTCGTCCTACTTGTTCGCGGATGAGTGAATTGTGTGTGCATTTGTTTGTTGCATTTGATTGTTGCATAGCATAAACATACAACAGATAAATGAAAGAAAAACCTCAAAAAAAATCTTTTCACAATAAACACCCTTATCTTGGACAATCTTCCTTTTAGCTAGCCTGGTTTTAGGTTCTTTGTAAGCTAAGTAGCCACGCAGTTCGACAGAAGAGATAAGGGACGTTAAAATTATTCTTTTGCAATAAACCATTTTTTTCTCGGACAGTCTGCCTTTTAGCTAGCCTGATTTCAGGTTCTTTGTAAGCTAAGTAGCCACGCAGTCCGACAGAAGAGATAAAAGGTTATAATAATAAACCAAATAAAAAAATAATGAATTTGAATAAAACAATTTTTGACAAAGTCAAATCATTCATATCGCATCATAAGTAGAAAAACCCCAGAGAGAAAAAAAGTGCACAGAGAAAGGCATGCATAAACATCATTTTAATAAAAATCTATTATGCATAAATGCATTCATGCTAGGGGGCATTAGATATCTCTAATACAAAGGCAAAAGAGGCACCGAGCACATTTTTAACCATCCACAAGGAAGGGATAAATGTGCTAAGGTATATGGTGACCTTCGTTATACTTGTCAAATCCATGACGGGGAAGGAACCATTACACCAAAGTGGGTATGGCACTCCGTAAAGCGTAAGCTTTAAGAATGATACCTAAGTCATTGTCTTAGAAGATACTAATCCCACATCTATCATTCATCTCCATTAATAAAGTTCTTTCTTGGGCATCTTAGAAAGTGGCTGGTCCTCTTCCCATTCGAACCCGTGCACAGAAGGCTAGATCTATGGAGCATCTAGAGGAATAGAATCGCAAACTTATAGCTGAGGTTAGTGCCATGAGAGAGAAAATGGTGCAATTGATGGAGGTCATGCGCCAGAAAAACTTCAATAAAGGGGAAACTCATGGCGACCGCGCCTCTCGCCATGAGGAAGAAGAGGAAGAGGAATTCTTTTATGAAAAAAAGCCCCTGTGCAGTTTGACGCCAGGGCAATGCACGTTCACACCCATGAGGTGTCCAAGCAACAAATCTTTGCTTTGGAGGAAAGGCTAAAGGCAGTCGAAGGACATAGCTTTGACATTAAGGAGGCGGCAGACATGTGTCTGGTCAAAAACATCCAGTTCCCGCAAAAATTCAAGGTCCCAGACTTCCCCAAGTATGCGGGGCTAACCTGCCCCAAAAATCATCTTATGATGTACTGTCGTAAGATGGTTGTGCATGCTGAAAAAGAGAAACTCCTGATCCACTGCTTCCAGGAGAGGTTGGCTGACTCAACCCTCAACTAGTACATGTAACTGGAGAAGGGGCAAGTCCAAAATTGGAAGCAGCTGGCGAATGCCTTCCTCCATCGTTACTGATATAACATCGATTTGACTCTAGATAGGTCAAATCTTAGGACTTTAAGCAAGAAGAACGATGAGTCCTTTAAGGCATACGCCTAGAGATGGAGGGAGATGGCTGCCCAGATAGAGCCCCCACTGACGGGCAAGGAGGCAATGGCTATGTTCATTGATTCATTGACAGGAGCTTACTATGACAAGGCGATAGCCAGTACATCCAACCTTTTCTTAGACATAGTCACCGTAGGGGAGAGAGTGGAACAAGGGTTAAGAAGTGGGAAGATAGCACAATCTTCCCCTTCTAGCGTCTCATTCAGAAAGCCCTCCAGCAAAAAGAAGGAGGAGGTCGTGCACGCGATTAACCTCGCTACTCCTTGTAGACCCCAATCTTGTCCGACCTCAAACTAAAGAGTAGAAGACTTCCAATTCGAAGATGGGCAAGGCCTAAAAGGTCCCTAGGATAGACCAATAGGCCCCATATTAGAGTAGAAAGGTTTTTTGTACGAAAAAAATAAGAAATTCCACCTAGAAGGTCGAGATCATCGTCTCTCTTGGCGAGACCGCCGTCTTGCCATCGGCAAAGGGCGAGACCGCCGTCTCGTTTGGCGAGACGGCCTTCTCGCCACTCGCCAATGGCGAGACCGCTGTCTCGTTTGGCGAGACGGCCTTCTCGCCATTTATCAAGGGCGAGACCGCCGTCTCATTTGGCGAGACGGCGGTCTCAACCTTGTCAGGCCAGACGGCGGTCCCGACCTGACAGGCGCGAATTCCTAGAAAAGGGGAGCGTGACCTCATCCTTTTCATAGCATTCTTCAACTTTTCCTTCTACGACTTTCTCAAATTCTTCTCCTAGGATCCCCCCTAAGCATTTCTGGAGTTTCTTAGTATTCTTAGAGAGTGTTCTATAGTGTTACGAGGAAGAACGACCAACATTGCTGAGCGGGGGATTGCCAAAAAGCATCCTTTACCAAGAATATTAAATACAAAAGCTTGCTTCAAAGGATCCTACACTTTCTCTCTTCTTTTATCGCTTTTTATTACATCTATTTGTGCATTAGCTGTTAGGGCCATGTAGTCAACATTTTGAATTCCGCAAATAAATAAAAGGATAAAAGCATAATTTTAGAGTTTTTATTTATAAAATAAACGATCCATCATAGGGAACCCGAAAGGGGCGTCGTAGGGAAGCTAATACCTTCCCTACACGTAACTAACTCCCTTACCCAACTCTGGTTATAATGGCCAAAGATGGTTTTTCGAAACCAAAACCTTCTTTTTCTTCCTTTTCCAATGTTTTTGGATAAAACATTGATGGCGACTACAAAACCCTTTTCCAAAAACCTCGCCTTTAGGTCTAGCCCAGTTATCGAACAACCTAAAGGTGTTGTATAACACTTTTAAAACGCGAGTCAAAGTCAAAACCATTGCGTCGCTTCGACCACCTCTTTTGACGGCAGCGACACTCCTTCTTCCGCTCCGTAGACGGTTCGGCAGCCACGCAAAAAGGAAAGAAAATTCACCCCTCTTTCAACCTCATATGGGAAACTGCTGCCCCAGCTACTAGAGGCCAAGCTCCTGGCCCGTGCCCCTCCCAAGAAGATGGATCCTCCTTATCCCGAGTGGTACAAACCGAATGAGAAATGCGACTACCACTTGGATTCGCCCGAGCATTCAACGGAGAACTCCTTGACCTTCAAATATAAGGTCCAAGAGCTAATCGATGTTGGGTGGATAACATTCGACGCCTCCACCTCCGATGTAGATGCCAAACCTCTGACGAAGCCAGAGTGAGCAGAGGGAAGGATTGGGAGGATCAACTTTTAGGGTTTTTTTTTCAATCTTTTCTTGTATTTCCCACGGTCCCCGCCCATGGCTGTGGGAAAACTAATGTAAAGGGCATGTATATACACTTTTTTAATACATGAGGCATTTTTTGTCATATTATATTCATTTTCATTCTTTTCCCTCTTCTATTTATTATTATTCCAAAAATAATTGAATAATAAAATTTATGACTAAAAGGGAACCTAAAAACAATCATGTTTGTGATTGATGAATCTCTGTGGGACCTGAAAGCCGAAGGCGAATGGGTCGAGTCCGACAGTGAGCAGGGACCATTTTCCCGGACATGCAGAGATTGCTAGAGAAAGAAACTCGCATCATACAGTCGCATCAAGAGGAAACAGAAACCATCAATTTGGGACAAGGAGATGATAAGAAAGAGATAAATATCAACTCCCAGATTGATAGTAACATTAGAGAGGGATTGATACAACTTTTGAAAGAATACATAGACGTTTTTGCTTGGTCTTATCATGACATGATCAGATTCGATACAAGCATAGTGGAACACCGTCTGCCTTTAAAGGAGGGATTTCGGCCCGTGAAACAAAAGCTCAGGAGAATAGAGTCGGATTGGTCCTTAATGATCAAGGAGGAAGTACAAAGACAACTAGACGCCAACTTTCTAATTGTGTCCAAATACCTCGAATGGCTAGCAAACATAGTGCCCGTCATCAAGAAAAGCGGTAAAATCAGAGTATGTGTGGACTATAGGGACCTAAATCGAGCGAGTCCAAAGGACGACTTCCCCCTACCACACATTGACACATTAGTGGATCACACCATAACAAACACGCTTTATTCCTTCATGGATGGATATGTGGGGTATAATCATATCAAGTTGGCCGCCGAAGATAGGGAAAAAACCTCCTTCATCACACCCTGGGGTACCTTTTGCTACAGGGTAATGACTTTTGGGCTAAAAAATGCAGGGGCTACTTATCAAAGGGCTATGATCACATTATTCCACGACATGATCCACAAAGAAATAGAAGTATACGTGGATGACATGATTGTCTCTGCCGTCCGTTCCGACGTCTAGGGACATCTCGAACGTTTATGCGAGCTGTCGCGAAAAGATGGTTTAGACTCGCGTTTTATTTTAAAATGTGTTCATTGCTTCCGCGGTGCTCAACAACTGAACTATCCTCTAATAAAAGCAAGGTTTTTGCAAAAAGGGTTCTTATGGAGTCGCCACCAATGTTTTGACCATAAACATTGGAAAAGGATAAAAAGGTGTTGATTTTAAGAAAAAACCAAACTTGGCCATTATAACCAAAGTTACGTGTGGGGAAGGTGTTAGCACCCCACAACGCCCCTTTCAGGTTCCCTATGACAGATTAATTCATTAAGTAAAGATTACGAGAAATTACGTTATTACCCTATTTTATTTATACAATATTTTAAAAATGGCTATCTACATGATTTGATTTTCTATTGCATACATAAAGCAATAAATAAAGCAATAAAGGAGAAGAGAAGTGAAAAGAACCTCCGTAGCAAGCTTTGTATTGCAAATCTTTAACTGTGAGGATGCATTTTGGAAATCCCCTGCTCTATAAAGACTCTCCTCCCCGAATACAAGATCGACTCTACTAAAATTTTAAGAAGAATCGAATGCTGGAAGAATATTTCTTAACCGATTGTTACCTTTTTAGGCAATCGGAGAGTTCATTCGAAAGAGGGAGAGAAGACAAGTTTATGGAGTGTCTAAAATGCTCAAATGAGCTTCCTATTTATAGTTTTCACAGCCTGGCAACTCAGGACGGCCTTCTGGGTGCAGAAAATAGGGATGACCATCTAGGGAGGCCGGGATGGCCGTCAGGGATCTGGGACGGCCGTCCCAAGTGACAAAACTGGTTGGGATGGCCGTCTGGCATGTCGGACAGCCGTCTGGGATGACTGGGATGACCATCCCGACTTCTGGGACGGCTATCTCGACTGTTTTGGCCAGATTTTGTGTTCTGGGACTCTCGGGAAGCTTTCCTTTCTTTATTTGGAAGTCGATTGATGCCGATAGATGTCCACCGAAGCTTTATCTTCATATAGAAAGTCTTCTTAGCCTTTATTGAGTGGCCAGGAAAAATTAGGGGTCTACAGCTGCCTCCCTTCACTTGCCTGACTAATTGTTGGCCTAATGTGCCCACAAAGTTAGTTGGTAGGGGAAGGAGTTAACCCTTTTTGCCCGGTTGTCCTTCGGATGCTCCTTTGCTTGAAGTTTTGTTTATCCTCCGGATGATAAATATTTTTTGATAGGTACCAACCCCTATCTGGTTTGAGATTTCTTTTATAAGGCTCTAGTGAGTACTTACCCTCACTAGGTATGAGTCCGCATTTTGCTAGCCTCTTGTGGGTACCTACCCCCACCTGGTACGAATCTACATTTGCTAGATTTTGATGAGTACCTACCCTCATCCAGTATGAACCCTATTCTGCAAGCCTCTTGTGGGTACTTACTTCTTAGGTGCTCAACAAATGAACTATCCTCTAATAAAAGCAAGTTCTTTCGTAACCCATTCTGCAAGGCTCTGGTGAGTACCTACCCCCACCTGGTATGAATCTGCATTTTGCTAGATTCTGATGAGTACCTACCCTCATCCGGTACGAACCCTATTCTATAAGGCTCTTGTGGGTACCTACCCCCACCTGGTATGAATCTACATTTTGCTAGATTCTGATGAGTACTTTCCCTCATTCGGTACGAACCCTGTTCCATAAGGCTCTTGTGAATACCTACCCCCACCTGGTATGAATCTGCATTTTGCAAGATTCTGATGAGTACCTACCCTCATCCGGTACGAACCCTATTCTATAAGGCTCTTGTGGGTACCTACCCCTACCTGGTATGAATATGCATTTTGATAGATTCTAATGAGTACCTACCCTCATCTGGTATGAACCCTATTCTATAAGGCTCTTGTGGGTACCTACCCCCACCTGGTACGAATCTGGATTTTGCTAGATTCTGATGAGTACCTACCCTCATCTGATACGAACCCTATTCTATAAGGCTCTTGTGGGTACCTACCCCCACCAGGTACGAATCTGCATTTTCCTAGATTCTGATGAGTACCTACCCTCATCTGGTACGAACCCTATTCTATAAGGCTCTTGTGGGTACCTACCCCCACCCGGTATGAATCTGCATTTTGCTAGATTCTGATGAGTAACTACCCTCATCTAGTATGAACCCTATTCTATAAGGCTCTTGTGGGTACCTACCCCCACCTGGTATGAATCTACATTTTCCTAGATTCAGATGAGTACCTACCCTTGTCGCCGCCGTCCGTTCCGACGTCCTGGGGACGTCTCGAACGTTAATGCGAGCGGTTGCGAAAAGATGGGAGAGACTCGCGTTTTTTGTTAAAATTGTGTTCATTGCTTCCGAGGTGCTCAACACTGAACTATCCTCTAATAGAAGCAAGGTTTTCGAAAAGGGGTTCTTTTGGAGTCGCCACCAATGTTTTGACCAGAAACATTGGAAAAGGAAAAAAGGCGTTGATTTTATTAAAAACCAACTTGGCCATTATAACCAGAGTTGGGTAAGGGAGTTAGTTACGTGTGGGGAAGGTGTTAGCACCCCCACAACGCCCCTTTCGGGTTCCCTATGACGGATTTATTCATTGAGTGAAGATTATGAGAAATTACGCTTTTACCCTTATTTTATTCGTACAGTATTTAAATATGGTTATCTACATGATTTATCTACATTGCATACAAAAAGCAATAAATAAAGCAGTAAAGAATAAGAGAATTGAGAAAAACCTCCGTACCAAGCTTTTATATTAAGATTCCGTTATAAGGAGGACGCGTTTCGGCAGTCCTTCGCTCTATAATTGCTCTCCTCTCGACTTACAATATCGACTCGACTAATTTTTCTAGAAGAAATCGAATGCCGGAATAGAAATTCCTTAACTGATTGTTACCTATAATAGGCAATCAAAAAGATCATTCGAGAGAGGGAGAGAAGAAGACAAGTCTCAGAGTTCTCTGGAGTGTCTGGGGTGAGGAATGAGACAAATGAGGCTCCTATTTATAGCATTTTCGCTGCCTGGAACTTTGGGACGGCCGTCTGGGTTGGGACGGCCGTCCCAAACGTGATTTCTGCGTTGTGCCAATCTGGGACGGCCTTACTGGGTTGGGACGGCCGTCCCAAACGCAATTTTGTGCACGTTGGGACCCCCTGGGGTTTGGGACGGCCGTCCCACATTCGGGACGCGCGTCCCAACTGCTTAATTGCAGTTGGGACGGCCGTCCCAACCTTGGGATGGTGGTCTCGACCTGTTTTGTCCAGTTTTTGTATTTTGGGACCCCGGGAAGCTTTCCTTGCCGTTTTCGGACGTGGATTGGTGCCGATATATGTCCGTTGAAGCTTTATCTTCGTGTAGGAAGTCTTCTTGGCCTTCATTTGTAATGTTGGGCGAGCTTTATCTATGTATAGGAAGTCTCCTTTGTGTGGATGAGTGAACTCCGTCTTATTATGAGAGGTCTTCTTTAGTCTTGAGCGAACTCCATGTTGTTGCGGGAGGTTTCCTCAGTTTTTGGGAAGCCGGACGAACTCCATCTTCTGGGGAAGTTTTTCTAGCTTTTATTTTGAGAGGTCGGGCAAAATTAGGGGTCTACAGCTGCCCCCCCTTCACCTGCCTAACTAATTTGTTGGTTTTAATATGCCGACATAATTAGTTGGTAGGGGAAGGAGTTAACCCTTTTGCCCGGCTATCCTTCGGATACTGCTCCTTGTTGATCCTCCGGATGATAAATATTTTGATAGGTACTAACCCCTATCTGGTTTGAGCCTTCTTTTTCTAAGACTCTAGTGAGTACTTACCCTCACCTGGTATAAGTCTGTATTTGACTAGACTTTTGTGGGTACCTACCCCCACTAGGTATGAACCTTGTTCTTCAAGGTTTTGGTGAGTACCTACCCTCACCTGGTATGAGTTTGCATTTTGCAGAACTCTTGTGGGTACTTACTTCCGAGGTGCTCAACACCGAACTATCCTCTAATAGAAGTAAAGTCTTTGCACCCGTTTTTTGCAATGCTTCTCGGTGAGTATTTTTACTCCACCTGATGCATTTTTGCTAAGTTTTGATGAGTACCTACCCTCATCCGGTACAAACCTTATTTTTATAAGGTTTTGGTGGGTACCTACCCCCACCCGGTACAAATCTGCATTTTTTGCCAGATTCTGAATGAGTCTTGTTCTGCAAGACTTTGGTGAGTATCTACCCTCACCCGGTATGAACCCCGTTCTGCAAGGTTTTTTGATAAGCCTCGTTCTGCAAGGCTTAGGTGAGTACGTACCCCCACCCGGTATGAAGTTTTTGGTAAGCCCCGTTCTGCAAGGCTTAGGTGAGTACGTACCCCCACCCGGTATGAAGTTTTTGGTAAGCCCCGTTCTGCAAGGCTTAGGTGAGTACGTACCCCCACCCGGTATGAACCCCGTTCTGCAAGGTTTTTAGGATGAACTTTTTTGTAGTCAATCCTATGGTTATCTGTTTTTGGAGATGAGTTGGCGGCTTGCTATTTCTGATTATGCGCCCTTTGGGGAGTAATTGATTTTTCTTTTTGACTTTTCTTTTTAGTCATCTGGTTTTACCAGGGATTTCTGTATTTTGGCTTTTCCTGTTTTAGCCATCCGGCTTTGGCCGGGGATTCTTTGATTTTGGCTTTTCCTGTTTAGCCATGGGGATTTCATTGTTTTGGCTTTTTCTTTTAGCCATCCGGTCTTGACCGGGGATTTCTGTGTTTTGGCTTTTTCTTTTAGCCATCCGGTCTTGACCAGGGATTTCTTTGTTGGTTGCCTCTTGTTTAGGCAGGAATCCTCTGGGGATTTTGATTTCTATTGGTTGCGCCTCTTGATTAGGCGGAAATCCATTTGGGGAGATTCTTGTTTGGTTGCGCCTCTTGATCAGGCGGAAATCTTCTGGGGATTTGAGATTTTTGTTGATTGTGCCTTTTGTTTAGGTAAGAGCTCACTTGGGGATGTGATTTCTTTTTGGTTGTGCCTCTTGATTTAGGCAGATGCTTCAATAGTGGTGAAGACTTTATGCTTAGGTTTTGGATTACCTCTTGCATAGGTTGATTTCCCATTTCTTGGGGATATTGACTTTCTGCTTGCCTGTTGGAAATGAAGGCTTTTGCGTTTCACTGGGGATATCTAAATTATAAGTAATTCCCTGAGGATATGAACTTGTAATTTTGCCTTTATCTGGTAGGCTTGATGGAGATTTTCTTTTTGGTGATCTACTTGGAAAATTGATTTCATTCCGGAGATCTATTTTGGATTGCCCCCCAAGGGAGGAATGGAGTTTTTGACTCTTTATTGGATGCTGTTTTTTTTTAGCGACCCTGGGGAATTTGTTGGCTTCCTGGGGATCCTTTTTTGATTTGGAGTCCTGACTCCAGGCTTTGTGGAGCTCTTATTGAGCGAGGTGAAGATATTTTCTTGGCGATCCTGGGGAGTTTATTGGCTTCCTAGGGATCCAACTTTTGATTTGATCTTTATGGCGGAGTCTTGGCTCCTGGCTTTTTGAGAAGTGAAGTGAAGATATTTTCTTCTTTTTTCTCTTTCTTTGGAGATGTGCTTTATTTGGAGACACTTATTTGGCCTTTTTCTGTAATGGCCTCGGTTGGGGATGAAAAGTTTTTTCTTTTCTTTTCTTTTCTTTTTGTTGCCCCCAGGTGATGTATAGGATTTGACTCCATATTTTCTTTTGATGAGCTCTTATGTAGTCCCTATTCTCCTTTTGGGGAACGAAGCGGAGACTCTTATATGAGTGTGCTTGATGACTCATGTGGTGATGAAGCTGAGTCGCGATGTATTCTTTTTGTTTTGGCTCTGGAGTAGGCAAGGATCCTTTTGAGGATGGTCGAGCTTTTCCGTTGGCTTTTCTTGATTGATACACCTTCTTTTATTGGTGTGGAAGGTTGGTGGTTGGAGCTAGTTTCCTCGAAGCTCCTTATGTTGCTGAGGTGGTTCTAATTTCGCCTTCTCTTTTTCTTGAGGGAATTTTTATTTGGAGAGTGGATTCTAGCGTCTCCTGTTTTCAAAGTATGGAGACTAGACTCCTTATGTGCATGTTTATTATTTTTATTTGAAAAAATATTTTTTCTTGATTTTGACAAAGTCGTATTATGCAACTACTTTGTGTGTGGATGTCCTAAATGCAATCCATTTGTTTATTTATTTTTTATGCATTTAGAAGGTAACTGGCCTTCTCCCGTTGGCTTCTTATGAATATGCCGATGGGCTCCTCTTTTATGACCATAATGATGGGCTCATTTTTTACTCATCTTTTGGTTTTAGCCCTATCTTTTGCCTAGACCACCGTTTACGGGTTTTCGATCTAGCGGGCTGCCTTAATTTTTGCCTAGAATATCTTAGGGGGGTTTTTGCCTTATCTTTTGCCTAGACCGTCTTTTTTGGGGTTTGCGTTCTAGCAGGCTACCCTAGTTTTTACCTAAGAATATCCTAGCAGGCATTTATTCCTTTATTATTTTTTATGCTTCCCTTTTTTTAGATGCATGCTTTGATCTTTGATTAAAGGTCTTTGCGCATATTTATGATTTATCAATAAAGAGGCATTTCTATAATATTTGGTCAAGAGAAAGGAAATGAAAGGGAATTTTATTGATAAATGAGCAAAAGTTTATTTCTTTTACAGAAGGATTACAAAAGGTATTTAGAAGAATGGGTGGTCAGGGTTGGCTGTACTGTATAGGCTTAAACAGTCATGTCCATGATATCTGCCCCCTGGTTCTCCTAATTGCTTCAGTTGAGATGCTTGAGCTCAGAGTGAAGACTATGCAGACTGTTTGCTTCTTGGAAGAATGTTACTTTAGCCGCCTTTTCGGTTTTCGACTAAAGTAACCATTGCTCTTTGTTTTTTATTTATTTATTTTTTTTATTTTTTTTATTTTTTTTTGCCTAGGACGTATCCTAGCGAGGAATATGGACCCTATCTTTTGTCCAGGAATGTCCTTTGCGGATTTTCATTCCTGACGGGTCTTGAGCAATGTCTTCAAGCATAATACTTCTTCATCGCGTCTGAATTTATTGGGTGTCGAAGTTCCTCTCCATCCATATTGGTGAGGATAAGTGCCCCTCCTGAGAAAGCTCTTTTAACCACAAAGGGTCCTTCGTAATTTGCTGCCCATTTTCCAATTTTATCCTTCTGGGCTGGAAGCAATTTCTTTATAACTAGATCCCCTTCTTGATAAGTATGAGGGTGGACCTTTTTATCATAAGCCTTTTTGATTTTCTTTTGATAGGCTTGTCCATGACATATAGCATTCAGCCGCTTTTCATCGATAAGGTTTAATTGATCGTATCGACTTTGAACCCATTCGGCTTCTGTTAATTTTGCTTCCATTATGATTCGCAAGGAAGGTATTTCGACTTCTATTGGTAACACGACCTCCACACCATATACCAGGGAAAATGGAGTAGCCCCTGTTGAAGTCCGTACAGATGTTCGATAACCATGAAGAGCAAAAGGTAACATTTCATGCCAGTCTCTATAGGTTTTAACCATCTTTTGAACAATCTTCTTGATGTTTTTATTGGCTGCTTCGACCGCGCCATTCATTTTGGGCCGATAAGGAGAAGAATTATGGTGTTGAATTTTGAAATCTTGACATAGTTCTTCCATCATCTTATTATTCAGATTGGACCCATTATCGGTAATGGGACGATGCGGGATACCATATCGACATATGATATTCTTTCGAACAAAGGTGACCACTACCTTTTTAGTCACATGTGCGTAGGATGCAGCTTCTACCCATTTAGTGAAGTAGTCAATAGCCACCAGAATAAATCGACGACCATTGGCTGCCTTAGGTTCAATGGGACCAATAACATCCATGCCCCACATGGCAAATGGCCATGGGATAGCCATAACATTGAGAGGTACCGGTGGAACATGCACGTTATCCGTATGTACTTGACACTTGTGACATTTTCTGGCATACTGATGACAGTCCTTTTCCATTGTGGACCAGAAATATCCTGCCCTGAGGATTTTCCTAGCCATGATATGCCCTGGAGCATGTGTCCCAAAGGCTCCTTCATGTATTTCCCTAATCAGTTTCTGGGATTCTTTGAGATTGACGCATCTTAGCAAAGTAGAGTCAAAGTTCTTTTTGTAAAGGGTTTCTCCTATCAACATAAACCCTACGGCCCTCTTCCGAATAATCCTTTTATCATTGCCACTGATTCCCTCGGGGTATTCACCCTTTGTCAAGTATCGCTTTATGTCATGATACCAAGGGGTTTCATCTTGTTCACTGTCTATCATCATACAAAAGGCTTGTTCATTGTACCTTTTGACTTGGATGATGGGCATCTCATGTTCTTGTTCTAATGTGAACATGGATGATAATGTTGCCAGTGCATCTGCAATTTGGTTGTCTTCCCGAGGGACATACTTGAAGCTGATGTTTTCCATTTTTGAAGTCATGTTACGAATGTGTTCCAGATAAGGGATTAACTTGGAATTTCTAGTTTCCCATTCACCCTTGAGTTGGTAAATAAAAGGGAAGAGTCACCGAATACTTTGAGTCTATTTACCCCATGATCCAAAGCTGCTTGAATACCTAGAGCACAAGCTTTGTATTCTGCCATATTGTTTGTGCAATCAAAGTTTAATCTGGCTGTTACTGGTATATACTTCTTTTTGGGAGATATTAAAATAGCTCTGATCCCGTGTCCTAGTAAATTTGAAGCTCCATCGAAGAACATGATCCACTCATTATTCTCTAGTTCTTCATGTTGGATGTGCATTATGTGTTCATCTGGAAAATCATCTTGTAGGGATTGATATTCGTCTATTGGTCCATGTGCCAGGTAGTCTGCTAAAGGACTACCTTTGATAGCTTTTTGAGTGACATGAACGATATCAAATTCTGATAAGAGTACCTGCCATCTGGCTATCCTTCCGGTCAAAATGGGTTTTTCAAACAGATATTTGATTGGGTCCATTTTGGAAATCAACCAAGTTGTATGTCTGACCATATATTGTCGAAGACGTTGAGTTGCCCACACCAATGCACAACATGTTTTTTCAAGTGGTGTATAACGAGTCTCATAGTTTAGAAATTTTTTACTGAGGTAATATATGGCTTGTTCTTTTTTACCCGTATCATCTTGTTGACCGAGCACACATCCCATGGATTCATCGAGTACTGAAAGGTAAAGAATCAGGGGTTTTCCTTCCACAGGTGGTACCAGTACCGGGGGATTGGTTAGGCACATTTTGATTTTTTCGAAAGCTTGTTGACATTCGTCGTTCCAAATTTTCGATTGGTTTTTACGCAATAACTTGAAGATAGGCGTGCACTTGTCCGTTAATTGCACGATGAACCGTGCGATGTAGTTTATTCGGCCCAAGAACCCTCTGATTTCTTTTTCTGTCCTTGGTGGGGGCATTTCTATGATTGCCTTTGTTTTATCAGGGTCCACCTCAATTCCTCTTTTACTAACAATAAACCCAAGGAGTTTTCCTGATCGTACTCCGAATGTGCATTTAGCCGGGTTGAGCTTAATCTGGTATTTTCGAAGTCGATTGAATAACTTCTTTAAGTATTGGAGGTGATCTATTTCGTTTTTTGACTTGGCAATCATGTCATCCACATACACTTCGATTTCTTTGTGAATCATATCATGAAATAGCGTGACCATAGCCCTTTGGTAAGTAGCCCCTGTGTTTTTGAGTCCGAAAGGCATTACTCTATAGCAGAATGTACCCCATGGTGTAATGAAGGAAGTTTTTTCTCTATCTTCAACAGCCAATTTAATTTGGTTATACCCTGCGTATCCATCCATGAAAGAATAGAGAGTATTCGTAGCAGTGTGATCTACCAACATATCAATGTGTGGCAAGGGAAAATCATCTTTTGGACTTGCACGGTTTAGGTCCCTGTAATCTACGCATACTCTGATTTTTCCGTTTTTCTTTACAACTGGCACAATATTTGCCAACCATTCAGGGTATTTTGATACGATCAGAAAATTGGCATCCAGCTGCTTTTCTATTTCTTCCTTAATTTTTAAGGACCATTCTGGTTTTACTCTTCTGAGTTTCTGCTTAACTGGCCGAAATCCCTCTTTTAATGGTAATTTATGCTCCACTATACTTTTATCGATTCCAGGCATATCATGATAGGACCATGCAAACACATCCATATATTCTCTTAGTAATTGTATTAACCTTTCCCTGACATCATTATTAATTTGGGTACCGATGTTTACTTCTTTCTTATCATCTTCTGATCCCAAATTGATAGCCTCAGTTTTCTCCTGATGGGGCTGTATTGATTGAGCTTCTTTTTCTAACAGTCTTTGCATGTCCGGGGAAATGGTCCCCTCCTCACTGTCCGACTCAATCCATTCGTCTTCAGCTTTCAGATCTTCCAGGGAGTTTTCAATCACAGACATGACTGTATGGTTATGCTTTGTTTTAGATTCCTTTATTAGATGTATGAGAGAGAAAAGAATGAAAGAGAATATGGATATTATGAAAAAAAATGCCTCATTGTATTGATAGAAGAAAATATTTACAAAGCCCAATTTAACCAAAAATCTCGTGATCATGGGCAAGGATCACGAGAAATACATCGGAAGCTTTTATTATTTCTTTATGTTTATTACAAAAAATGGTAAAAATGATGAGCTCTAATCTGCTGGTCTTCCTTATCCCGTCTTTTACTCGGGTTTTGATAAGGGCTGGTCGTCCACCTTTGGAGTAGATGCGTCAAAGGTAATCCATCCCGCATCTATTAAATCTTGGACCTTATGCTTTAAGGTTATGCAGTTATCTGTAGAATGTCCTGGAGCGTCCGAATGATAGTTGCATTTTTCATTAGGCTTATACCATTCTGGATATGGTGGCTCCATCTTCTTGGGAGGGATGCGTACGAGGAGCTTGGCGTCTAGTAATTTTAACAGCAAGCTTGCATAGGAAGTGGGTATTGGGGTGAACTTCCTTTCTGGTCTACGCGACTTAGTTTGCTGAGAGGAGGAAGAAGGAGTGGCCAAGTTGATTGCATTTACGGTTCCTTCCTTCTTTTTCCCGAAGCTCTTTTTAATGAATGGAGTAGAGGAGTTGGAGGAGTTCTGCTATGCAATCCTTCCGCTCTTCAGACCTTGCTCTACTCTTTATCCTATAATGACTACATCTGCGAAGAGTGTCGACGTGTTCCCTATCATTTTGTCATAATAGGGACCCGTCAAAGAATTGATGAACATGGATGTAGTCTCTTTGTCGGATAGAGGAGGTTCCACTTGTGCTGCCAATTCCCTCCATCTTTGGGCATATGCTTTGAAGGATTCATCGTCTTTCTTGCTTAATAGTTATAGATCTGCTCTTTCAGGGGTCAGATCAATATTGTATTTATATCGACGAAGAAAGGCATCTGCCAGGTGTCTCCAGGTTTGGATTTGGCCCCCTTCCAGTTGCATATACCAGCTTAAGGCCGATTCAGCTAAACTCTCCTGAAAGCAATGGATCGGGAGTTTCTCATTATCAACATATGCAGCCATCTTACGGCGAGTACATTGTAAGATGGCTTTTGGGGCAAGTTATTCCCATATATTTTGGGAAATCCGGAGTTTTGAACTTGTTAGGGAATTGGATATTTTTGACGAGACACATATCGACCGCCTCTTTAATATCAAAATTATGCCCCTCCATGGCTCTCAATCTCTCTTCAAGGGCAGTGAGTCGTTGTTTTGATACTCCCGGAGCCTGGATATGTA
Organism: Sphenostylis stenocarpa; assembly: GCA_963425845.1. Lineage (NCBI taxonomy): Eukaryota > Viridiplantae > Streptophyta > Magnoliopsida > Fabales > Fabaceae > Sphenostylis > Sphenostylis stenocarpa. The sequence goes on along the minus strand of OY731402.1, from coordinate 31,740,342 downwards.
CTCGCTCTTGCACCAGATTGGTCATGCTCATCATTGGGTTCTTCCTCCTCTTCTTGATGAGAAGCCTGTCCACTTTGAGGACCTTCTTTTTGGAGGTTTTGTTGGCGCATTATTTCCAACATTTGCGTCATTTTTTATTTCAGTGCATTGAGCTCATTGGTGAGCTTTCGGTTTTGCTCCTCCAGGTGTTCCATCTTCTTAGCCTTTTGAGCGCGAGTAAGGACGGGCAGAAGACCAGCCACTTTCTAAATGATTTTAGCAATTTTTATTATAGCTTTTTATTTTAAATGATTAGTGTATTCTAGGATGAATGTATCTATGTATGAGAAATTTTCATTATAATGATGTTTATGCATACTTTTCTTAATGCATTTATTTTCTCTCTTAGTTTTACCACTTATTGGATGATGTGATATGAATGATACGACTTTGCCAAGAATTTTTATGACTTTAATTTGTTTTTATATATATTTTTTATGACCCTTTATCTCTTCTGTCGGTCAACGTGGCTACTTAGCTTACAAAGAACCTGAAACCAGGCTAGCTTAACTGAAGACTGTCCGAGATAAAGGTCTTTTATCTTTTCGCTTTTTGTGATTTCTAGGATTTTTTCATTTTTTGGTTTGTTGTATGATTACCCTATGCTAATGCATCAATACAAATGCAGCAAACGAATGCACACACAATTCATACATCCACGAGCAGAGTCACGCTTATTTAATCACGAGGTGGGATTTTCCTGCAGAAACGTGCTTGGTTTAGGTGGTTCTAACTGTTCTCACCAGGATAAAGGTCCCCAAGGTGCCCCCATTATAGGGACCTCTCAACTCTCAATCCTCGGGTCATGCACGGAACTCCGTGTCGACACCCTTAGACCAAAAGAGGAGAGTTATCACCTTGAGTTGGTGGTTTTCCGACAATGGTAGTAGCCCCGTGTGCCAACTAACCGATCGTATCTGCCACCCACTCCCTATAGGTATTCACTCTTGCCCCCGGGTATAGAGGGACTGTTGTGTGCAAGGGTTTTGTGTGCAATTTATATTTCAAACAATTGCAGAAATAATCATACAGCAGTTATTTAAAGCCATACAATAAAAACATACAGAAGGGTAAAGGCGTAATTTCAAATCTTTGCTTAGTTTGAATTTATACGTCACTAAATGGGATCAACTCTCGAACTTCCCCAGTGGAGTCGCCATCTGTCGCCGCCGTCCGTTCCGACGTCCTGGGGACGTCTCGAACGTTAATGCGAGAGGTTGCGAAAAGATGGGAGAGACTCGCATTTTTTGTTAAAATTGTGTTCATTGCTTCCGAGGTGCTCAACACTGAACTATCCTCTAATAGAAGCAAGGTTTTCGAAAAGGGGTTCTTTTGGAGTCGCCACTAATGTTTTGACCAGAAACATTGGAAAAGGAAAAAAGGCGTTGATTTTATTAAAAACCAACTTGGCCATTATAACCAGAGTTGGGTAAGGGAGTTAGTTACGTGTGGGGAAGGTGTTAGCACCCCCACAACGCCCCTTTCGGGTTCCCTATGACGGATTTATTCATTGAGTGAAGATTATGAGAAATTACGCTTTTACCCTTATTTTATTCGTACAGTATTTAAATATGGCTATCTACATGATTTATCTACATTGCATACAAAAAGCAATAAATAAAGCAGTAAAGAATAAGAGAATTGAGAAAAACCTCCGTAGCAAGCTTTTATATTAAGATTCCGTTACAAGGAGGACGCGTTTCGGCAGTCCTTCGCTCTACAATTGCTCTCCTCTCGACTTACAATATCGACTCGACTAATTTTTCTAGAAGAAATAGAATGCCGGAATAGAAATTCCTTAACTGATTGTTACCTATAATAGGCAATCAGAAAGATCATTCGAGAGAGGGAGAGAAGAAGACAAGTCTCAGAGTTCTCTGGAGTGTCTGGGGTGAGGAATGAGACAAATGAAGCTCCTATTTATAGCATTTTCTCTGCCTGGAACTTTGGGACGGCCGTCTGGGTTGGGACGGCCGTCCCAAACGCAATTTTGTGCACGTTGGGACCCCCTGGGGTTTGGGACGACCGTCCCACATTCGGGACGCGCGTCCCAACCTTGGGATGGTGGTCTCGACCTGTTTTGTCCAGTTTTTGTATTTTGGGACCCCGGGAAGCTTTCCTTGCCGTTTTCGGACGTGGATTGGTGCCGATATATGTCCGTTGAAGCTTTATCTTCGTGTAGGAAGTCTTCTTGGCCTTCATTTGTAATGTTGGGCGAGCTTTATCTATGTATAGGAAGTCTCCTTTGTGTGGATGAGTGAACTCCGTCTTATTATGAGAGGTCTTCTTTAGTCTTGAGCGAACTCCATGTTGTTGCGGGAGGTTTCCTCAGTTTTTGGGAAGCCGGACGAACTCCATCTTCAGGCGAAGTTCTTCTAGCTTTTATTTTGAGAGGCCGGGCAAAATTAGGGGTCTACAACCCTCATCTGGTACGAACCCTATTCTATAAGACTCTTGGGATGCTCTTTTTGGCATTCAATCTTTTGATGAGTACAAACCCTCATCCGGTTTTGGAGATGTGTTGGCGGCATACTGTTTCTGATCATGCGCCCATTCTATGGGGAGTGATTGATTTTCTTTTTGACTTTTCTGTCTTAGTCATCTGGTTTTACTAGGGATTCTTTTATTTTTGGTTTTTCTTTTTTAGCCATCCAGTTTTACTAGTGATTCTTTTTTTTTGGCCTTTTGTTTAGCCATCCGGTTTTACCGATGATTTCTTGTTTTTGGCTTTTTTGTTTAGCCATCCAGTTTTACTGGTGATTTCTTGTTTTTGGCTTTTTGTTTAGCCATCCGGTTTTACCGGTGATTATTTGTTGGTTGTCTTTTATTTTGTGCAGGAATCCCCTGGGGATTTGTGGTTTCGGGCTTTTCTATTTAGTCATCCGGTCTTTGCTGGGGTTTATTGATGATTGCCTCTTAATTTAGGCAGGAATCCATTGAGGATTTGTTGATTTCTGTTGATTGTGCCTCTTGATTAGGCGAATGCTTCAATAGTGGTGAAGACTTTATGCTTTGGGCTTGCATTGCCTCTTGCATAGGTTGATTTCCCGTTTCTTGGGGATATTGGATCTTTGCTTGCCTCTGAGTAGGCAGAGGTTTCATTGGAAGTGAAGGCTTTGCATTCCACTGGGGATATCCATATTGGGCATTATAGGCAATTAACTCCCTGAGGATATAAATTTGTAGTTTTGCCTTTGCTGATAGGCTCACTGGGGATAGTTTTTTCTTTTTGATGATCCATCGGGGATTTGATTGCTTTCCCGGAGATCTATTTTGACTTGCCCCCTAGGGAGGAATGGAGTTTTTGACTCCTTGTTGGATGTTGCTATTTTGAGCTGGCTTTGCCTATGCTCTTATTCCGCTGGGGAATGGGTGTTTATCTTTTTCTCGCGATTTTATCTTTTTTTTTTCGCGATTTTGAATGTGTGCGCCTTTTTAATTTCTTTTATGCACGCAGGCTTTTTTGTTATCTGCTGGGGATGAAGAGATTTTCTTCTTTTTCTCCTTTTTTCTTTTTTGTTTTTTGCGATCGACCAAGGAGCTCGTTGGCTTCCTGGGGATCCAACTTTGATTTGATTTTTTTTATGATGATGGAGTCTTGAGCTCCTGACTTTTGTGAAGCTCTTTATTCAGCGGGATGAAGAGATTTTCTTCTTTTTCTCTTTTTTGGAGATTCACCAAGGAGTTTGTCGGCTTCCTGGGGATCCAACTTTGATTTGATTTTTATGACGGAGTCTCGCCGCCGTCAAAAAGGGACGCGGTCGGAGCGACGTGATGGTTTTTTCGACCCTCTTGATTTTCGCATTTTTTATTGGTGGTTACAACGCCTTTAGGTTGTCCGATAACCGGGCTAACCTAGGGGCGAGGTTTTCGAAAGTATCCCTGGGTTGTCCGATAACCGGGCTAACCCTGGGACTTATTTAATTTGGGTTCTATGGAGTCGCCACCAATATTTTTACCATAAACATCGGAAAAGGGGTTTTAAAAAGGCGTTGGTTTTCGAAAACCAACTTTGGTCATTAGAACCAGAGTTGGGTAAGGGAGTTAGTTACGTGTAAAGGAAGTGTTAGTTCCTTTGCGACGCCCCTTTCGGGTTCCCTATGATAGGCCGGCTACTTCGAATAAATAATTAAACTGGAAAAATGCGCTTTTACCCTTTTATTATGCGGAATTTAAGTTTATGACTACATGGCCCTAGCTTCTATTGCGTAATCTAAATGGCAGTAATAAAAATAGAGAGGGAGAATATGCACCTCCAAAGCAAGCTTTTATATTTCTTTAAAGAGAGGGTGTGTTTTGGCAACCCTTCACTCTACAACTCTCAGAAACTCCGGAAATGCCTCGGAGGGATTCTAAAGAAGATTTAGAACGCTCAGTTTATGCCTAGAGACACTCAGAAACTCCGGAAATGCCTCAGAGGGATTCTTAGAGAGAGAAAGTCTAGAGAGAAGGGAGAGCTATGTTGTTTCTGTCTGGAAAAGGGTGAAATGATGCCCCTATTTATAGTTTTTCGCGCCTGACAGGTCGAGACCACCGTCTCCTCTGACAGGGTCGAGACCGCCGTCTGGAAAGTCCAGACCGCCGTCTCGTTCATGGCAGAGGGTCGAGACCGCCGTCTGGATAATCCAGACCGCCGTCTCGACTGGGCAGGAATCGAGACCGCCGTCTGGGAAACCCAGACCGCCGTCTCGACTTTTGCAGGAATCGAGACCGCCGTCTGGGAAACCCAGACCGCCGTCTCGACTTTTGCAGGTGACGAGACCACCGTCTGGACAATCGAGACGGCGGTCTCGTCCTGGCGTTGAGACGAGACGGCGGTCTGGTCCTTCCAGACGGCGGTCTCGTCCCTTCAGGGCGAGAAACTTTATTTTTCGGGCCAAAAAACCCTCCTATCTTAGTACGGGGGCCTAATAGTCTCTCCTAATGGCTTGTTAGGCTTCGGCCGTCTTAAAATAGGAAGCTTTCTGACTTTATTTGGAGGCCGGGCAAGATTTGGGGTCTACACGGAGTCTTGGCTCCTGGCTTTGTGAAGCTCTTTATTGAACTAGAGGATGGGAATTTTCTTGTTTTCCCCATTTTGTAGATTTTTCTGAAATGCTCTACTTGGAGATTTCTATTTGGCCTTTTTTGTGCCTCTATTGGGGAATGAAAGATTTTTCTTTTCTTTCTTTTTGTTGAACCCCTGGGGATATGGAGATCTTGACTCTATATCTTCTTTGGTTGATCTTTATGTAGTCCTTATTCTCCTTTGGGGAAGTGGCGGAGATTTTGGATGAGTTTGCTTGATGACTCATGTGGTGATGAAGCTGAGTCGTGAGGTAATCTTTTTTGTTTTGCCTCTAGAGTAGGCAAGGATCCGCTTGGGGATGATCAAGCCTTTCCGTTGGCTTTTTTCTGGTGTACCTTCGTTTATTGGGGTAGAAGGTTAGAGCTAGTTTCCTTGAAGCTCTTTATTCTGCTGGGGTGGTTTTGATTTTGCCTTTTCTTTCGCGATTTTGATTTTTCTCGCGAGTTATTTGAAATCTAGCTTTTTGATATATCACGTGTGCCTTTTTTATTTTATTATAATTTTTTGTACACGTGGGCTTTTGGAATGTAAACAGAAATAACAACTTTTTATTTATTACTTCCCCTTTTTTCTTTTCTTTTTTTCGGGTGATACATTCAAGCATTCTTAGGCTAATAGAAAATATCTAATAACATCCTAATCCTCTGCTTCTGGGCTGGAGTGGGAGGATGGTGTTGGCGAAGGGATGCGGCAGAGCATGCGGCGCTGGAACCTTTGCTTGAGTCTGGACCATATTTTCTATTTGGCGGTCCATCCTTTCCTGCCTCATGGTCAGTTGACTGAACTGCTGTCACATGAACTGGAATTGCCCTTCCATGAAGGCGTGCTTATCATCCATACGTCGGTATAAGCCGGCGAAGTCTGGATCATATGATTGCTGCTGGGACTCCGAAGTCGTAGGGATATCCTGTGGTGTGTCGAAATCACGCATATCTAGTGAAATCGAGATTATGGGGTTTAAAATAAACCCTGATCCTTGTCGAATAAGGATGTTCATGTGGACCAGTGTTCCCCCATTAATCGGTTCTGGTTGGAGGCTAGATGGAATGTCCTCTCCATCAGTACATCCCCAATATTCAGCTAAAGGGGTGAGAAAGGGAGCGACCATGATAGCTCCTGTTGAGGCACGATTGCCATAATCCTTTAAGCCTTTCAGGAAGGCATACCCTGGGTTGCATCGATGCCCCTGATGCATACAATAGACAATGAAAAGATCGGCCAGCGTTACCTTTCCTTGGCTCCCCTTACGACAATGTATGGTCCCGGCTAGCAATTTGTGGCATATGCAGAGCAGAGGAGAAAAAGCTGCACCCTTCAGATGTGACAGCAGGGTATGTGCTCCAGTGATTTCTTTCCACATGCTGGTGGTAGTGAGAGCAGCAGGTTTCTCACAGTATGCCGACTTATATTCTGGCGTTCTCGTGTTCGTTCATTGGCAGAAACGCATTATGACATTAAAGTCATCCAGAAAGGTGGTCCAGTATGCCCCATCCATCCAATAGAAAATAACTTGAGTAGGTGGCACTCCAGGGGTTGTGGATGGCATCTCCACCAGATTGACAGAGGCAAGGAACTCCAGCGTGGCAGTACGGTGGATTCAAGAGGGTGATTCACGAAGCAGAAAATCCCATCCTATGTTTTGGATGAACTGTCTAACATCTTGATCCCATCTGAATGTAGTTAGGATTTCAAAATCCAGACGTAGCATGGGATGCCAGGAATATTGTTGGATATTTTCCAACCTATGTTGATGTGGTTCTGCCAGCAGGGTGTTGGTGACAGGAGTTCCTCTAGCGGAGGTTCTGGTGCATTTTCTCCTAGATGAAGCCTCTCCACGCTCTATTTTATGCCTTACTCACTCAAGAATGCTAGAAGTGTGTAGAAAGGGAGGAGAAGCAAGATAGAATGCTTGGAATGGGGTGCGAATGCAAGGATCCGCGTCTAGCATTTATAGGGGAAGCTAGGAGGGTCGGGACGGCCGTCTGGGGTTGGGACGGCCGTCTCACTCAAACTTTTACCCTTGGGACGACCGTTTGGGAAGTGGGACGGCCGTCTCACTAAAAATTTTGCCCTTTCGGGCGTCTCAAATGTGGGACGGGCATCCCACTTGAAATTTGTTGTTTAGGACGGCCGTCTCGACCCTTGGGATGACTGTCTCGAGCTTTTCAAGTTGGTTTTCATGTTTTTTTATGAGAAGGAAGATAGGACTTCATTCATTGATGTTTTTATGCATGTAATGTTTCATGATATGCGTCCTATGATCTATTTCAGTTAATATTTCGAAAGTTTTAACTGATGTGCTTTGACTTCGGGCGCATTCTTGGTGTAGTACCTTTCTGCCATCATGTTTCTTGATCAACAAGCTTTAACTGTACTTTTTCGCCGTATCAGACTTTTCTTGCTATAGCCGAAGAGTAATCTTTTGTGCGTAGGGCAGCTGCCATGTCAATGCCCCTCTTCCTTTCCTTAGGGATTTCAACCTTCCTATTGATCACTATGTTTCCGCATTCCCCCTTATTACTTGAATGCTTTATAGTGAAATGGTCAAGAGAAGAGAAAGAAAAGGATTTATAACAAAGGCTTGTGTTTTAGAGTGATATATTTTTTGTAATAGAGGTTTCTGTAAGAATGGCTAGCCAAGGTTGGTCGGTGTTTAGGCTAGTTTAGACAAACGTTTTGTTCTTATGACATGGCGTATTTGTTTACTGCTTTATTGTGCCTTTTTGTGATTGATTAACTTTCCTAGCCCGCCCTTTCAGGTTTTTAGTCCAGGATGTTGTGCTTATGTCCTAACTTTTGTCTAGGTTTCCTTTTTTTATTTTTTTTAGGAATACCTAGCGGACTTTTCGTAACGCTAACTTTTGCCCAGGCTACCCTTTATTATTGTTCGGGTCTCCTGCCGGGTTTACCCTAACTTTTGTGCAACCCCCTTTGTGGGTTTCCTGCCGAGTATTTTGCCCTTTTTATTTTCTTGTCTTGGCCTTTGGCCTTGATGAGCTATTCTTTTATATATATATATATTTTTTTTGCACAACATTGTCGAAACTTGGTTCTATCAAGATAGATCTTATTCATGTTTCTGGTTAGTCAATCGTATTTGATTTTGTGACGCTTTGCTTGTTCTGACGCATTTGAAACAAAACGTCTATCTAAACCTTGTTTATTTAAATGGGCTATAGACATATTTAGCAAGCAAAGAAGCAGATAGTAAGAATAGCATTCTTTTGTAATTTCAGGGAAATGTGTGCCGTAGAGATGCTCGGGGGCCGGGCATACCCTGAGGAGTGATCTCTAATAGTCATTAGGTTTACATCCCTTAGAATTGGAAGAAGGACACCTAATGACTAATGCTACCCTTTGCGCTAATATCCCTCCTTTTCGGAATATCATCTTTGAGGGGTAAGACTTCCCTGTTTTCCGTATAGTTTGATCTTTTGTAGGGTCATACCCTAAACCATACTTTAAAGTATTATCTTTGAAATTTGGTGACTCTTTTATTCCTTGAGCATTCTTTCTGAGCCCCTGTCCTGGGCGATATCCATATCTTTACATCATATAGGCCACCTTTGTGTTACTAGGAAGTCTTTCTATGTTGGCAATTTCGAGCGTTTGAAAAGATGTTTCAAGAGCCTCTTCAGTCGCATCCACATATGGTTGGACAGACGGTTTGCTGATTAAAAAGTCTTCTTCAGCTTGAACCGTGACGGGTTTATCATTTGTCACAAACTTGACTTTCTGGTGGAGCGTTTAAGGTATTGCCTTAGCGATATGAATCCAAGGTCTACCAAGGAGACAACTATATGCTAGCGTGATATCCATCACGTGGAAATCTATGTTAAAAATAGTAGGGCCAATTCGGATTGGTAGACTAATCTCTCCTACTTCTTCACGTCTTGATCCATCAAAGGCTCGAACAATTGTACTACTCGGGCGCATGTGGGTTCCTTGTACTGTTATCTTATCAAGTGTGCATTTAGGGATAACGTTTAAGGATGACCCATTATCCACAAGAACTTTGGAAATGAGATATTCCTTGCATTTGACCGAAATATGCAAGGGCTTATTGTGATTTGACCCTTCTAAAGGGAGTTCTTCATTTGTGAAGGTAAGATGATCATTGATTGTAATGTTACCAATGATACCTTCAAACTTGTCTTGGGATATTGCATGCAGAATGAATGATTCATTCAAAACCTTTAACAGTGTGTTTCGATGCGGCTCTGAACTCATTATAAGTGACAACAAAGTTATCTTTGCAGGAGTGTGATTGAGTTAATCAATGATGGAGTACTCACTTTGTCTTATGTACTGGAGTAACTCATCTGTCTCCTCCTTGGATTCTTTTTCCTCTTCGGCCTTATTTTTTGCCTTATCTTTAGGAATATTATCTTGTAATTCCTTGGGGGAATATATCCTTCCGCTTCTAGTCATGCCCCCAATACCGGCTTTGTTGGAGATACCTTGATTAACTGGTGATTCTTCTGAGTATCTCCAAGGTACAACTTTATTTGATGAATAAGGGAAATGACGAGGCATGAATAAACATAAAGGCATTATTTCCTCTTCCCTTTTATCGATTGGAATGACCAACGGTGCTTGTTTGTTATCATCTTTGGGTCTATCCACCGTTGTACATATTTTGATGACGAAAGGCTTCTTTTCCATTTATTCTGATTTGTGGAAAGCACATCAATTAATCCTTTCTTTTTATTATCTTTATTATTAAAATGAGGAGCGATGTATGAATGTATGCAACTTATGAATGCAATAGATAGTTTAAGGATAATCCTTTTATTTTATCTAGAAAGTGTTTATCCTTCTATACAATGCTTTGAAGCAAGTGTTGACAAAAACGGAGAAGCTTGAAGAATCCTATAGGTAAATTAGGCTTTCTTCGTAATTCATCTTCAACTATTCTCACATGATTTCTGAGCGCCTTAACTTGCTCATGTACCGCCTGGCTCATATCTTCACTATATCGACGAGCCTTTTTTATCTTTTCTTCCTGATGAACGATCAAGGCTTGCTGTTGGTCAGACCTCTCTATTATTTGGTCTCTGTAGACCCCTAATTTTGCCCGGTCTCTCAATAAAGGCTAAGGAGACTTCCTATAAAAGATAAAGCTCGCTTGACATCTCAATAAAAGGCCAAAGAAGACTTCCTATATGAAGATAAAGCTTCAACGGGCGTCTATCGGCATCAACCGACATCCGAATAAAGAAAGGAAAGCTTCCCGGGGGTCCCAGAACACAAAGGGTGGCCAAAACAAGTTGAGACAGTCATCCCAAATGTGAGACGGTCGTCCCAAGCTACCCTGGCCAAGTGGGATGGCCGTCCCAAGTGAGACTGCCCGTCCCACACTTCAAGGGGTGGACCCAAAGGTAAAAAATTCAAGTGGGACGACTGTCCCAACCCAGACGGCTGTCCCAACCCATATGGTCGTCCCAAATTGCCAGGCTGCGAAAAACTATAAATAGGAGGCTCATTTGCCACTGTTTCAGAGCCCAAACAATTCCCAGTACTTGTCTTCTCTTCCTACTTCGAATGGACTATCTGATTGCCTTAATAAGGTAACAATCAGTTAAGGAATTATATTCCGACATTCGATTCTTCTGTAAAAATTTAGTCGAGTCGGTATTGTATTCAGAGAGGAGAGTCTTTGTAGAGCGAGAGATTGCCAAAACGCATCCTCACGATTAAAGATTCGCAATACAAAGCTTGCTACGAAGGTTCTTTTCACTTCTCTTCTCTTTTACTGCTTTATTTATTGCTTTATGTATGCAATATAAAATAAAATCATGTAGATAGCCATTTCTTAAATATTATGCAATAAAATAGGGTAATTGCGTAATTTCTTATAATCTTCACTTAAATGAATTAATCTGCCATAGGGAACCCGAAAGGGGCGTCATGGGGGTGCTAACACCTTCCCCACACGTAACTAACTCCCTTACCTAACTCTGGTTATAATGGCCAAGTTTGGTTTTTATTAAAATCAACGCCTTTTTATCCTTTTCCAATGTTTATGGTCAAAACATTGGTGGCGACTCCATAAGAACCCCTTTTCGAAAACCTTGCTTTTATTAGAGGATAGTTCAGTTGTTGAGCACCTCGGAAGCCATGAACACATTTTAACAAAAAATGCGAGTCTAAACCATCTTTTCGCGACCGCTCACATAAACGTTCGAGATGTCCCTAGACGTCGGAACAGACGGCGACGACAGATGGCGACTCCACTGGGGACGCTAGAGAGTTGATCCCATTTAGTGACGGATAAAATTCAAACTAAGTGAAAATTTGAAATTACACCTTTACCCTCTTCCGTATGTTTTATTGTATGGCTTTAATAATTGTTGTATGATTATTTTCTGCAAATTGTTTGAAATATAAATTGCACACAAAAACCCTTGCACACAATAGTCCCTCTATACCCAGGGGCAAGAGTGAATACCTATAGGGAGTGGGTGGCAGATACGACTGGCTTGTTGGCACACGGGGCTACAACTGTTGTCGGAAACCACCAACTCAAGGTGATAACTCTCTTCTTTTGGTCTAAGGATGTCGACACAGAGTTCTGTGCATGACCCGAGGACTGAGAGATTGAGAGGTCCCTATAATGGGGGCACCTTGGGGACCTTTGGCCTTGGTGAAAACAGTTTAGAACCACCCAAACCAAGCACGTTTCTGCAGGAAAACCCTACCTCGTGATTAAATAAAGCGTGGCTCTGCTCGTGGATGTATGAATTGTGTGTGCATTCGTTTGCTGCATTTGTATTGATGCATTAGCATAGGGTAATCATACAACAAACAAAATAGTGAAAAACCCTAAAAATCATAAAAGTGATAAGATAAGCCAACTTTATCTCGGACAGTCTTCAGTTAAGCTAGCCTGGTTTCAGGTTTTTTGTAAGCTAAGTAGCCACGTTGACCGACAGAAGAGATAAAGGGTCATAAAAAATATAAAAACAAATTAAAGCCATAAAAAGATTTTCGACAAAGTCGTATCATTCATACCACATCATCCAATAAGTGGTAAAAAAAAAGAGAAAACAAATGCACTAAGAAAAGTATGCATAAACATCATCATAATAAAATCTCTCATACATAAACACATCCATTCTAGGATTTATTAGACAATAGAAAAAGAGACCCAAGTCCATTTATCACCTTCCTAGAAGAGATAAGTGCACTAAGGAATGTTGGCAACCTTTGAAAAAAGGAAGTTAGCACATTAAGGTGGGTATGGTATCCTTAAAACATAGGCTTTTGAGAAGATACCAAAGCTATTGTCTAAGGCATATCTATTTCACACTAATCATTTGAAATAAAAAGCTATAATAAAAATCATTAAAATCATTTAGAAAGTGGCTGGTCTTCTGCCCGTCCTCACTCGTGCTCAGAAAGCTAAAAAGATGGAGCAACTAGAAGAACAAAACCGAAAGCTCACCACTGAGCTTAATACGCTGAAAGAGCAAATGGCTCAAATGTTGGAAATGATGCGTCAACATAATCTCCATAAAGAGGGTCCTCAAAGTGGACAAGCCTCTCACCAACAAGAAGAAGAGGAACCTCAGGATGAGCATGACCAATCCGATACAAGAGCAGTACATATTCATGCTCCGGAAGTATGAAAGCAACAAATTACTGCTCTTGAAGAGAGGCTGAGAGCCATGGAGGGGCATAATTTTGATGTAAAAAAGGCGACTGATATGTGTCTCATTAAAAAAGCCATCTTACATGGGACTAACTTTCCCCAAAAGCCATCTTACAATGTACTGCCGTAAGATGGCTGCGTATGCTGACAATGAGAAGCTCCTGATCCATTGCTTTCAGGAGAGCTTAGCTGAATCAACCCTAAACTGGTATATGCAACTGCAAGGAGGGCAAGCCCAAACATGGAGACATTTGGCAGATGCTTTTCTTCATCGCTATAAATACAATATTGATCTGACCCCTGAAAGAGCATATCTACAATTGCTAAGCAAGAAAAACGATGAATCCTTCAAGGCATATGCCCAAAGATGGAGGGAATTGGCAGCACAAGTAGAACCTCCTCTGTCCGACAAAGAAACCACATCCATGTTCATCAATTCTCTAACTGGTCCCTATTATGACAAAATGATAGGGAACACATCAACACTTTTTGCGGATGTGGTAATTATAGGAGAAAGAGTGGAGCAAGGATTAAAAAGCGGAAGAATTGCACAACATACTTCCTCCAATTCCTCCACTCCTAATGTTAAAAAAGGTTTTGGAAAGAAGAAGGAAGGAACTGTGAATGCAATCAACATTGCTACTCCTTTTTCCTCCTTGCAACAGACCAAGTCACGCAGATCGGAAAGGAAATTCACTCCAATACCTACCTCTTATGGAAGTCTGCTATTAAAATTGTTGGATGCTAAACTCCTTGTGCGCATCCCTCCCAAGAAAATGGAGCCACCATATCTAGAATGGTATAAGCCGAACGAAAAATGCAATTATCATTCGGATGCTCCGGGACACTCCGTGGATAACTGCATGGCCTTAAAACATAAGGTCCAAGATTTAATAGATGCAGGATGGATTACCTTTGACGCCTCTACTCCAAAAGTAGATGATCAACCTCTTTCCAAACCCGAATGAAGGATGGGCTAAGGAAGATCAGCAATTTAGGAATCATCATTTTTGTCATCTAAAAAATATACAAAAATATAAAAAATATTAAAAAAAAGCTTCTGATGTATCTCTCGTGATACTCGCTCATGATCACGGGATCTTTGATTAATATGGGATTTGTAAATATTTCTTTCTATCAATACAATGAGGCATTATTCATAATATTCATATTCTTTTTCATTCTTTTCCCTCTCACACATTTAATAAAGAAATCTAAAACAAAGCATAACCGTATAGTCATGTCTGTGATTGAAAACTCTCTGGAAGATCCGAAAGCCGAAAGCGAATGGATTGAGTCAGACAGTGAGGAGGGGACCATTTCCCCGGACATGCAAAGACTGTTAGAAAAAGAAGCTCAATCAATACAGCCCCATCAGGAGAAAACTGAGGCCATCAATTTGGGACAAGAAGATAATAAGAAAGAAGTAAATATTGGTACCCAAATTGATGATGATGTCAGGGAAAGACTGATACAATTATTAAGAGAATACGTGGACGTATTTGCATGGTCCTACCATGATATGCCTGGAATTGATGAAAGAATAGTGGAGCATAGATTACCACTAAAAGAGGGATTTCGGCCTATTAAGCAAAAGCTCAGAAGAGTAAAGCCAGAATGGTCCTTGAAAATTAAGGAAGAAGTAGAAAAACAGTTGGATGCCAATTTTCTAATCGTGTCAAAATACCCTGAATGGATGGAAAACATCGTGCTGGTTATAAAGAAAAATGGAAAAATCAGAGTATGCGTCGATTACAGGGACTTAAATTGTGCAAGTCCAAAAGATGATTTTCCCTTACCACATATTGATATGTTGGTAGATCATACCGCTACAAATACTCTCTATTCTTTCATGGATGGATATGCAGGGTATAACCAAATTAAATTGGCTGTTGAAGATAGAGAAAAAACTTCCTTCATTACACCGTGGGGTACATTTTGTTATAGAGTAATGCCTTTTGGACTTAAGAATGCAGGGGCTACTTATCAAAGGGCCATGGTGACATTATTTCATGATATGATCCACAAAGAAATTGAAGTATATGTGGATGATATGATCGCCAAGTCCAAAAACGAAATGGATCATCTCCAATACTTAAAGAAATTATTCAATTGACTTCGAAAATACCAGATTAAGCTCAATCCGGCTAAATGCACATTCAGAGTACGATCAGGAAAACTCCTTGGGTTTATTGTTAGTAAAAAAGGAATTGAGGTAGACCCTGATAAAACAAAGGCAATCGTAGAAATGCCCCCACCAAGAACAGAAAAAGAAATCAGAGGGTTCTTGGGCCGAATAAACTACATTGCACGATTCATCATGCAATTAACAGACAAGTGTACGCCCATATTCAAGTTATTGCGTAAAAACCAACCGAAAGTTTGGAATGATGAATGCCAACAAGCTTTTGAAAAAATCAAAATGTGCCTAACTAATCCACCAGTATTAGTACCACCTGTGGAAGGAAAGCCCCTAATTTTTTACCTTTCAGTACTCGACGAGTCCATGGGATGTGTGCTCGGTCAACAAGATGATACGGGTAAAAAAGAACAAGCCATACCTCAGTAAGAAATTTCTAAATTATGAGACCCGTTATACACCACTCGAAAAAACATGTTGTGCATTGGTGTGGGCAACGCAGCGCCTTCGACAATATATGGTTAGACACATAACTTGGTTGATTTCTAAAATGGACCCAATCAAATGCCTATTTGAAAAACCCATCTTGACCGGAAGGATAGCCAGGTGGCAGGTACTCCTCTCAGAATTCGACATTGTTCATGTCACTCAGAAAGCTATCAAAGGCAGTCCTTTAGCAGAATATCTGGCACATGGACCAACTAACGAATATCAATCTCTCCAAGATGATTTTCTAGATGAGCACATAATGAATATCCAACATGAAGAACGTGAAGATAATAAGTGGATCATGTTTTTCGATGGAGCTTCAAATTTATTGGGACATGGGATCGGAGCTATTTTAATATCTCCTGAAAAGAAATATATCCCAGTAACAGCCAGATTAAACTTTGATTGCACAAACAATATGGCAGAATATGAAGCTTGTGCTCTAGGTATTCAAGCAGCTCTGGATCATGGGGTGACTAGACTTAAAGTATTCGGTGACTCATCCCTTGTTATTTACCAGCTCAAAGGTGAATGGGAAACTAGAAATTCCAAATTAATCCCTTATCTGGAGCACATCCGTAATATGACTTCAAAAATGGAAAACATCAGTTTTGAGTACATCCCTCGGGAAGATAACCAGATTGCAGATGCACTAGCAACATTATCATCCATGTTTGCATTAGGACAAGAACATGAGATGCCCATCATCCAAGTCAAAAGGCACAATAAACAAGCCTTTTGTATGATGATAGACAGTGAAAAAGACAAATCCCCTTGGTATCATGACATAAGGAGATACTTGACAAAGGGCGAATACCCCGAGGGAATCAGTGATAATGACAAAAGGATCATTCGGAAAAAGGGCCATAGGGTTTATGTTGATAGGAGAAACCCTTTATAAAAAGAATTTTGATTCCACTTTGTTAAGATGCGTAAATCTTGAAGAAGCACAAAAATTGATTAAAGAAATACATGAAGGAACCTTCGGGACTCATGCACCAGGGCATATCATGGCTAGGAAAATCCTTAGGGCAGGAGACTTTTGGTCCACAATGGAAAAAGACTGTCATCAGTATGCCAGAAAATGTCACAAGTGTCAGGTACATGCGGACAATGTACATGTTCCACCGATACCTCTCAATGTTATGGCTATCCCTTGGCCATTTGCTATATGGGGCATGGATGTTATCGGACCTATTGAGCCTAAGGCATCCAATGGCCATTGTCGTCGCCGTCTCAAAAGAGAAGGTCGGTCGGAGCGACGTGATGGTTTTTTTCGACCCTTTTGATTTTCGCATTTTTTATAGGTGGTTACAACGCCTTTAGGTTGTCCGATAACCAGGCTAACCCTTATTTATTTTGGGTTCTATGGAGTCGCCACCGATGTTTTTACCGGAAACATCAGAAAAGGTTTTTAAAAGGCGTTGGTTTTCGAAAACCAGCTTTGGTCATTAGAACCAGAGTTGGGTAAGGGAGTTAGTTACGTGGTAAAGGAAGTATTAGTTCCTTTACTACGCCCCTTTCGGATTCCCTATGATAGGCCAGCTTTTATTGTTAATAAATAAACCGGAAAATATGCTTTTGCCCTTTTTATTGTGCGGAATTTAAAGTTATGACTACATGGCCCTAATCTATTACATAATTTAAATTAAAGCAGTAAAGGTAGAGAGGGAGAAATTAAACCTCCGAAGCAAGATTTGTTTTATATTTCTTTAAAAAAAATGAGTGCTTTTTGGCAGCCCTTCCCTCTACAAGACGCCAGAAACTCTTCTGGACGCCGAAAAAAGCTCTCAAAGACACTCAGAAACTCCGGAAATGCGTCGGAGGGATTCTAGAGAGAAGTTTTAGAGAGAAGGGAGAGCTAGAAGCTTGTGGTGTGTGGAAATGAGGGGGGGGGAGGCCCCTACTTATAGGTTTTCGCGCCTGACAGTGGCGAGACCGCCGTTCTCGTCTGACAAGGTCGAGACCGCCGTCTCGCCCAACGAGACCGCCGTCTCGTCCTGCGCGGAGGGCGAGACCGCCGTCTTGCCAAACGAGACCGCCGTCTCGCCATTCGCAGGTGGCGAGACCGCCGTCTCATCAAACGAGACGGCGGTCTCGCCACTTGCCTGAGGCGAGACGGCGGTCTCGATTTCGAGACGGCGATCTCGTCCCAAAGAGGCGAGGAAACTTATTTTCGTACGGAAAATCCTTCCTATCCTAGTATGGGGGCCTAATAGTCTCTCCTAGTGGCTTTTTAGGCTTCATCCATCTTCGAATAGGAGGTCTTCTACTCTTTATTTGGAGGCCGGGCAAGATTTGGGTCTACAGCTGCCCCCCCTTTACCTAACTAGTCAACTGTTGGTCTGTGGTGCCAGACAGATTGACAAGAAGGTAAAGGAGTTGACCCTCTTGCCCGGTTGCCCTTCAGATGTTCCGTCTTGTGGCGGTTGATCTTCTGGGGAAAACTTCGGTGTTCGTGCACTTCCAGGATACTACTTCTGACGTAGCCGATCCCTTTGGTTAACACGTGGTAAAACCTCAGGATACTCCTTCTGACAGTAGCCGATCCTTCGGTTGATGGGTATGAACCCCCCATTAGGCTGGTAGATGCAGTCCGTTGTGTGGGACTGGATGGGTATGAACCCCCCATCAGGCTGGTACAGTCCATTGTGTGGGACTGGATGGGTATGAGCCCCCCATCAGGGTGGTACAGTCCGTTGTGTGGGACTGGATGGGTATGAGCCCCCCATCAGGGTGGTAATGCTACTTACTGATCCGGCTCGAGCGCAGATCAGGCGCAGCGTGTGCGCAGGTTGATAGGTATAAACCCCCTATCAGGCTGGTACAGTCCACTACGTAGGACTGGTGGTGGTGGCGGCTTACTGCTCGGGTAGCTCATGCGCCCATCAGACACTCCTTGGGGAGTGATTTCCGTTGTCGGTAGATGCTCTTGGACCTCTTTGAACGGTCATCCGGGCTGTACCGGGGATTTTGTGTTTCATCCAACTTTGTTGGTTGCTGGGGATTTTTGTTTTTGTTCTTTTGGTGGTGATCATCCAATCCTTGCTGGCTGGTCGGATGGGTCTTAGTTTTGTTTGACTCCTGCTTTGACAGTCGAAATTTTGTTGGTTGAGGTGATGACTTAATCCTGCCTTTTTCTCGCAGTTTTATCTCTCTTTTTTTTTCGCGCGCTTTAGGATTTTGGCTTTTTCCTTGAGCGTATGTCTTTTTACTCGTGGCTTTTTTGTTACGCTGACTTTTGGAAAGGATGGCAAAAGGTCGGCGAAGTCGTACCGGGATACCCTTTTTTTTTTTTTTTTTTTTTGGTTGTTCTTTTATGAAATGCAAGCATGAGGTTGACCTTCCTATATGAATGCCTTTTATTTGTCTACTGTATTTTTGTTTGTTTTACTTTTGACAAAGTCATTTTTGTGCGACCATTCGTGTGTGGATGCTGTTGATGCAAGTTTATTTGAGGACATCTAGAAAGTAACCGATACTTTCCTTTCTTTTTGTTCTCTCGTGACTATTCTTTTTTTGTACTCTTGTTTTAACCCTGTCTTTTGCCTAGACCGCCCTTTGCGGGTTTTCGATCTAGCGGGTTTTGATTCTTCGTTTGAGATATTTTGATGGTTTTTTTCCCTTTTACAAAAGCCTTATCTTTTGCCTACACCGCCCTTTGCGGGTTTTCGATCTAGCAGGCTACCCTGTACTTTTTACTTGGGACGGCCCTGGTTGGTGATGTTCGTCTTTTGTTTTTATGCTTTCTCGAATTGCTTGTTTTATGCATGCTCATATTTCATTAATACAGAGGCATTTACACAAGTAGGTAAAGAGAGGAAAAGACAATTTTATTGATATAAACAGATGGTTTATTTTTACATGGGGGGTTTACAAAGGAATTTGTAAGCATGTCTGGTCAAGGTTGGCTAAACTGTATGAGGGTGCCACAATCATGTATGTGGTCTCTGTTTCCCCATTTTTCCTGGTCCCTTTGGTTGAGATGCTCGAATCCGGAGTGAAGACTATGCGAAGTCTGCTTGCTATTGTGGAGGTATTACCTTAGTCGCCTTTGCGGTTTTCGGCTAAGGTAATCATTGCTCTGTTTTTCTCTTTTTCTTCTCTTTCTTCTTTTTTTTTTTTTTGAAACCTCTAGTTTTTGCCTAGGACATGTCCTACCGAGGAATGTAGACCCTATCTTTTGCCCAGGACGCTCTTTGTGAGTTTTCATCCTGACGGGTCATGAGCAATGTCTTTAGGCGTAGTATTTCTTAACTGCATCTGAATTGACGGGGTATCGGAGCTCTTCTCCGTCCATGTTGGTGAGGATAAGGGCTCCTCCTGGGAAGGCTCGTTTGACCACAAAGGGCCCTTCGTAGTTTGCTGTCCATTTCCCGATTTTGTCTTTCTGTGTTGGAAGCAGCTTCTTTATCACTAGATCCCCTTCTTGGAAAGTGCAAGGGTTGACCTTCTTGTCGTAGGCTTTCTTGATCTTCCTTTGATAAACTTGCCCCCGACATATGGCGTCCAACCATTTTTCTTCGATTAGGTTCAACTGATCATACCGGTTTTGGACCCATTCAGCTTCTGTCAATTTTGCTTCCATGATAACTCGTAGGGAGGGTATTTCGACCTCTACTGGTAGTACGGCCTCCATTCCGTATACGAGGGGAAAAGGGGTAGCTCCTGTGGAGGTTCGTACCGACGTTCGGTAGCCATGTAAGGCGAAGGGAAGCATCTCATGCCAGTCTTTATAGGTGATCACCATTTTTTGGATGATTTTCTTGATATTTTTATTGGCTGCCTCTACTGCACCGTTCATCTTTGGTCGGTACGGAGAGGAATTGTGGCGCTGGATTTTGAAGTCTTGGCATAATTCCTCCATCATTTTATTGTTGAGATTGGTCCCGTTATCAGTAATGAGCTTGTGAGGGATGCCGTACCGACACATAATGTTTTTCTTGATGAAGGTTGTCACCACTTTCTGAGTTACATGTGTATATGATGCCGCCTCAACCCACTTGGTGAAGTAGTCAATTGCTACCAATATGAAGCGATGGCCGTTAGATGCTTTGGGTTCAATGGGTCCGATGACGTCCATGCCCCACATGGAAAATGGCCATGGTGTAGCCAGGTTGCTGAGAGGTGCGGGCGGCACATGAATGTTATCGGCGTATACTTGGCACTTATGGCATTTCTTGGCATATTGGTGACAGTCAACTTCCAACGTGGACCAAAAATACCCTGCCCTAAGGATTTTCTTTGCCATGACATGACCGGGTGCATGGGTTCCAAAAGTCCCCTTGTGGATTTCTTTTATCAAGATTTGGGCTTCTTCTTGGTCCACACACCTTAGGAGGGTGGAGTCGGGGCTCTTTTTGTAGAGGGTTCCTTCAATCAACGTGAACCCTACGGCCCTCTTACGAATGGTTCGCTTGTCATTGTCGCTGATTCCCTCAGGATATTCGCCCTTCATGAGGTACCGCTTGATGTCATGGTACCAGGGGTTTTGATCATGCTCGCCATTTACTGCCATGCAGAAAGCTTGTTTTCATGCAGTTTGACTTGAATGATTGGCATCTCATGTTCCTGGTCCAGGGCAAACATGGATGATAGAGTGGCAAGGGCGTCAGCAATTTGATTGTCCTCCCTAGGGATATACTGGAAGGTGACGTTTTCCATTCTTGAGACCAGCTCGTGGATGTGCTCTAGGTATGGAATCAATTTTGAGTTTCGGGTTTCCCATTCACCTTTAAGTTGATAGATGACGAGGGAGGAATCACCGAATATTTTGAGCTTAGTAACTCCATGATCTAGAGCCGCTTGGATCCCTAGTGCACATGCTTCGTATTCGGCCATGTTGTTGGTGCAATCGAAATTAAGTCTGGCCGTTACAGGGATGTGTTTCTTTTCGGGGGATATCAAAACAGCTCCTACCCCGTGTCCAAGCATGTTTGAAGCCCCATCGAAGAACATGGTCCACATCTCTTCTTTGGTCTCTTCGTGTTCGATGTGCATGATATGCTCATCGGGAAAGTCATCCTGTAAGGATTGGTATTCGTCTGTGGATCCATGGGCTAGATAATCCGCTAGGGGACTTCCTTTAATAGCTTTCTGGGTGACATGAATGATGTCAAAGTCTGAGAGGAGAACCTGCCACCTAGCTATTCTTCCGGTCAAAATGGGCTTCTCGAAGAGGTATTTGATTGGATCCATTTTGGAGACCAACCATGTTGTATGTCCAGCCATGTATTGTCTGAGACGTTGAGTGACCCACACCAATGCGTAACAGGTTTTTTCGAATGGTGTATAACGGGTTTCATAATCTGAGAACTTCTTACTGAGGTAGTAAATGACCCGCTCCTTTTTCCCGGTTTCATCATGCTGGCCGAGCACACATCCCATGGACTCTTCAAGTATTGATAAATATAGGATCAGAGGTCTCCCTTCAACGGGTGGTACCAATACTGGGGGATTGGTTAAACAAGTCTTGATTTTATCGAACACTTGTTGGCATTCTTCATTCCACACCGTTGGTTGGTTTTTGCGCAACAGTTTAAAGATGGGGATACATTTATCCGTTAACTGCGCGATGAAACGGGCAACATAATTAATTCGGCCTAGGAAACCTCTGACCTCTTTTTCTGTACTTGGTGGAGGCATTTCCAAGATTGCCTTGGTTTTGTCGGGGTCCACCTCTATTCCTCTTTCACTGACAATGAACCCTAGGAGTTTTCCTGACCGTACTCCGAAAGTACATTTTGCCGGGTTTAGCTTAAGTTGATACTTCCGAAGTCGATCAAAAAGTTTTCAGAGATATTGAATGTGGTCCATTTCATTTCTAGACTTGGCGATCATGTCGTCCACATATACTTCTATTTCCTTGTGGATCATGTCATGGAACAGTGTGACCATAGCCCTTTGATAAGTAGCCCCTGCATTCTTCAATCCAAATGGCATTACCCAATAGCAGAAAGTGCCCCATGGTGTAATGAAGGAGGTTTTCTCTCTATCCTCAACAGCCAGTTTGATTTGGTTGTACCCAACATACCCGTCCATGAAGGAATACAACGTGTTGGTAGCGGTATGGTCTACCAGTGTGTCTATGTGCGGTAGGGGAAAGTCATCCTTTGGACTCGCTCGATTGAGGTCCCTATAATCCACGCAGATCCTGACCTTCTCGGTCTTTTTGATGACGGGTACTATATTGGCCAGCCATTCTAGGTATTTGGACACTACAAGAAAGTTGGCATCCAACTGCCTTTGCACCTTCTCTTTTATCATTAAGGACCAGTCCGGTTTGATCCTCCTGAGTTTTTGTTTCACAGGCCGAAACCCCTCTTTCAGTGGCAATTTGTGTTCCACTATGCTCGTGTCGAGCCCAGGCATGTCATGATATGACCAAGCAAATACATCCATATATTCTTTCAGAAGCTGTATCAATCCCTCTTTCATGCTACTTTCCATTTGGGTGCCGATGTTCACCTTTTTCTCCTCATCCTCTTTTCCCAAATTAACAATTTCTATTTCTTCCTGATGTGGTTGTATGATGCGTGTTTCTTTTTCCAGCATTCTTTGCATGTCCAGAGAAATGGTCTCCTGCTCACTGTCGGACTCAATCCATTCGCCTTCCGTTTCTGGGGTCCACCGGGATTCATCAATCACAGACATGATGTGTTTTAGGTTCTGTTTTAGTCATAGATTTTATTATTCAATTTATTTTTGAAAGAATAATAAATAGAAGAGGGAAAAGAATGAATATGACAAAATGCCTCGTGTATTAATGAAAATGAGATGTATGTACAAGCCCTTTTAATCAAAATTCCTGCGACCACGGGCAGGGACCGCAGGAGATATAGAGAAAAGCTTAAAAAGAAAAGACCCTAGGGCCGATCCTCCCAGATCCTCCTCTCTCGCTACTCCGGCTTTGACGGAGGTTTGTCATCCGTGCTGGAAGCAGAGGCGTCGAAAGTAATCCACCCAGCGTCGATTAGTTCTTGAACCTGATACTTAAGGGTCAAGCAATTTTCTGTAGAGTGCCCGGGTGAACCCAAATGGTAAGCGCATTTCTCGTTTGGCTTATACCATTCGGGGTAAGGACGCTCCAACTGTTTCTTAGGAGGGACGCAGGTCAGGAGCTTAGCTTCTAGCAGCTGAGGTAGCAACAGTCCGTAGGAAGTGGAGATTGGAGTGAACTTCCTTTCTTTCTTGCGGGGCTGCCTGGGCGTTTGTGTGGTAGAAGAAGGAGTGACAAAATTGATTGTATGCACAGATTCGTCTTTCTTCTTGCCAGCAGGCTTCCTGAATGAGACGCCAGCTTGGGAAGGATGTGCTATCTTCTCGTTCCTCAGCCCCTGCTCTACTCTTTCCCCCACAATGACTATGTCCGAAAAAAGATTGGAGGTACTGGCTATCGCCTTATCGTAGTACGCTCCGGTCAGTGAGTCGATGAACATAGCCACTGTCTCCTTGTCCGTCAAAGGAGGCTCTATCTGGGCTACCATTTCCCTCCACCTTTGGGCGTACGCTTTGAAGGGCTCGTCATTCCTCTTGCTCAGAGTCCTGAGATCTGACCTGTCGGGGGTCAGATCGATGTTGTATCGGTAACGATGGAGAAAAGCGTCAGCCAACTGTTTCTAGTTCTGGACCTGCCTTCTCTCTAACTGCATGTAGCAATTGAGAGCTGTGTCTGCCAAACTCTCCTAGAAGCAGTGGATGAGGACTTTCTCGTTATCGACGTGGGCGACCATCTTACGACAATACATCGTACGATGGTTCTTAGGGCAGGTCATCCCGGCGTACTTGGGGAAGTCCGGGATTTTGAACTTGGGAGGGAAGTGGATGTTCTTCACGAGGCACATGTCAACCACCTCCTTGACGTCGAAGTTGTGCCCCTCACCTGCCTTAAGCCTCTCCTCCAGGGCAGAGAGTTGTTGTTTGGATACCTCTGGAGTAAGGATGCGTGCAGTCTTGGCATCCTTCTCATCATAGAAGTATTCTTCTTCGTCCTCCTCATGGGGAGGGACGTGTTCAGCTTGGCCTTCGCCCTTATTCTGACCCTGGCGTACGACCTCCATTAATTGGGCCACCTGCTCGCAGAGGGTATTGACCTCTGTAGTGAGCTTTTGGTTCTGTTCCTCCAAGTTTTCCATTGCTCTTGCCTTTTGCGCTCGAGTGCGAGTGGGGAGAGGACCAGCCACTTTCTAGAATGCCCGGAAGAATTTTATTAATGCATGTTGAGTTTTTGAACTACAATGAATATGCTTATGCATGAGAGACTCTGTTTAAATGATGCTTGCATGCGTTCTCGCCTTTCATTTTCTCTCTTGGTTTTTCTTCACTCATGGTATGAATGTTTTGACTTTGTCAAAAGTTTATCTATTCTCTAGTATGTTGGTATTTTGATTTTGATGTTTATTTTATAGCCTTTTATCTCTTCTGTCGGAACTGCGTGGCTACTTAGCTTGCAAAGAACCTGAAACCAGGCTAGCTAAAAGGCAGACTGTCTGAGATAAAATATGGCTTTATGTGAAAGAATATTTAGCGTCCCTTATCTCTTCTGTCGAAACTGCGTGGCTACTTAGCTTACAAAGAACCTGAAACCAGGCTAGCTAAAAGGCAGACTGTCCGAGATAAGGGTGTTTATTTGCGAAAAATATTTTTTGGTATTTGTTTTTTTTTTTCTGTTTTGTTTTGTTTATGCTATGCAACAGACAAATGCAACAATCATATGCACACACAATTTGATCATCCCCGAACAGGCGAGATTTCGTTTTTATCACGAGGTAGGGTTTTCCTGCAGAAAAGTGCATTGGCAAGGGTTGGTTCTAACTGTTCTCACCAGGCTAAGGCCCCCAAGGTGCCCCCATTATAGGGTCCCCACTCTCCAGCCGTCCGACCATGCTTAGCACTAAGGGCATAGTCAGTCTTGTTGCCAAAAGAGGAAGGTTATCACCTTGAGTGGTGGTTTCCGATCACACTGGTGGGCTCAAGGCCCTCACTACAGCGAACCGTACCTGCCACCCACTCCCTATGGTTATCTTACTTGCCCCCGGGTATAGAGGGAACTGTTGTGTGCAAGGGATTGTGTGCAGTTTATATTTCAAGCAAGTGCGTAAGTATAAACAAACAACAATTTATTAAAGCCAAACATTAAAACATGTTATAATACAAGTTAAGGGCAAAAGTGTTATTTTCTTGGTTTATTTATTATTTAAGTCGGCCCATCACCAAATGGGATCAACTCTCGAGGCTTCCCCAGCGGAGTCGCCATCTGTCGCCGCCGTCTCAAAAGAGAAGGTCGGTCGGAGCGACGCGATGGTTTTTTTCGACCCTTTTGATTTTCGCATTTTTTATAGGTGGTTACAACGCCTTTAGGTTGTCCGATAACCGGGCTAACCTAGGGGCGAGGTTTTCGAAAGGTGTCCTTGGGTTGTCCGATAACCGGGCTAACCCAAGGACTTATTTCTTTTGGGTTCTATGGAGTCGCCACCGATGTTTTTACCGGAAACATCGGAAAAGGTTTTTAAAAGGCGTTGGTTTTCGAAAACCAACTTTGGTCATTAGAACCAGAGTTGGGTAAGGGAGTTAGTTACGTGGTAAAGGAAGTATTAGTTCCTTTACTACGCCCCTTTCGGGTTCCCTATGATAGGCCAGCTTTTATTGTTAATAAATAAACCGGAAAATATGCTTTTGCCCTTTTTATTGTGCGGAATTTAAAGTTATGACTACATGGCCCTAATCTATTACATAATTTAAATTAAAGCAGTAAAGGTAGAGAGGGAGAAATTAAACCTCCGAAGCAAGCTTTGTTTTATATTTCTTTAAAATAAATGGGTGCTTTTTGGCAGCCCTTCCCTCTACAAGACGCCAGAAACTCTTCTGGACGCCGAAAAAAGCTCTCAAAGACACTCAGAAACTCCGGAAATGCGTTGGAGGGATTCTAGAGAGAAGTTTTAGAGAGAAGGGAGAGCTAGAAGCTTGTGGTGTGTGGAAATGAGGGGGGGGAGGCCCCTATTTATAGGTTTTCGCGCCTGACAGTGGCGAGACCGCCGTTCTCGTCTGACAGGGTCGAGACCATCGTCTCGCCCAACGAGACCACCGTCTCGTCCTGCGCGGAGGGCGAGACCACCGTCTCGCCATTCGCAGGTGGCGAGACCGCCGTCTGGGGAAGCGAGACCGCCGTCTCGGCATTCGCAGGTGGCGAGACCGCCGTCTCATCAAACGAGACGGCGGTCTCGCCACTTGCCTGAGGCAAGACGGCGGTCTCGATTTCGAGATGGCGGTCTCGTCCCAAAGAGGCGAGGAAACTTATTTTCGTACGGAAAATCCTTCCTATCCTAGTATGGGGGCCTAATAGTCTCTCCTAGTGGCTTTTTAGGCTTCATCCATCTTCGAATAGGAGGTCTTCTACTCTTTATTTGGAGGTCGGGAAAGATTTGGGGTCTACAACCATCGATTCATTCTGGTGGCTATCGACTACTTCACCAAGTGGGTAGAAGTTGCATCTTATGCACATGTGACTAAAAAGGTAGTAGTCACCTTTGTTAAGAAAAATATCATATGTCGATATGGCATCCCACATCGTCTTATTACTGATAATGGAACCAACTTGAATAACAAGATGATGGAGGAATTATGTCAAGATTTCAAAATTCAACACCATAATTCCTCTCCCTATCGGCCCAAAATGAATGGCGCAGTAGAAGCAGCCAATAAAAACATCAAGAAGATTTTTCAAAAGATGGTTAAAACCTATAAGGATTGGCATGAAATGTTGCCTTTTGCTCTTCATGGTTATCGAACGTCTATACGAACCTCAACAGGAGCTACTCCATTCTCCCTTGTATATGGAATGGAGGTTGTATTGCCAATAGAGGTCGAAATACCTTCCCTGCGAATTATAATGGAAGCAAAATTAACAGAAGCCGAATGGGTTCAAAGTCGATACGATCAATTAAACCTTATCGATGAAAAGCGACTGAACGCTATATGTCATGGACAAGCCTATCAAAAGAAGATCAAAAAGGCTTATGATAAAAAGGTCCACCCTCATACTTATCAAGAAGGGGATCTAGTGATAAAGAAATTGCTTGCAGCCCAGAAGGATAAAATTGGAAAATGGGCAGGAAATTATGAAGGACCCTTTGTGGTCAAACGAACTTTCTCAGGAGGGGCACTTATCCTCACTAATATGGATGGAGAGGAACTTCGACACCCGATCAATTCTGATGCAGTGAAGAAGTATTATGCTTGAAGACATTGCTCATGACCCGTCAGGAATGAAAACCCGCAAAGGGCATTCCTGGGCAAAAGATAGGGTCTATATCCCTCGCTAGGATACATCCTAGGCAAAAAGTAGAGGTAAAAAAAAAAACTAAGAGCAATGGTTACCTCAGTTGAAAACCGAAAGGCGGCTAAGGTAACATTCTTCCAGAAGCAAGTAGTCTGCATGGTCTTCACTCTGAGCTCAGACATATCAATTGAAGCAATTAGGAGAACCAGGGGGCAGATATCATGGACATGACTGTTTAAGCCTATACAGTATAGCCAACCCTGACCACCCATTCTTCTAAATACCTTTCGAAATCCTTCTGTAAAAGAAATAAAACTTTAGCTCATTTATCAATAAAATTCCTCTTCATTTCCTTTCTCTTGACCAAATATTATGGAAATGCCTCTGTATTGATAAATCATAAATATGCGCAAAGACTTATAATAAAAAAATCAAGCATGCATCTAAAAAGAGGAAGCATAAAAAAATAATAAGAAAATAATAAGTGCCTGCTAGGATATTCTTAGGTAAAAATTAGGGTAGCCTGCTAGATCGGAAACCCCAAAAGAACGGTCTAGGCAAAAGCCCCCTTGTAGACCCCTAATTTTGCCCGGCCTCTCAAAATAAAAGCTAGGGAAACTTCATACAGTTCACCCGACTTCATATCAAAGAAAAACCGAGAAAGACCTCCCGCAACAAACACGGAGTTCACTCATTCACACGATAAAGGACAAAGAAGACTTCCTATACAGAGATAAAACTCGCCCGACATTTCAAATAAAGGCCAAGAAGACTTCCTACATGAAGATAAAGCTTCAACGGACACATATCGGCATCAAGCGACGTCCAAAACGAGCAAGGAAAGCTTCCGGAGTCCCGAAACGCGCAAGCGCGGAACGAGGTTGAGACGGCCGTCCCAACCCCTTAAATCCGGTTGGGACGCGCGTCCCAAAGTTGGGACGGCCGTCCCAAACCCATTTTAAGTGGGACGGCCGTCCGGCCTTCCTGGGGGTCCCGCTACGTGTAAATTTGCCATTTGGGACGGCCATCCCGGTCCGGACGGCCGTCCCAGACCCGGACGGCCGTCCCAAAGTGTGCCAGCTGCGAAAAACTATAAATAGGAGGCTCATTTGCCACTTTTTCACACCACGAGACACTCCGAGAGCTACGAAACACTTTAGAGCACTTGTCTACTTCTCTCCTTCTCTCGAATGATCTTTCCGATTGCCTTAAAGAGGTAACAATCGGTTAAGGAATTATATTCGAGCATTCGATTCTTCTTTAAATTTTTAGTGGAGTCGATCTTGTATTGGTGAGGAGAGACTGTGTAGAGAGAGGGGTTGCCAAAACGCATCCTCACGGTTCGAGATTCTCAATATAAAGCTTGCTACGGAGGTTCTTTTCAATTCCCTTCTCTTTTATAGTTTTATTTATTGTTTTATTGTTTTATTTAGCTTTATTATGTCATGTAGAATAGGATCATGTAGATAGCTATTTTAATATCTCTTTTATTGCTTTATTTAACTTTATTCATCATTTTATGCATGCAACATAGAATAAAATCATGTAGATAGCCATTTAATATTATGTAATAAAATAGGGTAATCGCGTAATTTCTCGTAGTCTTTATTTAAATGAATTAATCTGTCATAGGGAACCCGAAAGGGCGTTGTGGGGTGCTAACACCTTCCCCACACGTAACTAACTCCCTTACCCAACTCCGGTTATAATGGCCAAGTGCGGTTTTTCTTAAAATCAACATTTTTTCCTTTTCCAATGTTTATGGTCAAAACATTGGTGGCGACTCCATAAGAACCCCTTTTCGAAAACCTTTTAAAACAATAACGCGAGTCTAAACCATCTTTTCGCGACCGCTCGCATAAACGTTTCGAGACGTCCCCCTCCGGACGTCGGAAAGGGACGAGCGGCGACAGATGGCGACTCACGTGGGAAGCTAGAGAGTTGATCCCATTTAGTGACGAGATAAATTCAAACTAAGTAATGATTTGAAATTACGCCTTTACCCTCACGTATGTTTTTACTTGTATGGCTTTAATAAGCTGCTGTATGATTATTTCTACAAATTGTTTGAAATATAAACTGCACACAAAAACCCTTGCACACAACAGTCCCTCTATACCCGGGGGCAAGAGTGAATATCTATAGGGAGAGGGTGGTAGATACGATCGGTTAGTTGGCACACGGGGCTACTGCCGTTGTCGGAAAACCACCAACTCAAGGTGATAACTTTCTTCTTTTGGTCTAAGGGTGTCGCCACGGAGTTCCGCGCATGACCCGAGGATCGAAAGATTGAGAGGTCCCTATAATGGGGGCACCTTGGGGACCTTTGGCACTGGTGAGAACGGTTTAGAACCACCCAAACCAAGCACGTTTCTGCGGAAAACCCTACCTCGTAATAGCGTGGCTCTGCTGGTGGATGTATGAATTGTGTGTGCATACGTTTGCTGCATTTGTATTGATGCATTAGCATAGGATAATCATACAACAAAAAAAAAATGAAAAAAACCTAAAAATCATAAAAATATATAATCAAATTAAAGTCATAAAAATACCTTATAAAAAAAATTTTCTTGACAAAGTCGTATCATTCATACCATATCATTCAATAAGTGGTAAAACCAAGAGAGAGAACCAATGCATTAAGAAAGGTATGCATAAACATCATCATAATAAAATCTCTCATACATAAACACATTCATCCTAGGACATATCTATTCCACACTAATCATTTAAAATAAAAGTTATAATAAGAATCTTTAAAATCATTTAGAAGGTGGCTGGTCTTCAGCTAGTCCTCACTCGTGCTCAAAAAGCCAAGAAGATGGAACAGCTAGAAGAACAAAACCGAAAGCTCACTGCGGAGCTTAATACGCTGAAAGAGCAAATGGCTCAAATGTTAGATATGATGCATCAACAAAATATTCATCGGGAGGGTCCTCAGAATGGACAAGCCTCTCACCAGGAAGAAGAAGAGGAACCTCGAGTGAGCATGATCCATCTAGCACAAGAGCGAGTACATATTCATGCTCCTGAAATATCAAAACAACAAATCATTGCTCTTGAAGAGAGGCTGAGAGCTATGGAAGGACATAACTTTGATATAAGAGAGGCGGCTGATATGTGCCTCGTTAAAGACATCCAATTCCCTAACAAGTTCAAAACTCCGGACTTCCCGAAATACATAGGGTTAACTTGTCCCAAAAACCATCTTACAATGTACTGCAGTAAGATGGCTGCATATGCTGATAATGAGAAACTCCTGATCCATTGCTTTCAGGAGAGTTTAGCTGAATCGGCCTTAAACTGGTATATGCAACTAGAAGGGGGCCAAATCCAAACATGGAGACACCTGGCAGATGCCTTTCTTCGTCGATATAAATACAATATAGATCTGACCCCTGAAAGAGCAGATCTACAACTACTAAGCAAGAAAAACGATGAATCTTTTAAAGCATATGCTCAAAGATGGAGGGAATTGGCAGCACAAGTGGAACCTCCTCTATCCGACAAGGAAACCACATCCATGTTCATCAATTCTTTAACTGGTCCCTATTATGACAAAATGATAGGGAACACATCAACACTCTTTGCGGATGTGGTCATTATAGGAGAAAGAGTAGAGCAAGGGCTAAAAAGCGGAAGAATTGCACAACATACTTCCTCTAATTCCTCTACTCCTGACGTTAAAAAGGTTTTGGCCAGAAGAAGGAAGGAAGCGTAAATGCCATCAACCTTGCTACTCCTTCTCCCTCTTCGCCACCAAGCTGGGCAATCACGCGAGACAAGAGAAGAAATTTACCCCCATTCCAACCTCTTATGGGAGTCTGTTGCCAAAACTATTAGAGGCCAAGCTCCTAACACGTATCCCTCCAAAGAAGAAAGATCCACCTTACCCAGGTTGGTACAAGCTCAACGAAAAATGTGATTACCACTCGGGCGCTCCTGGGCATTCCGTGGAAGATTGCATCAACTTAAAATATAGGGTTCAAGAATTGTTGAATGCGGGATGGATTACCTTTGACGCATCTACTCCAAAGGTGGACGACCAACCCTTATCGAAGCCTGATTAAAAGACGGGATAAGGGAGACCAGCAGATTAGGGCTCATCATTTTTACCATTTTTTGCAATAAACATAAAGAAATAATTCAAGCTTAGATGTATCTCTCGTGATCCTCGCCCTTGATCACGAGATTTCGATTAAAGTGGGCTTTATATATATTTCTCTTTTCATCAATACAATGAGGCATTTTCATAATATTCATATGCTTCTCATTCTTTTCTCTCTCATTCCAAAATAATTGAATAACATCTACACCCAAATATATACCATATAAATAGTCATGTACGTGATTGAAAACTCTCTGCGGGATCTAAAAGCCGAAGGCGAATGGACTAAGTCGAGACAGTGAGGAGGGGACCATTTCCCAGGACATGCAAAGACTATTGAAAAAATAAGCTCAATGGATATAGCCCGGGACGAGGGCTTGGAAAGGATGCTCAAGGAATAAGAGAGCCACCAGATTTTAAGGATAACCCTTTAAAGAACAACCCTACAAAAGAACAAGTTACACGATGAAAAGGGAAGTCTCCCCTCAGTACCTTAAAAAGACGATCTCCTAGAAAAGGAGGGATATTAGCATCAAGGGCAGCATTAGTCATTAGATGTCCTTCTTCAGATTTTAAGGGACGTAAACCCAATGACTTGTTAGAGATCACTCCTCGGGGTAGGCCAGAACCCCAGAGCATCTTTAGGGCACGCATTTCCCTTTGAATTACAAAAGAATGCTATTCTTACTATACTGCTTCTCTTCTAGCTAAACATTTCTATACCCCATTAAATAACCAATGTTTAGACAAACGTTTTGTTCCAAAATGCGTCAAAATGCCATAGACAAAATGAAGCCAAAGTTAACATGATTGATTAGCTAGAGACACAAATAAGAAAATCGTGTTTCGACAATGTTTGAGAAAAGAAATTATTATTAAAAGAAGCCCGTCAAGGTCAAAGACCAAGACAAAAAGATAAAAGGGCAAAATCCTAGGCAAACTAGGAAAGTTGATCGATCACAAATAGGCGGTTGATGACGCCACATCATTAAAACAAAACGTTTGTTTAAACTAGCCTAAACACCGACCAACCTTGGCTAGCCATTCTTACAAAAACTATTATTTCAAAAAAAAAAAAAAAAAAAAATCCCACTAAAACACAAGCCTTTGCAATAAATCCCTTTTCTTTCTCTTCTCTTGACCATTCATTGTAAAGCATTCAAGTAATTGACTGGGAAATGTGGAAATATAGTGATCAATAGGAGGATTGAAATCCCTAAGGAAAGGAAGAGGGGCATTGACATGACAATTGCTCTACATTCAAAAGAATTACTCTTCGGTTACTGACAAAGATCCGAGACGGAAAATCGGTACTGACTAATCATGTTGACAAAAGCACATGATGATGGAATTCAACTTAACAGTAGTTGAATGGGTTCAAAGCCGATATGACCGACTAAACCTTATTGAAGAAGAACAGTTGAATATGATATGTCATGGACAAGCCTATCAAAGGAAAAGAAAAAAGGCTTACAAAAAGGTCAACCCTCATATTTACCATAAGAAGGACTTAATGGTAAATAAGTTGCTTCCAGATCCAGAATAATAAAATTGGAAAATGGGCGGTGAACTATGAAGGACCC
This sequence comes from Sphenostylis stenocarpa, assembly GCA_963425845.1. Taxonomy (NCBI): domain Eukaryota; kingdom Viridiplantae; phylum Streptophyta; class Magnoliopsida; order Fabales; family Fabaceae; genus Sphenostylis; species Sphenostylis stenocarpa. Next base: position 31,706,984 of record OY731402.1, on the reverse strand, counting down.
CTTGTGGTCAAATGAGCTTTCTCGGAAGGGGCTCTTATCCTCGTTAGTATGGATGGAAAAGAAGCTGTGACACCTAATCAACTCCGGTACGATGAAGAAGTATTATGCTTGAAGACATTGCTCAAGACCCGTCGAGAATGAAAATCCGCAAAGGACATTCTTGGGCAAAAGATAGGGTCCATATTCCTCGCTAGGATACGTCCTAGGCAAAAAGAAGAGGTAAAAAATAAAAGTATATAAAAAAAACTAACTAAGAGCAATGGTTACTTTAGTCGAAAACCGAAAGGCGGCTAAGGTAACATTCTTCCGAAGCAAGCGATCCGCATGATCTTCACTCGAGCTCGGGCATCTCAAGCTGAAGCAATTAGGAGAACCAGGGAGCGAGATATCATAGACATGATCTGTATAAGCCTAAACGAGTACGACCAACCACGACCACCCATTCTTCTAAATACCTTTTGAAATCCTTCTATAAAAGAAATAAAACTTTTGCTCATTTATCAATAAAATTCCCTTTCATTTCCTTTCTCTTGACCAAATATTATGGAAATGCCTCTTTATTGATAAATCATAAATATGCGCAAAGACTTTTTCTTAGGTAAAAACTAGGGTAGCCTGCTAGATCGGAAGCCCCCTAAGATATTCTAGGCAAAAATTAAGGCAGCCCGCTAGATTGAAAACCCGTAAAGGGCGATCTAGGCAAAAGATAGGGCTAAAAACAAGAGATGGATAAAAAGAGAAGCCCATCATCATGATCATAGATAGGAGCCCATCGGCGTATTCATGAGAAGCCAACGGGAGAAGGCCGAGTTACTTTCTAAATGCATCAAAAATAAATAAACATTAGATTGCATTTAGGACATCCACACACAAAATAGTTGCATAATACGACTTTGTCAAAATTAAGAAAAAATAATTTTCTTCAAACAAGAATATTAAACATGCATATAAGGAGGCTAGTCTCCATACTCGTGATTGAAAACAGGAGGCGCCAGAATCTAGTCTCCATATGAAAATCAAAATCGCAAAAGACAAAACCAAAAACCATTTCAGCGAGAATAAGGAGCTTCAAAGAGACTAGCTCCAACCATCTACAACAATAAAAGAAGGTACATCAAAAACGGAAAAGAGCCAACGGAAAGACTTGATGATCCCCAAGCGGACCCTTGCCTACTCCGGAGGTAAAGCAAAAATTACTTCATGACTCATCCTCATCATCATATGAGTCGTTGACCATAATCATTTGAAGCCTCAATCAACATCTTTCCATCCCAAAAGAAGGAAGTCATCAAAATAGAAAAGCTAACAGAAAGGCTCAATTATCCCCAAGAGGATCCTTGTCTACTCTAGAGGCAAGACAAAAAGATTACCTCACGACTCGAAGACATCACTGCGTGAGTCATCAAGCACACTCATTAGAGAGTCGCCGCCTCAAGGAGTCCATAAAAAAAAAAAAAAAAAAAAAAAAAAAAAACGAGTTAAAATCCCCTACATCACTAGGGGGCAACAAAAAGAAGGAAGAGAAAAGCCTTTCATCCTCTAACAAAGGCCACTTGCAAGCAAAGAGCCGATATCCCCAAGAAACGGGAAATCAACCTATAAGAGGTAATACAAGCAAAGCTTTCAAGAAACATCTACCTACTCGGAGGTATTATCAAGAACAAATATCCTCAAGTAGAACATCGGCCTATTCGGAGGCGAACAACAAGTAAAAAGCCTTCACCACTATCGAAGCACCCGCCTAATCAAGAGGCACAATCAAAAATCAACAAATCCCCGAGTGGATTCCCGCCTAATCAAGAGGCACAACAAAATCCCCAAGTGGATCTTCGCCTAATCAAGAGGCACAATCAATGAGAGAATTCAAAATCCCCAAAGGATTCCCGCCTAAAAAGAGGCAATCGACAGAATCCCGACCAATACCGGATGGTTAACAAGAAAAGCCAAAATACAGCAATCCCTGGTAAAACCGAGATGACTAAAACAGAAAAGTCAAAAAGAAAAATCAATTACTCCCCGGAGGCGCATGATCGAGACAATAAGCCGCCAACACATATCCAAAAACCGGGTGAGGGTTTGTACTCATCAAAAGATTGACCGCCAAAAAGAGAATCCTAAGAGCCTTGCAAAACGAGGCTCGTCGGAGAGTTTAGCAAACGCGAACTCAAACATAGTGGGGGAAAGTACCCACAAAAATCTAGCAAATACGAGACTCAAACCGGGTAGGGGTTTGTACTCACAAGAGCCTTACAAAAGAAGGTTCGAATCGGATGAGGGTTCATTCTCATCAAACCGGATAGGGGTTGGTACCTATCAAAACTATTCATCATCCGAAGGATCGGCTACCTCTCCAAAGGAGCATCCTGCAAAACGAAGGATCGGCTACTTCTCCAAAGGAGCATCCTGCAGACCAAAGGATTGGCTACCTCTCCAAAGGAGCATCCTGCACACCGAAGGATCGGCTACTTCTCCAAAGGAGCATCCTCCAAACCAGAAGGATTGGCTACCTCACCAAAGGAGCATCCTCGCACACCGAAGGATCGGCTACCTCACCAAAGGAGCATCCTGCGAGACCAAAGGATCGGCTACCTCACCAAAGGAGCATCCCGCACACCAAAGGATCGGCTACCTCACAAAAGGAGCATCCTGCGCACCGAAGGATCGGCTACCTCACCAAAGGAGCATCCTGCACACCGAAGGATCGGCTACCTCTCCAAAGGAGCATCCCGCACACCGAAGGATCGGCTACCTCACCAAAGGAGCATCCCGCACACCGAAGGATCGGTTACCTCTCCAAAGGAGCATCCCGCACACCAAAGGATCGGCTACCTCACAAAAGGAGCATCCCGCACACCGAAGGATCGGCTACCTCTCCAAAGGAGCATCCCGCACACCGAAGGATCGGCTACCTCACCAAAGGAGCATCACGCACACCGAAGGATCGGCTACCTCACCAAAGGAGCATCCCGCACACCGAAGGATCGGCTACCTCACCAAAGGAGCATCCCGCACACCGAAGGATCGGCTACCTCACCAAAGGAGCATCACGTACACCGAAGGATCGGCCACCACATCGAAGGAGCATCCCAAAACTACAAAATTCATACTCATCAACCACGGGATCGGCTACCGCATCGAAGGAGCATCCCGAGGTTCACATTCATTATCCAGGGGTCGCCTACCGCATCAAAGGAGCACCCTAAGGGAAAAATCTTCATTCACTAGCCAAAGGGTCGACTACCAGTATCAAAGGAGCATCCTGAAGCTTCACACATATCGATCGAAGGATCGGCCTCCCTAGCAAGGAAGCATCCCGAAGACAACAACACAAAATATTTATCATCCGAAGGATCAGCAAAGAGCGAGCATCCGAAGGATGACCGAGGCAAAAGGGTTAACTCCTTCCCCTACCAACTAATTTTATCGACATATCCAGTAGACCAATTAGCTAGGCGAGGTGAAGGGGGGCAGCTGTAGACCCCTAATTTTGCCGGCCTCTCAAAATAAAAGCTAGGGAAACTTCATACGGTTCACCCGGCTTCATATCAAAGAAAAACCGAGAAAGACCTCCCGCAACAAACACGGAGTTCACTCATTCACACGATAAAGGACAAAGAAGACTTCCTATACGAGAGATAAAACTCGCCCGACATTTCAAATAAAGGCCAAGAAGACTTCCTACATGAAGATAAAGCTTCAACGGACACATATCGGCATCAGCCGACGTCCAAAACAGGCAAGGAAAGCTTCCGGAGTCCGAAACGCGCAAGCTGGCCGGAACAGGTTGAGACGGCCGTCCCGGTTGGGACGGCCGTCCCAACCCCTTAAATCCAGTTGGGACGCGCGTCCCAAAGTTGGGACGGCCGTCCCAAACCCATTTTAAGTGGGACGGCCGTCCCGGCCTTCTGGGGTCCCGCTCCGTGTAAATTTGCCATTTGGGACGACCATCCCGGTCCGGACGGCCGTCCCAGACCCGGACGGCCGTCCCAAAGTGCGCCAGCTGCGAAAAACTATAAATAGGAGGCTCATTTGCCACTTTTTCACACCACGGACACTCCGAGAGCTCGAAACACTTTAGAGCACTTGTCTACTTCTCTCCTTCTCTCGAATGATCTTTCCGATTGCCTTAAAGAGGTAACAATCGGTTAAGGAATTATATTCAGGCATTCGATTCTTCTTTAAATTTTTAGTGGAGTCGATCTTGTATTGGTGAGGAGAGACGTGTAGAGAGAGGGGTTGCCAAAACGCATCCTCACGGTTCGAGATTCTCAATATAAAGCTTGCTACGGAGGTTCTTTTCAATTCCCTTCTCTTTTATAGTTTTATTTATTGTTTTATTGTTTTATTTAGCTTTATTATGTCATGTAGAATAGGATCATGTAGATAGCTATTTTAATATCTCTTTTATTGCTTTATTTAACTTTATTCATCATTTTATGCATGCAACATAGAATAAAATCATGTAGATAGCCATTTAATATTATGTAATAAAATAGGGTAATCGCGTAATTTCTCGTAGTCTTTATTTAAATGAATTAATCTGTCATAGGGAACCCGAAAGGGGCGTTGTGGGGTGCTAACACCTTCCCCACACGTAACTAACTCCCTTACCCAACTCTGGTTATAATGGCCAAGTGCGGTTTTTCTTAAAATCAACATTTTTTCCTTTTCCAATGTTTATGGTCAAAACATTGGTGGCGACTCCATAAGAACCCCTTTTCGAAAACCTTTTAAAACAATAACGCGAGTCTAAACCATCTTTTCGCGACCGCTCGCATAAACGTTTCGAGACGTCCCCCTCCGGACGTCGGAAAGGGACGGCGGCGACACCCCTAAGATGTTCTAGGCAAAAATTAAGGCAGCCCGCTAGATCGAAAACCCGTAAAGGGCGGTCTAGGAAAAAGATAGGGCCAAAACCAAGAGATGAATAAAAGAGGAGCCCATTATCATGGTCATAAAGGAGGAGTCCATCGGCATATTCATAAGAAGCTAACTGGAGAAGGCCAGTTAATTTCTAAATGCATCAAAAATAAATAAACAAATAGATTGCATTTAGGACATCCACACACAAAGTAGTTGCATAATACGACTTTGCCAAAATCAAGAAAAATAATTCTCTTCAAATAAGAATAATAAACATGCATATAAGGAGGCTAGTCTCCATACTTGTGATTGAAAACAAGAGGCACCAGAATCCAGTCTCCATATGAAAATCAAAATCGCAAAAGGCGAAATCAAAACTATTTCAGCAGGATAAGAAGCTTCGAGGAAAATAGCTTTAACCTTCTATCCCAATAAAAGAAGGTGCACCAGAAAAAGGCCAACGGAAAGGCTCGATCATCCCCAAGCGGATCCTTGCCTACTCCAAAGGCAAAACAAAAATTACTTCGCGACTCAACATCACCACATGAGTCGTCAAACAGAGTCACTTAAAAGATCCGATCACCATCCTTCCATCCAAGAAAGAAGGAAGCCATCAAAATAGAAAAAGCCAACGGAAAGGCTTGATCATCCCCAAGAGGATCCTTGCCTACTCCAGAGGCAAAACAAAAAAGATTACCTCATGGCTCAGCAGCATCACCACATGAGTCATCAAGCACACTCATGCAAGAGTCTCCGCTTCATTCCCCAAAGGAGAATAAGGACTACACAAGAGTCCATCAAAGAAAATACGGAGATAAATCTTCCATATAACCAGGGGGCAATAAAAAGAAACAAAAGAAAAACTTTCATTCCCCAATAGAGGCCACAACGAAAAAGGGCCAAATAAAAATCTCCAAGTAGAAGCATATCAAGAAAAGTCTACAAAAAGACAAAAAGAAGAAAAATCTCTTCATCCGACTCAAAAAGGAGCTTCACAAGACCGAGGAGCCAAGACTCCATCATCATAAAAAATCAAATCAAGGATTAGATCCCCCAAGAAAAGAAAAATTCCCCGGGGATCGCTAAAAAGAAAAGAGAAAAAAATATATATTTTCAACCAAAGAAAAAACCAATGTGCATAAAAGGCGCACATATGTAAAAGCCAAATCGTGAAAAGAGATACAAATCGCGAGAAAAAGATAAAAATCCATTCCCCAGCACGAATAAGAGCATAGGCAAAGCCAGCTCAAAACAAAGGAGTCAAAAACTCCATCCGTCCCTAGGGGGCAATTCAAAATAGATCTCCGAAAAAACGATCAAATCCCTGGTGGATCACCAAAAAGAAAAATCCCCAGCAAGCCTACCAGCAAAAGGCAAAATAAAAAATTCATATCCTCAGGGAGTTAATCGCCTATAACACCCAATATGAATATCCCCAGTGAAAGGCAAAACCTTCACTCCCAAGAATGCCTATGCCTACTCAAAGGCCAGCAAAGAGCTGATATCCCCAAGAAACGGGAAATCAACCTATGCAAGAGGCAATACAAGCGTAAAGCTTTCAAAAAGCATCTGCCTACTCAGAGGTATTATCAAGAACAAATATCCTCAAGTAGAACATCAGCCTATTCAGAGGCGAAAAATAACAAGTAAAAAGCCTTCACCACTATTGAAGCATCTGCCTAAAAACAAGAGGCACAAATCAACAAATCCCCAGGAGACTCCTGCCTAAAATAAGAGGCAACCAACAGGAAATCCCCGGCAAAGCCGGATGGCTAAAAGAAAAGCCAAAAACAAAGAATCCTCGGTAAAACCGGATGACTAACAGAAAAGTCAAAAAGAAAGATCAATCACTCCCTACGAATAGGCGCATGATCAGAAACAGTAAGCCGCCAACACATCTTCATAAACAGAAGACCATAGGATTGACTATCAAAAAGTGCATCTTAAGAGCCTTGCAGAACGGGGCTCGTTCAGAGCCTTGCAGAACGGGGTTCGTACCGGGTGGGGCTAGGTACCCATCGAGCCTTGCGGAACGGGGTTCGTGCCGGGTGGGGGTAGGTACCCATCGAGCCTTGCGGAACGGGGTTCGTACCGGGTGGGGGTAGGTACCCATCGAGCCTTGCGGAACGGGGTTCGTACCGAGTGGGGGTAGGTACCCATCGAGCCTTGCGGAACGGGGTTCGTGCCGGGTGGGGGTAGGTACCCATCGAGCCTTGCGGAACGGGGTTCGTACCGGGTGGGGGTAGGTACCCATCGAGCCTTGCGGAACGGGGTTCGTACCGAGTGGGGGTAGGTACCCATCGGAGCCTTGCGGAACGGGGTTCGTACCGGGTGAGGGTAGGTACCCATCGGAGCCTTGCGGAACGGGGTTCGTACCGGGTGAGGGTAGGTACCCATCGAGCCTTACGGAACGGGGTTCGTACCGGGTGGGGGTAGGTACCCATCAGAGCCTTGCAGAACGGGGTTCGTACCGGGTGGGGGTAGGTACCCACCAGAACCTTATAAAAGAAGGTTTATACCGGATGAGGGTAGGTACTCATCAAAATCTAGTAAAATGCAGATTTGTACCAGGTGGGGGTAGGTACCCACTAGAGCCTTATAAAATAAGGTTTATACCAGATGAGGGTAAGTACTCATCAGAATCTAGCCAAATGCAGATTCGTACCAGGTGGGGGTAGGCACCCACCAGAGCCTTATAAAATAAGGTTTATACCGGATGAGGGTAGGTACTCATCAGAATCTAGGAAATTGCAGATTCGTACCAGGTGGGGGTAGGTACCCACCGAGCCTTATAAAATAAGGTTTATACCGGATGAGGGTAAGTACTCATCGGAATCTAGCCAAATGCGGATTCGTACTAGGTGGGGGTAGGCACCCACCAGAGCCTTATAAAATAAGGTTTATACCGGATGAGGGTAGGTACTCATCAGAATCTAGCAAAATGCGGATTCGTACCGGGTGGGGGTAGGTACCCACCGAGCCTTATAAAATAAGGTTTATACCGGATGAGGGTAGGTACTCATCGAGAATCTAGCAAAACACGATTCGTACCGGGTGGGTGTAGGTACCCACGAGCCTTATAAAATAAGGTTTATCTTTGGATGAGGGTAGATACTCATCAGAATCTAGCAAAACGCAGATTCGTACCAAGTGGGGGTAGGTACCCACCAGAGCCTTATAAAATAAGGTTTGTACCGGATGAGGGTAGGTACTCATCAAAACTTTGCAGAATGCATTAGGTGGAGTAAAATACTCACTAGAGCATTACAAAAAATGGGTTGCAAATACCTTGCTTCTATTAGAGGATAGTTCAAGTGTTGAGCACCTTGGAAGTAAGTACCCATAGGAGTTTAGCAAAATGCGAACTCATACCAGGTGAGGGTAGGTACTCACCAAAGCCTTGCAAAACAAGGTTCATACCTAGTGGGGGTAGGTACCCACAAGAGTCTAGTGAAATGCAGACTCATACCAGGTGAGGGTAAGTACTCACCAGAGCCTTATAAAGTAAGGCTCAAACCAGATAGGGGTTGGTACCTATCAAAAATACTTATCATCCGGAGGATCAGCAAAGAAGCATCTGAAGGATAACCGGGCAAAAGGGTTAACTCCTTCCCCTACCAACTAATTTTGTCGGCATATTAAGCCAACAAATTAGCCAGGCAGGTGAAGGGGGGGCAGCTGTAGACCCCTAATTTTGCTCGGTCTCTCAATAAAGGCTAAGGAGACTTCCTATAAAAGATAAAGCTCACCTGGCATCTCAATAAAAGGCCAAAGAGGACTTCCCATATGAAGATAAAGCTTCAACGGGCGTCTATCGGCATCAACCGACGTCCGAATAAAGAAAGGAAAGCTTTCCGGGGGTCCCAAAACACAAAGGCTGGCCAAAACAAGTTGAGACAGTCGTCCCAAATGTGAGACGACCGTCCCAAGCTACCCTGGCCAAGTGGGACGCCCGTCCCAAGTGAAACTGCCCGTCCCACACTTCAAGGGGTGGACCCAAAGGTAAAAAATTCAAGTGGGACGGCCGTCCCAACCCAGACGGTCGTCCCAACCCAGACGGCCGTCCCAACCCAGACGGTCGTCCCAACCCAGACGGCCGTCCCAACCCAGATGGTCATCCCAAATTGCCAGGCTGCGAAAAACTATAAATAGGAGGCTCATTTGCCATTGTTTCAGAGCCCAGACAATTTCTAGTACTTGTCTTCTCTTCCTACTTCGAATGAACTATCTGATTGCCTTAAGAAGGTAACAATCAGTTAAGGAATTATATTCCGGCATTCGATTCTTCTGTAAAAATTTAGTCGAGTCGGTATTGTATTCAGAGAGGAGAGTCTTTGTAGAGTGAGGGATTGCCAAAACACATCCTCACGATTAAAGATTCGCAATACAAAGCTTGCTACGGAGGTTCTTTTCACTTCTCTTCTCTTTTACTGCTTTATTTATTGCTTTATGTATGCAATATAAAATAAAATCATGTAGATAGCCATTTCTTAAATATTATGCAATAAAATAGGGTAATCGCGTAATTTCTTATAATCTTCACTTAAATGAATTAATCCGTCATAGGGAACCCGAAAGGGGCGTCGTGGGGGTGCTAACACCTTCCCCACACGTAACTAACTCCCTTACCTAACTCTGGTTATAATGGCCAAGTTTGGTTTTTATTAAAATCAACGCCTTTTTATCCTTTTCCAATGTTTATGGTCAAAACATTGGTGGCGACTCCATAAGAACCCCTTTTCGAAAACCTTGCTTTTATTAGAGGATAGTTCAGTTGTTGAGCACCTCGGAAGCAATGAACACATTTTAACAAAAAACGCGAGTCTAAACCATCTTTTCGCGACCGCTCGCATAAACGTTCGAGATGTCCCTAGACGTCGGAACGAACGGCGGCGACAGTCTCTTTCACGAAGTAATTGACCATATTGAGCTAATCCATCTCTTTCTTTATCATGTAGCTCATCCAGGTTTTCTCTGTATCTTTCAGCAGTTTCCCACCAGTTTTGTGCTTCTGACCGAGTTTCTGCTAGGTCATCTTGTATTAACTTCATCATTTTTTCCTGTTCTGCAAGCGCACTCTCAAGATATGTTATTTCGTCATTCATGTCCCGGAATAGACTATCTTGTTCAAGCCTCGGAATTTTCAATGCTTGTTTAGTCTCTTCTTGATAATCATCACAATCACTCTTAAGGTGCTCTATTTCATGGTCCTTCTTTTTACATTGCCTTTTTAAACCATCTATTATAAGGGTTGCTTCTTGCTCTTTTTCTTTGAAAGCCCTTAACTGAGCTTCCATTACTTCTACCCTTTTATTTAGGGCATTGACCTGCAATTGTAGCTCTTCATTAACTAATGTTGTAGAGAATGTAGCAGATGGTTGGGGTAACCTTCTACTTTTCCTCCATTCCTCATATTCATGGGACGTAGATACCTGAACCTTTCCAAGTTCTTTATCTCCTATATAGACTGGTCTTTCCCATGCCTTCCGGACAGCAGATACTTCTTCAAAGCTATGGGAGTAATGGCATAGACTCAGCCTTCTGAGCTCTTCTTGAGTTGGCACAGTCTGGGTTCTCATGAGTTGTCTCATAGCCATCTAGCGAGAGTAAGCTATGCAACCCCTGAGGCCTAGTAATGGTATGCTCAGGTAATCTCCACATCGTATAAGAACATAATCGGGTCGGAACCAAGGGAAAACCCATGATACATGCTCTATTTTCCAGTTTTCTAACTCGGTTTTCCATTCTAAAGCTTGATGATGTTGAAGAGGGATTTTCGAAAAACTACTTAAAGGATCAGGGAATATGCCCATGTAGCTTGAAGCATAGAAATGAGTAATGCCCCATACATATAGTAATGAAGTAAAACATCTAAGTGTTTTCCCCTGTTTCTGTTGACAAAAATCTACTGAAATCAGGGTATCGGCAAGAATTGCAGGTATAGGACTCTTAAAGTATACATCCCAGGCAAAGAATGCATCTATTGCAGCATGATCCACAACATTCACATGAAATGGGAATAATATGATTCCGAACATTACCAATGCTAGAATTTTGTTGAAGGTTGACCAATCTTTCTTTTCAGCCAAAGAGATTAAGTGGTCTTCTATTATTGACATTTTCCAACCTTGGATGTTCCCTTTTCCCTCTAGGATGGATTGGTGAGGAGGCAATCGTATGATAGTAGCAACCTTACTCACGACAACATATACTCCTTAGCAGATATAGACCTCGACTGACTGAGGCCATCTAACCATGAGTTCATATTCTTCTAAGGTTGGTACTAAATCGAACTACGAAAACTCAAAGCAGTGCAGGTCGGGATTCTAGAAGTGGACCAATGCTCTAACAAAGATAGGATCGATGCTGATTTTTAGGAGGTCAAGAATCCTTCCATAAGATTTCTCAAAATTAGCACTGACCTCCGGCGGCATATATGTACACAACTGCCTTAACTTCTCTACACGGCATAGAAGGATTTCCACTTTCTTTAACTGTCTATTACTGGATCCCTCCATTATCTAAAAGAAATGAAAATGCATGATATGAGGATGAGTCCTTGTGAATGCATGCGTGCAAGTGTTTGTTTTTCTAAGTATTATCATGTTTTATTCCTAATATGATACATGATAGTGCTTGGTTTTTTCTTAAAAAGAAAACTATCTATATGAATGTTTATGGATTTTGATGAAGAGAGTCATATTTTCTTCTCTTATTATTTTTATGAACAAATGTTGTATGAATCATGAAACTTTTGTCAAAAATCTTTTTATTATAAAAAGGTTTTTTATGGTTTTAATCATTTTTTTATATTTTTTATGACCCTTTATCTCTTACATCGGTCAACGTGGTTACTTAGCTTACAAAGAACCTAAAACCAGGCTAACTTAACTGAAGACTATCCGAGATAAAGTTGGTTTATTCTTATCACTTTTATGGTTTTTTGGATTTTTACTATTTTTGTCTGTTGTATGATTACCTTATGCCAATGCATCAATACAAATGCAGCAAATGAATGCACCCACAATTCATTCATCCACGACCAGAGCCATGCTAATTTCGAGGTGGGGTTTTCCTGCAGAAATGTGCTTGGTTAAGGCGGTTCTAAACTGTTCTCACCAAGGCCAAAGTTCCCCAAGGTGCCCCCATTATAGGGACCTCTCAATCTCTCAGTCCTCGGGTCATGCACGGAACTCCGTGTCGACATCCTTGGACCAAAAGAAGAGAGTTATCACCTTGAGTTGGTGGTTTTCCGACAACGGTTGTAGCCCCGTGTGCCAACAAGCCAGTCGTATCTGCCACCCACTCCCTATAGGTATTCACTCTTGCCCCCAGGTAAAGAGGGATTGTAGTGTGCAAGGGTTTTTGTGTACAGTTTATATTTCAGACAATTTGCAGAAAATAATCATACAACATTTATTAAAGCCATACAATAAAACATACAATGGAGGGTAAATGTGTAATTTCAAATCTTTACTTAGTTTGAATTTATCCGTCACTAAATGGGATCAACTCTCTAGCTTCCCTAGTGGAGTCGCCATCTGTCGCCGCCGTCCGTTCTGACGTCTAGGGACACCTCGAACGTTTATGCGAGCAGTCGCGAAAAGATGGTTTAGACTCGCATTTTATTTTAAAATGTGTTCATTGCTTCCGAGGTGCTCAACAACTGAACTATCCTCTAATAAAAGCAAGGTTTTCGCAAAAAGGATTCTTATGGAGTCGCCACCAATGTTTTGACCATAAACATTGGAAAAGGATAAAAAGGTGTTGATTTTAAGAAAAAATCAAACTTGGCCATTATAACCAGAGTTGGGTAAGGGAGTTAGTTACGTGTGGGGAAGGTGTTAGCACCCCACAACGCCCCTTTCAGGTTCCCTATGACGGATTAATTCATTAAGTAAAGATTATGAGAAATTACGCTATTACCCTATTTTATTTATACAATATTTTAAAAATGGCTATATACATGATTTTATTTTCTATTGCATACATAAAGCAATAAATAAAGCAATAAAGGAGAAGATAAGTGAAAAGAACCTCCGTAGCAAGCTTTGTATTGGAAATCTTTAACTGTGAGGATGCGTTTTGGCAATCCCCCGCTCTACAAAGACTCTCCTCCCCGAATACAAGATCGACTCTACTAAAATTTTAAGAAGAATAAAATGCTGGAAGAATATTCCTTAACCGATTGTTACCTTTTTAGGCAATCGGAGAGTTCATTCAAAAGAGGGAGAGAAGACAAGTGTCTGGAGTGTCTAAAATGCTCAAATGAGTTTCTTATTTATAGTTTTCGCAACCTAGCAGCTCGGGACGGTCGTCTGGGGTGCAAAAAACAGGGTCGCCCGGGAAGCTTTCCTTTCTTTATTCGGAAGTCGATTGATGCCGATAGACGTCCACCGAAGATTTATCTTCAGATAGAAAGTCTTCTTAGCCTTTATTGAGTGGCCAGACAAAATTAGGGGTCTACAATGATTGCCAAGTCCAGAAATGAGGTGGACCATATTCAATATCTTAAGAAGTTGTTTGATCGACTTTGAAAGTATCAGCTTAAACTGAACCCAACAAAATGTACTTTCGGAGTACGGTCAGGCAAACTCCTAGGGTTCATAGTCAGCCAAAAGGAAATCGAGGTAGACCCTGACAAAACAAAGGAAATTCTGGAAATTCCCCCACCAAGAACTATATTGCCAGGTTCATTGCATAAATAACAAACAAATGTATACCCATCTTCAAGTTGTTGCGTAAAAACCAACCAACGGTGTGGAATGAAGAATGTCAACAAGCGTTCGATAAGATCAAGATGTGTTTAACCAACCCACCGATATTGGTGTCACCCATTAAAGGAAAACCTCTGATCTTATATTTATCGGTACTCGAAAAATCCATGCGATGTGTGCTTGGTCAACAAGATTAAACAGGGAAAAAGGAACGAGCCATATATTATCTCAGTAAAAGGTTCCTAGACTATGAGACCCGCTATACACCATTTGAAAAGACATGTTGTGCATTGGTGTGGGCAACTCAACGTCTCCGACAATACATGGCTCGACATATACGACATGGTTGGTCTCCAAAATGGACCCAATCAAGTACCTCTTCGAAAATCCCATATTGACCGAAAGAATAGCTAGGTGGCATGTGCTACTCTCATAATTCAATATCATTCATGTCACCCAGAAAGCTATTAAAGGTAGTCCCCTAGCAGACTATCTAGCACATGGATTGACAAATGAGTATCAATCCCTGCAAGACGACTTTCCCGATGAACATATCATGCACATTGAACACAAAGAGACCAAATAAGATGCATGGACATGGGATCAGAGCCATTTTGATATCCCCATAAAAGAAATATATCCCGGTAACGGCCAGGTTAAATTTTGACGGTACAAATAATATGGCAGAATACAAAGCCTGTGCATTGGGAATCCAAGCAGCTCTAGATCATGGGGTGACCAAACTCAGAGTTTTCAACGATTCATCCCTTGTCATCTATCAACTCAAGGGTGAATGGGAAACCCAAAATTCTAAATTAATCCCATATCTAGAGCATATTCGCAATTTGATGTCAAGGCTAGAAAGTGCCACTTTTAAATATATCCCTCGGGAAGACAATCAATTTGTAGACGCTCTCGCTACTTTATCATTCATGTTCTCTTTGGATCAAGAGCATGAGATGCCAACTTTTCAAATCAAGTTGCATGATAAACAAGCTTTTTGCATGATAGTAAATAACGAGTAAGAAAAAAACCCCTGGTATCACGACATTAAGCGATACCTTGCGAAGGGTGAATGTCTCGAAGGAATCAGTGATAATGACAAAAGGATCATCCGGAAGAGGGCCACAGGGTTTGCACTGATTGGAGAAATCCTCTATAAAAAGAATTCCGACTCCACTCTATTAAGGTGTGTGGATCATGAGCAGGCTCAAAATCTAATAAAGGAAATTCATAAAGGAGCTTTCGGGACCCATGCACCGGTGCATGTCATGGTAAAGAAGATCCTAAGGGCAAGGTATTTCTGGTCCACAATGGAAGGCAACTGTCGCTAATACGCTACAAGATGTCACAAGTACCAAGTCTATGTCGATAATGTTCACGTTTCGCCCGCATCTCTCAACATCTTGGCTACGCCATGGCCATTCTCCATGTGGGGCATGGACGTCATCGGACCCATCAAACCCAAAGCCTCTAATGGTCACCGTTATATCTTGATGGCCATTGACTATTTTACTAAATGGGTAGAGGCGGCATCATACGCACACGTGACTAGGAAAATGGTAACCACCTTTATCAAGAGGAATATTCTATGTCGGTATGGTATCCCTCATCGGCTCATTACTGACAACGAGACTAATCTAAACAACAAGATGATGGAAGAATTATGCCAAGATTTCAAGATTCAACATCACAATTGTCGTCGCCGTCAAAACGAGGCGGTCGGAGCGACGCGATGGTTCTGACTTTCCAATTTTTGCATTTTTATTGGTGTGGTTACAACGCCTTTCGGTTGTCCGATAACCGGGCTGAACCTAGGGGCGAGGTTTTCAAAAAGGTGCTCTTGGATTGTCCGATAATTGGGCTAACCCAAGAACTAATTTTGAAGGGTTCTTCTGGAGTAGCCACCGATGTTTTTACCAGAAACATCAGAAAAGGAGTGAAAAGGCGTTGGTTTTCGAAAAACGAACTTTGGTCATTAGAACCAGAGTTGGGTAAGGGAGTTAGTTACGTGTAAGGGAAGTGTTAGTTCCCTTACGACGCCCCTTTCGGGTTCCCTATGATAATCCAACTATTTAAATAAGTAAACCGGTGAAAATACGCTTTTACCCTTTATTTACGGAATATAAAGTTACAACTACATGGCCCTAATATCTACTGTGCAATTTAAAGATAAAGTAGTAAAGAGAGAGAGAGAGTGTAGAAACCTCCGAGGCAAGCTTTATATTAATCTCTTGAAAATTGGGGTGCCTTTTGGCAGCCCCTCGCTCTCTACAGTGCCGAAAACCTCTCAAAATGCTATAAAAACTCTTAGAAACTCTCAGAAAACTCCGGAAGTGCTTCGGAGGGGTTCTAGGAAGAGAATTTTATGAAGTGACTAGAGAGAGAATGAAAGAACTGTGTGAAATGAGGGGAATGGCGCGACTATTTATAGGGATTTGTGCCTTTCAGGTCAAGACGGCCGTCTCGTTTGACAAGGTCGAGATGACCGTCTCGCCAAACGAGACGGCGGTCTCGCCACTTTCGCAAGGCGAGATGGCGGTCCCGAATACGAGACGGCGGTCTCGACCCTAAAAGGCGAAAATCCTTATTTACATGCAGAAAATCCCTCCTATCCTAGTATGGGGCCTAATAGTCTCTCCTAGTGGCTTCTTAGGCTTCGTCCATCTTTGAATAGAAGGTCTTCTGGTCTTTATTATGAGGCCGGGCAAGATTTGGGGTCTACAACAATTCCTCTCCATACCGACCCAAAATGAATGCTGCAGTGGAGGAAGCCAACAAAAACATCAAAAAGATCATCTAAAAGATGGTGATAACATACAAGGATTGGCACGAAATGTTACCCTTCGCCCTGCACGGATATCGGACCTCTGTGCGCACCTCCACCGGGGCCACCCCGTTCTCCCTTGTATTGCCAGTAGAATTCGAAATACCCTCCCTAAGAGTCATTATGGAAGCAAAGCTAACCGAAGCAGAATAGGTCTAGAATCGGTACGACTAGCTTAACCTGATCGAAGAGAAATGGTTGGACGCCATATGTCATGGGCAAGCCTATCAAAAGAAGATCAAGAAGGCCTACGATAAGAAGATCAATCCCCACACTTTTCAAGAAGGAGATTTAGTAATAAAGAAACTGCTTCCCACCCAGAAGGACAAACTTGGAAAATGGGCAGCAAACTACAAAGGACCCTTTGTGGTCAAGCGAGCTTTCTCAGGTGGAGCCCTTATCCTCACTAACATGGATGGAGAAGAGCTTCGGCACCCGGTCAACTCAGACTTTGTGAAAAGTACTACACTTGAAGACATTGCTCATGACCCGTCAGGACAAAAATTCGCAAAGAGCGTCCTGGGCAAAATATAGGGTCCATATTCCTCGCTGGGACACGTCCTAGGTAAAAATTAGAGGTTTAAAAAAAAGAAAGAAGAAAAAAACAAACAAAAACAAAGAGCAATGATTACCTTAGTCGAAAACTGCAAAGCAACTAAGGTAATGTCCTTCCATAAGCAAGCAGGCTTTGCATAGTTTCACTCCAGGCTCGAGCATCTCAACTAAAGCAACTGGGAGAAATAGAGAGACAGATGTTAGGGACATGATTGTTATAGCTTATACAGTGTAGCCAACCTTGGCCAGCCATGCTTCTAAATCCCTTTGTAAATCCTTCTGTAAAAATAAACCATTTGTTTATATCAGAAAAATTGTCTTTTACTTCTTTTCTCTTGACCAAATTACAAATATGTCTTTGTATTAATAAAACATGAGCATGCATAAAGAACCAATACAAGAAAGCATAAGAAAAGAAAAGAAAAAGAAAAAATAAAGATAAAAAAGAATTATGTCTGCTAGGAGATTCTTAGGCAAAAATTAGGGCAGCCTGCCAGATCGAAAACCCGCAAAGGGCAGTTTAGGCAAAAGTTAAGGCATTCATAAAAAGGAAAAAGCCCGCTAAGATATCCTAGGCAAAAATTAAGGCAGCCCGCTAGATCAAAAACCCCAAAAGGGCGGTCTAGGAAAAAGATAGGGCTTAATAAAAAGAAAAATGAGTAAAATGAAGAGCCCATCAGCGTAATCATAAAAGATCAACAGAAGAATGTCAGTCACTTTCTAGATGCATCTAATTGTTGAACATACAAGGACTTGATGTTGAACTTACATGGACATGAAGCTTGTTGATTTTGATGATGATTCAAGAACAAAGAACTTAGAGAGTTCACTACAAGAAAAAAGCCTATTACCTACGGAATATTACCTACGGGTAAAAATCCGTAGGTAAATTTTACATTACCTACGGATTTTACCTACAAAAGTATATTCGTATATAAATTATCTATTACCTACGGAATTTACCTACGGATGGGATGATTATGCATTACCTACGGATGTAGGACGTAGGTAATGTTTTTTTACTACTTTACCTACTCATTTACCTACGGATGTTAAATAAAAAAAAAAGAAAAAACCCTCGCTACACTTCCTCCGCGCCTCACTCAAGCTCCCTAACTCCTTCCTTTGTCTCCCTCAATTTCACTAACCTCCTCTATAACCCGCCACCCACCTCCTTCACCAGAACCCTAGCTGCAGCCTCCCCACTCTCGAGCACCCCACACGGTATCCTCATTTGAACCCATATACCCGTCACCACCAGGCTTCTTCCCGTCACCACCACAACCATACCCGTGCCCTAATTCCACCTTCACTCACCAAAGCTTCTCACCAACGCAGAACCACCCCGCAGTCGCACCACATCTTAGCTTTCAGCCTCCGGATTCTCGCCCAATCACCCTCATCGGAACCACCACATCTCACAACCGCGGACCCCCCTTTTCGCAGAAACCCCGTCTTCGCGGCCTCCACCACCATCTTCACGATGCACCGCCACTGTGAGGTCGTCGTCCCCTTCGTCGAGCCACCGCAAGGCCAAGTCGCAGTCGCGGCCTCACCCTAATCCAACCTCCACCAAAGCCCCTCGTCATCCACGACAACCACCACCATCGAGCGTCCCAACCCCCACTCCTCACCACTAACGTCTCCACTCTGCTCCACTTCCCTCCTGTGTTGAATCTCTCCCTTCACCCCAAACCACTAACGTCTCCACTAACGTCTCACGATGTACACACTTTAATGACATCAGATAACACTTGTTAGCAGATTGATCTTAATTTTTTTAATATCATATAAAATTAAAAAGAAAATGCATTGAGAATGGATTATTTACTATACAACTGACAATTCATTATATAATATAATAATAAATATAATATTTAAATAATGTTATTATTCAGTTGTTTGGATTTTGTGGTTGATTACCATGAGGCTATTAGTATGGTTTGCGTTTGAACGTGTCGTGTAATTTCATAAGGGGAAACTTCATAAAAGATAGAAGGATAAAGGGAAGGAAGTGACTCCTCATCCAATTTGAAGATCTTTGTTAGTAGGTAAGTCATTACCTTTGACTTTTCTATATTGAATTTTAAATAATGATTGATTAGCTGGCTATGGATGCCTTGTATTCAGTGAGGATTGGGGGCAATAAATGTAACATGTAACATGGTTAGTCGAAGGATTGAGTTGTTTGATTATTTTGTTCAATTTGTTTGCATTGATTCAGGATACATATTACCAATCATCATTTAAAATTGATGAATATTTTGTATTATAATTGATGAATATCAATTTATGATGAATATTGTTAGTTTTGTATCTTCATATATTATCAAGATGAGATTAGTTATTTAGTTATTCTAACCTTATTGGCTAAGAGGTTTACATGAGTACTACATGGAATAGCCTTCAAGTTATTATATTGGTCATTACCAAACACTTGTCAAAATCCTTTCTAATTTTGTACTTTAATTAGTGTAACATTAAAGTTCATATTTTGTAGAACATGGATCAATTTTATGCAAATCGCTATTGGATGTATGATCGAAGCCATAGTAATAGAGGTGGTTTAAAACAAAGTTTTGTTGATGGCGTTGAAGAGTTTGTCATGAAAGCTTCTCAACAAGTTTGTTATCAAAATGAAGGCCAAACGAGATGTCCATGCAATAAATGTCAATGTACAAAGATCTTGCCAATGGAAATGGTTAAACTTCACCTTTATAAAAATGGTTTCATGCCCGATTATTATGTTTGGGTTGATCACGGTGAGGAAATGCCTCATGCTAACAAAAATTGGACACATGCTTCAAGTAGTGGGTTACATTTTTCAGAAGATGAGGCATTGATGGCAATGCAGGACATGGTGTATGACGCACTTAGGCAACATGAAACATTTCAACCACCAGAGTCAAATATCATGGAAGAGCCTCCAAATGAAGAAGCTCAAAGATTTTATGATTTGTTGTTGGAAGCGAATAAACCTTTGTTTGAAGGTGCTTTAGACTCCAAACTGTCCATATGTGTAAGATTGTTAGCTTGCAAATCTAATTGGCATGTTCCCGATCACGCTTTAAATTTCATTATAAAAATGCTTTTGGATGTAACACCCAACAAAAATAGTTTACCAAAAAACTATTACGATGCGAAGAGGTTAGTTTCAAAGTTGGGATTAGAGGCTAAAAGGATCGATTGTTGTGTTAATGGTTGTATGCTTTTTTATGACAATGATTACGGGAAAAATGATGGATCTTTGCTCGCAATGCAAATTTTGTCACAAGCCAAGGTATCATGCCCCAAAAGTTGAAACTCGTAAAAATAAACCAATTCCGATTAAGAGCATGTTCTATTTACCTATAATTCCGAGGTTAAAGAGGTTGTATGCATCCATGAAAACGGCTGGACAAATGACATGGCACTATGATAATAAAAGACCAGAAGGTGTGTTCTGTCATCCATCTGATGGTAAAGCTTGGAAGCATTTTGATCAAGTTTATCCAGATTTTGCTGCTGAACCACGCAATATAAGACTAGGTCTATGTTCTGATGGATTTAATCCATATATTGAAGCATCTTCCATGGCCTATTCTTGTTGGCCAGTAATTATGACCCCATATAATCTTCCTCCTGAAATATGTATGTCCAAACCTTATATGTTTTTGACATGCCTCATTCCTGGTCCACGTAATCCAAAGTCATGTATTGATGTGTATTTACAACCTTTGATTGATGATCTGATGCAATTGTGGAGAGGAGTTGAAACATATGATATTTCAAGGAAACAAAATTTTGTAATGAGGGCTAGTTTGAT
Source organism: Sphenostylis stenocarpa (assembly GCA_963425845.1). Lineage (NCBI taxonomy): Eukaryota > Viridiplantae > Streptophyta > Magnoliopsida > Fabales > Fabaceae > Sphenostylis > Sphenostylis stenocarpa. The sequence goes on along the minus strand of OY731402.1, from coordinate 31,686,217 downwards.
GTGGACTATTAATGATTTTCCTGCATATGGTATGTTGTCAGGTTGGAGGACTCAAGGTAAACTAGCCTACCCGCATTGCATGGGGGATACAAAGGCCTTTACATTGCAGAATGGGAGGAAAAATAGTTGGTTTGATTCACACCGTAGGTTCTTGCCCAAAAATCATGTATTTAGAAGGAATAAAAAAGCTTTTAAAAAGGGAAAAATTGAAACTAATGACCCACCATGTACATTGACATCCGAGCAAGTTTGGAGTATAATTATGGATGTACCCAAAGTCATAGATTACCCTCATATGAACAAGTTACCAGGCTATGGGGAATGGCATAATTGGACAAAAAGAAGTATCTTTTGGGATTTGCCAGTATTGGAAGAATAATTTATTGAGGCACAATCTTGATGTTATGCACATAGAGAAAAATTTCTTTGATAATATATTCAACACTCGTCATGAATGTCAAAGGTAAGACAAAAGATAATGATAAGGCAAGGAAGGACCTAACTTTGTATTGTTGTAGACCAGATTTAGAGTTGAAGTTGCGAGGCTAATGGGAAGATGGTAAAGCCAAAAGCAAATTATACTTTAACTGCAGAGGAAGCAAAGTTAGTTTGTCATTGGATCAAGGAACTTAGAATGCCCGATGGTTATTCATCCAACTTAGCAAGATGTGCCGATGTAGACAAGGGAAGGATGCATGGGATGAAGAGCCACGATTGTCATGTTTTTATGGAGTGTTTACTCCCTATTGCATTTAGTTCATTACCAAGTGCATGCTTGGAACCCTCTTACTCGAAGTGAGCCATTTTTTTAAAGATTTGTGTTCTACAACATTGAGGCATCATGACTTGGCTAAAATGGAAGAAAATATTCCAATAATTCTTTGTAAGTTGGAGAGAATATTTCCCCTGCATTCTTTGATTCAATGGAACACTTACCTATTCATCTTGTGTATGAAGCCAAACTTGGTGGACCAATTCAATATAGATGGATGTATCCATTTGAAAGGTAAGAAGACTATCATTGATTATGCACAAAATTTGATTTACTAAATATTGAGCTAATATCATCCTCATTTCATTCATTTTATAGATTCATGGGTGATTCTAAACGATCAGTAAAAAATAAAGCTCGTGTTGAAGGATCAATTTGTGCCTCATACTTGCATCGAGAGACAACTCACTTTTGTTCCCATTATTTCAAGAACTTCATTCTATCACCACATAATAAGAGAAATGAAATACAAGCCGAAATTGAAAGGGATCCATCAATGTTATCTATCTTTAACTTGGTTGGTCGTCACTCGGGAAAGACATCAATTCATTGGTTAACTCAAAAAGAGTGGAACTCGGCTCATGTTCATGTCTTGATCAATCTGCACCGAAATTAAGTCATACCTTGAGTGAGTATTTCAAACACTATATTTCATTATTATATCATTTTCTTTTTTAATTAAATTTTTCTCCATCCTTCTCCTATATTTTCATAGTTCCTTCTTGCAATCTGGTCAACCCAATGACTCAAACATGTCCAATCACATACATAGACATTTTCCTCAATGGTTTAAGCATCAAGTATGTATGGTTACATTAATAACTTAGTTTATTAAAATATGCTTAACAACATATGACTATACCTTCTTTACATTTGTAGGTTTATAGTGAGCCTTTAAGTGTAAGAAACATGCACTTAAGGGAGTTGTCGATTGGTCCTTTCACATGTGTCAATAAATGGCACACATACTTTGTCAATGGATACAAATTCCACACTCATGCTTGGACTCAGGGGAAAAAAATAATCAATAGTGGTGTACATGTAAAAGGTCTTACAGAAGGAGGTGAAGATGATTTTTATGGCATCATTCAACACATATATGAGCTGCAATATAATACTTCAACCTCCCCGAAGAAAGTGGTGGTATTTTATTGTGAATGGTTTGATCCATCACGTAGAGGTACATTAGTGGATTCTAAATATGGAACTGTAGACATTCGCATGGATAGAAGGTATTTACCATTTGATCCTTTTATCTTGGCACATAATGTTAGACAAGTATATTATATCCCATATCCGAGATCAAGAAAGGACAAACAAGGGTGGTATGTTGCTATAAAAATGAAGCCTAGAGGTCGCATAGAATCTCAAGACATGGAAGATGATGTTCCTTACCAAATGGATGAAATGTCCCATGTAAATGAAGCTATTGAAGTTGAAGGTGTTTTTGGATTGCAACATTCACAAGTTGATGTTGAAGTAGTCCAGGAAGAAGAAGAAGAAGAGGAAGAAGAAGAAGAGGAAGAAGAAGAAGAAGAAGAAGAAGAAGAAGAAGAAGAAGAAGAAGAAGAAGAAGAAGAAGAAGAAGAAGAAGAAGAAGAAGAAGAAGAAGAAGAAGAAGAAGAAGAAGAAGAAGAAGAAGAAGAAGAAGAAGAAGAAGAAGAAGAAGAAGAAGAAGAAGAGGAAGAAGAAGAAGAAGAAGAAGAAGAGGAAGAAGAAGAAGAAGAAGAAGAAGAAGAAGAAGAAGAAATTGTGTAGTTGAGAAATTGTTCTTTATGAGTTAATTTTTATATTCTACATGATGTAGTTGAGAAAATGTTTATTATGTAGTTGAAAAAATGTTTTCTTTGAGTTAATTTTTCTATTTCATATTATGTATGACGTTACTCCATTGCATAATTGACTATATAAATTTCCTATGTATATATATGTCATCAGGAGGATGTGACTCACCCCAACCTCCCATGTCTCATTCCAATAAGGGGAAAAAAGTAACGAAACGAAAAAAACCACGCTATATACTTAAAGTAAATGTCCCTCCCCCACCCGTAGCTCCCGCCCCTATACCTTCTTCATCTGCAGGTGCTTGAGAATATACATGCCCATACAAACAATATTGCACCTACGACCACTTCTGCCCCATCCCCGGTTGATGCACCCAACCCTAGTCCATCACCTGTCATTGCATCGAGCACCTTCCCCAGGAGCTACATTGCCTTCAGTATCATCGGTAGCATCACCACTACCTTTGGTCTCACCTACATTACCCTCAAGGTCTCCAGGCACTATCACCATTATCGAGTGCCTTCTAGAGTCCGTCATACACCAGCTGGGGAAGACCAAGAAGTGCATATTCAGCAAGGTGATGCACAATCAGACATTGAGGAGGATCATCCACTTGGCACTAATCTTCCTATCATATCACCTTATGGTCTAGGGTAAGAATGAAGTTAAAATTATATCATTCCCTTTATTTGCAAGTATTAGGAAATTGTGATTATTATTTAATTTAATTATTTGGAGAAGGTTCCATCCATGTCGGGTTGCATCACAAGCTATAACAATGACTATTAAGCAACAATATTCTAAGCCATGGCTAACATGGGGTTCAATGACCGATGTTGAAAAAGAGACATTCTTTCAACGATTTAAAGTACATTTTCTTATATTTAGGCCGATGAATTATTTTTATTACTTACATTCATTGACACAATTATTATTATTTGTTTTTTTGTGTAAATCATTTGCAAAGAGAAAGGTCACCTGGAGACCTGAAGATGAGGATAGGATTCGAAAGAATTTTCACTCAAAGGCCTCACATAGGCTATCTGAAATGTTCAAAGATGCTAGAAGGACAGGTCAAAAGCCCTATTGGATGTTTGATGATGTGTGGAAAACTCTGTTGAACAAGTGGAACTCAATTGATTATCGTGCAAAGTGTGCACAAGCTCAGAAGAATCGATCTTCTGAGACGGGTGGTAGTTTACACACAGGTGGTTCTATTAGTATGCATGAACACGCCATTCGTATGGTAAATATGAAATTATAACAAAAGTTTCTTTCTTTCATTTCTTCATGATATGTTATTAATTATTTTTTTTCCAGGAAAAGGAGTTGGGTCGTCTTGCACATATTGATGAGGTGTTCAAACAGGACTCATATACGAAAGGTTAATGGTGAATTTGTTGATGAAAGGTCTAGAAAAACTCATGTGAGTTGTGAACTTATTTAATATTACTCTATTACTCTCTTATATGTTATGATGGATATGTGTTGTATATCGTACATAATTTTTATTTGTATGTGAATAGGAAGAATTTCGGAGAAGATACTCGAGGCTAGATCCGAGGCAGCATCCTGTGTCGCTGAAACCGAGTCATCTCCATTAGATCCTATAGAGGAGGAGAGAATAAGGACTGAAAGTTGGATTCTTGCTGCATCTAGCAACAAAAAGGGTCGGATCTACGGTGTTGGAGAACTTGCCCATAAGTTTAGGCCTGGAGATACCCTCTCATATTCAGGCATCTACCGATTCTCGTGAGATTACACAATTAAAGAAACAAGTGCTTAGTTATAGGGAGGATAATGAAAGATTGAACCACCAATTACAAACACTTGTCAGTGTTGTCCTTCCTTTACTTCCACCTAATGCCCGACAAGCATTTCAACAACAACATTCCCAACAAGGATCACAACAACAATCACAACAGAGAGCAAGAAGAGCGAGAAGAGCAAGCAACAACAATCACAAAATCAACCAGACTTTCGTAGAGCAGACCTCAAGATGAACAAGGACATTACTATAATTATTAGGACACTCAAACAATATTGTCATAATATTTATTATAGTACTTCTTTGGATTTGTATGTTCTTAGATATTTCAAGGACTACTTGATGCATGCTAATATTAGGATTTGTGTTTGATATCCGAATATGCATTTGGTGCATATAAATATTATGGAATATTGTTAAATTTGATATCTAAATATTTTATGTGTAATATGCATGTAACAGGTAAAATTTAGTTAAATTGGTGGTGATAAAATTGTATAAATTGACCTAGTGATTTTCCTATGGATTTACCTACGGATTTTGAATGAGGTAATTACCTACGGATTGCAATCCGTAGGTAATTACATACGGATTCTGTTCGTGGGTAATTACCTACGGATTGCAATCCGTAGGTAATTACGTACGGATTCTGTTCGTGGGTAATTACATATGGATTGCGATCCGTAGGTAATTACCTACGGATTCTGTTCGTGGGTAATTACATACGGATTGCGATCCGTAGGTAATTACCTACGGATTGCAATCCGTAGTTAATTACCTACGAATAGAATCCGTAGGTAATTACCCATGGATGACATTACCTACGGATAGTAATTCCGTAGGTAATTACCTACGACCATATTACCTACGGATTTTCTACGGAAAAAAATCCGTAGGTAAAATGACATTACCTACGGATTTTTGCCATTACCTACGGATTTTTGCCGTAGGTAATAGGCTTTTTTTTTGTAGTGGTTGAACACTTGTTTTATTGTGTAATAACTCTGTTTAGATTAGTTTGAGTCTGTAATATTAGAGTCTAAGATAGCTGGTACATAGTCTACACTTTAGAAGCTTCAAAAACTCACATTTATCAGTTTGCCTCGGGTTTAATCGATTAAATGGTCAGGTAATTGATTATTACAGTGAGAAAACCGATTTTCTGTCACTGTTCACTGTAATAATCGGTTAACACACCTGCTAATCGATTAATAGGGCTTTTAATTGATTAAAACATAGATTTTTGGGGTTCTGTTGATTTTGGCTCTGTAATAATCGATTAACACTTCATTTAATCGATTATTTCAGTCAGATTTTGATTTTCAACTTCAAATTAAACCTATTTCCAAAAACCCTAATCCCAATACTCTCTAGTTCTGAAAATCCCAATTCCCAAACCCTAATTTCTCTACTTAAGGTTCTCTAAGGCTCTCAGAAAATTGAACAACCTTTTTCAAAGAAAAGTTAAGTGTTGTGAGTGCCAGAGAACTGTTTGTTGGAGGAAAAAGGGGCTTTTGGAACCTGGTGTGGGCTAGAAGCGATAAGAATCACTAAGTGGAGTTCTTAGTGGATTGTGTGTTGTGCCGTCTCTAGGGAAAGCTGTTCTTCATCTCTTGTGGGTTTCAAGAGACGTGTTTTCTTTACTTTGTCTTGTCAATTGTTATCTGTTTGTAACAACTTTGATTATAGTGACAACGTTAATCCTCTGTTTGAGTGATTAGCAACTGGACATAGGGTCTTTTGATCTGAACCAGTATAAATCTCCTGTGTAAGACTCTATCTTTATCTTATTTACGTTTACACAGCTTTTTAATTGGTAAAATTTGGGGAAAACTTTTAAAACCTAATTTTTGTTAAGAAACCAATTCACCCGCCCTCTTGGTTTTTGTCCGACAATGCGAACATTCCGCTGCGTGGTTCTAACAAGTGGTATCAGAGCTTGCTTTGATAGTTATTCAAACTTTTCGAAAATGGCCGGACAAAATCAAACTTTTGCCGAAGGTGCGTCTATCAACAGACCCCCACTTTTTGCGGGTCAAAATTATCCTTTCTGGAAAGTAAGAATGCAAATCTTTTTAGAGTCTGTTGATAGAGGCGTTTGGGACACTATTTTAAACGGTCCTTATATTCCTAAAGTTACTGAGAACGGTGTTGACGTTCCTAAACCTTTTTCTGAAAGTGATGAAGATCTTATTGAAATACTCTATTAAAGATCTTGTTGATTTGATGAAGTCAAGAATGAACTCAAAGGCAACTTTGTGGAAGTCAAAAGTCACTTAGATAAAATAGTAGAGGGATTAGTGTGTCTACAGCTCTACTTAGGTATAATCATTTTTATCTTTTCTACTGCATGGGGTTTCTTCACTTAAAAAGATTTTGTAAAATGCCTCTAAAAGCGTTTAAAAGGTCAAAACCAAAGTATTTTGATAAAAGCTTTCTTAATCAACTATTTTAACTAATAGCATATAAGCTTTATCAACTAAAATGTTCTTCACACTTTTATAACAGGTTTTTAACTAATATAACTTCGAAATAATCGATTGATTTCATTAAAAGAAGTTTTGAAAACCTTCTGCTAGTATTTTAATTGATACAGCTTCGAAATAACCGATTAAAATCACTTAAAATGTTCAGAGAAGTGTTTTTGCAGTATTTTAATCGATACAATTTCGTTTTAATCGATTAATTTCATTTGGCATACTGTATGACCGATCAGAATACGATTATGACCGATCAGAATCAGTTATGATCGATCAGAATTTAGTTATGACCGATCAGAACTATTTTAATCGATTAAATTACGTTTCAATCGATTAAATCAACTTAAGAAAATTTTTACTATGCGTTTTAATCGATTAATACGAGTTTTTATCAGTTAAAATCACTTGGAAAAGTTTACAAGAAAGTTTTGCAGTATTTTAATCAATTGAAACACGAAACAATCGATTAAAACAAATTAGAAGATTTTTTACAAAGAGTTTTAATTGATATAAACGTTGTCGTATCAGTTAAAACAAATCTGGAAAATAATCAAGAACGTTTTAATGGATTAAAAGAAGTTTTACAAGATTAAAACAAGGCTTTTAACATATTAAAAGATTATTTTAACAGATTAATTAAACCAGCAGTTTTGAAAATCTTCTATATAATTAGAGTTGCTTGATCATTTTAATACACATCTTTTAGCAATCTTTCAAGCAATCAAAAGTACTACTTTCAAGAAAGAATCACGCTAGTTTTTGTGAAGTTTATCAAAGTTCTTTCTTGAGGCAAAACTGCATTCTTTTGAAGGAGAAACAACATATTGCAGAACTGCATAAAACTGGTTTGAACGTTTTAGTTTCTTCTATTTGTTTGTTTACATTCTTTTCTGTCTTGTTGGTGCCTGGAATTGTGGGCACTGGTTTCTCTGCAGCTAGAATTTGGTTGTAGAGGTTGTCAAGAACTGGAATTTGGTTCTTGGTGAAAGGTTAGGAACAAGAACTGGAATTGTGGTTCTTGTGGTAGATTGAGTGTGTGATTAAGGTTGTAATCTGTAAAACATTCAATCTAGTGGAACCCAGCTGGAATTTGGCTGGAGACTGGACATAGCCTTGGGATTGGGTGAACCAAGTATAAACCTTGGTGATATCTTCTT
>OY731402.1:31589241-31678155 GCA_963425845.1 Sphenostylis stenocarpa | reverse complement strand
AAAAAGAAAAACAAAAGGAAAAAACAAAAAAGAAAGAAAGAAATTATCCTATCTAATAAAGAATCCTACAGGTACAACCTAAAAGAGTAAAACGCAAAGAAATCGAAGGCTTCCAGCGACAACAAGACACGTTTGGTTAAATCCTTCGAAAAACTAACTAAAGTAGGCATTATAGGACATCAAACATGAAAACATTTGCATGCATAAAATGTTTTTGAACCAGGTCCTATTTTCTTATTCAAAAAAAAAAAAAAAAAAAACCCCGCAAATTCGAGACCGCCGTCTGGGTTTCCCAGACCGTCGTCTCGTTTCGTTGACCAAACGAGACCGCCGTCTCCATAAGCCAGACCGCCGTCTCGACTTAAGCAAAGTCGAGACCGCCGTCTGGATTATCGAGACCGCCGTCTCGATTTGTTGACAAAACGAGACCGCCATCTCGACTTTCCAGACGGCGGTCTCGACCTGGACAAAAATCCTATATAAGGAGCGCGCCTGGAAGGGGTTTCCTCACAACTCTCCTTGCCTCCTAAGCCTCAAGAACCTCCAAAACCCTCCTCCAGACCCTCTGTGTTCAAGATGTTCAGCAGAAGTGGCTCCAGGAAGAGAAGGGGTACCTCTGGTGCTAGCAGCTCGGCACCACCGCCACCCCAAGACCCTTCTCAACTTCAACCACAGCACCAGGCCCGCCTGGACAACCTCAGAAATTACCAGTGGCACTCCCTGCTAACACTGGACTTTGCCATCTTGGCCGAGTTTGGATGGGAGGAGGGCGTAAGGGCCCACATTGACGGTATTGGGTGGGGCTTTTGCCGCAGCCTCCCCCACTCATGTGTACCCACGAGCAGTACTTGAATTTCCGGCCTCGGCCTCCCTCGTCGAGATTCCCTCCATGGCCTCGGGAATGCAGCCCACCAAAATGGTCAATTATTTTATGGGTGGGCAATACCACACTACCACTTTGGAGGAGTTCAATGTCTCCATTGGATTCATCCGGCCCGAGGAGGCCCTAACCCGGGAATACCGAGAGGCCATCTGCTCTCGGCCCACCCATCTCACCCCCGCTGATATGTGGCGAGACCTCACAGGGGCAACCACACTGCCCACCTTAATGAGGGGATCCGCACTACAACCGGCCCTCCGCATCCGCCATAAGCCGCCGGCGAGCACACTCCATGGGAGGAAAGAGAGCCAGGGTAAGATATCCCTCCCGACCTCTTCGCCCTCTACCGCATGCACCGAGGCGGCGCCGCAATCCAGGGTACTTCTTCTTGAGGGCCCTGAAGGACTTCGGGAGCAGATCCACGGGGGCCATCCTCGTAGCTCCCCTCATCACCCCTCTAGCAGAGAGAATGGGGTGCCCTGGCCAGGAAGAGCTGGCCCGCAGCCTCTGACCTGAGCCCATCAACGGGCCGATGCTGGTCAGCATGGGGATGCTGATACACCGAGGGGGTCGGCTCGCCCTACACCCCACCCCGGATTTTGAGCTTGACCTCCGGGAATAGTGGCAATGCGGGATGCGCCCGCATCCCCAAGCTCCCAGCAGCAGCAGCAGCAGCAACAGCAGCAACAGTACACTGATGACTTCGCTGGCATGCACCAGCATATGGACTATTTGAGCCAGCAATTCAGCCAGATAGCAGTGTGGCGAGAAGAGCAGACCCAGTGGCAGCAGACCCAGGATGCTCACATACAGGCCCTTCAAGAAGGCCAAAATGAGATCCGCCAAGAGCAGCAGAGGATGCGGCAGGAGTGGACGGCGTACCAGGAGGATTACAATGACGAAATCCAGGAACAGACCGACTTCCGCTACAACATGTATAGATATTTCCCCCACCGCCCCCCTTCTGATGATGATGATGACTCTTAGGGGGCGGTACGGGATAAAACAAAAATCGCTGTAATAAAATTCCCTATGAATAAAATTTTATTTCCCGCATTCTTTGCCTTCTTTTACAAAAGCCAGCGTAAACAAAAGAAGCTTAAAAAAGAAAAAGGCATACACGCAATAAAAAGCCAAAAATCCATAATCGCGAGAAAAAAGAAATAAAACCGCGAGAAAAAGGCAGGACAAAAATTAAGACTACCTTAACCAATAAAAACCGACTACCAAGCAAAAGTCAAACACAAAAAGAAGACCCGACCAGTAAGAGTCGGATAACCACCAACAAAAAAATCAAAAGAACTAAAATCCCCAGCAATCAATGAAGCTGGATGAACAACAAACCAAATCCCCGGTACAGTCCGGATGACCATTCAAGAAGACCAAGAATATCTGCCAGAGAGTCGGCGCATGAGCCACCCGAGCAGTAAGCCGCCACCACCACCAGTCCTACGCAACGGACTGTACCAGCCTGATGGGGGGTTTATACCTATCAACCAGCACGCAAGAAGCGCCTAGCAGGCGCATGGGCCACCTGAACTGTAAGCCGCCGTTACCACCCTGATGGGGGGTTCATACCCATCCAGTCCCACACAACGGACTGCACCTACCAGCCTGATGGGGGGTTTATACCCATCAACCGAAGGATCGGCTACGTCAAGAGTAGTATCCGGAGGTTCTACCACTCATCAACCGAAGGATCGGCTACGTCCAGAGTAGTATCCGGAGGTTCTACCACTCATCAACCGAAGGATCGGCTACGTCAAGAGTAGTATCCGGAGGTTCTACCACGTGTCAACCAAAGGGATCGGCTACGTCAAGAGTAGTATCCTAGAGGCGCACAAACACAACATCTCCCCAGAGGATCATCCGCCATAAGGCGGGACATCCGAAGGGTAGCCGGGCAAGAGGGTCAACTCCTTTACCTTCCTGTCAATCTGTCTGGCACAACAGGCCAATAGCTTGACTAGTCAGGTAAAGGGGGGGCAGCTGTAGACCCCAAATCTTGCCCGGCCTCCAAATAAAGTCAGAAAGCTTCCTATTTGAAGACGGCCAGAGCTTAACAAGCCACTAGGAGAGACTATTAGGCTCCCGTACCAAGATAGGAAGGTTTTTTGGCCCAAAATAAAGTTTCTCGCCTTGAAGGGACGAGACCGCCGTCTGGGAATACCAGACCGCCATCTCGTTTCAGCGCCAGGACGAGACCGCTGTCTCGACTTTCCAGACGGCGGTCTCGACACTCGCAAAAATGAGACGGTGGTCTGGGTTTTCCAGACGGCGGTCTCGATTCTCGCCAAGTCGAGACGGCGGTCTGGATTTTCCAGACGGCGGTCTCGACCCCGTGACATGAGCGAGACAGCGGTCTCGAATTACGAGATGGCGGTCTCGACCCTGTCAGGCGAGAACGGCGGTCTGGACCCTGACAGCGCGAAAAACTATAAATAGGGGCTCTCCCCCCCTCATTTCCACACAGAAAAACAGTAGCTCTCCCTTCTCTCTAGATTTTCTCTCTCTAAGAATCCCTCCGAGGCATTTCCGGAGTTTCTGAGCGTCTTTAGGCATAGACTGAGCGTTCTAAATCTTCTTAAGAATCCCTCTGAGGCATTTCCGGAGTTTCTGAGAGTGTAGAGTGAAGGGTTGCCAAAACGCACCCTCTTTTTGAATATAAAGCTTGCTTTGGAGGTGCATATCCTCATTCTCTATTCTTTAAAATTACTACTATTTAAATTATGCAATAGAAGCTAGGGCAATGTAGTCACATATTTAAATACCGCATAATAAAAGGGTAAAAGCGCAATTTTCCAAGTTTAATTATTCGCAAATAGCCGGCCTATCATAGGGAACCCGAAAGGGGCGTCGTAAAGGGACTAATACTCCCTTTACACGTAACTAACTCCCTTACCCAACTCTGGTTCTAATGGCCAAAGTTGGTTTTCGAAAACCAACGCCTTTTCAAAACCCCTTTTCCGATGTTTATGGTAAAAATATCGGTGGCGACTCCATAGAACCCAAAATAAGTCCTTGGGTTAGCCCGGTTGTCGGACAACTCAAGGACACTTTTTTGAAAACCTCGTCTCTAGGTTAGCCCGGTTATCGGACAACCTAAGGACGTTGTAACCACCAATAAAAAACGCGAAAAATCAAAGAAGAGTCGAAAAACCATCGTGTCGCTCCGACCGACCATCTCTCTTTTGAGACGGCGGCGACAGGCACAAGTGAGAAGTCTCCAAACATTGCTCTCCCTCAAGAACAAGAGCGAGTTGTCGTCATCAAATAACTCTAGAAGCCAAGGCTCCAACATTTTCCATCCACCCAATAAAAGGAAGGCAATCATCAAGAAAAAGTCGACAGAAAGGCTTAGTCATCCCCAAGAGGATCCCTGCCTACTCCGAAGGCAAAACAAAAATACTCCTCACGGCTCAACATTACCACCACATGAGTCATCAAACACACTCACCCAAAGTCTCCTCCACACTCCCCAATGGAGAATAAAGGCTTCAAGAGCCCATCATCATCAACAGTCAAAAGAGTCCCAAACCATCAAGGGCTCAACAAAAAGAAAGAAGAGAAAAGAAGAGAAAAGAAAACTCTTGCATCCCCAGCGGATGTCCAAAAAGGCCATGACAGAGAGGGCCGAATAAAAATCCTCAAGTAGATCTCCACAATATTCTACAAAAAGGAAACAGAAATTCCTATCCCCCAGTGGAATAAGAGCTTCACAAGTATAGCTCGCATCAACATCAATCAAGGAGCCAAGACTCCATTCCTAGAAAAGAAAAATCAGATCCCCAGGAAGTCAACTAATTCCCTGGTGGATCACTAAAGAAATAAAACGTCATCCCTACTGGATCCCCCCCCCAAAAAGAAGGGAAAAAGCCAGCATAATAAAAAGAGACTAAAAAGTAAAAAGGCTTACGCATTATCCCCATAAAAAAGCCAGATTTCAAAATCGCGATAAAAAAGAGATAAATCGCGAAAAAAAGGCGAAATCAATCCTAACTTTTAGGCAATCAATAAAATCCTTAAGTGGGTCACCGTAGAAAAGGGAAAATCAACGAAAAAGAAGGAATCGGAAATCCCAATGAAACAAGAGTATCGGCAAAGCCATCTCATACCAACAACATCCAACAAGGAGTCAAAACACCATTCCCTCAAAGGGGAAATCAAAATTAGATCCCCGGGAAGGCAACCAATTCCCCAGTGGATCAATAAAAAAGAAAGATTATCCCCAGTGAGCCTACTGCAAAGGCAAAACTTCATATTCATCCTCAGAATGTCATTTGCCTATGCATAGGCAAGACTTGACAAGCAAGAGCTAGCATCCCATAAGGGAATATCAGCCTAGTCAGAGGCAAAACAAATGCAGCCAAAAGTCTTCACTTCCGATGAAGCATCTGCCTACTCAGAGGCATTACTAGAAACTCAATGGAGTATCAGCCTGCTCAGAGGCACCATCAAAATCAACAAATTTTTCAATGGATATCTGCCTACTTAAGAGGCCTCACCAAGATCAACAAATCCCCAGAGGATTCCTGCCTACCTAAGAGGCACTCATCAAAAATTCCCAACAACCAGCAAAGTCGGATGACCACTACCAAAAGATAAAAATCAAATAATCCCCAGCAACCAACAAACTGGATGAACACCACAAAATTCCCGGCACAATCTGGACGACCAAATCAGAAACAAAGAAAACACATCTCAACATACGACGCATGAGCCACCTGAGCCGTAAGATGCCACCACCACCAGTCCTACACAACGGACTGTACCAGCCTGATGGGGGGTTCATACCCATCCAGTCCAACACACAGCGGACTGCAACTACCAGCCTGATGGGGGGTTTATACCCATCAACTGAAGGATCGGCTACCGTTAGAAGGAGTATCCTGAGGTTCTACCACGTGTCAACCAAAGGGATCGGCTACCATCAGAAGGAGTATCCTGGAGGTGCACGACACAAATTTTCCTAGAGGATCAACCGCCGCAAGACGGAGCATCTGAAGGGTAACCGGGCAAGAGGGTCAACTCCTTTACCTTCCAGTCGTCCTTCTTGGCACAACAAGCCAACAGCCGACTGGTCAGTAAAGTGGGGGGGGGGGCAGCTGTAGACCCCTAATCTTGCCCGGCCTCATAATAAAGATCAGAAGACCTTCTATTTGAAGATGGATGAAGCCTAAGAAGCCAATAGGAGAGACTATTAGGCCCCATACTAGGATAGGAGGGATTTTTGGTCCAAAAATAAGGATTTTCTCCTTTTAAGGTCGAGACCGCCGTCTCAGATTCGGGACCGCCGTCTCGCCACTCGCGAATGGCGAGACCGCCGTCTCGTTTGGCGAGACCGCCGTCTCGCCATTCCTGCAAGGCGAGACCGCCGTCTCGACCTTGTCAGACAAGACGGCCCGTCTCGACCTGACAGGTGTGAATCCCTATAAATAGGGCCCCCATTCCCCTCATTTCACACAGTTCTTCCTCCTTCTCTCTAGAAATCTCTTCAAATTCTCTCTCTAGAACCCCTCCGAAGCATTTCCGGAGTTTCTGAGTGTTTCTAAGAGTGTTTTTTAGCGTTTCAAGAAGTTTCTGACGCTGTGTAGAGTGAAGGGCTGCCATATAGCACCCTAATTATCAAAGAATTAATAGAAAAGCTTGCTTCGAAAGTTTCTACTCTCTCTCTCTACTTTACCGCTTTATTTTAATTATGCAATAGACATTAGGGCCATGTAGTCATAATTTAAATTCCGCACAATAAAAGGGTAAAAGCGTATTTTCACCGGTTTAATTATTTTTAAGTAGCTGGCCTATCATAGGGAACCCGAAAGGGGCGTCGTAAAGGAACTAACACTTCCTTTACGCGTAACTAACTCCCTTACCCAACTCTGGTTCTAATGACCAAAGTTGGTTTTTCAAAAACCAACGCCTTTTAAACTCCTTTTCCGATGTTTTCGGTAAAAACATCGGTGGCGACTCCAGAGAACCCTTAAAAAACTAGTTCTTGGTTTAGCCCGGCTATCGGACAATCCAAGAATACACTTTCGAAAACCTCGCCTCTAGGTTCATCCCGGTTATCCGACTGTAGACCCCTAATTTTGCCCGGCCTCTCAATAAAAGCTAGGGAAACTTCACACGAAGATAAAGATCGCCCAGCTAATCAATAAAAACTAAGAAGACCTCCCACAACCACACGGAGTTCATCCAATTTCTCGACAAAGGCCAAAGAGACCTCCTATAACAAAGATAAAAGTTCGTCCGGCATCTCAATAAGGGTCAAGAAGACTTCCTATAAGAAGATCAAGCTTCAAGGGACATCCATCGACATCAAACAATGTCCAAAAATAGCAAGGAAAGCTTCCCAGGGTCCCAGAACGCAAAAACTGGACAAAACAGGTCGAGACCACCGTCCCAGAGTTGGGACGGCCGTCCCAAACAACCTAGGACAGTCGAGACGGTCGTCCCAACCCAGACGGCCGTCCCACCCTTCCAGGGGGTCCCAGCATGTGTAAAAGATGCATTTGGGACGGCCGTCCCAACCCAGACGGCCGTCCCAAATGTGCCAGGCAGCGAAAACTATAAATAGGAGGCTCATTTGCTCATTTTCCAGACACCAGACAACTCCTAGTACTTGTCTATCCTCTTCCCTCTTCGAATGAACTCTCTGATTGCCTTGATAAGGTAACAATCAGTTAAGGAATCATATTCCAGCATTCGATTCTTCTGTAAAATCGAGTCAAGTCGAGTCGATCTTGTATTTGGAGAGGAGAGTCTTTGTAGGGTGAAGGATTGCCAAAACGCATCCTTGCGATCAAAGATTTGCAATATAAAGCTTGCTACGGAGGTTGTGTTCAATTCTCTTCTCCTTTACTACTTTATTTATTGCTTTCTGTATGTAATGTTAACTAAAATCATGTAGACAGCCATTTTTAACATTATGCAATAAAATAGGGTAATCCCGTAATTTCTCATAACCTTTACTCAAATGAATTAATCCGTCATAGGGAACCCGAAAGGGGCGTCGTGGGGTGCTAACACCTTCCCCACACGTAACTAACTCCCTTACCTAACTCTGGTTATAATGGCCAAGTTTGGTTTTTAATAAAATCAACGCCTTTTTATCCTTTTCCAATGTTTATGGTCAAAACATTGGTGGCGACTCCAAAAGAACCCTTTTCGAAAACCTTGCTTTTATTAGAGGATAGTTCAGTTGTTGAGCACCTCGGAAGCAATGAACACACTTTAAACAAAAAACGCATGTCTAAACCATCTTTTTGCGACCGCTCGCATAAACGTTCGAGATGTCCCTAGACGTCAGAATGGACGACGGTGACAGATGGCGACTCCGCTGGGGAAGCTAGAGAGTTGATCCCATTTAGTGACGGACAAATTCAAATTAAGTAAAGATTTGAAATTACGCCTTTACCCTCTTCCGTATGTTTTATGGTATGGCTTTAATAACTGCTGTATGATTATTTTCTGCAAATTGTCTGAAATATAAATTGCACACAAAAACCCTTGCACACTACAGTCCCTCTATACCCGGGGGCAAGAGTGAATACCTATAGGGAGTGGGTGGCAGATACGACCGGCTTGTTGGCACACGGGGCTACAACCGTTGTCGGAAACCACCAACTCAAGGTGATAACTCTCTTCTTTTGGTCTAAGGATGTCGCCACGGAGTTCCGTGCATGACCCGAGGATCGAGAGATTGAGAGGTCCCTATAATGGGGGCACCTTGGGGACCTTTGGCCTTGGTGAGAACAGTTTAGAACCACCTAAACCAAGCACGTTTCTGCAAGAAAACCCTACCTCGTGATTAAATAAGCGTGGCTTTGCTCGTGGGTGTATGAATTGTATGTGCATTCGTTTGCTGCATTTGTATTAATGCATTAGCATAGGGTAATCATACAACAAATAAAATAGTGAAAAACCCTAAAAATCATAAAAGTGATAAGATAAACCAACTTTATCTCGGACAGTCTTCAGTTAAGCTAGTCTGGTTTCAGGTTCTTTGTAACAAAAAGAAAATAAAAAACTTTCATTCCCCAATAAAGGCCACAACGAAAAAGGCCAAATAAAAAAAATCTCCAAGAAGAGTATATCAAGAAAAGTCTACAAAAAGACAAAAAGAGGAAAACAAAAATTTTTTCCATCTTCCAGCTCAAATAAGAAGTGAAAGAATTAATGGTTGAGTTCAAGAGGGGGGGTGAATTGAACTTTTGAAAACTTTTTCGCAAAACTTACTTTCTTTTGGAAGAATGAATTATCTTTATTTAATTCTTGTGTAGGTAGGTTGATTTTAATCACAGCAAGTATATAGACAGGAAATAAAGGAGATGAAAGAAGAAATTCAACACAACAATTTATACTGGTTCACTCTTCACCAGAGCTACGTCCAGTTCTTGACAAATCTGCCAAGTTCCACTAATACCAAGTGAAAATTACAACCAGTAGATAATCACCAATCTACCCCAAGAACTATCTTGAAAACCCACAAGATAGACTCTTGAAAACCTCCCAGTAACCAAATCCAGTTACTGTAACACGTGCAGATCCAAAATCCAATCTGCACAACCACACTTTGCACAAGAGTATGAAAAGAAAAAACCTGGACTGAAGCTTTATCAATACAATTGTCCAGAAGCAAATCTAACTCAGCACTTCTCTTTGATTAACAACAATCTTGATCAAAGCACCTTATGATATGAAAAGTTCTTGAATGCACAGAGAAAGTCACGGATGTGATAGCTCAAAGATTGCTTTCAAATGATTTCTCAAATTGTATATTTCAAAAGATAGATCAAATCTGTATTTATAGAGTAAAAGAGAGAACCAAACCGTTTGAACTGATAAAAATTGATCCAGAGACGTAAATGATCGATCAGAACAACATCATGACCGCTTAGAACAAGTTATGATCGATCAAAATTAAATTATGATCAATCAGAACGTATTTCAATCGATTAAAATGACGATTCAACCGATTGATTTCATTTAAAACTTCATTCAGTCGATTGATTCGTGTTTTTAATGGATTGAAATAGCTTAATGAAAAATGACAGCTCTCGTTTCAATCGATTAAAAAACCTTTCAACAAATTGAAATCCCGTAGACTCTTAGTCGAAAAATAGTCTCGTTTTTTTTAACAGATTAAAAAATATTTTACCAGATTGAAGTTTTGAAAAACACTTAGACCGAAAAAAGATGGTCTCTCTGTTCCAACAGATTAAAAAATATTTCAACAAATTGAAAATGCGAAACCCGTAATACATGAAAAATTATTAAAACATTTTAACCTGTTGATTCTGTGATTCAACCAATTGAAATTTCGAATCTATAAGAATATTCCTTATGTTAAATTTTTTTAACAGATTGAAATTTCTTTTCAACAGATTGAAAAAACTTAGTTTGTTCTTTTAATGTTTAAATGTTAGTTTTTCATGCAGAAAAATGATTTCAATGAGATGCATCATTTTAAGGCGCTTATCACAAGATTTATTGGCCTATCAAGAGATTAAGTTCCTATACTTCTAACTTATCCCTCTACACACCCACAAACTAAACTATACCAACACAAATATGTCTTCATCAAGTCTTCATCAAATCCACCAAGTGCTTCAATCTCCCCTATTTGATGGAGACAAATATCCACCGCACCTGCACAATTCAATAACATAATAGAGACATATATGATTTTGTGGTGTGTGTGTAGTGACAGCTTTAAGCAAACACTTCTCCCCCTATTTGACCGCATCAAATAAAGTGTTTTAGTTACTGATCCAATAGTACCATGTAGGTACCAAAAATAAAAAGAAAAGACATAGAAAAAAAAATAAGCCTTCATTCATCCCCGTTCCCGGACCTTGATTAAACCGCAGATCAACAATCCCGTTGTAGATATCTTCCAATTGATTGTCAATGTGTTGAAATCCGGCAATGAAATTTTCCTCCAGATAATGCCGACGAGCCCGCAGAGCAACCGTCATCTCCATGTGCCTCCTTTGATTGGTTTGCAGCTCATCCATCTCGATGCAGCATGGTTCTTTCGAACCGTGAGAGAGGCGTGCCACGATCGAAGTTGTGGAATATATGGAATCATTTCTAAAGGACACTCGCTTCTTCCATCGGTCCGATGATCTTGCTCGTGAAGTACCCGGACACCAGTATTGACATCTTCCTCTTGCTCTTCTTCTTCAATTTCTTCTTCTCTTCCTCGCTTCTTCTTTGGAAATCCATTCATCATCGATTTTAATGAATCCCATTTTATGAAGGACAGAGTTATTGATCTCATTTGTTGGACGAACAGCTTCAACTAATTCACCTTCCAAATCAACACCAAAATGAGTTAAAAACTTAGAAATTAATATAGCATAAGGATATCTGAAATCACTTAGCCGCTTAGCTTTGATCATGTGGTCCTTGATGACAAAAACCCAGTTCACCCTTATTCTGTGGTGAATGCAGTACATCAGTACCAAATCTCCTTCATTTAGTACTGCATAATTGCTCCCCCTGGGTGTGAGCTGCCAGGACATAATGAACGCGAGCACCCTTTCCTCAAGCTTCAACCTTCTAGTGTTGAAGGAACTTACGGAGTCATGCCTATTCTTCAGACAAGAACGAAAGTACTGAACTTTGTTAAATTCTTCTACTTCCGAGGTATACCCTTTGGTGACTTTTACACCTTCATCCTTGAGTCCAGCAACCTCTTTCCAGACATTGGAAGTGTAGACCCCAAATGTTGCCCGACCTCAGAATAAAGTCAGGAAACTTCCTATTTGAAGACAGCCGAAGCCTAACAAGCCATTAGGAGAGACTATTAGGCTCCCGTACCAAGATAGGAAGGTTTTTTGGCCTGAAAATAAAGTTTCTCGCCCTGAAGGGATGAGACCGCCGTCTGGAAGGACCAGACCGCCGTCTCGTCTCAACGCCAAGACGAGACCGCCATCTCGATTGTCCATACGGCGGTCTCGTCTCCTGCAAAGGTCGAGACGGCGGTCTGGATTTTCCAGACGGCGGTCTCGATTCCTGCCTAGTCGAGACGGCGGTCTGGATTATCCAGACGGCGGTCTCGACCCTCTGCCATGAACGAGACGGCGGTCTGGACTTTCCAGACGGCGGTCTCGACCCTGTCAGAGGAAACGACGGTCTCGACTTGTCAGGCGCGAAAAACTATAAATAGGGGTCCTCCCCCCCTCATTTCCACACAGAATCAACATAGCTCTCCCTTCTCTCTAGACTTTCTCTCTCTAAGAATCCCTCCGAGGCATTTCCGGAGTTTCTGAGTGTCTCTAGGCATAAACTAAGCATTCTAAATCTCCTTTAGAATCCCTCCGAGGCATTTCCAGAGTTTCTGAGAGTTGTAGAGTGAAGGGTTGCCAAAACGCACCCTCTCTTTTAAAATATAAAAGCTTGCTTTGGAGGTGCATATTCTCCCTCTCTATTTTTATTACTGCCATTTAAATTACGCAATAGAAGCTAGGGCCATGTAGTCATAAACTTAAATTTCGCATAATAAAAGGGTAAAAGCGCATTTTTCCATTTTAATTATTTATTCAAAGTAGCAGGCCTATCATAGGGAACCCGAAAGGGGTGTCGTAAAGGAACTAACACTTCCTTTACACGTAACTGACTCCCTTACCCAACTCTGGTTCTAATGACCAAAGTTGGTTTTCGAAAACCAACGCCTTTTTAAAACCCCTTTTCCGATGTTTATGGTAAAAATATCGGTGGCGACTCCATAGAACCCAAATTAAATAAGTCCCTGGGTTAGCTCGGTTATCGGACAACCCAGGGATACTTTCGAAAACCTCGCCCCTAGGTTAGCCCGGTTATCGGACAACATAAAGGCGTTGTAACCACCAATAAAAAACGCAAAAATAAAGAGGGTCGAAAAAACCATCGCGTCGCTCCGACCGCCTCCCTTTTTTACAGCGGCGACAGATGGCGACTCCACTGGGGAAGCCTAGAGAGTTGATCCCATTTAGTGATGGGCTGGCTTAAAAATAATTAAACCAAGAAAATAGCGCTTTTACCCTGCCTTGTATTATAACATGCTTTATTGTTTGGCTTTCAAATAACTGTTGCTTGTTTATACTTACGCAATTGATTGAAATATAAATTACACACAAACCCTTGCACACTACAGTTCCCTCTATACCTAGGGGCAAGTGAGATAACCATAGGGAGTGGGTGGCAGGTACGGTTCGCTGTAGTTAGGGCCTTGTGCCCACCAGTGTGATCGGAAACCACCACTCAAGGTGATAACCTTCCTCTTTTGGCAACAAGACCGACTCTGGCCTTAGTGCTGAGCATGGTTGGACGGCTAGAGAGTGGGGACCCTATAATGGGGGCACCTTGGGGGCCTTAGCCTGGTGAGAACAGTTAGAACCAACCCTCGCCAATGCACTCTTCTGCAGGAAAACCCTACCTCGGGATAAAAATGAATTCTCGCCTGTTCGCGGATGATCGAATTGTGTGTGCATATGTTTGTTGCATTTGTTTGTTGCATAGCATAAACAAACAACAGAACAAAAACACAAAAATATTTTTTCACAACTAAACACCCTTATCTCGGACAGTCTGCCTTTTAGCTAGCCTGGTTTCAGGTTCTTTGTAAGCTAAGTAGCCACGCAGTTCCGACAGAAGAGATAAGGGACGATAAATATTCTTTCACATAAAGCCACATTTTATCTCGGACAGTCTGCCTTTTAGCTAGCCTGGTTTCAGGTTCTTTGTAAGCTAAGTAGTCACGCAGTTCGACGAGAAGAGATAAAAGGCTATAAAATAAAAAAGCAAAATAAAAATCCAAAATAAATAAATAATAAATAAAATCAAAACATTTATAAAAATAATCTTGACAAAGTCGTATCATTCATATCGCATCATAAGTGGAAAAACCAAGAGAGAAAATGAGTGCATAAGGAAAGTATGCATACGCATCATTTTAATAAACCCCTAAAAAGTGGGTCTTAGAGACGTTTTTTGGGAAAATTACTGGGCCAAATCGTCCAAATCGGACAACCCAGTCAAAAGTTATGCCACTTTGAACATCTACTGCCCTTTTGTACTGGTGCATGCATAAATACATTCATTCTAGGGAGCACTAGATATCCCTAAGACAATGGCGAAAGAGGCCCCGAGCACATTTGTAACCTTCGCGACAAGGAAGGAACGAGTGTACTAAGGTGTGATGGTGACCCCCATTATACTTGTCAAGTCTGTAATGGAGAAGGAACCATTACACCAACACTACTACAAAATATGCTTTCAACGTCGCCATTTAACGTCGGTTAAAGCTGAGACGACGTTAAATGCACTTTCAACGTCGGTTGATTAAAAAATGACGTAGAAAGTACATTCAACGTCGGTTCCAGATGAACCGACGTTGAAAGTTGACATTCAACGCTCGGCTCATCAGAACCGACGTTGAATGTGTTTTCACCAAAAAGTTAAAGAATTGTCACTCGGCAGAGGTTCGAACCCAAGTACTTTAAAGTTGAAAGTTGATACTCCAACCACTAAACTACTGTAATTTTCTGATAATAACTTACAAATTAATTATATTTATATACAAATAAATATATATTCCGTATAAATATATATTTATTTATATTTTCTCGGAAAGTGTTTTTATTTTTTTCAGCCAAAAATTCACTTAAGTTAGAGAATTGTCATCGACAGGATTCGAACCTAGTATTTTAGAATTGAAAGCTAATACTCCAACCACTAAACTACTGTAATTTTCTCGATAATAACTTACAGATAAATTATATTTATATACAAATAAATATATATCCGTGTAAATATATATTTATTTATATATATTTTCTCGGAAAATGTTTTTATTTTTTTCAGTAAAAAATTCACTTAAGTTAGAGAATTGTCACTGATAGGATTCGAATATAGTATTTTAGAGTTGAAAATTAATACTCCAACTACTAAACTACTATAATTTTTTGATAATAATTTACAAATAAATTATATTTATATACAAATAAATATATATCCGTGTAAATATATAAATACAAATATATTTATATATTTTTATGTTGGATGTGAGGGCGCGATCGAGGGTGAAAGTGAGATTGACTCTCGTTTGAGTGAAAATACGTTAAAGCTCACAGAAATTCACTCGTTCAAGCCTAGCTTGAGCGAAAATTGGTATTTTTCACTTGAGCGAATGTGTCACTTGAGCGAATGATGCGTTTTTCAAATTTATTTTATATCATTATATAAATAAATTATAAATATTATATTCTGTCATTAAATTACAAACCCATATATAGAGACTCGCTCACAAATTTGGCATTAAATTTTGAAAACCCACTCGACACACACTTTCACCTTCGAGCGTGCCCTCACATTCAATATATAAATATATAATTATATAAATATATCAAAATATATAAATATATTTGTATTTATATATTTACACGGATATATATTTATTTGTATATAAATATAATTTATTTGTAACTTACTATCGAAAAATTCGAGTAGTTTAGTGGTTGGAGTATCAGCCTCCAACACTAAGGTACTGGGTTCGAATCCTGTTAGTGACAAAAAAATAATTTGGTAATGCTTTAAACTTAAAAAAAATATGATAAATGATAAAAATATAATATAAAAGAGAGAGGGACCTAATAAAAATATAATATAAAAGAGAGGGGGGATTTCTAGATAAATAGAGGGGTTGGAAAGGTTGGAAATAAATAAAAAAATTTAATTTGAAAAATCAGACTTTCAACGTCGGTTCTATTTAACCGACGTTGAAAGTCCGATAACTTTCAACGTCGGTTAAATAGAACCGACGTTGAAAGTCTTAACTTTCAACGTCGCCTAATACAACGTCAGTTCTGGAACCGACGTTGAAGGCTTTCCAGAACCGACGTTGAAGGCCTTATTTGTAGTAGTGCAAGGTGGGTATGATACCCCACAAAGCGTAAGCTTTAAGGAGGATACCTAAGTCATTGTCTTAAGGAATATCCATCTCATAAATCATTCATTTTTAACAATAAAAATCTTTTTGCATTCTAGAAAGCGGCTGGTATTCTTCATGCCCTCATCCGCATACAAAAAAACAACAACACAAAATCCCAAACACTATCATACGTCATGTTAGAAAATAAAACATGATAATGTTTAGGAAAAAACAAACACTTGCATACTGGCATCCATCAAGCTTCATCCTCATGCATTTAATAATAGACAGTCGAGAAAGTGGACATTCCTCAATACCATGTGAAGAGGATAAGGCATTCGCATGCCATACACGGGAAGTCAAAAAGAAAAATTTGAATAAAAATATTTACCCGCCTATGGGTTCATTTAGGCTTCTCCGCTTTTAAAAAAGAAAAATGTACTTCGAAGCATTGCATTGAGGAATGTACACTGTCTGGATGAAATAAATAAAATTGTTTGTTCTCATCATCTCAACCGTCTATTGCATTCATGAATTGCATTCATTCTCACTTTAATAATAAGATAATAAAAAGAAAGGATTAGTCGATGTGCTTTCCACGAATCGAAATAAGATGAACAACAAACCTTTCGTCGTCAAGTTCTCCCCAATGGTTGATCCGCCCAAGGAGGATAATAAGCCTCAACCATTGGATATCCAAGTCAATAAGGAAGAGGAGGCAAGGATGTCGTTACATTCGTTCACCCTATACATCAAAAAAGGTGGTACCATGGAGATGCGCAAAAACATCGTCCATCAATGAAGATATCTCTAGCATAGCCAACGTCCGGGGGCAGAATTAGAAGTGAAAGGATCTATTCCCCCAAGGACGTATAGGATAACGCTCCTAAGAATAAAGGAATAAATAAAAAGACCGAAGAAAAACATAACCCAAAGAGGAAATTAAAGAGACTTTGGATTCACGACGCTGAGGCAATTCTTTCAACGCTCCGTCAAAGAGACAAACTCAGGGTAGGCAACAAGCTAGTCACAGTTTGAGCTAGAGACGACATTCGGATCAGCAAGTCGTCTGCCCTACCTTAAATGGATGCGGCGGAAGAGGACCTAGGACCTTTGAAATATCTTTTGCCAATATGAAAAGACTTCCCCAACAATATGAAGGTGACCCACATAATATGGATATCGCCCAAACCAAGGGCTCATTAGAAACTCTCAAGGAATAAGGGAGCCACCAGATTTTAAAGACAATTCTTTGAAGCTTTACCCTACAAAGGATCAAGCTACATGGAGAAAAGGGAAGTCTCCCCTCTGCACCTCAAATCAGATTTTCCCATATAGAGGGGTTCAAGCGTGAAAAGTGACTTTAGTCATTAGGTGTTCTCCTTCTAATTCTTAGGGTTTGTAAATCCAATGACTATTAGAGATTACTCCTCGGGGCTAGCCCGACCCCCGAGCATTGTAGGGCACATATTTCCCTATTAATTACAAAGAATGTCATTCTTACTATCTGCTTCTCTTCTTGCTATTAATGTCTGAACCTCATTAATAACCATGTTTAAGCAAACATTTTCAAAGTGCGTCAAAGTAATCAAAATGCGCCATTGACCAAAATAAAAGTCACCACTGATTGACTAGAAACACAAAATAAAGTTTTACCTCGTCATAAGTAAAGCCGTGTTTTGCCAATGTTGTGCAAAAAGAAAAAAAATCAAAAGAAGCCCATAAAAGCTAAAGGCCAAAAAAGAGAGGGCAAGATACCCAGTAGGAAACCCACCGAAGGGGGCTACGTAAAAGTTAGGGTCAACCCGGTAGGACACCCGAACAAAAATAAAGGGTAGCCTAGGCAAAAGTTAAGGTTACAAAATAAGGTCCGCTAGGATTCCCCAAAAATATACAAAAAGAAGGAACCTAGACAAAAGATAGGGCCAAAACACAACATCCTAAGCTGAAAACCCAAAGGGCAGACTAGGGAAGTCAATCAATCATAGCAAGCGCCATAGAATAAGATGTCACTCCATAAACAAAACGTATGTTTAAATTAGCCGTGCTTACAAAAACCATTTTTGTCAAAATAAAACAATTCTAAAACACAAGCCTTTGAATTAAATATCCTCTTCCTTCTCTTCTCTTGACCCTTACCACTACGACATTCTAGTAATTAGTAGGGATATGTGGAGATAGTAATTAATAGGAGGATCGACATCCCCAAGGAAAGGGAGGGGCGCACTGACATGGCAGGTCGCTCTACTATCAACACAATCATTCTTCGGTCACGGTAAAATCAAGACGGCAAAATGGATACAACCTATCCCTGTCGACGAAAGCACATAACGTCCGAAACTCATCATAAGTAAAGGCACATTGGTTAATCCTTTTGAAAAATTAATTGAAATAGTATTATAGGATGCATATCATAGACATTGCATGCATATGATAGGCTCCTATCTCTCAAAAAAGAAGAGAAACAAAAAATGACAATAAAAAGAATAATGCCTGCTAGGAGATTCTTAGGCAAAAGTTAGGGTAGCCCGCTAGATCGAAAACCCGCAAAGGGCGGTCTAGGAAAAAGTTAGGGCATCCATAAAAAAGGAAAAAGCCCGCTAAGATATCCTAGGCAAAAATTAAGGCAGCCCGCTAGACCGAAAACCCCAAAAGGGCGGTCTAGGCAAAAGATAGGGCTAAACCAAAAAATGAATAAAAGAGAGGGGTCCTCCATCATAATCATGAGAGTCCAGCAGGAGAATGCCAGTCACTTTTCCAGATGCATCAATCAAAAAGAAAAGATTGCATTTAAAGCTTCCACACACAAGTAGTCGCACAAAACGACTTTGTCAAAGAAAAAAAATAAAAAATCATTTCAAATAAAAAACAAAAACGAAAAGCATTCATGCATATAAGGAGAATAGCTCCATGTTTGTCATTGAAAACAGGATCACTGAGACTGAGTCTCCAAATAAAGTCTTCAAGAAAATGGAGCAAGTTGTCAATCAAGCGACTCATCAAAATAAGAGCTTCCAAAAATCAAGAGCTCCAGCTACCATCCTTCTACCCAAAAAAGAAGGCACAAGAAAGTAATAAGTCTCCAAACATTGCTCTCCCTCAAGAAAGAAGAGCGAGTTGTCATAAGAAGCTTCTAGAAGCCAAAGCTCCAAACATCACCCAATAAAAGAGGGCACAATCATCAAAACATCATAAAAGAAAAGCCGACGGAAAGGCTTAGTCATCCCCAAGAGGATCCTTGCCTACTCCGAAGGCAAAACAAAAATACTCCCCATGGCTCAGCACCGCCATCATATGAGTCATCGAGCACACTCACCCAAAGTCTCCTCCACACTCCCCAATAGAGAATAAAGGCTTCAAGAGCCCATCATCATCAACAGTCAAAAGAGTCCAGTCTCCATACCAACAAGGGCTCAACAAAAAAAAGGAAAAAAGAAGAAAACCCTTGCATCCCCGGTGGATATCCAAAAGAAAAGGCCATGACAGAGAAGGCCGAATAAAAATCCTCAAGTGGATCTCCAAAAAATCTACAAAAAAGAATCAGAAATTCCCATTCTTCAGTAGAATAAGAGCTTTACAAGGTCAGCTCACATCAACATTAATCAAGAAGCCAAGACTCCATTCCTAGAAAAGAAAAATCAGATCCCCAGGAAGTCAATTAATTCCCTGGTGGATCACTAAAGAAAGAAAATTTCATCCCTAGTGGACCTCCCCAAAAAAAAAAAAGAAGGGAAAAAGCCAGCGTAATAAAAAGAGACTAAAAAGTAAAAAGGCTTACGCATTATCCCGAAAAGCCAAATTTCAAATCGCGATAAAAAAGAGGTAAATCGCGGAAAAAGGCAAAATCAAATGAAAATCCTTGCTCCCTAAGTGGGTCACCTCAGGAAAAGAAAGAATCAAAAAAGGAATTGGAAACTCCATTCCTTCGACAAAATAAGAGCACCACAAAAGCCAGCTCGCACCCACATCAATTAAGGAGTCAAAACTCCATTCCCTCAAGGGGCAAATCAAAATCAGATCCCCGGGAAGGCAATCAATTCCCCGGTGGATCACCAAAAAGAGAAAAATCATCTCCAGTGAGCCTACGACAAGGGCAAATTCCAGACTCACATCCTTAGAAGAGTCATTTGCCTAGGCGTAGGCAAGATCTGGCGAGCGAGAGCCAATTTCCCTAGAAAGGGACATCAACCTATTTGGAGGCAAGCAAGTATAAAGTCTTCACCACTAATGAAGCATCCGCCTACTCAGAGGCACAGGAAACAAAAATCTCCATTTCCCCAGAGAAATAAGAGCTTGAAGAAACCAGCTCTCATCAACACCAAACAAGGAGTCACAACTCCATTCCCCAAAAGGCAACCAAAATTAGATCCCCAAGGAGTCAACCAACTCCCTAGTAGATCACCAAAAAAAAAAAAAAAACTTACCCAGAGAGCCTACTGCAAAGGCAAAACTTCAAACACATATCCTCAGAAAGCTACTTGCCTAACATGGATATCCCTAGTGGAACGCATAGGCAAAACCTTGCAAGCAAAAAAAGCAACATTAACCTATTCAGAGGCAAAGAAAAAAGCAAAACCAAAAGTCTTCACCTCCAAACGGAACATCTGCCTACTCAGAGGCATTACCAAAAACTCAATGGATATCTGCCTACTCAAGAGGCGTCACCAAGATCAACAAATCCCCAGAGGATTCCTGCCTACCTAAGAGGCACTTATCAAAAAATTCCCGACAACCAGCAAAGTCGGATGACCACCACAAAAGATCAAAAACAAAGAATCCCCAGCAACCAACTAGGCTGGATGAACACCAACAAGATCCCCAGTGCAAACCGGACGACCATTCCCAGAAAAAGACAAACAAAAAACAAAGAAAGTACATCTCAACACTCGGCGCATGATCAGAATCAGTAAGCCACCACCATTGCCAAAGGATCAACTACCGCAAGAAGGGGCATCCAGAGGCACATAACCAGATGGGGGTTCATACTCGTCAGCCAAGGGATCAGCTACCGCGGCGAAGGAGCATCCCAAGGTTTCACGCCAGCGCATGGTCAGAATCAGTAAGCCGCCACCACGGCCAAAGGATCAGCTACCGCAAGATGGAGCATCCGGAGGCTTAACCACCAGATGGGGGTGCGTACTCATCAGGCCTTACAGAAGAGGGCTTACCAGACGGGGGTTCATACTCGTCAAACACCAGATGGGGGTGTGTACTCATCAGGCCTTACAGAAGGGGGCTTACTGGGCGGGGGTTCATACTCGTCAAACCAGATGAGGGTTCGTTCTCATCAGCCGAAGGGGTCAGCTACCACGTCAAAGGAGCATCCCAGAGGCGCACAACACATCTCCCCAGAAGGTCATCCACCGCAAAGACGGAGAATCTGAAGGGAAACCGGGCAAGAGGGTCAACTCCTTTACCCTCCAGTCGGTCACCTCAGCACAAAAGGCTAGCAGTCGACTTGTCGGGAAAAGGGGGGGCAGCTGTAGACCCCAAATCTTGCCCGGCCTCAGAATAAAGTCAGGAAACTTCCTATTTGAAGACGGCCGAAGCCTAACAAGCCAATAGGAGAGACTATTAGGCTCCCGTACCAAGATAGGAAGGTTTTTTGGCCCGAAAATAAATTTTCTCGCCCTGAAGGGACGAGACCGCCGTCTGGAAGGACCAGACCGTCGTCTCGTCTCAACGCTAGGACGAGACCGCCGTCTCGATTGTCCATACGGCGGTCTCGTCTCCTGCAAAGGTCGAGATGGCGGTCTGGATTTTCCAGACGGCGGTCTCGATTCCTGCCTAGTCGAGATGGCGGTCTGGATTATCCAGACGGCGGTCTCGACCCTCTGCCATGAACGAGACGGCGGTCTGGACTTTCCAGATGGCGGTCTCGACCCTGTCAGAGGAAACGGCGGTCTCGACCTGTCAGGCGCGAAAAACTATAAATAGGGGTCCTCCCCCCCTCATTTCCACACAGAATCAACATAGCTCTCCCTTCTCTCTAGACTTTCTCTCTCTAAGAATCCCTCTGAGGCATTTCCGGAGTTTCTGAGTGTCTCTAGGCATAAACTGAGCGTTCTAAATCTCCTTTAGAATCCCTCCGAGGCATTTCCGGAGTTTCTGAGAGTTGTAGAGTGAAGGGTTGCCAAAACGCACCCTCTCTTTTAAAATATAAAAGCTTGTTTTGGAGGTGCATATTCTCCCTCTCTATTTTTATTACTGCCATTTAAATTACGCAATAGAAGCTAGGGTCATGTAGTCATAAACTTAAATTCCGCATAATAAAAGGGTAAAAGCGCATTTTTCCAGTTTAATTATTTATTCAAAGTAGCCGACCTATCATAGGGAACCCGAAAGGGGCGTCGTAAAGGAACTAACACTTCCTTTACACGTAACTAACTCCCTTACCCAACTCTGGTTCTAATGACCAAAGTTGGTTTTCGAAAACCAACGCCTTTTTAAAACCCCTTTTCCGATGTTTATGGTAAAAATATCGGTGGCGACTCCATAGAACCCAAATTAAATAAGTCCCTGGGTTAGCCCGATTATCGGACAACCCAGGGATACTTTCGAAAACCTCGCCCCTAGGTTAGCCCGGTTATCGGACAACCTAAAGGCGTTGTAACCACCAATAAAAAACGCGAAAATAAAGAGGGTCGAAAAAACCATCGCGTCGCTCCGACCGCCTCCCTTTTTTACGGCGGCGACAGGAAGTAATTTCAATGTTCACTCCTTTGTCTTGAGTTTTTAGAGTAGACCCTTCAAACGACAAGTTGGTGAAAAAGACTTTAATCAGGTCAGGGTAAATCCTACCATTTAGCTCCAGAAACTTCTGAAGTTTCTGATGTTGCAATAGTTTCCGAACCCCTCTGAAACCTTCGGCATCAAACCATGAAAATTTTAGAACCTTTGGTATATTGATTTGTTTCCTGCTCATTTCATGAATGAACAAATCCATCTTCTCTTGGTTCCCATTGAACCAGGATTCAATGTGCCCTCCTACCGATGTTCCTTACACAGCAGCAGAGGACTCTCCTTTGCTAAACTTCTTCCTTCCGGATTTGGTGCGTTTGAGAATGCTGATTTGTGGAATGAACAGAAGAAAAACAGAGAAGAGAGAATGTTTCACGAGGAAAAGTATAAGCTTTTCAAATACTACTGTATGAGAACACACGGTCCCTTCGTCTTCACGATTTTGTCTTTAATGTATTACTGCTTCTCTGCTTCAGCGCAGTGATGGTAAAGGTGGAGAGAGAGAGTATTTTTACTTTACACCTTAATTACCCTCACATCTGATATCCAATCAGAGTCAATCAGCTTTTATTTGGATAACTTTGATATTTAAGAGAGTAGTTGAAGGAAATCCCATTGTAAATGCTTTCAACCCAATCTGCAGTAATTGTTTAGAGGCAGAGCATACACTACTATCCCTAGGAAAAATTAACCAATTGATTTTTCATGAAATCAATTGTTTTTGTAATTGTAAATTTATTAGAAGTAAAATAAATCGATTGAGTCAAGGATCTAATCGATTGAATCGAAGATTTAATCGATTGTTTTACAACAAAAACATGTAGAGCTACAAGGTTTATTGAAATAAATCGATTAACACCTCATTTAATCGATTGAACTGGTAACATATCATTAACAGAGATAGAGAATCAGAAAATCAACAGATTATTTCGCAAATTCAATTGATTAAAACACATAATTTCGAAATTTTTCAGACAATTTTAATCGATTGAGCATGTTATCAATCTGTTAAAAATTCATAATCACCATAAAGAATCAGTTATTCAATACTAGTTATATCCAGAATTCCTAATTCAGTTCTAAGCATATTAAGTCTATCTCTAGGAAGTGGTTTAGTGAATAAGTCATCTAACTGTTTTTCAGATTCAATGAATAAAATTTCACAATCACCCCTAGATACATGTTCTCTAATAAAATGATGTCTAATTTCAATATGCTTAGTTCTAGAGTGTTGAATAGGATTCTTAGTCAGATTTATTGCACTAGTATTATCACAAACCAGAGGTACCGTGTTAAGAGCCACTCCATAATCTTTCAGTTGTTGTTTGAGATAGATACTCTGAGCACAACAACTCCCAGCTGCAATGTATTCAGCTTCTGCAGTTAAAAGAGCAACACATGCTTGCTTTTTGCTGTGCCAGGATATGAGACTGCTTCCCAGTAAATGACATGTACCAGAGGTACTTTTTCTGTCCAATCTACATCCCGCAAAGTCAGAATCGAGAAAATCCAACAAGTTTAAGAGATGCACCTTCAGGATACCATAGTCCGACATTCACGGTTCCTTTAAGGTACTTCAGAATCCTTTTAGCGACGGTAAGATGTGATTCCTTTGGATTTGCCCGAAATCTAGCACAAAGGCACACACTAAACATAATGTCGGGCCTACTAGCGATCAGATATAGCAGAGAACCAATCAAACCCCTATATTTAGTTTGATCAACAGATTTCCCTTTTTCATCTAAATCTAGACAACAATTAGTAGACATGGGTGTAGAGGATTCTTTGCAATTGTGCATATCAAACTTCTTCAACAACTCATTGCGGTATTTAGATTGACTTAGAAAAATGCCATTTCTTAATTGCTTAACACTGGAGACCAAGGAAGAAATTCAATTATCCCATCATAGACATTTCAAATTCACTTTGCATTTCCTTAACAAACTTATTACATAATGCATTATTTGTAGAACCGAAAATGATATCATCAACATACACCTACACCAAAATAATGTCAGTTCCAGACTTCTTAATGAATAGGGTTTTATCAACTTCACCTCGTTTGTAGCCTTGATCAAGTAAGAAATTACTTAACCTCTCATACCATTGTCTAGGAGCTTGCTTTAAACCATAAAGAGCCTTTTTCAATTTGTAGACATGGTCAGGATGCTTGTGATTTTCAAAACCAGGAGGTTGAGAAACATAAACTTCTTCATTGATGAGTCCATTTAGAAAGGCACTCTTGACATCCATCTGTAGTAATCTGAAACCACTTATACAAGCATAAGCTAATAATAATCTGACAGCTTCAAGTCTAGCTACAGGTGCAAAGGTTTCATCAAAATCAATACCCTCTTGTTGATTATACCCTTTGGCTACCAACCTAGCTTTATTTCTAGTGATAATGCCGTGTTCATTTAATTTGTTTTTGAATACCCACTTAGTACCAATTACATTGATATCTTTGGTTTTAGGAACTAATTCCCACACGTTATTCCTTTCAAACTGATTAAGCTCATCATGCATGGGAGTAACCCAGTATTCATCATTTAATGCTTCTTTAACAGTTTTAGGTTCTACTTGTGAAATGAATGCCATATGATTGCAGAATTGATTAAGAGTGTGTCTAGTGGATACTCCCTTATTGATTTGCCCGATGACATTGTCTAGAGACAGATCTCTTGGAACAATCCATTCTTTAGGAAACTCTTCCAGGACATTTTCTTCCTGTTCTTCAGTAATTCTTGGTGGGTCAGTTTTGGAAGGATCAACTGATTGAATACCTTCTTCGATAGTAAGCTGATCTGAGTTACTGGGATATTTTAACTGATAAGAATTATCAGTTAAATCTTCATCATCTGCAGTACCTGTTGATCTATTATGCAACACTCGAGGAGACTCATTAAAAACAACATGTACTTGATTCTTCAACAGATTTCAGTCTCAAATTGTAGACTCTATATGTGTGGCCGTTAGTAGAATAACCAATAAAGATTCCTTTATCAGATTTTTCATCAAACTTGCCAATATTTTCTTTCCCATTGTTTAAAACAAAACACGTACATCCAAAAACCCTGAAATAGTTTATGTTGGGTTTTCTTCCTTTATACAATTCATATGGGGTTTTCTTAAGCATGGGTCTAATCAAGACTCTATTCAAAACATGACAAGCGGTGTTTACTACATCCGCCCAAAAATATTTAGGTAAAGAATTTTCACAAAGCATTGTTCTAGCAAGTTCCACAATGGATCTGTTCTTTCTTTCCACAACACCGATTCTGTTGAGGAGTTCTTGGAGCGAGAAAAATTGTGTTTTATGCCAAACTTTTAACAAAATGATTCAAACTTTTCATTTACAAATTCTCCACCATTGTCACTTTGAATAGATGTAATGAAATACCCTTTTTCATTATGTAGAACCTTGGCAAGCTTTTTGAAAGATTTGTAAGAATCAGATTTGGCTTTTAGAAAGATAGTCCAGGTAAATCTGGAAAAATCATCAACAATTACCATGATATAGAGATTACCACCTAGGCTTTTATTTCTTGAAGGACCAACCAAATCCATGTGAAGTAGTTCCAAAGGTCTAGAAGTAGAAACAATATTTTTGTTTGAAAAAGATTTTCTAGTTTGTTTACCTTTTAAATAGGCTTCACAGATTTTGTCTTTCAAAATTCTAAGCTTCGGTAGCCCAGAAACTAACTCTTTAGAAATCAGTTTGTCAAGATGATTAAGATGTATATGAGCAAGCCTTCTATGCCATAACCAAGATTCTTCTTCTTTAGTAAGAAGACAACTTTGAGATGATATAGAATGCTTGATATCTAACATGTAAATATTGTTTAACCTCTTACCTACCAACATTACCAGTGTCGATTCTGGCTCACAGATTAGGCACTTTTCTGGTTTGAAGATAACTTTGTGACCAAGATCACATAACTGACTTATACTGATTAGGTTGTGCTTCGAGACCATCAACAAGAAGAACATTGTGAATGGTTATTGATTCACCATCTCCAATATCTCCAGAACCTAGAATTCTTCCCTTGTTGTTGTCTCCATAAGTCACGTGACCTCCATTCTTCAATCTCAGTTTCTGGAATTTTGAAATGTCACCTGTCATGTGCCTTGAGCATCCGCTGTCCAAGTACCAAAGGGACTCTTGTTGTTGTTCCTGAAACACCAAGCATCAAGTATTTGGTACCCTTAAGTATTTTGGGTCCTTAGGAGTCAAATTTTCTGTTTAACATGTTTTGGAACCCATCTCTTTACGCCTTGTGGCACAAAATATTTCCTAGCATGACAGAATTTTATCTGTATGTCCTTTTTTCATGCAGTAATGACAAGATGAGAAAGGGGATGTTGTTGCTTTTCTAAAAGAAAAAAAGTTCAAATACTTTTTAGTTTTCACCCCAACCTTAGGTTTGTACCCGATTCCAGTACGTTCAAAAACACAGTTTTGAGACCCAAGAAGTGCATCTAAATTCTCTTTACCTTGAGTAAACTTAGACAAAGTTTTAATCAAGTAATCAACCTTATTCTGTAGAAGGATACACTTTTCACAATTATGATTAGCAGCGACATTATCGCGAGATGAATAGATTATTTCAAGATGTTCTATATCTGTTTTGCTTTCTAATAACTCTTTTTCCAGAACTTTAACCCTATTTTCTAACCAGTTATTCAGTCCTTTTAACCGATTATTTGTATGAGATAAATTCCTGGCTTCTTCATGCATTTCATTGAAAGCATTTAGTAATGTGTTGTAATTCATTTCATTTTCTGTGGGAGTTGAACTTACATGTGATGAAGAGGATTCACGACCGACTATCAAACATAGGTTCACCTCTTCACCTTCGAGATGCGAAGCTGGAGGATGAATCATTATCTTGCCAAGCTATGTAGGCCTTTTTCCCTTTGTACTTTGACTCTTTCTTGTTCCGATTCTTGGTCTTTTCCGGACATTCACTTTTTATGTGCCCTAGCTTACCACAAGAATAACAAGTAACGGTATTTTGAATGGAGTCAGTCTTTTTATTAGTGTACCTTTTAACTTGCCCAGTTCTGTTCTTCCTTCTAAGAAATTTTCCAAACTTCTTAACCAACGAGTTAGATTCTCGGATTCATCTTCTTCGAGACTCATTGTTTTCTTCAATCGTCATGAGAACAATGTTTACGCTTTTCTTCTCTGCATTCTCTTGTTCTTTGAATCGATTGATTTCCAACTCATGTTCCCTTAACTTACCAAATAGTGAAGCAGTAGTCATTTCGAGTCAAATCTCTTGATTACGATATAGTTGTCACCTTTGGTTGCCAAGTTCTGTCCAAACACTTCAAGATTTTGATGTTCAACTCTTCCTTGTCAAAAGTCTTTCCTAGCCCAATTAAATGATTGACTATGTGCGTGAATCTTTTACGTACATCCGCAATTGTTTCTCCTTGCTTGCATTTTGAACAATTCATAGTCCACTGATTAACTCATGCTTTCTTGCCCTTTTCACGTCGAGATGTACCCTCATGTGTGACCTCTAAAATTTCCCACATCTCTTTGGCGAGAGTCACATTGAGACACCACTGAAAAACTCATCAAGATTTAAAGCGAGAGGTAATAATATTTTTAGCGATATAATCATATTGGACTCTCCTATTTTCACGCATCGATCAATTCAGCCCAATTTTTTCAACTACTTTACCATCCACTTGTATGAGTTGGTTTGTAAGGACCATTAATAATTGTTTCCCAAATGCCTCTATCAAGAGATTCAATAAATATTTTCATTCTAACCTTCCGGAAAGAATAATTCACACCGAGAAAAAGAGGAGGCTCGTTTATCGAGGCTCCTTCGAAAAATTCATCTTTCCCTCAGCCATTCTTGGACCGAATTCTTGAGTAACTTACAAGAACCAGCTCTGGTACCAATTGAAAGAATTAATGGTTGAGTTCAAGAGGGGGGGTGAATTGAACTTTTGAAAAAATTTTCGCAAAACTTACTTTCTTTTGGAAGAATGAATTATCTTTATTTAATTCTTGTGTAGGTAGGTTGATTTTAATCACAGCAAGTATATAGACAGGAAATAAAGGAGATGAAAGAAGAAATTCAACACAACAATTTATATTGGTTCACTCTTCACCAGAGCTACGTCCAGTTCTTGACAAATCTGCCAAGTTCCACGAATACCAAGTGAAAATTACAACCAGTAGATACTCACCAATCTACCCCAAGAACTATCTTGCAAACCCACAAGATAGACTCTTGAAAACCTCCCAGTAACCAAATCCAGTTACTATAACACGTGCAGATCCAAAATCCAATCTGCACAACCACACTTTACACAAGAGTATGAAAAGAAAAAACCTGGACTGAAGCTTTATCAATACAATTGTCCAGAATCACATCTAACTCAGCACTTTCTCTCTTTGATTAACAACAATCATCATCAAAGCACCTTATGATATAAAAAGTTCTTGAATGCACAGAGAAAGTCACGGATGTGATAACTCAAAGATTGCTTTCAAATGATTTCTCAAATTGTATATTTCAAAAGATAGAACAAATCTGTATTTATAGAGTAAAAGAGAGAACCAAACCGTTTGAACTGATAAAAACTTATCCAGAGACGTAAATGATCGATCAGAACAACATCATGACCGCTTAGAACAAGTTATGATCGATCAGAATTAAATTATGATCGATCAGAGCGTATTTCAATCGATTAAAATGACGATTCAACCGATTGATTTCATTTAAAACTTCATTCGATCGATTGATTCGTGTTTTTAATGGATTGAAATAGCTTAATGAAAAATGACGACTCTCTGTTTCAATCGATTAAAAAACCTTTCAACAGATTGAAATCACTGTAGACTCTTAGTCGGAAAAATAGTCTGTTTTGTTTTAATAGATTAAAAAATATTTTACCAGATTGAAGTTTTGAAAAACACTTAGGCTGAAAAAGATGGTCTCTCTGTTCCAACGAGTTTAAAAAATATTTCAACAAATTGAAAATGCGAAACACTGTAATACATGAAAAATTATTAAATCATTTTAACACTGTTGATTACGTGATTCAACCAATTGAAATTTCGAATCTATAAGAATATTCCTTATGTTAAATGTTTTTAATAGATTGAAATTTCTTTTCAACAGATTGAAAAAACTTAGTTTGTTCTTTTAATGTTTAAATGTTAGTTTTTCATGCGAGAAAAATGATTTCAATGAGATGCATCATTTTAAGGCGCTTATCACAAGATTTATTGGCCTATCAAGAGATTAAGTTCCTATACTTCTAACTTATCCCTCTACATACCCACAAACTAAACTATACCAACACAAATATGTCTTCATCAAGTCTTCATCAAATCCACCAAATGCTTCAAGAAGCTTGACAAAGCCAGGAGCCAGGACTCCATCAAATTTGGATCCCCAGGAAACCGACAGACTCCTCGGTGAATCCCAAAAAGAGAAAAGAAGAAAATTTCTTCACTACGCTCAATAAAGAGCTTCACAAAAGTCGGAGCCAAGACTCCATCATAAAAAATCAAATCAAGGATTGGATCCCCAAGAAGTAAAGAAAAATTCCCCAGGGATCACCAAAAAGAAAAGAGAAAAAAGATATCTTTTCATCCAAAGAAAAAACCAATGTGCATAAAAAGGCGCACATATGTAAAAACCAAATCGCGAAAAAGAGATACAAATCGCGAGAAAAAGATAAAAACCCATTCCCCAGCAGGAATAAGAGCATAGGCAAAGCCAGCTCAAATAACAGTGTCCAATAAGGAGTCAAAAACTCCATTCCTCCCTAGGGGACAATTCAAAATAGATCCCCAGAAAACAACCAAATCCCTGGTGGATTACCAAAAAGAAAATCCCCAGCAAGCCTACCAGCAAAGGTAAACTACAAATTCATATCCTCAGGGAGTTAATCACCATAGCGCCCAATATGGATATCCCCAGCGAAGTGCAAATCCTTCACTCCCAAGAAGAGCCTATGCCTAAGGCGAGCAAAAAACTGATATCCCCAAGAAATGGGAAATCAACCTATAAGAGGTAATACAAGCACAAAGCTTCCAATAAAGCATCTGCCTACTCAGAGGTATTATCAAGAGCAAATATCCTCAGGTAGAACATCAGCCTATTCAAAGGCGAACAACAAGTAAAAAGCCTTCACCACTATTGAAGCACCCGCCTAATCAAGAGGCA
The DNA here is from genome assembly GCA_963425845.1 of Sphenostylis stenocarpa. NCBI lineage: Eukaryota > Viridiplantae > Streptophyta > Magnoliopsida > Fabales > Fabaceae > Sphenostylis > Sphenostylis stenocarpa. The sequence goes on along the minus strand of OY731402.1, from coordinate 31,647,419 downwards.
CAATCAAAAATCAACAAATCCCCAATGGATTCCCGCCTAAATAAGAGGCAACCAACAAAGAATCCCCGGCAAAGCCGGATGGCTAAACAAGAAAAGCCAAAAAATCCCTGGCCAAGACCGGATGGCTAAACAAGAAAAGCCAAAAACAAGAATCCCTGGCAAAAGCCGGATGGCTAAACAAGAAAAGCCGAAAACAAAGAATCCCCGGCAAAGACCGGATGGCTAAAAGGAAAGGCCAAAACCCAAAGAATCCCCGGCAAAAGCCGGATGGCTAAACAAGAAAAGCCAAAAACAAGAATCCCTGGCAAAGCCGGATGGCTAAAAGCCAAAAAACAAAGAAACCCCGGTAAAACCGGACGACTAACAGAAAAGTTAAAACAAATATTCCCCAAGGAATAGGCGCATGATCAAAGACAGTAAGCCGCCAACAATTCTCCAAAAGCCCGTTAAGGGTATGAACTCATCAATCAAAAGATTGAATGAGAAGAGCCTTGCCAAGATGCAGGTTCGCACCCAGTGGGGGTGTAAAAACCACTAGAACCTTGTCAAGATGCAGGTTCGCACCCAGTGGGGGTGTAAAAACCACTAGAGCCTTGTCAAGATGCAGGTTCGCACCCAGTGGGGGTGTAAAAACCACTAGAGCCTTGTCAAGATGCAGGTTCGCACCCAGTGGGGGTGTAAAAACCACTAGAACCTTGTCAAGATGCAGGTTCGCACCCAATAGGGGTGTAAAAACCACTAGAACCTTGTCAAGATGCAGGTTCGCACCCAGTGGGGGTGTAAAAACCACTAGAGCCTTGTCAAGATGCAGGTTCACACCCAGTGGGGGTGTAAAAACCACTAGAGCCTTGTCAAGATGTAGGTTCGCACCCAGTGGGTGTGTAAAAACCACAAGAACCTTGTCAAGATGCAGGCTCGCACCCAATAGGGGTGTAAAAACCACTAGAGCCTTGTCAAGATGCAGGTTCGCACCCAGTGGGGGTGTAAAAACCACTAGAGCCTTGTCAAGATGCAGGTTCGCACCCAGTGGGGGTGTAAAAACCACTAGAGCCTTGTCAAGATGCAGGTTCGCACCCAGTGGGGGTGTAAAAAATCACTAGAGTCTGTCAAGATGCAGATTCGCACCCAGTGGAGGTGTAAAAACCACTAGAATCTATCAAGATGCAGATTCATACCCGGTGGAAGAATAAACCCACCAAAGCCTTATAAAATAAGGTTTATACCAGATGAGGGTAAATACTCATCAGAAAACCTAGCAAAATGCATCAGGTAGAGTAAAATACTCACCAGAGCATTTCAAAAACGGGTATAAAAACCTTGCTTCTGTTAGAGGATAGTTCAGTGTTGAGCACCTCGGAAGTAAGTACCCACAAGAGTTTAGCAAAATGCGAACTCATACCAGGTGAGGGTAAGTACTCACCAAAACCTGGCAGAACAAGGTTCATACCTAGTGGGGGTAGGTACTCACTAAAGTCTAGTAAAATACAGACTTATACCTGGTGAAGGGTAAATACTCACCAGAGCCTTATAAAAGAAGGCTCAAACCAGATAGGGGTTGGTACCTATCAAAATATTTATCATCCGGAGGATCAACAAGGAGCAGCATCCGAAGGATGATCGGGCAAAAGGGTTAACTCCTTCCCCTACCAACTAATTTTGTCGGCATATCAAGCCAACAAATTAGCTAGGCAGGTGAAGGGGGGGCAGCTGTAGACCCCTAATTTTGCCCGGCCTCTCAATAAAAGCTAGGGAAACTTCACACGAAGATAAAGATCGCCCAGCTAATCAATAAAAACTAAGAAGACCTCCCACAACCACACGGAGTTCATCCAATTTCTCGACAAAGGCCAAAGACACCTCCTATAACAAAGATAAAAGTTCGTCCGGCATCTCAATAAGGGTCAAGAAGACTTCCTATAAGAAGATCAAGCTTCAAGGGACATCCATCGACATCAAACAATGTCCAAAAATAGCAAGGAAAGCTTTCCAGGGTCCCAGAACGCAAAAACTGGACAAAACAGGTCGAGACCACCGTCCCAGAGTTGGGACGGCCGTCCCAAACAACCTAGGACAGTCGAGACGGCCGTCCCAACCCAGACGGCCGTCCCGGCCCAGACGGCCGTCCCAAATGTGTCAGGCAGCGAAAACTATAAATAGGAGGCTCATTTGCTCATTTTCCAGACACCAGACAACTCCTAGTACTTGTCTATCCTCTTCCCTCTTCGAATGAACTCTCTGATTGCCTTGATAAGGTAAGAATCAGTTAAGGAATCATATTGCAGCATTTTATTCTTCTGTAAAATCGAGTCGAGTCGATCTTGTATTTGGAGAGGAGAGTCTTTGTAGAGTGAAGGATTGCCAAAACGCATCCTTGCGATCAAAGATTTGCAATATAAAGCTTGCTACGGAGGTTCTGTTCAATTCTCTTCTCCTTTACTGCTTTATTTATTGCTTTCTGTATGTAATGTTAACTAAAATCATGTAGATAGCCATTTTTAACATTATACAATAAAATAGGGTAATCGCGTAATTTCTCGTAACCTTTACTCAAATGAATTAATCTGTCATAGGGAACCCGAAAGGGGCGTTGTGGGGTGCTAACACCTTCCCCACACGTAACTAACTCCCTTACCTAACTCTGGTTACAATGGCCAAGTTTGGTTTTTAATAAAATCAACGCCTTTTTATCCTTTTCCAATGTTTATGGTCGAAACATTGGTGGCGACTCCAAAAGAACCCTTTTCGAAAACCTTGCTTTTATTAGAGGATAGTTCAGTTGTTGAGCACCTCGGAAGCAATGAACACACTTTAAACAAAAAACGCGAGTCTAAACCATCTTTTCGCGACCGCTCGCATAAACGTTCGAGATGTCCCTAGACGTCAGAATGGACGGTGGCGACACAGACAACCTAAAAGAGTTGTAACCACCAATAAAAACGCGAAAAATGGAAAGTCGAAACCATTGCGTCGCTCCGACCGCCCTCGTTTTGACGGCAGCGACAAGGCTTGTCCAAAAGAATCTCACCTAATTGCAGTAAAACATATTTTAAAATATTTAAAAGGAACTACTGGTTTTGGTTTATGGTATCCATCTGATACTTGTACTAGTTTAATAGGATATTCTGATGCTGATTATGGTGGATGCAAAATTGATAGAAAGATTACTAGTGGGACATGTCATTTGTTAGGTTCATCCTTAGTATCTTGGCATTCTAAGAAATAGACATGTGTTGCTTTATCTACCACCGAAGTTGAATATATTGCGACTGGTAATTGTTGTGCTCAACTTCGTGGATGAAACAACGAGTTAGAAGATTATAGTATATTTCGAATGACATACCTTTAATGTGTGATAATACGAGTGCAATTAATCTTACTAAGAATCCAGTAATGCACTCTAGGACTAAGCATATAAAAATTAGACATCACTTTTTGAGAGATCATATCAGCAAAGGAAACTGTAAAATAGAGTACGTTGATACAAAGCATCAATTAGCAGATATTTTTACTAAGACTCTACCCAAGGATAGATTCTATGATCTTAGAAGAGACTTAGGGATATTAGAAATAGCTTAAATTCTGCTTAATTAGATAGTTTTTGGATGGTTGTGATGTTATAATTCATTGTGTAGGATGTTCATAGATTATCATGTGCATAAACCTCAAATAATTGATGAACTCTCTGGAATAATCAATTAATTGGAGTTATAATCGATTATTTGAATCCAAAACACCCAAAACATGACATTCCTCTCTGTTTTAATCGATTAACTTGACCATTAATCGATTAAAACCAGTATTAATCGATTACCAGCCCAATTTAATCGATTAAATGGGTCTGGTAGTGGTTTAATCGATTAAATTGAGAATTAATCGATTAAACCTGGCAAGTTTGGCTTCCTAGCCGTTGCCAACGGATCTTTTGCACCCTATACACTTTCATATGTCCGTTGGAGTTGCTTGGCTATAAATAGGGACCTCTATTTCACTTCCACTCACTTCTATCTCTTGAAATCAAGCTTTCTTGCCTCATTCTATCAATATTGCCTTATTCTCACTTCACTTGTCCTCTTAAAATCTTCTTGTTTCTCTCCTAATCCTTCAATGACCTCATCTTCTCGTACGAAAATCCCCACTAGAAGAAGATCTGCACCCTCATCTCATCCCCGTCCTAATTCTGTAGAAGGATGGATCTCTGATGCAGATGGCCGACAAGAATTTCTATCCTATTGGAAGGAACGTGCTATTATTTCTCCTAAGTTCCTTATTGGTGAGCAGTTCATCAGTAGGGGATTCAACTTTCCTAATCTCCTTGAAATTCAAGGAGTTCTCCCTTTCATCCAAATGCAAGGTACATATTATCCTGACTTAGTTAGGGTATTTTACTGTAGGTTCAAATTTAGAGATCAAATTGCTACCTCTAGAGTAAAGGGAGTCACAATAATTCTTGATGATGATATTTGGGAAAACGTTGTCCACTTTCCTATTAGAGAAGATGCTATTAACGTGTATGGTGAGTTAGATGATTTTGACAGGATCTTGGCTTACCGATCTTTTCTGAGAAATCCCTCCATGGAGATTGGGCGTCTCCTTCTTGCTGGACCTTTGAAAAAGGAGGAACGCATGATTTTACATCTACTTGTCTGGATTCTATGTCCTCGAGCTACAAATCATGCTCAATGTTCTTCAATTGATCTTCGTATTATTCATGCCATAATGAATAATGAGCCTTTAGACTAGGGCATTCTTGTCACCATGACTATGTTAAAAACCAAACGTCATCCCACCTTCAAAATTCCATATGCTCTCCTTGTCTCTCGCATCCTTGAATACAAAGGAGTAAATGTTGAAGGTGAACAAATCAAACTACAAATGGTGCGTGTCAATGATATTTATGTTCATAAGAATGATGTTCCAAATGAAGGTGACGATAATGAAGATTATGATGAAGATATGCCTCCTGCTGCTGAGCTTCCCTCTGATCAAATCCAAAGTGTTGGAACTTCCTCTACTCATCATGAAACTCGACAGTCCATGGAAGACATGTTATCTGACATGAATAAGAGAATGCAGTCATTCTTCACTCTTTCTGGAGTACGGCATGAGGAATTAATTCGCCGTATATCTGATGTAGATGATAAAGTGTGCCATTTAGAAAATAGATTTGATGCAAACTTTCATAGTGATGATAGTGAAGAATTTTAAATTTGATTGTTATTTTCTTATTTTGTAATGTATCTTTCATTTCTGCAATAAAATGATGTGTTCTTTTAATGCTTTGATTGAGGGGGAGTTATCTCCAAGTTATGCATATTTTGAGGGGGAGCTCTTATGTTTTTAATAGAATAATTCTTTTTATTATAATCAAAATAGGGGGAGAAATATTTAAAGCCTACTATGATTGTTTTTAAATATTATCTGGTATGTTTAATGTATTTGTTAGTATGACAGATAAAACAGGTTATTACAAGGCTTTAAAAGAAAATTTTGATCATCATCAAAAAGGGGGAGATTGTTGAACATTCAAGGACTTGTTGTTGAACTTGATGGACATAAAGCTTGTTGATTTTGATGATGATTCAAGAACACAAGACTTAGAATGTTGAAGACTTGTTTTATAGTGTAATAACTCTGTTTTCATTAGATTGAGTTTGTAATATTAGAGTTTGAGATAGCCGGTACATAGTCTGCACCTTAGAAGCTTCAAAAAGCTCAAATTTATCAAAGAGGCTCGACTTTAATTGATTAATTGGTGAAATAATCGATTAAAACAATGAGAAAAACCATTTTTTGTATCAGCTCACTGTTTTAATCGGTTAACACCCCTGTTAATCGATTAACAGGCCTAACAGGTCTTTTAATCGATTAAAACAGAGAGTTTTGGGGTTCTGTTGATTTTGGCTCTGTAATAATCGATTAACTCTTGATTTAATCGATTATTTCAGTCAGATTTCGAATTTTAACTTCAAATCAACCCTATTTTCGAAAACCCTATTTCCAAGAACCCTAGTTTCGAAAATCCCAATTCCAAAACCCTAATTTCTCTACTTAAGCTTCTCCTTGGCACTCAGAAAAGAAGAACAACCTTTTTCATACAAAAGTTAAGTGTTGTGAGTGCCACAGAACTATTTGTTGCAAGAAAAAGGGGCTTTTGGAACCTGGTGTGGGCTAGAAGCGATAAGAATCACTAAGTGGAGTTCTTAGTGGATTGTGTGTTGTGCCGTCTCTAGGGAAAGTTGTTCTTCATCTCTTGTGGATTTCAAGAGAGGTGTTTTCTTTACTTTATCTTTTCCATTGTAATCTGTTTGTAACAACTTTGATTATAGTGACAGCTAACAAGGCAACCTTTGAAAAAAGGAAGTTAGCACAATAAGGTGGGTATGGTACCCTTAAAACATAGGCTTTTGAGAAGATACTAAAGCTATTGTCTAAGGCATATCTATTTCACATTAATCATTCGAAATAAAAAGCTATAATTAAAATCGTTAAAATCATTTAGAAAGTGGTTGGTCTTCCGCCCGTCCTCATGCGTGCTCAGAAAGCTAAAAAGATGGAGCAACTAGAAGAACAAAACCGAAAGCTCACCACTAAGCTTAATACGCTGAAAGGGCAAATGGGTCTAATGTTGGAAATGATGCGTCAACAGAATCTCCATAAAGAGGGTCCTCAAAGTGGACAAGCCTCTCACCAAGAAGAAGAAGAGGAGCCTCACGATGAGCATGACCAATCTGATACAAGAGCAGTACATATTCATGCTCCAAAAATATCAAAGCAACAAATTACTGCCCTAGAGGAGAGGTTGAGAGCCATGGAAGGGCATAACTTTGATGTTAAAGAGGCAGCTGATATGTGCCTCGTTAAAAACATCCAATTCCCTAACAAATTCAAAACTCCGGACTTCCCAAAGTACATGGGAATAACTTGCCCCAAAAGCCATCTTACGATGTACTGCCGTAAGATGGTTGCATATACTGACAATGAAAAACTCCTGATCCATTGCTTTCAGGAGAGCTTAGCTGAATCGGCCCGAAACTGGTATATGCAACTGGAAGGAGGGCAAGTCCAAACATGGAGACATCTGGCGGATGCTTTTCTTCGTCGTTATAAATATAATATTGATCTGACCCCAGAAAGAGCAGATCTACAACTACCAAGCAAGAAAGATGATGAGTCCTTTAAGGCATATGCCCAAAGATGGAGGGAATTGGCAGCACAAGTAGAACCTCCTCTGTCCGACAAAGAAACCACATCTATGTTCATCAATTCTCTAACTGGTCCCTATTATGACAAAATGATAGGGAACACATCAACACTCTTTGTAGATGTGGTAATTATAGGAGAAAGAGTAGAGCAAGGTTTAAAAAGCGGAAGAATTGCACAAAATACTTCCTCCAATTACTCTACTCCAAACGTTAAAAAGAGCTTTGGAAAGAAGAAGGAAGGAACCGTGAATGCAATCAACATTGCCACTCCTTCTTCCTCCTCGCAGCAGACCAAGTCACGCAGATCGGAAAGGAAATTCACTTCCATTCCAACCTCCTATGGAAGTCTGCTTTTAAAATTGTTGGATGCCAAACTCCTCGTACGCGTCCCTCCCAAGAAAATAGAGCCACCATATCCAGAATGGTACAAGTCTAATGAAAACTGTGATTACCATTCAGGCGCTCTGGGACACTCTGTTGAAAACTGTGTGGCCTTAAAGCACAAGGTCCAGAATCTGATAGATGCAGGGTGGATTACCTTTGATGCATCTACTCCAAGAGTAGATGATCAACCCCTTTCCAAACCCAAATGAAAGATGGGCTAAGGAAGATCAGCAAATTAGGGCTCATCATCTTTACCATTTCAAAATAATATAATAAACATAAAAACATAAAAATTATATCGAAAAGCTTCCGATGTATTTCTCGTGATCCCCGCCCATGATCACGAGATTTTTGGTTAAAGTGGGCTTTGTAAATATTTTCTTTTTGTCAATACAATAAGGCATTTTCCATAATATTCATATTCTTTTTCATTCTTCTCTCTCTCACATACTTAATAAAGAAATATAAAACTAAGCATAACCATACAGTCATGTCTGTGATTGAAAATTCTCTGGAAGATTCGAAAGCCGAAGGCGAATGGATTGAGTCAGATAGTGAGGAGGCGACCATTTCCCCGGACATGCAAAGACTGTTGGAAAAAGAATCTCAATCAATACAACCCCATCAGGAGAAAACTGAGGCCATCAATTTGGGACAAGAAGATAATAAGAAAGAAGTAAATATTGGTACCCAAATTGACGATGATGTCAGGTAAAGGCTGATACAATTACTAAGAGAATATGTGGACGTATTCGCATGGTCCTACCATGATATGCCTGGTGTCGCCACCGTCCGTTCCGATGTCTAGGGACATCTCGAACGTTTATGCGAGCGGTCACGAAAAGATGGTTTAGACTCGTGTTTTATGCTAAAATATGTTCATTGCTTCCGAGGTGCTCAACAACTGAACTATCCTCTAATAAAAGCAAGGTTTTCGAAAAGGGGTTCTTATGGAGTTGCCACCAATGTTTTGACCGTAAACATTGGAAAAGGATAAAAAGGTGTTGATTTTAATAAAAACCAAACTTGGCCATTATAACCAGAGTTGGGTAAGGGAGTTAGTTACATGTGGGGAAGGTGTTAGCACCCCACAACGCCCCTTTCGGGTTCCCTATGACGGATTAATTCATTAAGTAAAGATTATGAGAAATTACGCTATTACCCTATTTTATTTATACAGTATTTAAAAATGGCTATCTACATGATCTTATTTTCTATTACATACATAAAGCAATAAAAGAGAAGAGAAGTGAAAAGAACCTCCGTAGCAAGCTTTGTATTACAAATCTTGAACTGTGAGGATGCCTTTTGGCAATCCCCCGCTCTACAAAGATTCTCCTCCCCGAATACAATATCGACTCGACTAAATTTTAAAGAAGAATCGAATGCTGGAATCCAATTCCTTAACCGATTGTTACCTTTTTAAGGCAATCGGAGAGTTCATTCGAAGTAGGGAGAGAAGACAAGTGTTTAGAGTTGTCTAGAGTGTGAAAAAGTGCAAATGAGCCTCCTATTTATAGTTTTCACAGCCTGGCAGCTTGGGACGGCCGTCTGGAGCTTGGAAAATAGGGATGGCCGTCTGGGGAAGTTGGGACGGCCGTCTGGGATTTGGGATGGCCATTTGGGATTTGGGACGGCCGTCCCAAGCATCAAAACCAGTTGGGACGGCCGTCTGGAACTTGGGACGGCCGTCTGGGCATGTGGGACGGCTGTCCCAACTTCTGGGACGACCATCTCGACTGTTTTTGCCAGATTTTGTGTTCTGGGACCCCTGGGAAGCTTTCCTTTCTTTATTCGGACGTCGATTGATGCCGATAGACGTCCATCGAAGCTTTATCTTCATATAAGAAGTCTTCTTGGCCTTTATTGAGATGTCGGGCAAGCTTTATCTTGTTATAGGAAGTCTCCTTAGCCTTTATTGAGAGGCTGGGAAAAATTAGGGGTCTACAGCTGCCCCTCCTTCACCTGCCTGACTAATTGTTGGCCTAATATGCCGAAAAAGTTAGTTGGTAGGGGAAGGAGTTAACCCTTTTTGCCCGGTTATCCTTTAGATGCTCCTTCACTTTGAAGTTTGCTGATCCTCCGGATGATAAATATTTTTGATAGGTACCAACCCCTATTTGGTTTGAGTCTTCCTTTATAAGGCTCTGGTGAGTACTTACCCTCACCAGGTATGAGTCTGCATTTTGATGAGTACCTACCCTCATCTGGTGCGAACCTATTTCATAAGGCTCTTGTGGGTACCTACCCCCACCCGGTCCTAACCTTGTTCTGCAAGGCTCTGTTGAGTACCTACCCTCACCTGGTATGAACCCCGTTTTGCAAGGTTCTTTGTGGGTACTTACTTCCGAGGTGCTCAACAACTGAACTATCCTCTAATAAAAGTAAGATTTTTGCAACTCATTTTTTGTAATGCTCTGGTGAGTATTTTACTCTACCTGATGCGAATCTGCATTTTTTGCTAGATCCTGATGAGTACCTACCCTCATCCGGTACAAACCTTATTTTATAAGGCTCTGGTGGGTACCTACCCCCACCTAGTACGAATCTGCATTTTTGCTAGATTCTGATGAGTACCTACCCTCATCTGGTACAAACCTTATTTTATAATGCTCTGGTGGGTACCTACCCCCACCTGGTACGAATCTGCATTTTTGCTAGATTCTGATGAGTACTTACCCTCATTTGGTACAAACCTTATTTTATAAGGCTCTGGTGGGTACCTACCCCCACTTGGTACGAATCTGCATTTTGCTAGATTCTGATGAGTACCTACCCTCATCCGGTACAAACCTTATTTTATAAGGCTCTGGTGGGTACCTACCCCCACCTGGTACGAATCTGCATTTTGCTAGATTCTGATGAGTACCTACCCTCATCCGGTACAAACCTTATTTTATAAGATTTTTGATGGTACGAACCCTATTCTATAGGGCTATGGTGGGTACCTACCCCCACCTGGTATGAATCTGCATTTTGCTAGATTCTGATGAGTACCTACCCTCATCCGGTACAAACCTTATTTTATAAGGCTTTTGTGGATATGAACCCTATTCTATAAGGCTCTGGTGGGTACCTACCCCCACCTGGTACGAACCCTATTCTATAAGGCTCTGGTGAGTACCTACCCCCACCTGGTACGAACCCTATTCTATAAGGTTCTTGTGGGTACCTACCCCCACCTGGTACGAACCCTATTCTATAAGGCTCTTGTGGGTACCTACCCCCACCTGGTACGAACCCTATTCTATAAGGCTCTGGTGAGTACCTACCCTCACCCGGTACGAACCCTATTTTATAAAGCTTTTGTGGGTACCTACCCCCACTGGTACGAACCCTATTCTATAAGACTCTGGTGAGTACCTACCCTCACCTGGTACGAACCCTATTCTATAAGGCTCTTGTGGGTACCTACCCCCACCTAGTACGAACCCTATTCTATAAGGCTCTTGTGGGTACCTACCCCCACCTGGTACGAACCCTATTCTATAAGGCTCTGGTGAGTACCTACCCTCACCTGGTACGAACCCTATTCTATAAGGCTCTTGTGGGTACCTACCCCCACCTGGTACGAACCCTATTCTATAAGGCTCTGGTGAGTACCTACCCTCACCTGGTACGAACCCTATTCTATAAGGCTCTTGGGATGGTCTTTTTCGGCATTCAATCTTTTGATTGATGAGTACAAACCCTCTGTAGACCCCAAATCTTGCCCGACCTAACAATAAAGACCAGAAGAACTCCTTTTCAAAGATGGACGAAGCCTAAGAAGCCATTAGGAGAGACTATTAGGCCCCATACTAGGATAAGAGGGTTTTTTGGTCCAAAAATAAGAATTTTCGCCTTTTAAGGTCGAGACTGCCATCTCGGATTCGAGACCACCGTCTCGCCTTGCGCGGATGGCGAGACCGCCATCTCGTTTGACGAGACGGCCGTCTCGCCACTCGCGAACGGCGAGACCGCCGTCTCGTTTGTCGAGACCACCGTCTCGACGTTCCTGCAAGGCGAGACCGCCGTCTCGACCTTGTCAGATGAGACGGCCCGTCTCGACCTGACAGGCGCGAATCCCTATAAATAGTTCCCCTATTCCCCTCATTTCCAAGAAGTTCTTCCTCCTTCTCTCTAGAAATCACTTAAAATTCTCTCTCTAGAACCCCTCCGAAGCATTTCCGGAGTTTCTGAGCGTTTCTAAGAGTGTTTTTGAGCGTTTCGAGAGGTTTCTGGCACTGTAGAGTGAAGGGCTGCCACAAAGCACCCTATTTTTTAGAAGGAATTAATATAAAAGCTTGCTTTAGAGGTTTACTCTCTCTCTCCTTACTTTTACCGCTTTATTTTAAATTATGCAATAGACATTAGGGCCATGTAGTCATAATTTTAAATTCCGCACAATAAAAGGGTAAAAGCGTATTTTCCGGTTTATTTACTCAGAATAGTTGACCTATCATAGGGAACCCGAAAGGGGCGTTGTAAGGGAACTAACACTTCCCTTACATGTAACTAACTCCCTTACCCAACTCTGGTTCTAATGACCAAAGTTGGTTTTTCGAAAACCAACGCCTTTTAAATCCTTTTCCGATGATTCCGGTAAAAACATCGGTGGCGAATCCACAGAACCCTCCAAAACTAGCTCTTGGATTAGCCCGGTTATCGGACAATCCAAGAGCGCCCTTTCGAAAACCTCGCCCCTAGGTTCAGCCCGGTTATCGGACAACCTAAAGGCGTTGTAACCACCAATAAAAAATGCAAAAAACAGAAAGTCAAAAAACCATCGCGTCGCTCCGACCGCCTCGTTTTGACGGTGGCGACAAATGGCTACTCCACTGGGGAAGCTAGAGAGTTGATCCCATTTAGTGATGGACTAGTTTGATAAATAAAAGACTTAAAAGATTACACTTTTACCCTACCTTGTATTATAACATGTTTTAATGCTTGGTTTTAATAACTGTTGTTTGTTTATATTTACGCAATTGTTTGAAATACAAATTGTACACAAACCCTTGCACACAACAGTTCCCTCTATACCCGGGGGCAAGTGAGAAATCCATAGGGAGTGGGTGGCAGGTACGGTTCACTGTAGTGATGGCCTTGTGCCCACCAGTGTGATCGGAAACCACCACTCAAAGTGATAACCTTCCTCTTTTGGCACAAAGACTGACTATGGCCTTAGTGCTAAGCATGGTCGGAAGGCTGGAGAGTGGGGACCCTATAATGGGGGCACCTTGGGGGCCTAAGCCTTAGTGAGAACAGTTAGAACCTACCCTTGCCAATGCACTTTTCTGTAGGAAAACCCTACCTCATGATTAAAACGACTTCTCGCCTGTTCGCGGATGAGTGAATTGTATGTGCATTTGTTTGTTGCATTTGATTGCATAGCATAACCAAACAACAGATAAAAACAAAATTTTACAATAAAAACCCTTATCTCGGACAGTCTGCCTTTTAGCTAGCCTGGTTTCAGGTTCTTTGTAAGCTAAGTAGCCACGCAGTCTGACGGAAGAGATAAGGGACGCTAATATTATTCTTTCTCCAATAAAACCATTTTATCTCGGACAGTCTGCCTTTTAGCTAGCCTGGTTTCAGGTTCTTTGTAAGCTAAGTAGCCACGCAGTCCGACAGAAGAGATAAAAGGCTAAAAAAATAAATCCAAAATAAATAAAATAATAAAAAAAAATCAAAACATTTATAAAAAGAATTTTGACAAAGTCGTATCATTCATATTGCATCATGCCATAAGTGGAAAAATCAAGAGAAAAAAATAAATGCATAAGGAAAGTATGCATACGCATCATTTTAATAAATCCCTAAAAAAATGAGTCTTAGAAGCGTTTTTTGGGAAAATTACTAGGCCAAATTGTAATCTGATTCCTCATCTTTTTCCCTTCGTTTTGATATGTTGTGCGTCCAAATCAGACATCTCAGTCAAAAGTTATGCCACTTTGAACATCTACCGCCCTTTTGTACTGGTGCATGCATAAATACATTCATTCTAAGGAATATCCATCTCATAAATCATTTGTTTTAAACAATAAAAATCTTTTTGCATTCTAGAAAGCGGCTAGTATTCTTCATGGCCTCATCCGCATACAAAAAAAACACAAAATCCCAAACACTATCATACATCATGTTAGAAAATAAAACATGATAACGTTTAGGAAAAAACGAACACTTGCGTACATGCATCCACCAAACTTCATCCTCATAACATGCATCTAATAATAGACAATCGAAGAAGTGGACATTCCTCAATACCATGAAAAGAGGATTAGGGCATTCGCATGCCATGCATGAGAAGTCAAAAAGAAAATAAATAGAAATTCTAACCTGCCTATGGGTTCATTTAGGCTTCTCCGCTTTTAAAAAAAAATGTACTTCGAAACATTGCATTGAGGAATGTACATTGTCTGCATGAAATAAATAAATTTTTTTTTTTCATCATCTCTTCAAGTGTCTATTGTATTCATAAATTGCATTAAAAAATTGCATTCATTCTCACTTTAATAATATTAAGATAATAAAAAGAAAAGATTAATCGATGTGCTTTCCACAAATCGGAATAAGATGAAGAGCAAACCTTTTGTCGTCAAGTTCTCTCCAACGGTTGATCCTCTTAAAGAGGATAATAAGCCTCAACCGTTGGGTATCCGAGTTAATAAGGAAGAAGGGGCAAGGATGTCGTTACATTTGTTCACCCCATACATCAAATAAGGCTGCACCATGGAGATACGCAAAAACACCGCCCATTAACAAGGATATCTCTAGCATAGCTGGCATTAGGGGCAAAATTAGAAATGGAAGAATCTATTCCCCCAAGGAGCTATAAGATGACGCTCCTACAAATAAAGAAAAAATAAAAAGACCGAAGAAAAACATAATCCAAAATGGAAACTGAGTAGACTTTGGAATTCACGACGCTAAGGCAGTTCTCTCAATGCTCTGCCAAAGAGACAAACTCACGGTAGGCGACAAGCTGCTCATGGTTCGAGCTAAAAGACGACATTCGGATTAGCAAGTCGTTTGCCCTACCTTGAATGGATGCGACTGAAAAGGACCTTTGAAATATCGTTTGCCAATAAGAGATGACTTCCCCAACAATATGAAGGTGACCCACATGATGAGAAAATATGGATATCGCCCAAACCAAGGGCTCATTAGAAACTCTCAAGGAATAAGGGAGCCACCAGATTATAAAGACAATCCTTTGAAGCTTACCCTACAAAGGATCAAGCTGCACTGAGAAAAGGGAAGTCTCCCCTCCGCAGCTCGAATTAGATTTTCCCAAACAAAGGGCTTCAAGCGTCAAAAGCGACTTTAGTCATTAGGTGTTCTCCTTCTGATTCTTAGGGTTTGTAAATCCAATGACTATTAGAGATTACTCCTCGGGGCTAGCCCGACCCTCGAGCATTGTAGGGCACATATTTCCCTATTAATTACAAAGAATGTCATTCTTATTATCTGCTTCTCTTCCTACTATTCATATCTAAACCTCATTAATAACCATGTTTAAACAAACGTTTCAAAAATGCGTCAAAATGCGCCATCGTCAAAATAATCAAACCACTCATCACCACTGATTGACTAGAAACACAAAATAAAGTTTTACCTCATCATAAATAAAGCCGTGTTTAGCTAATGTTGTGCAAAAAGAAAACAAAAATCAAAAGAAGCCCATAAAAGCTAAAGGCCAAAAGGAGAGGGCAAGATACCCAGTAGGAAACCCACAAAGGGGGCTACGCAAAAGTTAGGGTAAACCCGCTAGGAAACCTAAACAACCATAAAGGGTAGCCTAGGAAAAAATTAGGGTTACAAAATAAAGTCCGCTAGGTTTCCAAAGCAAGAAAAAAGAAACGTAGATAAAAGTTAGGACAAAACAAAACACAACATCCTAAGCTGAAAACCCAAAGGGCAGACTAGGGAAGTCAATCAGTCATAGCAAGTGCCATAGAATAAGACGCCACTCCATAAACAAAACGTTGTTTAAACTAGCCTAAACACTCTAACCAACCTTGGCTAGCCGTGCTTACAAAAACCATTTTTTGTCAAAATAAAACAATTCTAAAACACAAGCCTTTGAATTAAATATCCTCTTCTTTCTCTTCTCTTGACCCTTACCACTACGGCATTCTAGTAAGTAGTAGGGAAATGTGGAGATAGTAATCAATAGGAGGATTGACATCCCCAAGGAAAGGGAGGGGTGCACTGACATGGCAAGTCACTCTACAATTAACACAATCATTCTTCGGTCATGAAAAAAATCGAGACGGCAAAATTAGTACAGCCTATCATGTCGACAAAACACATAACGTCAGAAGATCATCAGAAGTAAAAGCACATTGGTTAATCCTTTGGAAAAATTAATTGAAATAGTATTATAGGATGCATATCACAAACATTGCATACATGCATAGGGTCCTTTCTCTCAAAAAGAAAAGAGAAATGAGAAAAATAAAAATAAAAAATAATGTCTGCTAGGAGATTCTTAGGCAAAAGTTAGGGTAGCCCGCTGTCGCCGCCGTCAAAACGAGGCGGTCGGAGCGACGCGATGGTTTTATCGACCCTCTTGATTTTCGCGTTTTTTATTGGTGGGTACAACGTCTTCAGGTTGTCCGATAACCGGGCTAACCTAGAGATGAGGTTTTCGAAAAGTGTCCTTGGGCTGTCCGATAACCGGGCTAATCCAAGGACTTATTTATTTTGGGTTCTATGGAGTCGCCACCGATATTTTTACCATAAACATCGGAAAAGGGGTTTAAAAAGGCGTTGGTTTTCGAAAACCAACTTTGGTCATTAGAACCAGAGTTGGGTAAGGGAGTTGGTTACGTGCAAAAGGAGTATTAGTCCCTTTGCGACGCCCCTTTCGGGTTCCCTATGATAGGCCGGCTTATTTTTATTGATAAACTAGAAAAACGCACTTTTTGCCCTTTTTATTCTGCGGAATTTAAAAGTGTGACTACATGGCCCTACTGTCTACCTGCATAATTTAAGATAAAAGCGGTAAAGGTGGAAAGAGAGAATTTGAACCTCCGAAGCACGCTTTTTATATTAATTCTCGGAAAAATAGGGTGCTTTATGGCAACCCTTCGCTCTACAAGACGTCGGAAACCTCTCGAACGCCGAAAATCACTCTTGAAAACACTCGAAACTCCGGAAATGCGTCGGAGGGATTCTAGAGAGAAGTTTTAGAGAGAAGGGAGAGCTATGCAGCTGTGGTGTGTGGAAATGAGGGGGAGAGCCCCTATTTATAGGTTTCCGCGTGTCGAGTGGCGAGACCGCCGGTCTCGTCCGAGCGAAACGAGACCGCCGTCTCGTTTGACGAAGCAACGAGACCGCCGTCTCGTACAATGAGACCGCCGTCTCGTTTTGCATAAGCAACGAGACACCGGTCTGGGTGAACGAGAACCCGGTCTCGTTTTCGTCGTCAACGAGACCCCGGTCTGGGTGAACGAGACCCCGGTCTCGTTTTCGTTGGCAACGAGACCCCGGTCTGGGTGAACGAGACCCCGGTCTCGTTTTCGTTGGCAACGAGACCCCAGTCTGGGTGAACGAGACCCCGGTCTCATTTTTGTTGGCAACGAGACCCCGGTCTGGGTGAACGAGACCCCGGTCTCGTTTTCGTTGGTAACGAGACCTCGGTCGCAGGTGAACGAGACTCCGGTCTCGTTGGAGCATCTTTCGCTCAAGCGAGTACATGTGAGTACATCGGTCGCTTGAGCGAGACTCGACCCGAAGTCCCCTTTGGTGGCAAGCATCCGTCGCTCAAGCGAGTACACCGGTCGCTTGAGCGAGATTCGACCTGGAAGTCCCCTTTGATTGCGGCACCTGTCGCTCAAGCGGCGGACGTACTCGCTTGAGCGAGACTTGACCCGGAGTCCCCTTCCACGCGAGAAACTTTATTTTGGGCCAAAAAACCTTCCCATCTTGGTACGGGAGCCTAATAGTCTCTCCTAGTGGCTTGTTAGGCTTCGGGCGTCCTCGAATAGGGGATCTTCCGACTTTATTTGGAGCCCGGGCAAGATTTGGGGTCTACAGCTGCCCCCTTTACCCATCCGAGTCGACTCGCGGCCTTCGTTGTCGGGAAGATCGACCGGAGGGTAAAGGAGTTGACCCTCTTGCTCGGTTGCCTTTCGGATGTCCCGTCTTGTGGCGGACGATCCTGCGGGAAATGTTGTGGTCGTGTGCCTCCGAGATACTACTTCGACGTAGCCGATCCTTTTGGTGAACTCGTGATAGAACCTCCGGATACTACTTCGACGTAGCCGATCCTTCGGTTGATGAGCATAAACCCCCATCGGCTGGTAGTTGCGATCCGTTGTGCGGGACTCGGATGGGTACGAGCCCCCCATCGAGGTGGTAATGGCGGCTTACGGTTCAGGTGGCCCATGCGCCAGCAAGGCGCTTCGTGTGTTGGTTGATAGGTATAAACCCCCTATCCGGTTGGCGCAGTCCACTGCGTAGGACCGGTGGTGATGGCGGCTACTCGCTCGGGTCGCTCATGCGCCGACTCTCCGGGAATGATTTTTGTGTTCGTGCACTTCCGGGATACTACTTCGACGTAGCCGATCCTTTCGATGGACACGTGGATAGAACCTCCGGATACTACTCCCGACGTAGCCGATCCTTCGGTTGATGAGTATAAACCCCTCATCAGTCGGGTAGTTGCGATCCGTTGTGCGGGACTTGGATGGGTACGAGCCCCCATCGGGGTGGTAATGCGACTTACCGATCCGGCTCGGCGCGAGATCAAGCGCAGCTCTCCGGAGAGTGCTCGCTTGTGTTGATTTGACTGCTTTCGGATTTCTTAAATAGTCATCCGGTTACGCGGGATTTTGTTGGTGATCAATCGGGCTTTGCTGATTGCTCGGTGGTCTTTTGTTCTTGTTCTTTTTGGTAATGATCATCCAATCCTGGCTGGTTGATTGGATGGATCTTGGTTTTGTTTTTTGTTTGGTGGTTGAGTCTTTATTGGTTGGTGCGATGGTTTAACCTCGCCTTTTCTCGCGGTTTTATCTCTTTTTTCCTCGCGATCTTAGGGTTTTGGCTTTTTCCTTGAGCATACGTCTTTTTTACTCTTAGTTTTTTGTTTTGTTTTTACTATGCTGACTTTTGGAAAGGATGGCAAAAGATGCACGAAATAAAATTTTATTCATGAGGAAATTTTATTACATCTATTTTTTGGAACTACTATCCCTAGGGGCTATCCTCTCGGACCCGATCCCCGGGGAGGGTAGTGCTGGTACATGTGATATTTGAAGTCTTCTTGCTCTAGGACTTCATCCTCGTACCTCGCCGAAAAGTTGCCCGGTCTTGGCGCATGCTTTGTTGGTACTGGTACATCTCCCCGGCCGGGTGTCAAAGGCCTCTTGCCTTTGTGACAATTGTTCCACTGTTTGGATCAGCCGTTCACGCCTCGGGACGCCTCGTTCTTGTCTTACGCGTCATGCCGTCGAGCCGTCGGCACAGTCGTCCATGTGGAGGTGCATGCCAGCAAAGTCGTCCGAATACCGGGCGGCTGCCGTCGATGCCGCTGCTTGCTGCGTCGTCGCTGGGAATCGGGGATGTGGGCGCGACTCGCATCACATCATGGAGTTCTAAGGCAAAATCCAGGGTGGGGTGGAGAGCCAGCTGGTTCTCGCTACGGATCAGCATTCCCATGCCGACCAAGATCGTCCCGCCGATGGACTCGGGACGCGAGTTGTGGGTTAGTTCTTCCCGTCCGGACACCCAATCTTTTCTCGCTAGGGGGTAATGAGGGGAGCAACGAGGACGCTCCCCACAGATCTCGTTCCCGAAGTCTCCGAGGGCTCTCGGGAAGAAGTACCCGTGGTTGCAGCGTCGCCTTTGGCTCATGCAGTATAGTATGAAGAGGTCGGAAGGGACACCTTGCCTTGACTTTCTTTCCTCGCATGTATAGTTCCCGCCAGCAGCTTGTGGCGGATGCGAGTGCCGGGGGAAGTGCAGATCCCCTCATCGCCGTAGGCGCGTGGTGGCTCCCGTGAGCTCTCGCCACATTTCGCCGGCGAGTAAGGTGGGCAGGCCGTGAGCGGACAGCCGTCACGATACTCCCGGCTCATGGCTTCCTCGGCCGGATGAACCCGATGTCCACGTTGAATTCTCTCGAGGGTAGAAGTTCGGTACGCCCATTCATAAAGTAGGTTACCATCTCGAGTGGGTGGTAGGCCCGGGACAGTGGAGGGACTCTCGAGTAGGAGACAGAGGCTAAGAATTCCAAAGACCGCCTGCGAGTACACATGTGTCGGTGGTGGGTGCAACAGAATCCCCATCCAATGCCGTCTAGATAGGCCCGGACGTCGTCTTCCCATCCGAACTCGGCCGGGATGTTGAAATCTAGCTTGAGCATGGGGTGCCATTGGTAGGTCCGGATGTTCTCAAGACGGGCCCGGTGTTGTGGTGCAAGCCGGGAAGGGTCCCGAGATGGCGGTGCTCGCGGAACTACTAGCACCAAGCAGTGCCCCTTCTCTTCCTAGAAGCACTTCTTCCAAACATATTGACCGGAGGGGGCTTGGGAGTGCAAGAGTTGAGGGAGAGGAAGTTCCGGGGTCAAAATGAGGTGTGAGGAAGCCCAAAGCCGCGCCCCTATTTATAGGGAGATTTTCCAGATCGAGACCGCCGTCTGGGTGGATGAGACGGCGGTCTCGTTTGTCTTCAGGAACGAGACGGCGTTCTCGTGCAACGAGACGGCGTTCTCGTTTTCGCCGACAACGAGACGGCGGTCTGGTGCAACGAGACGGCGTTCTCGTTCTGCGGGGTAAACGAGACGGCGTTCTCGTGTAACGAGACGGCGTTCTCGTTTTTGCCGACAACGAGACGGCGGTCTCGTGCAACGAGACGGCGTTCTCGTTTTCGCCATCAACGAGACGGCGGTCTCGTGCAACGAGACGGCGGTCTCGTTTCGCGGAAGAGAAAATTTTCTTTTTTGTATTTTTAATGCTTTTTTTGTTATTTTTTGAAAGGAGTAATAGGACCTGGTCTAAAAACATTTTATGCATGCAATGTTTTTTTATGTTTTGATGTCCTATAATGCCTATTTTGATTAAGTTTTCGGAAGGATTTAACCGACATGCCTTGTTGTGCTGAAAGCCCTTTGATTTGCTGCGTTTGTCTTTTGGCTGTACCATGCCGGTTTTTGTGACCGAAGGATAATCTCTTTCTTTCTTTCCTTCTATTTTTCTTTCTCTATTTTTCTCTTTTTGTTTCTTTGTTTCTTTTGGTAGAGCACTTTTCGTTGTGTAGTGTCCCTCTTTCCTTGTTTTAGGGGTTTCAATCCTCTTGTTGACTATACGCCTCCATATTCCCAAATTAATTATTAGAATATTGTTGTGAGGGTCAAGAGAAAAGAAGTAAGATGAGGTAAAAATCAATGGTTTGTGTTTTAGAGGGTTGATTTTTATTGATAAAGAATTTGTAAGAATGGTCGGCAAAAGGGTTAAGCCCGAGTGTTTAAGCTTTGTCTAAGCAAACATTTTCCCTTTTTCTCTTTTTTTTTTTTTTTTTTGTTTTTATTTGCGCTCTTTGGTTTTATTTCCATCGTTTTTTTTTGGATAGCCGGTTGATTTCCCTAGATCGCCCTTTGGGTTTTCGAACTAGGATACCGTGTGTCGGCCCTAACTTTTGTCTAGGTTTACTCTCTTGTAAAATTTTGGAGAAATCCTAGCGGACCTTTATTTGTAACCCTAACTTTTGCCTAGGCTACCCTTTATTGTTGTTCGGGTATCCTACCGGGTTGACCCTAACTTTTGTGTAGCCCCCTTAGTGGGTTTCCTACCGGGTAATTTTGCCCTTTTCTTTGGCCTTTGGCTTCTCTGGGCTTTTTCTCTTTTTTTTTTTTTTTTTTTTTTTTTGGCGAAGCGTGACTTTCTTTATGGCTTAAGTGAAGTCTTATTTTTACGTGCTTCTAATCAGCTAACTTGATGATGATAGTAATGATGAAGTTTTGATTATTTGGGAGCGCTTCTTATTCTTCTTTTTCTTGTCATGTTTGCTTAGACAGGGTTATTTATGTGGTCTAGTCAAAAGTAGAAAGAAGAGAAGCGAGATAGAAAGAATCATTCTTTATTAATTAATGAAGGAATATGTGCCCCGAAATGCCCGTGGGTCGGGCTCGCCACGGGGGATAGTCTCTAACAATCATAGGGTTTACATCCCTTAAACAAAGAAAAAGGTTTCCTAATGACTAGAGTGGCTCTTGACGCCTCGCACTCCTCCACTTCGGAAAATTTGCTTGAGTGTGCGGAGAGGGGACTTCCCTTTTATTCTTCCCGCTCGACCCTTGAATGGGTTATATCCTAGGCCATACTTGTGAGGATTATCCTTGAATTCCGGGGTTCCCTCATTCCTTGGGAATCTGCCCCGATCCTTGGTCGGGATGGTAGCCATGTTTCAACATCATACGGGCTACTTTGGTGTTCCTGGGAAGTCGCTCTATGTTGGCAATTTCGAGCGCTTGAAAGGATGTTTCAAGTGCCTCTTCGGCTGCATCCACATAGGGTTGGGTGGATGGTCCACCGATCAAGATATCGTCTTCTCGCTTGGACCGTGACCAGCTTATCCTCCACTATGAATTTGACTTTTTGGTGGAGCGTCGAAGGTATTGCCTTAGCGTCATGAATCCAAGGCCTACCGAGGAGACAACTATATGCCTGGAGCTATGTCCATTACATGGAAATCGATGTCAAAGATAGTGGGTCCAATCTGGATTGGCAAATTAATTTCTCCCACTACTTCTCGCTTTGATCCGTCGAAGGCTCGAACGATGGTGTTACTTGGGCGTAGACGGGCCCCCTGGATGGTTAACTTATCCAAGTGTGCATTTTGGCATTACGTTCGGGGATGACCCGTTATCCACAAGAACTTTGGCGATGAGGTATTCCTTGCATTTGACCGAGATATGCAAGGGCTTGTTGTGTTTTGACCCTTCAAGAGGGAGTTCTTCCTCCGTGAAGGCGAGGTGATCGCTCGCCGTAATGTGACCGACGATCCTCTCGACCTTCTCTTGGGATATGGTGTGAGGTACGTGCGCCTCACTCAAGACCTTCAGCAGGGCATTTCGGTGTGGTTCTGAGCTCATTATCAAGGATAACAATGTGATTTTTGCAGGTGTGCGATTGAGCTGGTCAATAATGGAATACTCGCTTTGTCTTATAAATTGAAGTAATTCCTTTGTCTCCTCCTTGGATTCTTTATCTTCTTATTCTTCTTCGGTCCTTTTATTTTTTCCTTTATTTTGGGGGACATCTTCTTGTGTGTCCTTGGGGGAGTAGATTCTTCCACTTCTAGTTGCTCCCCCAATGCCTGGCTATGTTTGTTATTTCTTCTTTCATTGGTGAAGATTCCCCATATCTCCACGGTACAGCCTTTATCCGATTCGTAGGGAAAAGGACGTGGCATAAAAAGTCGCACCGGTGTCCTTGCCCCCTCTTCTTTATTTTTGAGGACCAACGGCCGAGGTTTACTTTCCTCTTGCGGTGATTCGGCCGTTGGGGTCAGCTTTATTAGGAGTGGCTTTCTCTCCATTCTTCTGAGTTGGAAGACGTGTTAGTTAATCCTTCCTTTTTATTATCTTATTTATTAAGGGTGAAGGAGGGGAAATTAAATATGCAAATGTATGTATGCAAGTAGACAAATGTTGAATAAAGAAAAGACTTCATTAATTCAGTGGGAGGTGTACATTCTCCTATTCCATACTACGAAGCGTCTTTTGACAAAAGCGGAAAAGCCTAAAGAAACCCACAGGCGGGTCTTGTTTTCTTTGTAATTCTTTTTCGGCTTCCCGGACGTGTTGAGCGAGCGCTTCGCTTTGTTTATGGATCGCTTGGCTCATTTCTTCGCTGTATTGTTGAGCGTCTTTGATCTTCGCCTCTTGATGTATGACCAAGGCTTCTAGTTCATCGAGCCTTGCGACAGCTCTGTCCTTTTCTTGTAGCACTTGGTCATATTGAGCTAGCCCGCTTTTCTCTTTAATGCGCAGCTCATAAATACCTCGACTGAGTTTTCGTTATTCTCTCGCTCTTGGCGGAGGTCTAGCCGAGCTTGGAGGAGTTGTTCCGATAATTCCTTGATCGTTTGAGCTTGTTGAGTCGCTTCCGCCTCAAGGTGTGCTGTTTTGGCGTTATCTCTTGCAGTTGGCTATCCGAGTTGGTTCTCGCGGATTTGGACGCTCGGATAGCTTGTTCGTTGGCGTCGGCACATTGGTCCTTGAGGCGTTCTATTTCATGATCCTTTTTCCTGCCTTGCCTTTGCGGACCATCAATCATGAGGACAGAGGCCTGTTCTTTTTCCTCAAGGGACCGTATCTCGGGCTCCCATTATCTCTACCCTCCGGGTCAAGGCATTGACTTGTGCCTCGAAGCTCTTCGTTGTTGGCGAATGGAGCGGGTGTGGTGGATGGTCGGGCCATCTCTCTTCTTCTCCTCCATGCCTCATAATCACTCGGTGACAGCCTACCCGAGCCTTTCCTAGCTCTCTGTCTCCCATGTAAACCGGCTTCTCCCATGCTTTCCTCATAGTCAATGAGTTGGCCATTGTGCATGGGTCTCCAAAGAAGCACAATCCTCCGAGCTCCCTCGGGAGATGGTAGTTTGAGTCCTCATAAGTTGCCTTATAGCTACTTTAGGTGAGTAGGCTATGCAACCCCGAGTCCTATCAAGGGTACATTCGGATGGTTCCCGCATCCGACGAGAACTGGGCCGGGTCGGAACCAAGGGCGGACCCAAGATATGCCGTTGGCATCCTTCTGTTCTAACTCATCCCTCCATTCTATGGTCGGGCGTCGTTGGAGGGGGATCTTGGAGAAGCTTCTCAAGGGGTCGGGGAATATCCCCATGTGATCGGAGGCATAGAGGTGCGTGACGCTCCACACATAAAGTAGCGAAGAGCAACGAGCGAAGTGTTCTTCCTTGCTTCGACGGCGAAGTCTACCGAAAGCAAGGTGTCGGCAAGAATGGCGGGCAAGGGACTCTTTGAGTTCAGGTCCTGTGCAAAGAAAGCGTCCATGACGGCGTGGTCAACCGTGTCAAGTTGGAAGGGGAACAGATTGTCCCGAAGATTAATAGCGCCAGGGTTTTGTTGAAGGTAGCCCACTCGCCCTTTCGACCGTGTAGGACAGGTGGTCTTCTAACATTGCTACTTTCCACCCTCGGGTGTTTCCCCTTCCCATCGTGGTACTTTGTCGGTATGGCGGATGGATAAGGGCAGCGACTCGGTGCTCGCAGGAGTATATGCTTCGTGGCGGATATGGACCCCAGCTGATTTGGGCCATTTTAACATAATTTCATACTCCTCTAGGGTAGGCACCATGTCGAACCGTGGAAATTCAAAACATCGTAAACTTGAGTTCCGAAGTGAACCAAGTACCCCGAGAAAGACTTGGTCGACACTGATTTTCGAAGGTCCAAAATCCGTCCATAGGATTTTTCAAATTCTGTTTGGACCTCTCGGGGCATTGTTGCACCGAGCCGCTCTAGCTTCTCAGCATGGTTTCGGAGAATGTCCACCTTTCCCACTTGTCTACTTGACCCCTCCATCTTCTAAAACCAAAATGTATGATTTGATGAAGATGATGTTTATTGTATGAATGTGAGTGTTTATTTCGCTATTTTATCATGTTTTTTCTTCTACATGATGTATGGTATTTGCATTATTTTTTTTTTGGAAGAATAAACTATCTATATGAATGTTTCATGAATACAATGTTTTGAACCAGGTCTTATTTGTGAATTTTTTTAAAAAAAATGATTTTTTTTGTATTTTATTGTTATTTGTTTATTTTATAGCCTTTTATCTCTTTTGTCGGAACTCGCGTGGCTACTTAGCTTGCAAAGAACTCTGAAACCAGGCTAGCTAAAAGGCAGACCGTCCGAGATAAAAATATGGCTTTATGAAAGAATATTTATCGTCCCTTATCTCTTCTCGTCTGAACTGCGTGGCTACTTAGCTTACAAAGAACCCGAAACCAGGCTAGCTAAAAGGCGGATCGTCCGAGATAAGGGTGTTTATTTATGAAACATTTTTGTGATTTTGTTCTCGTTGTTTATTTATGCTATGCAACATACAAATGCAACAAACATATGCACACACAATTCGATCATCCCCGAACCGGCGAGATTCTGTTTTTATCACGAGGTAGGGTTTTCCCGCGAAAAGTGCGTTGGTTTAGGGTAGGTTCTAGCTGTTCTCACCAGGCTAAGGCCCCCAAGGTGCCCCCATTATAGGGTCCCCACTCTCCAGCTCGTCCGACCATGCTCAACACTAAGGCCGTAGTCGGTCTTGTTGCCAAAAGAGGAAGGTTATCACCTTGAGTGGTGGTTTCCGATCACACCGGTGGGCACAAGGCCCTAACCGCAGCCGAACCGTACCCGCCACCCACTCCCTATGGTTATCTCACTTGCCCCCGGTATAGGAGGAACCGTAGTGTGCAAGGGTTTGTGTGCAATTTGTATTTCAATCAATTGCGTAAGTATAAACAAACAACAGCTTTATTGAAAGCCAATCAATAAAGCATGTTATAAATACAAGTTAAGGGCAAAAAGTGTTATTTTCTTGGTTTATTTATTATTTAAGCCGGCCCATCACTAAATGGGATTAACTCTCTAAGCTTCCCCAGTGGAGTCGCCATCCGTCGCCGCCGTCAAAACGAGGCGGTCGGAGCGACGCGATGGTTTTATCGACCCTCTTGATTTTCGCATTTTTTATTGGTGGGTACAACGTCTTCAGGTTGTCCGATAACCGGGCTAACCTAGAGATGAGGTTTTCGAAAAGTGTCCTTGGGCTGTCCGATAATCGGGCTAATCCAAGGACTTATTTATTTTGGGTTCTATGGAGTCGCCACCGATATTTTTACCATAAACATCGGAAAAGGGGTTTAAAAAGGCGTTGGTTTTCGAAAACCAACTTTGGTCATTAGAACCAGAGTTGGGTAAGGGAGTTGGTTACGTGCAAAAGGAGTATTAGTCCCTTTGCGACGCCCCTTTCGGGTTCCCTATGATAGGCCTAGCTTATTTTTATTGATAAACTAGAAAAACGCACTTTTTGCCCTTTTTATTCTGCGGAATTTAAAAGTGTGACTACATGGCCCTACCGTCTACCGCATAATTTAAGATAAAAGCGGTAAAGGTGGAAAGAGAGAATTTGAACCTCCGAAGCACGCTTTTTATATTAATTCTCCGGAAAAATAGGGTGCTTTATGGCAACCCTTCGCTCTACAAGACGTCGGAAACCTCTCGAACGCCGAAAATCACTCTTGAAAACACTCGAAACTCCGAAATGCGTCGGAGGGATTCTAGAGAGAAGTTTTAGAGAGAAGGGAGAGCTATGCAGCTTGTGGTGTGTGGAAATGAGGGGGGAGAGCCCCTATTTATAGGTTTCCGCGTCAGTCGGTGGCGAGACCGCCGGCCTCGTCTCGACGTAAACGAGACCGCCGTCTCGCACAACGAGACCGCCGTCTCGTTTGACGAAGCTAACGAGACCGCCGTCTCGTACAACGAGACCGCCGTCTCGTTTTGCATAAGCAACGAGACACCGGTCCGGGTGAACGAGAACCCGGCCTCGTTTTCGTCGTCAACGAGACCCCGGTCTGGGTGAACGAGACCCCGGTCTCGTTTTCGTTGGCAACGAGACCCCGGTCTGGGTGAACGAGACCCCGGTCTCGTTTTCGTTGGCAACGAGACCCCGGTCTGGGTGAACGAGACCCCGGTCTGGGTGAACGAGACCCCGGTCTCGTTTTTGTTGGTAACGAGACCCCGGTCTGGGTGAACGAGACCCCGGTCTCGTTTTCGTTGGTAACGAGACCTCAGTCTGGGTGAACGAGACTCCGGTCTCGTTGGAGCATCTTTCGCTCAAGCGAGTACATGTGAGTACATCGGCCGCTTGAGCGAGACTCGACCCGAAGTCCCCTTTGGTGGCAGCATCCGTCGCTCAAGCGAGTACACCCGACCGCTTGAGCAAGATTCGACTCCGGAAGTCCCCTTTGATTGCGGCACTGCCGCTCAAGCGGCGGACGTACTCGCTTGAGCGAGACTTGACCCGGGAGTCCCCTTCCACGCGAGAAACTTTATTTTGGGCCAAAAAACCTTCCCATCTTGGTACGGGAGCCTAATAGTCTCTCCTAGTGGCTTGTTAGGCTTCGGGCGTCCTCGAATAGGGGATCTTCTGACTTTATTTGGAGCCCGGGCAAGATTTGGGGTCTACACCCGCTAGATCGAAAACTCGCAAAGAGCGGTCTAGGCAAAAGTTAGGGCATTCATAAAAAAGTAAAAAAAGCCCGCTAAGATATCCTAGGCAAAAATTAAGGCAGCCTGCTAGACCGAAAACCCCAAAAAGGGCGGTCTAGCCAAAAGATAGGGCTAAACCAAAAAATGAATAAAAGAGAGGGGCCCTTCATCATAATCATAAAAAGTCCAGCAGAATAATGGCAGTCACTTTTCCAGATGCATCAATCAAAAAGAATAGATTGCATTTAGGGCATCCACACACAAGTAGTCGCACAAAACGACTTTGTCAATGTCAAAAATGAAAGAAATAAAAATTACTTCAGACAAATAACAAAAAACGAAAAGCATTCATGCATATAAGGAGACAAGCTCCATGTTTGTGATTAAAAACAGGATCACTGAGACTGGGTCTCCAAATAATGCCCTCAAGAAAACGGAGCAAGTCGTCAATCAAGCGACTCAGCAGAATAAGAGCTTCTGAAAATCAAGAGCTCCAACTACCATCCTTCTACCCAGAAAAGAAGGCACAAGAAAGTATAAGTCTCCAAACATTGCTCTCCCTCAAGAAAGAAGAGTGAGTTGTCAAAAGAAGCTTCCAGAAGCCAAAACTCTAATCATCACCCAATAAAATAGGGCACAATCACCAAACATCATAAAAGAAAAGTCGACGGAAAGGCTTAGTCATCCCCGAGAGGATCCCTTCCTACTCCGAAGGCAAAAAAAAAACACTCCTCACGGCTTAGCATTACCACTACATGAGTCATCCAGCACACTCACCCAAAGTCTCCTCCACACACCCCAATGGAGATTAAAGGCTTCAAGAGCCCATCATCATCAACAGTCAAAAGAGTCCAATCTCCATACCAACAAGGGCTCAACATAAAAAGAAAAAAAAAACTCTTGCATCCCCAGAGGATGTCCAAAAGAAAAGGCAACAATAGAGAAGGCAGAATAAAAATCCTCAAGTGGATCTCCTAAAAAGTCTACAAAAAAGAATCAGAAATTCCCATCCTCTAGTGGAATAAGAGCTTCACAAGTTTAGCTCGCATCAACATCAATCAAGGAGCCAAGACTCCATCCCTAGAAAAGAAAAATCAGATCCCCAGGGAGTCAACTAATTCCCTGGTGGATCACCAAAGAAAGAAAACTTCATCCTTAATGGACCTCCCAAAAAGAAGGAAAAAAGCCAGTGTAATAAAAAAGAGACTAAAAAGTAAAAAGGCTTACGCATTATCCCGAAAAAGCCAAATTTCAAATCGCGAAAAAAAAAGAGATAAATCGCGTAAAAAGGCGAAATCAAATGAAAATCCTTGCTCCCTAAGTGGGTCACCTCGAAAAAGAAAAAAATCAACAAAAAGAAAGATTTGGAAATTCCATTCCTTCAACAAAATAAGAGCATCACAAAAGCCAGCTTGCACCCACATCAATTAATGAGCCAAGATTCCATTCCCCCAAAGGGGCTACCAAAATCTGACCCTCGAGAAGTCAACCAATTCCCCGATGGATCAATCCAAAAGAAAGATCATCCCCAAGTGAGCCTACCGCAAAGGAAAAACTTCATATTCATCCTCGTAATGTCATTTGCCTACACATAGGTGTAGACCCCAAATCTTGCCCGGCCTCCAAATAAAGAGAAGAAGACCTCCTATTCGAAGATGGACGAAGCCTAACAAGCCACTAGGAGAGACAATTAGGCCCCATACTAGAATAGGAGGGGTTTTTTGTACAAAAAATAAGTTTTCTCGCCTTTTTGGGATGAGACCGCCGTCTCGTCTCAAGCAAGTGGCGAGACCGCCATCTCGTTTGACGAGACGGCGATCTCTCTACCCGCAAATGGCGAGATGGCGGTCTCGCCACTCGCGAAGGACGAGACGGCGGTCTCGACCCCGTCAAACGAGAATGGCGGTCTCGCCACCGCCGAGCGCGAAAACCTATAAATAGGGGCCTCACCCCCCTCATTTCCACCCACCACACAGCTTTTTGCTCTCCCTTCTCTCTAAAACTTCTCTCTAGAATCCCTCCGACGCATTTCCGGAGCTTCTGAGTGCTTTTGTGATCGTTTTTTCGACGTCTAGAAGAGTTTCCAGCGTCGTGTAGAGTGAAGGGCTGCCAAAAAGCACCCATTTGTTTTAAAGAAATAAAAAGAAAAGCTTGCTTCGGAGGTTTAGATTCTTCCTCTCTACTTTTATCGCTTTAAATTTAAATTATGCAATAGATTAGGGCCATGTAGTCATAATTTTTAATTCCGTAAAATAAAAAGGGCAAAAGCGTATTTTTCCGGTTTATTTATTAACAAAGTAGCTGGCCTATCATAGGGAACCCGAAAGGGCATAGTAAAGGAACTAATACTTCCTTTACACGTAACTAACTCCCTTACCCAACTCTGGTTCTAATGACCAAAGTTGGTTTTCGAAAACCAACGCCTTTTAAAACCCCTTTTCCGATGTTTCCGGTAAAAACATTGGTGGCGACTCCACAGAACCCCTCAAAATTAGTCCTTGGGTTAGCCCGGTTATCGGACAACCCAAGGACGACCTTTCGAAAACCTCGCCCCTAGGTTAGCCCGGTTATCGGACAACCTAAAGGCGTTGTAACCACCCATAAAAAATGCGAAAAAACAAAAGGGTCAAAACCATCGCGTCGCTCCGACCACCTTCTCTTTTTAGACGGCGGCGACAGATGGCGACTCCACTGGGGAAGCCTCGAGAGTTGATCCCATTTAGTGATGGGCCGGCTTAAAAATAAGTAAACCAAGAAAATAATGCTTTTTCCCTTAACTTGTATTATAACATGTTTTAATGCTTGGCTTTAAATACTGTTGTTTGTTTATACTTATGCAATTGTTTATAAACTGTACACAAACCCTTGCACACAACAGTTCCCTCTATACCCGGGGGCAAGTGAGAAAACCATAGGGAGTGGGTGGCAGGTACGGTTCGCTGTAGTGAGGGCCTTGAGCCCACCAGTGTGATCGAAACCACCACTCAAGGTGATAACCTTCCTCTTTTGGCAACAAGACCGACTATGGCCTTAGTGCTAAGCATGGTCTGGACGGCCGGAGAGTGGGGACCCTATAATGGGGGCACCTTGGGGGCCTTAGCCTGGTGAGAATAGTTAGAACCAACCCTCGCCAATGCACTTTTCTGCAGGAAAACCCTACCTCGTGATATAAACGAATTCTCGCCTGTTCGGGGATGACTGAATTGTGTGTGCATATGTTTGTTGCATTTGTCTGTTGCATAACATAAACAAAACAAAAATCACAAAAAATATTTTCAAAAAAACACCCTTATCTCTGACGATCCGCCTTTTAGCTAGCCTCGGTTTCGTGTTCTTTGTAAGCTAAGTAGCCACGCAGTTCCGACGTAGCTGATAAGGGACGCTAAAATATTCTTTTGCATAAAGCCACATATTATCTCGAACAGTCTGCCTTTTAGCTAGCCTGGTTTCAGGTTCTTTGTAAGCTAAGTAGCCACGTAGTTCCGACAGAAGAGATAAAAGGCTATAAAATAAACAAATAAACATCAAATGAAGAATCAAAATAAAAATCTGTTTCCAAAATAAGACCTGGTCCAAAAAATATTACACTCATAAAACATTCATATAGATAGTTTATTCTTCAATAAAAAATACACGCAATTACCATACATCATATAGAAAAACATGATAAATAAGAAAATAAACACTTACATTCATTTAAATAAGCATCCTTTTCATCAAACATGCATTTTGGTTTTAGAAATGGAGGGGACAAGTAGACAGACCAAAGAAGGTGGATATTCCCCGTTTCCATACCGAGAGATTGGAACGACTGAGCGCGACAATGCCATCGGAGGTCCGCGTCGACTTTGAAAAATCCTATGGACGGATTTTGGACCTTCTAAAGATCTCGTGTCGATCGGTGTTCCTAAGGGCACTAATCCACTTCTGCAATTCAAATTTGCGGTGTTTCGAATTTCTGCAGTTCGACTTGGTGCCCACCCTAGAGGAGTATGAGACCATGCTGAAATGGCCCAAATCAGCCGGGGTCCATGTCCGCCACGAGGCATACACTCTTGCAGCACCAGTCGCTGCCCTTATTCAACTACCATTCCGGCAGAGTTCCCTGATAAGGAAGGGGAACGCCCAGTGGTTGGAAAGTATCAATGCTAGAAGACCACCCGTCCTACTCCGGCCGAAAGGGCGAGTGGGTCGCCTTCAACAAAACCCCGGCACTCATAATTTTTGGAATGGTCTTGTTCCCCTTCCACTTCGACACGTAGATCAGCCGTCATGGACGCCTTCTTCGCCCGGGATGTAAACTCGAAGAGTCCCCCGCCCGCAATCCTTGCCTACACCCCGCTCTCGGTGGAATTCCGCCACCGTAGCGTGGAAAACACTCCGCCGTCGCTCTTCATTACTATTTGTGTGGAGCGCCACTCACCTTTACGCCTCCAGCCACATGGGGATATTCCCCAACCCTTTAAGGAGCTTCTCCAAGATCCCCCTCCAACGACGTCCGACTTCGTAATGGAGGGACGAGTGGGAACAAAAGGACGCCAACAGCTTTATCCCGGGTCCGCCCTTGGTTCCGACCCAGCCCAGCTTCTCATCGGATGTGGGGATTATCCGAGAGTACCCTTGATAGGACTCAGGGGTTGCATAGCCTACTAACCTAGAGTAGCTATGAGGCGGCTCATGAGGACCCAAACTACTATCTCTCGGGAGAGCTCTGAGGACCGTGCTTCTTTGGAGACCCGTGCACAATCGCCAACTCACTAGTTGTGAGAAAAGCATGGAAGAGGCCAGTCTACATGGGGAACAGAGAGCTAGGAAAAGCTCGGGTGGCTGTCACCAGTGACTATGAGGCGTGGAGAAAGAAAAGAGGGGTGGCTCAACCATCCACCACACCCACCACAAGCGCCAATGATGAAGGGCTGCAGGCTCAAATTAATGCCTTGACCCAGAGGATGGAAATCATGGGAGCCCAGATGAGGGCCCTTGAGGAAAGAGAGCAAGCATCCATCCTCACAATAGACGGTCTGCAAAGGCAAGGCAAGAAAAAGGATCATGAAATAGAGCGCCTCAAGGATCAGTGTGCTGACTCCAACGAGCAAGCTATCCGAGCATCCAAAACTGCCAGGTCCAGTTTGGATAGCCGACTTCAAGAAATAACCACCAAGTCAGCACGCCTTGAGGCCGAATCATCAAAGCAGGCTCAAACGATCAAGGAGTTGTCGCAAGAGCTCACCAAGACTCGGTTAGATATCCGCCAAGAGCGAGAGGCCAACCGAAGACTCAACAAGAGTCTCGCTGAGCTACGCTACAAAGAAAGAGACAAGCTAGCTCAGTACGACCAAGTACTGCAAGAGAAAGACTGAGCCGTTGTGAAGCTCGATGAACTACAAGCCTTGGTCGTTCATCAAGAGGCAAAGATCAAAGAGGCTCAGAAGTACATTGAAGATATGAGCCAGGCGGTCCACAAGCAAAGCGAAGCACTTGCTCGTCATGTCTGGGAAGCTGAGAGAGAGTTACAGAGGGATCAAAACCAGTCTGTGGGTTTCTTTAAAGTTTTCCGCTTTTGCCAAAAGTTGCTTCGCAGTATAGAATAGGGGAATGTACACCTTCTTTCGAATAAATAAAATCTTCTTTATTCAAATGACTGTCTACTCGCATGCATAAGCATTCATTTGCATATTTAATTTCCCCTCCTTCACGCTTAATAAATAAGATAATAAAAAGGAAGGATTAACTAACACGTCTTCCCAACTCAGAAGAATGGAAAGAAAGCCACTCCTAATAAAGCTTACCCCAACGGTCGACTCGCCGCAAGAGGAAAATAAGCCTCGGTCGTTGGTCCTTAAGAACAAAGATGAGGGGGCAAGGACACTAGTGCGATTATTTATGCCATGTCCTTTCCCCTACGAATCAAATAAAGCTGTACCGTGGAGATATGGGGAATCTTCACCAATAAAAGAAGAAATAACAAATATAGCCGGCATTGGGGGCATGACTAGAAGTGGAAGAGTCTACTCCCCCAAGGACACACGGAAGATGTCCTCAAAAATAAAGGAAAAATAAAAAGACCGAAGAAGGAAAAGAAAGTAAGGAATCCAAGGAGGAGACAGAGGAATTACTCCAGTTCATAAGGCAAAGTGAGTATTCCATTATAGACCAGCTCAATCGCACACCTGCAAAGATTACATTGCTGTCTTTGATAATGAGCTCGGAACCGCATAGAAACGCCCTGTTGAAGGTCTTGACCGAGGCGCATGTACCTCATACAATATCCCAGGAAAAGGTCGAGAGGATCGTTGGTCACATTATGGCAAGCGATCACCTCACCTTCACAGAGGAAGAACTCCCCCTGGAGGGGTCAAACCATAACAAGCCCTTGCACATCTCAGTCAAGTGCAAGGAGTACCTCGTCGCCAAAGTTCTTGTGGATAACGGGTCATCCTTGAACGTGATTCCCAAGTGCACACTGGACAAGTTGAATAGCCAAGGAACCCATTTGCGCCCAAGTAGCACCATCGTTCGAGCCTTCGACCGATCCAAACGAGAAGTAGTGGGGGAGGTCAATTTGCCAATTCAAGTCAGACCCACTATCTTCGACGTCGATTTCCATGTCATGGATATTACTCCAGCATATAGTTGTCTCCTCGGCAGGCCTTGGATTCATGATGCTAAGGCAGTACCTTCAACGCTCCACCAGAAAGTCAAGTTCATAATGGACGACAAATTGGTCACGGTCCAAGCAGAAGATGATATCCTGATCAGTGGACCGTCTACCCAGCCTTATGTCGATGCGGCTGAAGAGGCCCTTGAAACATCTTTTCAAGAGCTCGAAATTGCCAACATAGAGCGACTTCCCAAAAATACAAAGGTAGCCCGCATGATGTTAAAGCATGGTTACCATCCTGGCCAAGGACTGGGGGCAGATTCCCAAGGCATGAGGGAACCCCCAGAATTCAAAGATAATCCCTGCAAGTATGGCCTAGGATATGACCCTACTAAGGGCCGAGCAGAAAGAAGAAAAGGGAAGTCTCCCCTCCGCACCCTCAAGCAAATTTTCCGAAGCTGAGGGGTGCAAGCGTCAAGAGCCACCTTAGTCATTAGGAAATCTTTTTCTTCGTTTAAGGGATGTAAACCCCATGACTGTTAGAGATTATCCCCCAGGGCGAGCCCGCCCCCCGGGCATTTCAGGGCACATATTCCCTTATTAATTAATAAAGAATGATTCTTACTATCTGCTTCTCTTCTCTCTATTTTTTACTAGACCTCATGAATAACCCTGTCTAAGTAAACGAAAAAAGAAGAAGAATAAAAAGCGCATTCAAATAATCAACATTTACCATTGCTACCATCATCAAGCTAGTTGATTAGAAGCACATAAAAATAAGATTTCACCTCATTCATAAAGAAAGTCATGCTTCGCCAATACTGTGAAAAAAAAAAAATAAATCCACAAAAAAGAGGAAAAAGCCCAGAGAATCCAAAGGCCAAAGAAAAGGGCAAATTACCCGGTAGGAAACCCACTAAGGGGGCTACGCAAAAGATAGGGTCGATCCGGTAGGATACCCGAACAACAATAAAGGGTAGCCTAGGCAAAAGTTAGGGTTACAAATAAGGTCCACTAGGATTCTCCATAAATTACAAAAAAAAGGAACCTAGACAAAAGTTAGGGCCAAACACAGTATCGTAGTTCGAAAACCCAAAGGGCGTTCTAGGGAAATCAGCTAGCCATTAAAAAGCAATAAAAATAAAACCAAAAGGGCGCAAATACAAAAAAGAGAGAAAAGTTGTTTGCCTAGACAAAGCTTAAACACCTAGGCCTAACCCTAGCCAACCATGCTTACAAAAACTCTATCAATAAAAATTAACCCTCTAAAACACAAGCCATTGAAATTTGCCTCTTTGTTTCTTTTCTCTTGACCCTCACATCAATATTCTAATAATTAATTTGGGAATATGGAGGCATATAGTCAACAAGAGGATTGAAATCCCTAAAGCGAAGAAAAAGGGACACTACATGACAAAGAGTGTGCTGCAAAAGAAAAGAAAGAAAAGAAAGAAAAATTATCCTTCGGTCATAAGAAGTCTGGCATGGTACAGCCAAGAGTAAACACGACAGATCAGAGGGCACTCAGCGCAACGAGACACGTTGGTTAAATCCTTCTGAAAATTTAATCAAAATAGGCATTATAGGACATCAAACATGAAAACATTGCATGCATAAAAATGTTTTTGAACCAGGTCCTATTTTCTCTTCAAAAAAAAAAAAAACACACTTTCGTAATTTGAGACCGCCGTCTGGCTATTCCAGACCGCCATCTCGGTTACCCGACAAGGCGAGAACACCGTCTCGACCAACCACACCACCATCTCGACTCAGGCAAAAACGAGCCTGCCGTCTCGCTCGACGAGACCGCCGTCTCGTTTAAGCCCAACGTCGAGACCGTCGTCTCGATGGTCCAGACCGCCGTCTCGATGGTCCAGACCGTCGTCTCGACTTGGAGGAGACACGAGACCGCCGTCTCGCCTTCCCAGACGGCGGCCTCGAATTGGAAAAATTTCCTATATATAGGGGGCGCGTTTGGAGGGTTTCCTCACAACTCTCCTTGCCTCCAGAACCTTCATTTCTCAGTTTTTGCACTCCCAAGCCCCCTAGTCAACATGTTTGGTAGAAGCGCCTCCAGAAAGAGAAGGAGCACTACCGGTGCTAGCAGTTCTGCGGCACCGCCACCCCAGGATCCCTCTCAGTTGTCACCTCAGCAGCAGGCCCGCCTCGACAACATCCGGACCTATCAGTGGCACCCGATGCTGAGAATTGACTTTAGCATCCTGGCTGAATTTGGGTGGGAGGACGACGTCCGAGCCCACATAGACAGCATCGGGTGGGGGTTTCTGCTGCAGTCACCACCTACACATGTGTACCCACAAGCGGTACTGGAATTCTTGGCCTCTGTCTCCTACTCCGAGGTCCCCTCCACGGTCCCGGGCCTGCAGCCCACTAAGATGGTGACCTATTTCATGGGTGGAAGATACCAGGCCACCACCCTCGACGAGTTCAACATGGCCATCGGGTTCGTCCGGCCCAAGGACACACTGACCCAGGGATACCGTGAGGCCATCTGCTCCTGGCCCACCAACCTCACTGCCACTGAAATGTGGCATGAGCTCACAAGAGCCACCACGCTGCCCACGGTGATGAGGGGCTCCGCGCTGCCCCTAACACTCTGCATCTGCCACAAGCTGTTGGTAGGGACCATTCATGGGAGGAAAGAGAGTCAGGGCAAGGTCTCCCTCCCTGACCTCTTCGTACTTTATTGCATGAGCCAGAAGCGGCGCTGCAACCCCGACTACTTCTTTCTGAGAGCCCTCAAGGACTTCGGGAATAGATCCGCGGGGGCCGTCCTCGTGGCTCCTCTCATCACTCTCCTGGCAGAGAGATGGGGGTGCCCTGGCCGGGAAGAGCTGGCCTCCAACTTACGACCCGAGACCATCAACGGGTCAGTCTTGGTCAGCATGGGAATGCTGATACGTCGAGGGACCCAGTTGGCCCTCCATCCCACACTGGATTTCGCACTAGATCTCCAGGGGCTTGTGGCGATGCAGGATATCCCCACGCCCCCCGAATTCCAGCAGCAGCAGCAGCAACAACCACCACCGTACACGGATGATTTCGCCGGCATGAACCGCAACATGAACGATCTGCGCTGACAATTCGACCAAATGACGGTACGGCAAGAAGCCTACCATACCCGACAAGAGGAGATGTATCATCATCAGCAGGTGATGCGGCAGGAATGGACAACATTCCAGCAGGAGTACCGCGACGAAGTCCGAGAGCAAGCGGACTTCCGGTATCACCTCTACCAGCAATTCGCCCGTGGATCATCTCCAGAGGATAGCCCTTAGGGATGGTACTTGCCTAAATAAAAAGTGGTTGTAATAAAATTTCCCTATAAATAAATTTTTTTTTTCATGCATCTCTTTGCCACCCTTTGCAAAAGCTAGCGTAACGAAAAAGAAACTTAAAAAGGAAAAAGGCATACGCTCAATAAGAAAAGCCAAAATCCTAAATCACGAGAAAAAAGAGATAAAACCGCGAGAAAAAAGGCAGGATTAAGACAAACCATCACCTCAACCAACAAAACTTTGACTACCAAATCAGAGTCGAACAAAAAAAAACAAGACTCATCCGACTAATCAGCAAGAGTCGGATAAAAGCAAAGAATCCCCAGCAACCAACAAAGCTGGAAGAAACACAAAATCCCTGGCACAACCCGGATGACCATTCAAAGAGGTCCAAGTGCATTTACCGACACAAAAATCACCCCCCAAGGAGCCGGCGCATGAGCTAGAGCAGTAACCCGCCACCATAGCCAAAGGATCAGCTACCGCAAGAAGGGGCATCCAGAGGCACCAAACCAGACGAGGGTTCGTACTCGTCAACCAAGGGGTCAGCTACCACGTCAAAGGAGCATCCCGAGGTTTCACACTGGCGCATGAGCTAGAGCAGTAAGCCACCACCATGGCCAGAGGATCGACTCACCGCAAGATGGAGCATCTGAAGGCTTAACACCAGATGGGGGTGTGTACTCATCAGGCCTTACAAAAGGGGGCTTACCAGACGGGGGTTCATACTCGTTAAACACCAGATGGAGGTGTATACTCATCAGGCCTTACAAAAGGAGGCTTACCGGGCGAGGGATCATACTCGTCAAACCAGATGGGGGTTTGTACTCATCAGCCGAAGGGGTCAGCTACCGTCAGAAGGAGCATCCCAGAAGCGCACAACATTTCCCCAGAGGATCATCCACCGCAAAGAAGGAACATCTGAAGGGCAACCGGGCAAGAGGGTAAACTCCTTTACCCTCTAGTCGATCACCTTGGCACAAAAGGCCAGCAATCGACTGGTCGGGTAAAGGGGGGGCAGCTGTAGACCCCAAATCTTGACCGGCCTCCAAATAAAGAGAAGAAGACCTCCTATTCGAAAATGGACGAAGCCTAACAAGCCACTAGGAGAGACTATTAGGCCCCATACTAGGATAGGAGGGGTTTTTTGTACAAAAAATAAGTTTTCTCGCCTTTTTGGGACGAGACCGCCGTCTTGAAATTGAGACCGCCGTCTCATCTCAGGCAAGTGACGAGACTGCCGTCTCGTTTGACAAGACGGTGGTCTCTCTACCTGCAAATGGCGAGATGGCGATCTCGCTTTCCCAGACGGCAGTCTCGCCACCTGCGAAGGACGAGACGGCGGTCTCATTTGGCGAGACGGCGGTCTCATTTGGCGAGACGGCGGTCTCGACCCTGTCAGACGAGAACGACAATCTCGCCACTGCCAGGCGCGAAAACCTATAAATAGGGGCCTCCCCCCCTCATTTCCACACACCACACAACTTTTTGCTCTCCCTTCTCTCTAAAACTTCTCTCCAGAATCCCTCCGACGCATTTTTGGAGCTTTTGAGTGCTTTTGTGAGCGTTTTTTCAACGTCTAGAAGAGTTTCCAGCGTCGTGTAGAGTGAAGGGCTGCCAAAAAGCACCCATTTGTTTTAAAGAAATAAAAAGAAAAGCTTGCTTCGGAGGTTTAGATTCTTCCTCTCTACTTTTATCGCTTTAAATTTAAATTATGCAATAGATTAGGGCCATGTAGTCATAATTTTTAATTCCGTAAAATAAAAAGGGCAAAAGCATATTTTTCCAGTTTATTTATTAACAAAGTAGCTGGCCTATCATAGGGAACCCGAAAGGGGCGTAGTAAAGGAACTAATACTTCCTTTACACGTAATTAACTCCCTTACCCAACTCTGGTTCTAATGACCAAAGTTGGTTTTCGAAAACCAACGCCTTTTAAAACCCCTTTTCCGATGTTTCCGGTAAAAACATCGGTGGCGACTCCACAGAACCCCTCAAAATTAGTCCTTGGGTTAGCCCGGTTATCGGACAACCCAAGGACGACCTTTTGAAAACCTCGCCCCTAGGTTAGCCCGGTTATCGGACAACCTAAAAAATCTCATGATCATGCAAATATTCGTAGGCGATTTGGCCCAGTAATTTTCCCAAAAAACGTCTCTAAGACCCATTTTTTAGGGGTTTATTAAAATGATGAGCATGCTGTAATTATTTTCTCTCTTAGTTTTACCACTTATTGGATGATATGCTATGAATGATACGACTTTGCCAAAAATCTTTTTTTATTTTGTTGCAAAGGTATTTTTAATTTGTTTTTATATTTTTTTTATGACCCTTTATCTCTTCTGTCGGTCAACGTGGCTACTTAGCTTACAAAGAACCTGAAACCAGGCCAGCTTAACTGAAGACTGTCCGAGATAAAGGTTTTTATCTTTTCACTTTTTATGATTTTTAGGGTTTTTTCATTTTTTGTCTGTTGTATGATTACCCTATGCTAATGCATCAATACAAATGCAGCAAACAAATGCATACACAATTCATTCACCCACGAGCAGAGCCACGCTTATTTAATCACGAGGTAGGGTTTTCCTGCAGAAACATGCTTGGTTTAGGTGGTTCTAACTGTTCTCACCAGGTCAAAGGTCCCCAAGGTGCCCCCATTATAGGGACCTCTCAATCTCTCAATCCTCGGGTCATGCACGAACTCCGTGGCGACACCCTTAGATCGAAAGAAGAGAGTTATCACCTTGAGTTGGTGGTTTTCCGACAACGGTAGTAGCCCCGTGTGCCAACTAACCGATCGTATCCGCCACCCACTCCCTATAGATATTCACTCTTGCCCCGGGTATAGAGGGACTCGTTGTGTGCAAGGGTTTTTGTGTGCAATTTATATTTCAAACAATTGCAGAAATAATCATACAGCAGTTATTTAAAGCCATACAATAAAAAAATACAGAAGGGTAAAGGCGTAATTTCAAATCTTTACTTAGTTTGAATTTATCTGTCACTAAATGGGATCAACTCTCTAGCCTCCCCAGTGGAGTCGCCATCTGTCGCCGCCGTCCGTTTCGACGTCTGGGGACGTCTCGAACGTTTATGCGAGCGGTCGCGAAAAGATGGTTTAGACTCGCGTATTTGTTTTAAAAGGTTTTCGAAAAGGGGTTCTTATGGAGTCGCCACCAATGTTTTGACCATAAACATTGGAAAAGGATAAAAGGCACTGATTTTAATGAAAAACCAAACTTGGCCATTATAACCAGAGTTGGGTAAGGGAGTTAGTTACGTGTGGGGAAGGTGTTAGCACCCCACAACGCCCCTTTCGGGTTCCCTATGACAGATCAATTCATTTTAAGAGAAGACTTCGAGAAATTACGCGATTACCCTATTTTATTGCATAATATTGAAATGGCTATCTACATGATTTTATATAAATAAAGCTAAATAAAGCCATAAAAGAGATATTAAAATGGCTATCTACATGATTTTATTCTACATAGACAATAAAGATAAATAAAACGATAAATAAAGCAATAAAAGAGAAGAGAATTGAAAAGAACCTCCGTAGCAAGCTTTGTATTGAGAATCTCGAACTGTAAGGATGCGTTTTGGCAACCCCTCTCTCTACACAGGCTCTCCTCACCAATACAATATCGACTCCACTAAAAATTTAAAGAAGAATCAAATGCCGGAATATAATTCCTTAACCGATTGTTACCTATTTAAGGCAATCGGAAAGATCATTCGAAAGAGGGAGAGAAGTAGACAAGTGCTCTGAGTTTTTGAAAGTGTTTCAGAGCTCTCTGGAGTGTCTGTGGTCTGAAAAAGTGGCAAATGAGCCTCCTATTTATAGTTTTCGCAGCTGGCGCACTTTGGGACCACCGTCTGGGTTGGGACGGCCGTCTGGACTGGGATGGCCGTCCCAAATGTCATTTTTACACAGGGCGAGATCACCAGGGGACCTGGGACGACCGTCCCACTTGAAATTGGCCTTGGGATGGCCGTCCCAACTTCGGGACGTGCGTCCCAACTGAATCTGGAGGGTTGGGACGGCCGTCTCAACCTGTTCTGGCCAGTTTTCGCGTTTCGGGACCACCTGTTGTGTTTGGGACCACCTGTTGTGTTTGGGACCACCTGTTGTGTTTGGGACCACTTGTTGTGTTTGGGACGGCCTGTTGATGCCGATAGGTGTCCGTTGAAGCTTTATCTTCGTGTAGGAAGTCTCCTTTGTTCGTTATCGTGTAGACAAGCGATCTTTGTATTGGTTGCGGGAGGTTTCCTCGTTTTTGGGAAGCCGGATGAACTCCATCTTCGGGTGAAGTTCCTCTAGCTTTTTCTTTTGAGAGGCCGGGCAAAATTAGGGGTCTACAAGAACGCTCAAACCAGATTTATGCAATTCTGCAGTATGTGTTTCTTCTCCAAAAGAATGCAATTTTGCCTCAAGAAAGAACTTTAATGAACTTCACAAAAACTAGCGTGATTCTCTCTTGAAAGTAGCACTTATGATTGCTTGATTGATTGCTAAAAGATGTATATCAAAAAGTTCAAGCAACTCTGTTTATATAGAAGATTTTCAAAACTGGTGGTTTATTTAATCTGTTAAAATAATCTTTTAATCTGTTAAAAGTCTTGTTTTAATCTGTTAAAACTTCTTTTAATCTGTTAAAACGTTCTTGATTACTTTCAAGATTATGTTTTAACTGATACGACACTGTTTATATCAATTAAAACTCTTTGTAAAAAATCTTCCAAACTGTTTTAATCGATTATTTCATCTTTCAATCGATTAAAATACTGCAAAGCATTCTTATAAAATTTTCTAAGTGATTTTAACTGATAACAATCTATTTTAATCGATTAAAACGTTTAGTAGAAATTCTCTTAAGTTGTTTTAATCGATTAAAACACAGTTTAATCGATTAAAATTATTCTGATCGATCAAAAACTCATTCTGATCGATCATAAACTCATTCTGATCGATCATATGCTGGATTACATCGATTAAACAATATTCCAAGTGCTTTTAATCAATTATTTCGAAGTTATATCGATTAAAATACTACCAGAACACTTCCCAGAACATTTTGAGTGATTTTAATCGATTATTTCAAAACTATATCAGTTAAAACACTGATAGAAGGTTTTCAAAACTTCCTTTA
Source organism: Sphenostylis stenocarpa (assembly GCA_963425845.1). Taxonomy (NCBI): domain Eukaryota; kingdom Viridiplantae; phylum Streptophyta; class Magnoliopsida; order Fabales; family Fabaceae; genus Sphenostylis; species Sphenostylis stenocarpa. The sequence continues at coordinate 31,604,558 of OY731402.1, read as the reverse complement.
ATGAAAACAATCGATTATTTCGAAAACATATCAGTTAAAAACCTGTTACAAAAGTGTTAAGAACATTTTAGTTGATAAAGCTTATATGCTATTAGTTAAAATAGTTAATTAAAAAACTTTTAACAAAATACTTTGTTTTTAATCATTTAAACATTTTTTTTATGCATTTACAAAATATTTTAAATGAAGAAACCTCATGCAGCAGAGAGATAAAAATGATTAGACCTAAGCATAGATGCAGACTCACTAATCCCACTACCCTTTTGTCTAAGTGACCTTTGACTGCCACAAAGTAGCCTTTGACTTCATTTTTTACTTCATCAAATCAACAAGATCTTCAATAAGATCTTCATCACTTTCAGATTACTTCTCTAGATGCATCAAATAAAAGGATAGATTGCATTTAGGGCATCCACGCACAAGTAGTCGCACAAAATGACTTTGTCAAGGTAAAAAATAAAATAAATAAAAATCACTTCAGATAAATAACAAAAAATGAAAAACATTCATGCATATAAGGAGACTAGCTCCATGTTTGTTGTAGACCCCAAATCTTGCCCGGCCTCATAATAAAGACCAGAACACCTCCTTTTTGAAGATGGATGAAGCCTAAGAAGCCATTAGGAGAGACTATTAGGCCCCATACTAGGATAAGAGGGATTTTGGGCATAAAAATAAGGATTTTCGCCTTTTAAGGTCGAGACCGCCGTCTCGGATTTGGGACCATCGTCTCGCCTTGTGCAAGTGGCGAGACCGCCGTCTCGTTTGGCGAGACAGCCGTCTCGAATGGCGAGACGACCGTCTCGACCTTGTCAGACGAGACGACCGTCTCGACCTGACAGGCATGAATCCCTATAAATATCCGCGCCATTCCCCTCATTTCACACAATTCTTCCATTCTCTCTCTAGACAATTCTTCAAATTCTCTTTCTAGAACCCCTCCGAAGCGTTTCCGGAGTTTCTGAGAGCTTTCTAGCGTTTTTATAGCATTTTTTGAGAGATTCCGGCGCTGTAAAGAGTGAAGGGCTGCCAAAAAGCACCCTAGTTTTCAAAGAATTAATAGAAAGCTTGCCTCGGAGGTTTCTATACTCTCTCTCTCTACTTTACCGCTTTAATTTTAATTATGCAATAGCAATTAGGGTCATGTAGTCGTAATTTTAAATTCCGCAAATAATGGGTAAAAGCATATTTTCACCGGTTTATTTATTCGAAGTAGCTAGCCCATCATAGGGAACCCGAAAGGGGCGTCGTAAGGGAACTAACACTTCCCTTACACTTAACTAACTCCCTTACCCAACTCTGGTTCTAATGACCAAAGTTGGTTTTTCGAAAACCAACGCCTTTTTACTCCTTTTCCGATGTTTCCGGTAAAAACATCGGTGGCGACTCCAAAAGAACCCTTCAAAACTAGTTCTTGGGTTAGCCCGGTTATAGGACAATCCAATAGCGCCTTTTCGAAAACCTCGCCCCTAGGTTCAACCCAGTTATTGGACAACCTAAAGGCGTTGTAACCATACCAAATAAAAACGCAAAAACTGGAAAAGTCGGAACCATCACATCGCTCCGACCGCCTCGTTTTGACGAGGGCGACAGATGGCGACTCCACTGGGGAAGCCTAGAGAGTTGATCCCATTTAGTGATGGGTCAGCTTAAATAAATAAACCAAGAAAATTATGCTCTTACCCTACCTTGTATTATAACATGTTTTAATGCTTGGCTTTAATAACTGTTGTCTGTTTATACTTACGTAATTGTTTGAAATACAAATTGTACACAAACCCTTGCACACTACAGTTCCCTCTATACCCGGGGGCAAGTGAGAAATCCATAGGGAGTGGTGTTGGAAAAGTAGGTTGAGATCAAGAGGGGGGGGGGGGGGTGAATTGATCTTTGAAAGATTTTCGCAATTAACAGATTATCTATTTCAAAGATTAAGATTTCTGAACAGTTCTTGAATCATACACAGTAAGCAATCAAAATAAATGTAGTCGCAAAATTAAAGAAGAGAAAGGTTTAGAAAGATACAACCAAGGTTTATACTGGTTCACCCAATCCCAGGGCTACGTCCAGTTTCCAGCCAAATTGCAGCTGAGTTCCACTAGATTGAACGTTTTACAGATTACAACTTTAATCTCACACTCAATCTACCACAAGAACCAAAATTCCAGTTCCTGCACCTAAACCTTCACCAAGAACCAAATTCCAGTTCTTGACCAACCTTGCAGCCAAATTCCAGCTACAGAAACCAGTGCCCACAATTCCAGGCACCCACAATACAATAAAGAAAGTAAAGAAACAAATAGAAGAAACTTAGAACGCTCAAACCAGATTTATGCAGTTCTGCAGTATGTGTTTCTTCTCCAAAAGAATGCAATTTTGCCTCAAGAAAGAACTTCAAAGAACTTCACAGAACTAGCGTGATTCTCTCTTGAAAGTAGCACTTATGATTGCTTGATTGATTGCTAAAAGATGTGTTTTACAAAGTTCAAGCAACTCTGTTTATATAGAAGATTTTCAAAATTGCTGGTTTATTTAATCTGTTAAAATAATCTTTTAATCTGTTAAAAAGTCTTGTTTTAATCTGTTAAAACTTCTTTTAATTTGTTAAAATGTTCTTGATTATTTTCCAGATGTGTTTTAACAGATACGACAATGTTTATATCAATTAAAACTCTTTGTAAAAAATCTTCTAAATTGTTTTAATCGATTGATTCATCTTTCAATCGATTGAAATACTGTAAAATATTCTTATAAACTTTTCTAAGTGATTTTAACTGATAACAATCTATTTTAATCGATTAAAACACTTTGAAAAAAGTTCACTTAGTTATTTTAATCGATTGAAACGCATTTTAATCGATTATAATTCTGCCAAAAGATTTCATAAAACTTTCTAAGTTATTTTAACTGATAGCAAGCATGTTTTAATCAATTAAAACGTTCTGGAAAAAACTCTTAGTTGTTTTAATCGATTATTTCGCATTTGTATTGATTAAAATACTAACAGAACAACTTTCAAAAGTTATTTTAATCGATTATTTTGAGTTTGTATCGATTAAAATTCTGCCAGAACACTTTTCAAAAAATTCTAAGTCATTTTAATCGATTATATCAATTCTATATCAGCTAAAATACTGGTAGAAGGTTTTCAAAAATCCTTCTGATGAAAACAATCGATTATTTCGAAAACATATCAGTTAAAAACCTGTTACAAAAGTGTTAAGAACATTTTAGTTGATAAAGCTTATATGCTATTAGTTAGTTAAAAAACCTTTTATCAAAATACTTTGTTTTTAATCGTTTAAACATCTTTTAGAGGCATTTGCAAAATCTTTTAAATGAAGAAACCTCATGCAGCAGAGACTTTCTTTAGGTGAAGCATGACTTTCTTTAAGGATGAGGTGAAATCTTATTCTTAGGTGCTTCTAATCAACTAGCTCGATGGTAATAGCAATGGTAGATGTTGATTATTTGGAAGCGCTTTTTATTCTTCTTCTTTTTTATGTTTACTTAGACAGGGTTATTCACGTGGTCTAGTCAGAAGTAGAAAGAAGAGAAGCAGATAGAAAGAATCATTGTTTATTAATTAATAAGGGATGTCGCCGCCGTCCCTTTCCGACGTCTGAGGACGTCTCGAACGTTTATGCGAGCGGTCGCAAAAAGATGGTTTAGACTCGCGTATTTGTTTTAAAATATATTCATTGCTTCCGAGGTGTCCAACAATTGAATTATCCTCTAATAAAAGCAAGGTTTTCGAAAAGGGGTTCTTATGGAGTCGCCACCAATGTTTTGACCATAAACATTGGAAAAGGATAAAAGGCATTGATTTTAATGAAAACCAAACTTGGCCATTATAACCAGAGTTAGGTAAGGGAGTTAGTTACGTGTGGGGAAGGTGTTAGCACCCCACAACGCCCCTTTCGGGTTCCCTATGACAGATCAATTCATTTAAAGAGAAGACTTTGAGAAATTACGCGATTACCCTATTTTATTGCATAATATTGAAATGGCTATCTACATAATTTTATATAAATAAAGCTAAATAAAGCAATAAAAGAGATATTAAAATGGCTATCTACATGATTTTATTCTACATGGCGTAAACAATAAATAAAGCTAAATAAAACAATAAATAAAGCAATAAAAGAGAAGAAAATTGAAAAGAACCTCCGTAGCAAGCTTTATATTGAGAATCTCGAACTGTGAGGATGCGTTTTGGCAACCCCTCTCTCTACACAGACTCTCCTCACCAATACAAGATCGACTCCACTAAAAATTTAAAGAAGAATCAAATGCCGGAATATAATTCCTTAACCGATTGTTACCTATTTAAGGCAATCGGAAAGATCATTCGAGAGAGGGAGAGAAGTAGACAAGTGCTCTGAGTTTTTTAAGGTGTTTCAGAGCTCTCTGGAGTGTCTGTGTTCTGAAAAAGTGGCAAATGAGCCTCCTATTTATAGTTTTTGCAGCTGGCGCGCTTTGGGACGGCCGTCTGGGTTGGGACGGCCGTCTGGACTGGGATGGCCGTCCCAAATGGCAATTTTACACAGGGCGAGACCACCTGGGGACCCGGGACGGCCGTCCCATTTAAATTGGGCTTTGGGACGGCCGTCCCACTTTCGGGACGCGCGTCCCACTTGATTCTGGCAGGTTGGGACGGCCTGTTGTATTTGGGACCACCTGTTGTGTTTGGGACCACCTGTTGTGTTTGGGACGGCCTGTTGTGTTTGGGATGGCCTGTTGTATTTGGGACCACCTGTTGTGTTTGAGACCACCTATTGTGTTTGGGACGGCCTGTTGTGTTTGGGACGACCTGTTGTGTTTGGGACGGCCTGTTGTGTTTGGGACGGCCTGTTGTGTTTGGGATGGCTGTCCCAGTTTGGGACGGCTGTCCCAACCTGTTTTGGCCTGCCTTCGCGTTTTGGGACCCCCGGGAAGCTTTCCTTTCCTTTTTCGGACGTCGTTTGATGCCGATGTGTGTCCGTTGAAGCTTTATCTTCATATAGGGAGTCTTCTTGGCCTTCATTAAAATGTTGGGCGAGCTTTATCTTGTTATGGGTGATCTTTTTGTCTTTATTTGAGAAACTGGGCAAAATTAGGGGTCTACAAGGAAATATGTGCCCTAAAATGCCCGGGGCTCGGGCTCGCCCCAGGGGATAGTCTCTAACAATCATGGGGTTTACATCCCTTAAACAAAGAAAAAGATTTCCTAATGACTAGAGTGGCTCTTGACGCTTGCACCCCTCCACTTTGGAAAATTTGCTTGAGTGTGCGGAGGGGAGACTTCCCTTTTCTCCTTTCTGCTCGGCCCTTAGTAGGGTCATATCCTAGGCCATACTTGCAAGGATTGTCTTTGAATTCTGGGGGCTCCCTCATGCCTTGGGAATCTGCCCCCAGTCCTTGTCCAGGATGGTAACCGTGCTTCAACATCATGTGGGCTGCCTTTGTGTTTCTGGGAAGTCGCTCTATACTGGCAATTTCGAGCGCTTGAAAAGATGTTTCAAGGGCCTCTTCAGCCGCATCCACATAGGGTTGGGTGGACGGTCCACTGATCAGGATATCGTCTTCTGCTTGGACCGTGACCAGTTTGTCGTCCACTATGAACTTGACTTTCTGGTGGAGCGTCGAAGGTACTGCCTTAGCGTCATGAGTCCAAGGCCTGCCGAGGAGACAGCTGTATGCTGGAGTAATGTCCATTACATGGAAATCGACGTTGAAAGTAGTGGGTCCAACTTGGATTGGCAAATTGATCTCTCCCACTACTTCTCATTTTGATCCGTCGAAGGCTCGAATGATGGTGGTGCTTGGGCGCAGACGGGTTCCTTGGATAGTAAACTTATCCAGTGTGCACTTGGGCATCACGTTCAAGGATGACCTGTTATCCACAAGAACTTTGGCGATGAGGTACTCCTTGCATTTGACCGAGATGTGCAAGGGCTTGTTGTGGTTTGACCCCTCGAGGGGGAGTTCTTCCTCTGTGAAGGTGAGGTGATCGTTTGTCGTGATGTGACCGACGATTCTCTCGACCTTTTCTTGGGATATTGTGTGAGGTACATGCGCCTCGCTCAAGACCTTCAGCAGGGCATTCCGGTGCGGTTCCGAGCTCATTATCAAAGATAGCAACGTGATCTTTGCAAGTGTGCGATTGAGCTGGTCTATAATGGAATACTCACTTTGCCTTATAAACTGGAGTAATTCCTCTGTCTCCTCCTTGGATTCCTTATTTTCTTTTTCTTCTTCAGTCTTTTTATTTTTTCCTTTATTTTTGAGGACCTCTTCTTGTGTGTCCTTCTAGTTGTGCCCCCAATGCCGGCTATGTTTGTTATTTCTTCTTTTATCGGTGAAGATTCCCCATATCTCCACGGTACAGCTTTATTTGACTCGTAGGGGAAAGGACGTGGTATAAATGGTCGCACTGGTGTCCTTGCCCCCTCTTCTTTACTCTTGAGGAGCAACGGTCGAGGCTTATTTTCCTCTTGTGACGAGTCGACCGTTGGGGTGAGCTTTATTAGGAGTGGCTTTTTCTCCATTCTTCTGAGTTAGGAGACGTGTTAGTTAATCCTTCCTTTTTATTATTTTATTTATTAGGCGTGAAGGAGGGGAAATTTAAAATATGCGAATGAATGCTCATGCATGCAAGTAGACAGTCTTTGAACAAAAGGAATTTTATTTATTCAAAAAGGTGTACATTCCCCTATTCTATACTGCGAAGAAACTTTTGGCAAAAGAGGAAAACTTTAAAGAAACCCACAGGAGGGTCTTGATTCCTCTGTAGTTCCCTTTTAGCTTCCCGAACATGACGAGCAAGTGCTTCGCTTTGTTTGTGGACCGCCTGGCTCATATCTTCACTGTACTGTTGAGCCTCTTTGATCTTTGCCTCTTGATGAACGACCAAGGCTTGTAGTTCATCGAGCTTTTTAACGACTCGGTCTTTCTCTTGAAGTACTTGGCCATACTGAGCTAGCCCTTCTTTTTCTTTGTGGCGTAGCTCAGAGAGACTTTTGGTGAGTCTCCTGTTGGCCTCTCGCTCCTGGCGGATGTCTAACCGAGCCTTGAGGAGCCCTTCCGACAACTCCTTGATCGTTTGAGCCTGCTTAGCTAATTCGGCCTCAAGGTGTGCCGTTTTGGCGGTTATCTCTTGCAGTTGGCTATCCGAACTGGTTCTGGCAGTTTTGGATGTTCGGATAGCTTGTTCGTTAGCGTCAGCACATTGGTCCTTGAGGCGCTCTATTTCATGATCCTTTTTCTTGCCTTGCCTTCGCAGACCATCAATCGTGAGGATAGATTCTTGCTCTTTTTCTTCAAGGGCCCTCATCTGGGCTCCCATGATCTCTATCCTCTGGGTCAAGGCGTCAATTTGAGCCTGCAGCCCTTCATTTTTGGCGCTCGTGGTAGGTGTGGTGGATGATTGAGCCACCCCTCTTCTATTTCTCCATGCCTCATAGTCACTGGTGACAGCCACCCGAGCTTTTCCTAGCTCTCTGTCTCCCATGTAGACTGGCCTCTCCCATGCTTTTCTCACAGCTAGTGAGTTGGCGATGGTGCATGGGTCTCCAAAGAAGCACAGTCCTCCGAGCTCCCCTCGGGAAATGGTAGTTTGGGTCCTCATGAGCTGCCTCATAGCTACTTTAATGAGTAGGCTATGCAGCCCCTGAGTCCGATCAAGGGTACACTCGGATAGTGCCCACATCTGATGAGAACTGGGCCGGGTCGGAACCAAGGACAGACCCAGGATATATTGTTAGCTTCCTTGCGTTCCCACTCATCCCTCCATTCTGAGGTCAGACGATGCTGGAGGGGGATCTTGGAGAAACTTCTCAAAGGGTCGGGGAATATCCCCATGTGACCGGAGGCGTACGGGTGAGTGGCGCTCCACACAAATAGCAATGAAGAGCGACGGCGGAGTATTTTACCCCGCTTCGGTGACGAATTCCACCGAGAGCAGGGTGTCGGCAAGAATAGCAGGCAGGGGACTTTTCAAATTCACGTCCCAGGCGAAGAAGGCGTCCATGACGGCCTGATCTATTGTGTCGAAATGGAAGGGGAACAAGACTGTTCCAAAAATTATGAGTGCCAGGGTTTTGTTGAAGGCAACCCACTCTGTCCTTTCAGCCAGGTAGGACAGGTGGTCTTCTAACATCGTTACTCTCCAACCCAGGGTGTTCCCCTTCTTTATCAGGGTACTCTGACGGAATGGCAACTGAATAAGGGCAGCAACTGGTGCTGCGGGAGTATATGCTTCGTGGCGAATGTGGACCCCGACTGATTTGGGCCACCTCAGCATGGTCTCATACTCCTCTAGGGTGGGCACCAGGTCGAACTGCGGAAACTCGAAACATCGCAGATTTGGATTCCAGTAGTGGATTAGTGCCCTTAAGAACACCTGATCGACACATATCTTTAGGAGATCTAAAATCCGTCCGTAGGATTTTTCAAAGTCGACGCGGACCTCCGATGGCATTACTGTGCTTAGCCGTTCCAACCTCTCAGTATGGAAATGGGGAATGTCCACCTTCTTTGTCTGCCTACTTGTCCCCTCCATTTCTAAAACAAAAATGCATGTTTAATGAAATGCATGTTTTATTTTTTGAATGAATGTGAGTGTTTATTTTCTATTTATCATGTTTTTCTACATGATGTTTGCGTATTTTGGAAGAATAAACTATCTATATGAATGTTTTATAATATTTTTGGACCAGGTCTTATTTATGAACTTTGGAAAAAAAATGGATTTTTTATTTTTATCTTTGTGTATTTTATAGCCTTTTATCTCTTCTGTCGAAACTGCGTGGCTACTTAGCTTGCAAAGAACCTGAAACCAGGCTAGCTAAAAGGTAGACTGTCCGAGATAAAATATGGCTTTATGTGAAAGAATATTTAGCGTCCTTTATCTCTTCTGTCGGAACTGCGTGGCTACTTAGCTTACAAAGAACCTGAAACCAGGCTAGCTAAAAGGCAGACTGTCCGAGATAAGGGTGTTTATTTGTGAAAAATATTTTTGGTTTTTGTTGTTTGTTTACGCTATACAACATACAAATGCAACAATCAAATGCACACACAATTCGATCATCCCTGAACCGGCGAGATTTCGTTTTTATCACGAGGTAGGGTTTTCCTGCAGAAAAGTGCATTGGCCAGGGTTGGTTCTAACTATTCTCACCAGGCTAAGGCCCTCAAGGTGCCCCCATTATAGGGTCCCCACTCTCCAGCCGTCCAACCATGCTTAGCACTAAGGCCATAGTCAGTCTTGTTGCCAAAAGAGGAAGGTTATCACCTTGAGTGGTGGTTTTCGATCACACTGGTGGGCTCAAGGCCCTCACTACAGCGAACCGTACCTGCCACCCACTCCCTATGGTTTTCTCACTTGCCCCCGGGTATAGAGGGAACTGTTGTGTGCAAAGGTTTGTGTACAATTTGTATTTCACACAATTGCAGAGTATAAAGAGACAACAGTTTATTAAAGCCAAACACTAAAACATGTTATAATACAAGTTAAGGGCAAAAGTGTTATTTTCTTGGTCTATTTATTATTTTAAGCCGGCCCATCACTAAATGGGATCAACTCTCGAGGCTTCCCCAGTGGAGTCGCCATCTGTCGCCGCCGTCTGAAAGAGAGAGGCGGTCGGAGCGACGCGATGGTTTTTCGACCCTTTTGTTTTTCACGTTTTTTTATGGGTGGTTACAATGCCTTTAGGTTGTCCGATAACCGGGCTAACCTAGGGGCAAGGTTTTCGAAAGATGTCCTTGGATTGTCCGATAACCGGGCTAACCCAAGGACTTATTTATTTTGGGTTCTATGGAGTCGCCATCGACGTTTTTACCGGAAACATCGGAAAAGGTTTTTGAAAGGCGTTGGTTTTCGAAAACCAACTTTGGTCATTAGAACCAGAGTTGGGTAAGGGAGTTAGTTACGTTGTAAAGGAAGTATTAGTTCCTTTACTACGCCCCTTTCGGGTTCCCTATGATAGGCCAGCTTTTATTGTTAATAAATAAACCGGAAAATATGCTTTTGCCCTTTTTTATTGTGCGGAATTTAAAGTTATGACTACATGGCCCTAATCTATTGCATAATTTAAATTAAAGCAGTAAAAGTAGAAGGGGGAGAAATTAAACCTCCGAAGCAAGCTTTTTATATTTCTTTAAAATAAATGGGTGCTTTTTGGCAGCCCTTCACTTTACAAGACGCCGGAAACTCTTCTGGACGTCGAAAAACGCTCTCAAAGACACTCAGAAACTCCGGAAATGCGTTGGAGGGATTCTAGAGAGAAGTTTTAGAGAGAAGGGAGAGCTAGAAGCTTGTGGTGTGTTGAAATGAGGGGGGGAGGACCCCTATTTATAGGTTTTCGCGCCTGGCAATGGCGAGACCGCCGGTCTCGTCTGACAGGGTCGAGACCGCCGTCTCGTCCAACGAGAACGCCGTCTCGCCCTGTCAAACGTGGTGAGACCGCCGTCTGGGGAAAAAAGATCGCCGTCTCGTCCAATGCAGGTGGCGAGACCGCCGTCTCGTTAAGCGAGACGACGGTCTCGCAACTTGCATGAGGCGAGACGGCGGTCTGGGAAATCCAGACGGCGTTCTCGTCTCAACAAGGCGAGAAAACTTATTTTTTGGTACAGAAACTCCCTCCTATCCTAGTATGGGGCCTAATAGTCTCTCCTAATGGCTTGTTAGGCTTCGTCCATCTTCAAATAGGAGGTCTTCTGCTCTTTATTTGGAGGTCGGGCAAGATTTGGGGTCTACAGTCCCTATTTATAACCAAGCATCTCCAACGTTCATATGGAAGGGAATAATAGTCAAAATATCCGTTGGCAACGGCTAGGAAGCCAACCTGGTCAGATTTAATCGATTAAAATTCAAATTAATCGATTAAATCTTTTCCAGACCCAATTAATCGATTATTTTGTGCTGTTAATCGATTAATACTGGTTTTAATCGATTAATGGACGAATTAATCGATTATTCCAGAGAGGAATGCCCTGTTTTGAGTGTTTTGGATGCAAATAATCGATTATAACTCTAATTAATCGATTATTCCAGAGAGGAATGCCCTATTTTGAGAGTTTTAACACATGATAACCCATGAACATCCTACAAAATGAATTATAACATTACAACCATCCAAAAATAGTCAAATTAAGCAGAATTTAAGCTATTTCTAATATCCCTAAGTCTCTTCTAAGATCATAAAATCTATCTTTGGGTAGAGGCTTAGTAAAAATATTTGCTAATTGATTCTTTGTATCAACGTACTCTATTTTACAGTTTCCTTTGCTGATATGATCTCTCAAAAAGTGATGTCTTATTTCTATATGTTTAGTCCTAGAGTGCATTACTGGATTCTTAGTAAGATTTATTGCACTCGTATTATCACACATCAACGGAATGTCATTTAAAAAGATACTATAATCTTCTAAATGTTGTTTCATCCACAGAATTTGAGCACAACAACTACCAGCTGCAATATATTCAGCTTCAGTGGTAGATAAAGCAACACATGCCTGTTTCTTAGAATGCCAGGATATTAAGGATGAACCTAACAAATGACATGTCCCACTAGTACTTTTCCTATCAATTTTACATCCACCATAATCGAGCATCGAATATCCTATTAAACTCATACAAGCATCAGACGGATACCACAAACCAAAACCAGTAGTTCCTTTTAAGTATTTTAAAATATGTTTCACTGCAATTAGATGAGATTCTTTTGGACAAGCCTGAAATCTAGCACACACACAGACAGAATGCATAATATCAGGTCTACTTGCAGTTAAGTATAACAGTGATCCTATCATACCTGTCACCGCCGTCCGTTCCGACGTTCAGGGACATCTCGAACGTTTAATGCGAGCGGTCGCGAAAAGATGGTTTAGACTCGCGTTTTTTATTTAAGTGTGTTCATTGCTTCCGAGGTGTTCAACAACTGAACTATCCTCTAATAGAAGCAAGGTTTTCGAAAAGGGTTCTTTCGGAGTCGCCACCAATGTTTTGACCATAAACATTGGAAAAGGATAAAAGGGCGTTGATTTTATTAAAAACCAAACTTGGCCATTATAACCAGAGTTAGGTAAGGGAGTTAGTTACGTGTGGGGAAGGTGTTAGCACCCCACAACGCCCCTTTCGGGTTCCCTATGACGGATTAATTCATTTAAGTAGAGATTACAAGAAATTACGCTATTACCCTATTTTATTCGTACAATAAATATGGCTATCTACATGATTTTATTTACATTTTATAAAGCAATAAATAAAGCAGTAAAAGAGAAGAGATTTGAGAAGAACCTCCGTAGCAAGCTTTATATAGCAACTCTGTTACAATAAGGACGCGTTTCGGCAGTCCCTCGCTCTACAACGACTCTCCTCACGACAAAACTCGACTCGACTAAAATTTTCTAGAAGAATCGAATGCCGGAATCTAATTCCTTAACTGATTGTTACCTATATCAGGCAATCAGAAAGATCATTCGAAAGAGGGAGAGAAGTAGACAAGTGCTCCGAGTTGTCTGGAGTGTCTGAGGTGTGAAAAAGTGCCAAATGAGCCTCCTATTTATAGTTTTTGCTGCCTGGCACATCTGGGACAGCCGTCTGGGCCGGGACGGCCGTCTGGGTTGGGACGGCCATCCCAAATGCATTTTTTACACAGGCTGGGACCCCCTGGGAAGTGGGACGGCCGTCCCACATGTGGGACGCGCGTCTCACTTGTCCTAGGATAGTTGGGACGGCCGTCCCAACTCTGGGACGGTGGTCTCGCCCTGTTTTGTCCAGTTTTTGTGTTCTGGGACCCCGGGAAGCTTTCCTTGCTTTTTTTGGACATTGTTTGATGCCGATAGGTGTCCGTTGAAGCTTGATCTTCTTATAAGAAGTCTTCTTGACCCTTATTAGGATGTGGGGCGAGCTTTTATCGTCGTGTAGGAAGTCTCTTTGGCCTTTGTCGAGACATTGGATGAACTCCGTGTGGTTTGTGGGAGGTCTTCTTAGTGTTTATTGATTAGCTGGGCGATCTTTATCTTTGTGTGAAGTTTCCCTAGCTTTTATTGAGAGGTCGGGCAAAATTAGGGGTCTATTACTGCCCCTCCTTCACCTGCCTAGCTAATTTGTTGGCTTGATATGCCGAAAAATTAGTTGGTAGGGGAAGGAGTTAACCCTTTTGCCCGGTCATCCTTCGGATGCTACTCCTTCGGATGATAAATATTTTGATAGGTACCAACCCCTATCTGGTTTGAGCCTTCTTTTATAAGGCTCTGGTGAGTATTTACCCTCACCAGGTATAAGTCTGTATTTTACTAGACTTTAGTGAGTACCTACCCCCACTAGGTATGAACCTTGTTCTGCAAGGTTTTGGTGAGTACCTACCCTCACCTGGTATGAGTTCGCATTTTGCTAAACTCTTATGGGTACTTACTTCGAGGTGCTCAACACTTGAACTATCCTCTAATAGAAGCAAAGTTTTTGCACCCATTTTTGTAATGCTTACGGTGAGTATTTTACTCTACTCGATGCATTTTGCTAAGTTTTGATGAGTACCTACCCTCATCCGGTATAAACCTTATTTTATAAGGTTTTGGTGGGTACCTACCCCCACCTGGTCCGAATACGCATTTTGATGGATTCTGATGGGTACCTACCCCCACTTGGTCCGAATCTGCATTTTGACAGATTCTGATGGGTACCTACCCCCACCTGGTCCGAATCTGCATTTTGACAGATTCTGATGGGTACCTACCCCCACTCGGTCCGAATCTGCATTTTGACAGATTCTGATGGGTACCTACCCCCACCTAGTCCGAATCTGCATTTACAAGGCTCTTAGGATGACTTTTGATAATCTATCCTGTGGTCATCTAGTTTTGGAGATGTGTTGGCGACTTATTGTTTCTGTTTATGCGCCTATTCCGTGGGGAATATTTGATTTGACTTTTTGACTTTTTTGTTAGTCATCTAGTTTTACCGGGGATTCTTTGTTTTTGGCTTTTTCGTTTAGCCATCCGGCTTTGCCGGGGATTCTTTGTTGGTTGCCTCTTATTTAGGCGGGAATCCATTGGGGATTTTTGGTTTGATTGTGCCTCTTGATTAGTCAGATGCTTCAATAGTGGTGAAGGCTTTTTACTTGTTTGTTTTTCGCCTCTGACTAGGCTGATGTTCTATTTTGAGGATATTTGTTCTTGATAATACCTCTGAGTAGGCAAATGCTTTTTTGAAAGCTTTGTGCTTATATTGCCTCTTGCATAGGTTGATTTCCCGTTTCTTGGGGATATCGACTCTTTGCTTGTTTCTGAGTAAGCATAGGCATTCTTGGGAGTGAAGGTTTTGCCTTTCACTAGGGATATTCATATTGGGTGTTGTAATCGATTAACTCCCTGAGGATATGAATTTGTATTTTGCCTTTTGTTGGTAGGCTTACTGGGGGAAAATTTTTCTTTTTGGTGATCCACCGGGGGATTGATTTGCCCCCTGGGGACGAATGGAGTTTTTGACTCCTTGTTGGATGTTTGCTGTTTTGAGTTGGCTTTGCCTATGCTCTTATTCCATTGGGGAATGGGTTTTTGCTTTTTTCTTGCGATTGTTTTTTTCACGATTTTGAAAATTTGATTTTAAATGCGTGTGCCCTTTTTCTTTTGTGCACGCAGGCTTTTTATTATCCGCTGGGGATGAAGAGTTTTTTTTTTCTTCTCTTTCCTTTTTTAGCGGCCCTGGGGAATTTGTTGGCTTCCTGGGGGTCTGCCGGAGTTTTGGCCCCTGGCTTTGTGAAGCTCTTTATTGAGTTGGGTGAAGATATTTTCTTCTTTTTCCTTCTTTTTGTGGACTTTTCTTGATATGCTCTGCTTGGGGATTTTCATGTGGCCTTTTTCTGTAGTGGCCTCCAGTGAGGGGATGAAAAGTTCTTCTTTCTTTTCCTTCTATTGCCCCCTGGTGATGTGGAGGATTTGACTCCGTATTTTCTTTGATGGACTCTTGAGTAGTCCTTATTCTCCTTTGGGAAATGAAGTGGAGATTCTGGATGAGCTTGCTTGTTGACACATATGGCGATGTAGTTGAGTCGTGAGGTAGTCCTTTTGCTTTGCCTTTGGAGTAGGCATGAATCCTCTTGGGGATAATCGAGCCTTTCCATTGGCTTTTTTATTTTGATGGTTTCCTTCTTTCTTGGATAGAAGGATGTTGATTTAGAGCTATTTCTTTGAAGCTCTTTATTTTGCTGAAATGGTTTTGATTTTGCCTTTCGCAATTTTGATTTTCATATGGAGGCTGGATTTTGGCACCTCCTGTTTTCAATCACAAGTATGGAGACTATCCTCCTTATATGTATGTTTATTATTTTTGT
>OY731402.1:31462077-31589141 GCA_963425845.1 Sphenostylis stenocarpa | reverse complement strand
TTTTGGACAAAGATGAGACCACCTTCTCACTTGGCGAGAGGGCCATCTCGACTTAAGACCAAAACGAGACCGCCGTCTCGAAGTTCCAGGCGGTGGTCCCGAGCCTCGCAAATTCGAGACGGCAGTCCTGATTTTGTTGCGAGAGCCTATATATAGGAGGCCTTTGGGGGGGGGGGTTCCTAGGCACCCTTTTCTGCATTCTCCCACCTATTTCCTACATATTTGAGTAGTTCTTCATCCAAATGCATAGAGGTGAAGCTTCTAGGAAGAGGAGGGGTTCTTTTGGCCCAAGTGCTTCCACGACCCCAATTCCACAAGACCCAACTTAGCTTTCGCCCCAACACCAGGCCCGCCTGGAGCACATTCAAGGGTACACATGGCACCCTATGCTAACATTGGACTTCGGCATTCTTGCCAAATTCGGCTGGGAAGATGATATTTGTGCCCACCTCGATAGCATTGGATGGCGTTTCCTCCTCCAGTCTCCCCCCACCCACATTTACCCTCAATCGGTGATGGAATTTCTCGCCTCCATCACTTACTACGAGCTCCCCACAATGGTGCCAGGACTCCCGCCGGTTAAGATGGTGTCGTACTTCATGAGTGGGTCGTACCGGACGACGACCTTGGACAAATTCAACGTATCTATTGGATTTGTCCGGCCCGAGGACATCCTGACCCAGGAATACCGAGAGGCTATCTGCTAGCGCCCACCTACCCTCACAGCTGGCGAGATGTGGGAGGATCTCACTGAAATGCGCACCTTGCCATCCCTGCTGAAAGGGTCCGCACTCACTCCCGCTCTCCGCATGTGCCATAAGCTGCTGGCTGGGACTGTCCACGGACGGAAGGAGAGCCAGGGTAAGGTCACCTTCCCAGACCTTTTTGCCGTCTACTGCATGAACCAAGGGCGCCAGTGCAACCCTAACTACTTCTTCGTGAAGGCCCTCAAGGACTTCGGGAGCCGCCCCGTGGGAGCCATATCCTCATGGCTCCCCTCATCACCCCACTGGCAGAAAAATGGGGGTGCAGTGGTGGAGAGAACCTCTCCTCCGACCTTTGACCCGAGACTATCAACGGGTCCATACTTGTCAGCATGGGGATGCTGATCCGCCAAGGGTCCCGGTTAGCCCTCCACCCCTCGCTAGCCATGACTCTCCAGGACCTGGCGGCGATGCAAGATCTCCCGACATCCCCGGAGTTCCAGCAACAACAACAACAACATAAGCAACAGTAGCAGTATACAGACGACTTTGTTAGCATCAATTGCAACATCTACAACTTGCGCCAGCAATTCGACCAGATGTCCTTAAGACAGGACTAGATATCCCTAAGGCAGGATGTCTTCAAGACGAGGATAGAGACCTTCGGCCAGGTATAAAAGGAAATAAGACAAGACCTGGCACTGTTCCGACAAGAACATCTCAACGCAGTCCGAGACCAGGCAGAATTTCAGAGGCACATGTACTGGCAATTCCCTCCTCCCGGCTCAAGTCCACCGTCCTAAGGATAGTACTCAAAAAATAAATGTTGTAATCAAAATTTTATCATGAATAAAAACTTCTTTCATTCATTTTTGTTCTCTTTTCGAAAAAGTCAGCGTAACAAAAAGAAACTAAAAGGTAAAAAGACTTATGCTTAATCCCGGAAAAGCCAAAATCCAAAATTGTGAGAAAAAAGATAAAACTGTAGAAAAAGGCAGGATTAAAAGACAAGACAAGTCAACCACATGGACCAAGAGTTTTTTGACGACCAGCAAAGTCCAACTATGAAACAAAACTACCCAATGACTAACAAGATGGATGACCACCAAAGTAATCCCCGACACAAACCGGACGACCACTCCAGAAAAGTAAAAAACAAAGACAAGAGAACACATCTCAACACCGCCGCATGAGCTACTAAACACTAAGCCGCCACCACCACCAGTCCTACGTAGTGGAATGTACCAGCTTGATGGGGGGTTCATACTCATCCAACACGACGCACAATGGACTGCAACTACCAGCCTGATGGGGGGTTTATACTCATCCAGTCCTACGCACAATAGGCTGTAACTACCAGCCTGATAGGGGGTTTATACTCATCCAGTCCTACGTACAGTATGCTGTAACTACCAACCTAATGGGGGGTTTATACCCATCAACTGAGGGATCAGCTACCGTCAGAAGGAGTATCCTGAGGTTCTACAATGTGTCAACCAAAGGGATCGGCTACCGTCAGAAGGAGCATCCTAGAGGCGCACAACACTTTTTCGTAGAAGATCAACTGCCACAAGACGGAACATCCGAAGGGTAACCAGGCAAGAGGGTTCACTCCTCCACCCTCTAGCCGATCTTCTTGGCACAATAGGCCAACAGTCGGCTAGTCAGGTGAAGGGGGGCAACTGTAGACCCGAAATCTTGCCCAGCCTCAAAATAAGAGCAGAAGACCTCCTATTCGAAGATGGACGAAGCCTAAAAAGCCACTAGGAGAGACTATTAGGCCCCATATTAGAGTACGAAGGAATTTTGGTACAAAAATAAGGATTTTCGCCTTCAGGGGTCTCACTTTTCGGGACCGCCGTCTCAACCAATGGCAAGTCGAGACCGCCGTCTCGTTTGGCGAGATCGCCGTCTCAACCTTACCATTGGCGAGACCCCCCTCCCGTTTGGAGAGAAGGCCTTCTCGCCACTTAGCAAATCCAGACCGTTGTCTCGCCAAATGAGACCACCGTCCCGAATGGTGAGACCGCTGTCTCGACCTGACATGCACGAATCCCTATAAATAGGGGGCGCTCTCCCCTTCGTTTCACATAGTTCTTCCACCTTCCCTTCTACAATTTCTCAAAATTCTTCTCCTAGAGCCCCTCCGAAGCATTTCCGGAGTTTTTGAGTGTCTAAGAGAGCTTTTTATAGCGTTTTCGAGTGAGATTTCGACGTAGTAAGAGTGAAGGGCTGCCAAAACGCACCCTATTTTTCAAAAGAATTAATCAAAAGCTTGCTCCGAAGGTTTCTTCATTCTCTCCCTCTCTTTTACTGTCTTTTTATTCATATTAAATTGCGTAATATATATTAGGGCCATGTAGTCATCATTTTAATTCTGCAAATAAAAGGGTAAAAGCATCATTTCAAAAGTTTATCTATAAAATAACTGGCTTGTCATAGGGAACCCGAAAGGGGCCTCGTAAGAGAACTAACACTTCCCTTACACGTAAATAACTCCCTTACCCAATGTAGACCCCTAATTTTGCCCGGCCTCTCAAAGCTAGGGAAACTTCACACGAGGATAAAGATCGCCCAGCTTATCAATAAACACTAAGAAGACCTCCTACAACCACACGGAGTTCATCCAATTTCTCGACAAAGGCCAAAGAGACCTCCTCTAACGAAGATAAAAGTTCGTCCGGCATCTCAATAAGGGTCAAGAAGACTTCCCATATGAAGATAAAGCTTCAATGGACATCAATCGGCATCAACCAATGTCCAAAAATAGCAAGGAAAGCTTCCCAGGGGTCCCAGAACACAAAAAAAGGCCAGGACAGCTCGAGACAGCCGTCCCAAATGTGGGACGGCCGTCCCAAACTTCCTCGGACAAGTGAGACGCCCGTCCCAATGTCGGGACGCCCGTCCCAAGCCACACATTCAAGTGGGACGACCGTCCCAAAGTCCAGACGGGCTTCCCAACTCCCTGAGACGCTCATCCCTGTTTTCTGAGTCCCGGACGACCGTCCCGAGGTGCCAGGCTGCGAAAACTCTAAATAGGGGGCTCATTTGCTCATTTTCCACACTCCAGACAACTTAGAGCACTTGTCTACTTCTCTCCCTCCTTCGAATGATCTTTCTGATTGCCTTATATAGGTAACAATCATTAAGGAATGATATTCCGGCATTCGATTCTTCTATAAAATTTTAGTCGAGTTGAGTCTGTATTCGTGAGGAGAGTCGTTGTAGAGCGAGGGATCGCCGAAACGCGTCCTTTTTGTAAAGGAGTTGCAATACAAAGTTTGCTATGAAGGTTCTTTCCAATTCTCTTCTCTTTTACTGCTTTATTTATTGCTTTACATATGAAATGTAAATAAAATCATGTAGATAGCCATATTTAAAATGTTGTACGAATAAAATAGGGTAATAGCGTAATTTCTTGTAATCTTCACTTAAATGAATTAATCCGTCATAGGGAACCCGAAAGGGGCGTTGTGAGGTGCTAACACCTTCCCCACACGTAACTAACTCCCTTACCCAACTCTGGTTATAATGGCCAAGTGCGGTTTTTCTTAAAATCAACATTTTTTTCCTTTTCCAATGTTTAAGGTCAAAACATTGGTGGCGACTCCAAAAGAACCCCTTTTTCGAAAACCTTGCTTCTATTAGAGGATAGTTCAGTTGTTGAGCACCTCGGAAGCAATGAACATATTTTAAACATAAAACGCGAGTCTCAACCATCTTTCCGCAACCGCTCGCATTAAACGTTCGAGATGTCCCTGGACGTCGGAACGGACGCCGGCGACAAATGGCGACTCCGCTGGGGAAGCTAGAGAGTTGATCCCATTTAGTGACGGATAAATTCAAACTAAGTAAAGATTTGAAATTACGCCTTTGCCCTCTTCCGTATGTTTTATTGTATGGCTTTAATAATTGCTGTATGATTATTTTCTGCAAATTGTCTGAAATATGAATTGCACACAAAAACCCTTGCACACAACAGTCCCTCTATACCCGGGGGCAAGAGTGAATACCTATAGGGAGTGGGTGGCAGATACGACCGGCTTGTTGGCACACAGGGCTACAACCGTTGTCGGAAACCACCAACTCAAGGTGATAACTCTCTTCTTTTGGTCTAAGGATGTCGACACGGAGTTTCGTGCATGACCCGAGGACTGAGAGATTGAGAGGTCCCTATAATGGGGGCACCTTGGGGACCTTTGGCCTTGGTGAGAACAATTTAGAACCACCTAAACCAAGCACGTTTCTGCAGGAAAACTCCACCTCGAAAATAGCATGGCTCTGCTCGTGGATGAATGAATTGTGTGTGCATTCGTTTGCTGCATTTGTATTGATGCATTAGCATAGGGTAATCATACAACAAACAAAATAATGAAAAACCCTAAAAATCATAAAAGTGATAAGATAAGCCAACTTTATCTCGGACAGTCTTCAGTTAAGCTAGCCTGGTTTCAGGTTCTTTGTAAGCTAAGTAGCCACGTTGACCGACAGAAGAGATAAAGGGTCATAAAAAATATAAAAATGATTGAAAGCCATAAAAATTCCTTTTTACAGTAAAAAGATTCTTGGCAAAGTCGTATCATTCATACCACATCATCCAATAAGTGGTAAAACTAAGAATGCACTAAGAAAAGTATGCATGCACATCATTTTAATAAACCTCCAAAAAATAGGTCTTAGGAGCGTTTTTTGGGAAAATTACTGGGCGAAATCCCCTTCGGGCATTTGTTGCCTTGTTCTTCACCCTTTTCTCTTCGTTTTGACATGCTCTGCGTCCAAATCGGACAACCCAGTCAAAAGTTATTCCACTTTCAATATATGCTGTCATAAAAAATATTTTTGTAGTGCATGCATAAATACATTCATTCTAGGATGCATTACATATCCTTAGACAATAGCGAAAGAGACCCAAGTGCGTTTATCACCTTCCTAGAAGAGATGAGTGCGCTAAGGTATGTTGGCAACCTTTAAAAAAAAGGAAGTTAGCACACTGAGGTGGGTATGGTACTCCCTTAAAACATAGGCTTTTGAGAAGATACCAAAGTTATTGTCTAAGACATATCTATCTCACACTAATCATTTAAAATAAAAAGCTATAATAAAAATCTCTAAATCATTCAGAAAGTGACTGGTCTTCTACCGGTTCTCACTCGCGCTCAAAAAGCCAAGAAGATGGAGCAATTAGAGGAGCAGAACCGTATGCTCACCGCTGAGCTTAATGCCATAAAGGAGCAGGTGCCGCAATTAAAGGAGTGGTTAGAGAAACAAAACCACAGACTCACCATTGAGCTTAACTACGTAAAAGAGCAGATTGCGTATTTAATGGAACTAATACGCCAACAATGCCTCCACAATGAGGTTTCCAAGCAACGAATTTCTACCCTAGAAGAGAAATTAAGGGCATTAGAGGGATACAACTTTGATGTAAAGGAGGTAACCAATGTCAAAAATACTCGATTCCCTCCCAAGTTTAAGAAATCCCACATATCATTCAAGAAGTCCTTTGGCAAGAAGAAAGAGGGGAGCGTAAATGCCATCAACCTCACTACCCCTTCTTCCTCTTCACAACCATCTAGGCAGTCACGCAGACAAGAGAAGAAATTCACTCTAATTCCAACCTCCTATGGAAGTCTGCTGCAAGAATTGATAAAGGACCATCTCCTAGCATATGTCCCTCCAAAGAAAATAGAGCCACCATACCCAGAATGGTACAAGCCTAATGAGAATTGTGATTAACATTCAGGCGCTCCTGGGCATTCTGTGGAGAATTGTATGGCCTTGAAGTATAAGGTCCAAGATTTGTTGAATGCTGGGTGGATCACCTTCAATGCTCCCGACCCTTAGGTCCTTAGATGGATGACACGCCTCTGTCACAACCAGAATAGTGAGCCTGGGTAGAGAAGGCCAGCTAACTAGGGCTCTTCATTTTGTGCATCTTTTGGTAAAAAAAAAATATAATAATAAATAAAAAAAAAAGCTTCCGATGCATCTCTCGCGGTTCCTGCTCATGGCCGCGAGATCTTTTGATTAAAGGGACTCTGTATATATTTCTCTTTTCATCAATACAATGAGGCATTTTTCATAATATTGATATGCTTCTCATTCTTTTCTCTCTCATTCCAAAATAATTGAATAAAATCTAAACCCAAATATAGACCATATAAACAGTCATGTCTGTGATTGAAAACTCTCTGCGGGATCTGAAAGCCGAAGGCGAATGGATTGAGTCAGACAGTGAGGAGGGGACCATTTCCCCAGACATGCAAAGACTGTTGGAAAAATAAGCTCAATTGATACAGTCTTATCAGAAAAAAAACTTAGGCAATCGATTTGGGACAAAGAGATAATAAGAAAGAAGAAAATATCAGTACCCAAATTGATAAAGCCAGGGAAGGAGCAATAACGCCTTTACACTTATTCATGCCTCGTCTTTTCCCTTATACATCGGATAAAATTGTACCGTTGAGATACATAGAAGAATTTCCCATCAATGAAGATATCTCCAATATAGCTAGCATTGGGGGAAGGATGATAAAAAAAAATTTATTCATCCAAGGAGCTACAAGATAATGCTCCTAAAAACAAAGGAAAAGTAAAGAAACCGAAGAGGAAAAGAAAAAAGAATCTAAGGGGAAGATTGAGCAGACCTTGGATTCACAGTGCTAAGGCAGTTTCTTCAACGCTCCACCGAAAAATCAAATTCGTAGCAGACAACAAGTTGATCATGATTCAAGCTAAAGACTACATTCGAATCAGCGAGCCGTCCACCACACCTTAAATGGATGCGGCTAAAGAAGACATTTAAAAATATGGAAAAACTTCCTAGCAATTTAAAAGTGGCCCATATAATGAAGAGATATGGATACAACCCAGACAAGGGCTTGGAAAGGATGCTCAAAGAATAAGAGAGCCACCAGATTTTAAGGATAATCCTTTAAAGTATGACCCTATAAAAGATCAAGTCGTACAAAGAAAAGAGAAGTCTCCCCTTCATACCTCAAAAACGATATTCGAAAAAGGAGGTATATTAGCATCAAGGATAGCATTAATCATTAGATGTCCTTCTTCCGATTTTAAGGGATGTAAACCCAATGACTATTAGAGATCACTCCTCGGGGTGTGCCCGACCCCCGAGCATCTTTAGGGCACGCATTTCCCTTTAAATTACAAAAGAATGCTATTCTTACTATCTGCTTCTTTTCTCACTAATCATGTTTATACCCCATTAAATAACCATGTGTTAGACAAACATTTTGTTCCAAAAGGTATCAAAACAATTAAAGCGTCATAGACAAAATAAAGTCCGCTAGGTATCCCAAAAAATGAAAAAGGGGAACCTAGACAAAAGTTAAGACACATCACAACATCCTAGGCTGAAAACCCAAAAGGGCGGACTAGGAAAGTTAATCAGTCACAAATAGGCCCCATAAAGTAATCAAATGAGGACGCCACTTCATTAAAACAAAACGTTTGTTTAAACTAGCCTAAACACCGACCAACCTTGGCTAGCTATTCTTACAGAAACTATTATTTAAAAAAAAATCTCACTAAAACACAAGCCTTTGCAATAAATCCCTTTCTTTCTATTCTCTTGACCCTTCATCATAAAGCATTCAAGTAATTGACTGGGAAATGTGGAAATATGGTGATCAATAGGAGGATTGAAATCCCTAAAGGAAAGGAAGAGGGGCATTGACATGACAATTGCTCTACATTCAAAAGGATTACTCTTCGGTTATGGCAAAGATCCGAGACGGCAAATCGGTACAGCTAATCATGTTGACAAAAGCACATGATGATGGAAGTAAATTTAACAGAAGCTGAATGGGTTTGAAGCTGATATGACCAGCTAAACCTTATTAAGAAAAACAGCTGAATGTTATATGTCGGGACAAGCCTATCAAAGGAAAGTAAAAAAGGCTTATGAAAAAAAGGTCAACCCTCACATTTACCATAAGAAGGATTTAATGGTAAATAAGTTGCTTCCAGCCCAAAAGGATAAAATTGGAAAATGGGCACTGAACTACGAAGGACCCCTTGTGGTCAAATGAGCTTTCTCGGAAAGGGCTCTTATCCTCGCCAATATGGATGGAGAGGAACTTCGACACCCGATCAATTCTGATGCGGTGAAGAAGTATTATGCTTGAAGACATTGCTCAAGACCCGTCAGGAATGAAAACCCGCAAAGGGCATCCCTAGGCAAAAGATAGGGTCTATATCCCTCGCTAGGATACGTCCTAGGCAAAAAGAAGAGGTAAAAAAAAAAGTAAATAAAAAAAACTAAGAGCAATGGTTACTTTAGTCAAAAACTGAAAAGGCGGCTAAAGTAACATTCTTCCAGAAGCAAGCAGTTTGCATAGTCTTCACTCTGAGCTCAGGCATCTCAACTGAAGCAATTAGGAGAGCCAGGGGGCAGATATCATGGACATGACTGTTTAAGCCTATACAGTATAGCCAACCCTGACCACCCATTCTTCTAAATACCTTTTGAAATCCTTCTATAAAAGAAATAAAACTTTTTCTCATTTATCAATAAAAATTCCTTTTCATTTCCTTTCTCTTGACCAAATATTATGGAAATGCCTCTTTATTGATAAATCATAAATATGCGCAAAGACTTTTAATCAAAGATCAAGCATGCATCTAAAAAGAGGAAGCATAAAAATAATGAAAGAATAAATGCCTGCTAGGATATTCTTAGGTAAAAACTGGGGTAGCCTGCTAGATCGGAAACCCCAAAAGAACGATCTAGGCAAAAGATAAGGCAAAAGCCCCCTAAGATATTCTAGGCAAAAATTAAGGCAGCCCGCTAGATCAAAAACCCGCAAAGGGCGGTCTAGGCAAAAGATAGGGCTAAAACCAAAAGATGAACAAAAGAAGAGCCCACTATCATGGTCATAAAGGAGGAGCCCATCGGCGTATTCATAAGAAGCCAACGGGAGAAGGCCAGTTACTTTCTAAATGCATCAAAAATGAATAAACAGATAGATTGCATTCAGGACATCCACACACAAAGTAGTTGCATAATACGACTTTGCCAAAATCAAGAAAAATAATTCTCTTCAAATAAGAATAATAAATATGCATATAAGGAGGCTAGTCTCCATACTTGTGATTGAAAATAGGAGGCACCAGAATCCAGTCTCCATATGAAAATCGAAATCAAAACCATTTTAGCAAAATAAAGAGCTTCAAGGAAACTAGCTCTAACCTTCTACACCAATAAAAGAAGGTAAACAAAAAAAAAAGCCAATGGAAAGGCTTGATCATCCCCAAGAGGATCCTTGCCTACTCCAAAGGCAAAATAAAAAATTTCTTCATGACTCAGCACCACCACATGAGTCGTCAAAAAGAGTCAGTCGAAGCTTCAATCAACATCCTCCCATATAAAGAAAAGGAAGTTATCAACATAGAAAAGCCAAAGGAAAGGCTTGATCATCCCCAAGAGGATCCTTGCCTACCCCATAGGCAAAACAAAAAAAGATCACCTCACGACTCAGCGGCATCACCACATGAGTCATCAAGCACACTCATGCAAGAGTCTCCGCTTCATTCCCCAAAGGAGAATAAGGACTACACAAGAGTCCATTAAAGAAAAAACGGAGTCAAATCCTCCATATCACCAGGGGGCAACAAAAAGAAAAGAAAAATTTTCATTCCCCAATAGAGGCCACAACGAAAAAGGCCAAATAAAAAATCTCCAAGAAGAGTATATCAAGAAAAGTCTACAAAAAGACAAAAAGAGGAAAAACAAAAATTTTTCCATCTTCCAGCTCAAATAAGAAGCTTCATAAAGCCAGGAGCCAGGACTCCATCATCAAATTTGGACCCCCATGAAACCGACAGACTCCTCGGTGGATCCCAAAAAAAAGAAAAAGAAGAAAATATCTTCATTCCGCTCAATAAAGAGTTTCACAAAAGTCGGAGCCAAGACTCCATCATAAAAAAATCAAATCAAGGATTGGATCCCCAAGAAGTAAAGAAAAATTCCCCAGGGATCACCAAAAAGAAAAGAGAAAAAAGATATCTTTTCATCCAAAGAAAAAGCCAATGTGCATAAAAAGGCGCACATATGTAAAAGCCAAATCGCGAAAAAGAGATACAAATCGCGAGAAAAAGATAAAAACCCATTCCCCAGTAGGAATAAGAGCATAGGCAAAGCCGGCTCAAACAACAGTGTCCAATAAGGAGTCAAAAACTCCATTCCTCCCTAAGGGGCAATTCAAAATAGATCCCCCAGAAGACGATCAAATCCCTGGTGGATCACCAAAAAGAAAAATCCCCAGCGAGCCTACCAGCAAAGGAAAACTACAAATTCATATCCTCGGGAGTTAATCACCTATAACGCCCAATATGGATATCCCCGAGCGAAGTGCAAAGCCTTCACTCCCAAGAAGAGCCTGCTGCCTAAGGCAAGGAAAAAGCTGATATCCCCAAGAAATGGGAAATCAACCTATAAGAGGTAATACAAGCACAAAGCTTTCAAAAAGCATCCACCTACTCAGAGGTATTATCAAGAGCAAATATCCTCAAGTAGAACATCAGCCTATTCAGAGGCAAAAAACAACAAGTAAAAAGCCTTCACCACTATCAAAGCATCTGCCTACTCAAGAGGCACAATAAAAAATCAACAAATCCCTAGTGGATTCCTGCCTAAAAAGAGGCAATCAACAGGAATCCCCGGCCAAGACCGGATGGCTAAAAAGCCAAGAACAAAGAATCCCCGGCCAAGACCGGATGGCTAAAAAGCCAAGAACAAAAAATCTCCGGCAAAGACCGGATGGCTAAAAAGCCAAAAACAAGAAATCTCCGGCAAAGCCGGATGGCTAAAAAGCCAAAAACAAGAAATCTCCGGCAAAGCCGGATGGCTAAACAAAAAAGACAAAAACAAGAAATCCCCGACCAAGCCGGATGGCTAGACAAGAAAAGCCAATCAACAAGAGTCCCCCGCCAAGACCGGATGGCTAAACAAGAAAAGCCAAAAACAAAGAATCCCCGGTAAAACCGGATGGCTAAAAGAAAAAGCCAAAACAATGAAATCCTCGGTAAAACCGGATGACTAAAACAAAAAAGTCAAAAAGAAAAATCCATCATTCCCTACGGAATAGGCGCATGATCAAAGACAGTAAGCCGCCAACAATTCTCTAAAAAAAACGATAAGGATTTTTTTAGAACATTTCAAAAAACACTATAGAATAGGGTTCACACCAAGTGGGGTGTAAAAAACCACAAGAGTCTGTCAAGATGCAGATTCGCACCCAGTGGGGGTATAAAATCCACTAGAGCCTAGTCAAGATGTAGGTTCGCACCCAATGGGGGTGTAAAATCCACTAGAGCCTAGTCAAGATGCAAGTTCGCACCCAGTGGGGGTGTAAAATCCACTAGAGCCTAGTCAAGATGCAGGTTCGCACCCAGTGTGGGTGTAAAATCCACTAGAGTCTGTCAAGATGCAGGTTCACACCAAGTGGGGTGTAAAAACCACTAGACCCTAGTCAAGATGTAGGTTCGCACCCAGTGGGGGTGTAAAATCCACTAGAGCCTAGTCAAGATGCAGGTTCCCACCCAGTGGGGGTGTAAAATCCACTAGAACCTTGTCAAGATGCAGGTTCGCACCAAGTGGGGTGTACAAACCACTAGAGCCTAGTCAAGATGTAGGTTCGCATCCAGTGGGGGTGTAAAAACCACTAGAATCTGTCAAGATGCAGGTTCGCACCCAGTGGGGGTGTAAAATCCACTAGAGCCTAGTCAAGATGCAGGTTCGCACCCAGTGGGGGTGTAAAATCCACTAGAACCTTGTCAAGATGCAGGTTCGCACCAAGTGGGGTGTAAAAACCACTAGAGCCTAGTCAAGATGTAGGTTCGCACCCAGTGGGGGTGTAAAAACCACTAGAATCTGTCAAGATGCAGGTTCGCACCTAGTGGGGGTGTAAAATCCACTAGAGCCTAGTCAAGATGCAGGTTCGCACCCAGTGGGGGTGTAAAAACCACTAGAACCTTGTCAAGATGCAGGTTCGCACCCAGTGGGGGTGTAAAAACCACTAGAACCTTGTCAAGATGCAGGTTCGCACCCAGTGGGGGTGTAAAAACAACTAGAGCCTTGTTAAGATGCAGGTTCGCACCCAGTAGGGGGTGTAAAAACCACTAGAGCCTTGTCAAGATGCAGGTTCGCACCCAGTGGGGTGTAAAAACCACTTGTCAAGATGCAGGTTCACACCCAGTGGGGTGTAAAAACCACTAGAGCCTTGTCAAGATGCAGGTTCACATCCAGTGGGGGTGTAACAACCACTAGAGCCTTGTCAAGATGCAGGTTCACATCCAGTGGGGGTGTAACAACCACTAGAGCCTTGTCAAGATGCAGGTTCGCACCCAGTGGGGGTGTAAAAACCACTAGAGTCTGTCAAGATTCAGATTCGCACCCAGTGGGGGTGTAAAAACCACTAGAGCCTTGTCAAGATGCAGGTTCGCACCCAGTGGGGGTGTAAAAACCACTAGAGCCTTGTCAAGATGCAGGTTTGCACCCAGTGGGGGTGTAAAAACCACTAGAGTCTGTCAAGATGCATATTCGCACCCAGTGGAGGTGTAAAAACCACTAGAGTCTTGTCAAGATGCAGGTTCGCACCTAGTGGGGGTTTAAAAACCACTAGAGCCTTGTCAAGATATAGGTTTGCACCCAGTGGGGGTGTAAAAACCACTAGAGTCTGCCAAGTTACAGACTCGCACCCAGTGGGGGTGTAAAAACCACTAGAATCTGTCAAGATGCAGATTCATACCAGGTGGAAGAATAAACCCACCAAAGCCTTATAAAATAAGGTTTATACCAGATGAGGGTAGATACTCATCGGAAAACCTAGCAAAATGCATCAGGTAGAGTAAAATACTCACCAGAACATTTCAAAAAAAAAAAAAAAAGGGATTGCAAAGGCCTTGCTTCTATTAGAGGATAATTCAGTGTTGAACACCTCAGAAGTAAGTATCCGTAAGAGTTTAGCAAAATGCGAACTCATACCAGATAGGGGTTAGTACCTATCAAAATAATTATCATCCGGAGGATCAGCAAAGGAGCAGCGTCCGAAGGATAACCGGGCAAAAGGGTCAACTCCTTCCCCTGCCAACTAATTTTTTCGGTATATTAAACCAATAAATTAGTTAGGCATGTGAAGGGGGGGCAGCTGTAGACCCCTAATTTTTCCCGACCTCTCAAAGCTAGGGAAACTTCACACGAGAATAAAGATCGCCCAGCTTATCAATAAACACTAAGAAGACCTCCTACAACCACACGGAGTTCATCCAATTTCTCGACAATGGCCAAAGAGACCTCCTCTAATGAAGATAAAAGTTTGTCCCGCATCTCAATAAGGGTCAAGAAGACTTCCCATATGAAGATAAAGCTTCAATGGACATCTATCGGCATCAACCAATGTCCAAAAATAGCAAGGAAAGCTTCCCAGGGGTCCCAGAACACAAAAACAGGCCAGGACAGCTCGAGACAGCCGTCCCAAATGTGGGACGGCCGTCCCAAACTTCCTGGGACAAGTGAGACGCCCGTCCCAATGTTGGGACGCCCGTCCCAAGCCACACATTCAAGTGGGACGGCCGTCCCAAAGTCCAGACGGCCATCCCAACTCCCTGAGACGCTCATCCCTGTTTTCTGAGTCCCGGACGGCCGTCCCGAGGTGCCAGGCTGCGAAAACTATAAATAGGGGGCTCATTTGCTCATTTTCCACACTCCAGACAACTCAGAGCACTTGTCTACTTCTCTCCCTCCTTCGAATGATCTTTCTGATTGCCTTATATATGTAACAATCAGTTAAGGAATGATATTCCGGCATTCGATTCTTCTATAAAATTTTAGTCGAGTCGAGTCTGTATTCGTGAGGAGAGTCGTTGTAGAGCGAGGGATCGCCGAAACGCGTCCTTTTTGTAAAAGAGTTGCAATACAAAGCTTGCTACGGAGGTTCTTTCCAATTCTCTTCTCTTTTATTGCTTTATTTATTGCTTTACATATGAAATGTAAATAAAATCATGTAGATAGTGTTAGAATCGCGCAGCGGAATGTTCGCGTGGTCGGACAAAAACCAAGAGGGGGGGGTGAATTGGTTTCTTAATAAAAATTAGGTTTTCAAAATTTTCCCCAAATTTTACCGATTAAAAACTGCGTAAATGTAAATAGAGAAGAGTAGAGAAGATTACACAATAGGTTTATACTGGTTCGGATCAAAAGACCCTACGTCCAGTTGCTAATCACTCAAAAGAGGATTAACGCTGTCACTAAGAACAAAGTTGTTACAACACAAATTATAATGAAAAAGATAAAGTTAAAGATAAAACCTCTCTTGAAATCCACAAGAGATGATAAACGACTTTCCCCGGAGACGGCACTAAGCACACAATCCACTAAGAACTCCACTTAGTGATTCTTATCGCTTCTAGCCTCACACCAAGTTTCCAAAAGCCCCGAAGAACAGCTTTTCCCGGAGACGGCACAACACTCAATCCACTAAGAACTCCACTTAGTGATTCTTATCGCTTCTAGCCTCACACCGAAGTTTCCAAAAGCCCCCTTTCCTTGCAACAAACAGTTCTCTGGCACTCACAAGCACTTAACTTTTGTATGGAAAGAGTTGTTCTTTAGTTGTTCATTGTTTCGAAGTGCTAAAGCAGAGTTTAAGTAGGGAAATTAGGGTTTAGGAATTGAGGATTTCGAAACTAGGGTTCTTGGTAATTGGGTTTTCGAAAATAGGGTTAATTTGAAATTTAATTTGAAAAACAGATCGAAATAATCGATTATTTGGAGTAATAATCGATTAAAACAGAGCCAAATACTTCGTAACCCAACCCTCTCTGGAATAATCGATTATTTGGTGAAATAATCGATTATCTCGTACTGACAGGTACAAAACAATCGATTCTTTTGCTCGTTTTAATCGATTAAAACAGTGAGTTTGTATAGAAAGTGTTTTCTCACTCGTTTTAATCGATTATTTACCTATATAATCGATTAAACCCGAGCCTGAATGATAAATTTGAGCTTTTTGAAGCTTCTAAGTTACAGACTATGTACCGGCTATCTTAGACTCTAAAAATACAGACTCAATCTTAAATAAATCAGAGTTATTACAATACAATTATCACCAATCTTCAATCTTCAATATTCTAAGTCTTTAGTTCTTGGATCATCATCAAAATCCATTCTTCATATTCATCAAGTGCAACATCAAGTCCTTGAATTGTCAACAATCTCCCCCTTTTTGATGATGATCAAAATTTTCTTTTAAAGCCCTTTGTAATAACCTGTTTTATCCGTCATACTAACAAACACATTAAACATACCAGATAAAATTTAAAATTGAATCATAGGCTTTAAATTTTTCTCCCCCTATTTTGATTATAATCAAAAAGAACTCTGCAACATCAATCATAAGAGCTCCCCCTCAAAATATGCATAAGTTAGAGAAAGCTCCCCCTCAATCATAGCATAAAAGAAACATCAAATTTTATTTCATAATCATTTATCCATTACAATAGCAAGACAATAACAAAAGAAAATACATAACAGAATTTAAAATTCTTCAACCTGTCCTCATCATTAAAGTGAGTATCAAATCTATTTTCTAATCTACCCACTCTATCATCTACATCGGATATGCGACTGAATAATTTCATCATGGCGTACTCTGAAAAGATTGAAGAAAGATTGCATTCTTTGATTCATGTCTGAAAGCATATCTTCCATGGATTGTCTTGTTTCTTGATGAGACGAGGATGTTCCAACACTTTGGATTTGGTTAGAGGGAAAATTATCAGCTGGAGGCATATCTTCATCGGAGTCTTCATTTGCATCACTTTGATTTTGAACGTCATCTTTGTGAACATAGATGTCATTGACACGCACCATTTGAAGTTGAGTCAATGTGCTGTCCAACATGCGGTTTAAGTTGTTTGTTCTAACTCGCTTGCTCACCTTCAACATTCACTCCTTTATATTCAAGAATACTGGATACCAGAAGTGCATATGGAATTTTGAAGGTGTGATGACGTTTTGCTTTAAGCATGGTCATTTTGACAAGAACACCCCAATCTAAAGGTTCATTATTCATTATGGCATGAATAATTCGAAGATCAATGGAAGAGCATTGGGCATGATTCGTAGCCCTGGGGACATAAGATCCATACAAGTAAATGTAGAAGCATGCGTTCTTCCTTCTTTAAAGGTCCAAGCATGAAGAATACGTCCAACCTCCGGAGAAGGATTCCGAGAAAAGATCAATAAGCTAAGAACCTGTCAAAGTCATCTAGCTCACCATAAACGTTAATAGCATCTTCTCTAATGGGGAAGTGAGCAACATTTTCCCAAATATCATCATCTAGAATTATGGTAACCCCTTTTACACTGGATGTAGCAATTTGATCCCTAAACTTGAATCTAGAATAGAATACCCTAACTAAGTCGGATAGTATGTACCTTGCATTTGGATAAACGGGAGAATTCCTTGAATTTCAAGAAGATTAGGAAAATTGAAACCCCTACGAATGAATTGCTCACCTATAAGAAATTTGGGAGAAATAATAGCTTTTTCTTTCCAAGAGGTTAGAAATTCTTGTTGACCATCTCGCATCAGAGATCCATCCTTCTACGTAATTAGGACTGGAATGAGAAGAAGGTGCAGATCTTCTTCTTGTAGGAATCTTAGGGCGAGAGGATGAGGCCATTTGAAAGAGTAGATAAACTTGAAGAGATTTTGGAGACAAGTGAGGGAATAATGAAGCAAAGAGAGTATAGATTTCAAGAAAACTTGATTACAAGAGTTAGAAGTGAGTATAATTGACCTAGATGTCTCTATTTATAGAGAAAACACTTCCAACGGCCATATAGAAAGGATTTCATGGTAAAATATCCGTTGGCAACGGCTAAGAGGCAAAACTGGTCGCATTTAATCGATTATATTTCAAGATAATCGATTATTTCAATATCTCGATAGCTTTAATCGATTATTTCCAGTAAATAATCGATTATTTCGTAGGAGAATACCCTGCTTTGGGCGTTTTTAAGGGAAAATAATCGATTATCACTTCCAGTAATCGATTATTCCAGAGGCTATATCAAGTTTTTAAGGTTTTGGCACATTATAACCTATGAATATCCCGCATCACGAATTTAATCATAACAATCATCCAAAAACAAGTCAAATTAAGCAGCATTTAAGCTATTTCTAGTATCCCTAAGTCTCTTCTAAGATCATAGAATCTATCCTTGGGTAGAGGCTTAGTAAATATATCTGCTAATTGACGTTTAGTGTCTACATACTCTATCTTACAGCTTTCCTTTGCTGATATGATCTCTTAAAAAGTGATGTCTAATCTCAATATGTTTAGTCCTAGAGTGCATTACTCGGATTTTTTGTTAAGTTGATTGCACTCGTATTATCACACATTAATGGAATGTCATTTAAATATATGCTATAATCCTCTAATTGTTGTTTCATCCACGTAATTTGAGCACAACAACTACCAACTGCAATATATTCAACTTCAGTGGTAGATAAAGCAACACATGCTTGTTTCTTAGAATGCCATGATATTAAGGATGAACCTAACAAATGACATGTCCCACTAGTGCTTTTCCTATCAATTTTACATCCACCATAATCAAGCATCGAATATCCTAATAAACTAATACAAGCATCGACGGATACCACAAGCCAAATCCAAGTAGTTCCTTTTAAGTATTTTAAAATATGTTTTACTCGCAATTAAATGAGATTCTTTAGGACAAGCCTGAAATCTAGCACACACACAAACAGAATGCATAATATCGTGTCTACTAGCAGCTAAGTATAATAGTGATCCTATCATACCTCTATACATAGTTTGATTTACTTCCAAACCCGATTCATCCTTGTCTAAATAGCATGAAGTTCCCATGGGTGTGTTAGCTTCCTTAGAGGTGTCCATACCAAACTTTTTGAGAATTTCCTTGCAGTATTTAGTTTGAGAGATGAAAGTGCCATCTTTAAGTTGCTTGATTTGTAGTCCAAGGAAGAATGTCAATTCTCCCATCATAGACATTTCAAACTCTCCCTGCATTATCTTAGCAAATTCTACACATAACAAACTATCAGCTTGATCCAATAATATATCAACAAGTAACACATCTTTGATCTCCAAAGTGTTTGCACCGCAGCTTGCTCAATTGATTGCTTAAGGATGTGTGAAAACTTATATTCAATGTGAGTTTAGAAAGTTCAAGCCAAACTGTTTTCAATAGAAGATTTTCAAAACCGCTGGTTTAATTAATCTGTTAAAAGTTTCTTTTAATCTGCTAAAGTGCAGCTTTAATCTGTTAAAACATCTTTTAATCGATTAAAACGCAGTGTAGAAAAAGTTTTTAAGTTGTTTTAATCGATTGAAACGAAGTTTTTAACCGATTAAAAGAGTTCTGATCGGTCATAATAAAAATCTGATCGGTCATCCTGACTCTGACCGGTCATAATAAAAATCTGATCGGTCATCCTGACTCTGACCGGTCATAA
Source organism: Sphenostylis stenocarpa (assembly GCA_963425845.1). Classification (NCBI taxonomy): domain Eukaryota; kingdom Viridiplantae; phylum Streptophyta; class Magnoliopsida; order Fabales; family Fabaceae; genus Sphenostylis; species Sphenostylis stenocarpa. The sequence goes on along the minus strand of OY731402.1, from coordinate 31,569,907 downwards.
TAAAAATCTGATCGGTCATCCTGACCCTTTAAGTGATTTTAATCGATTGAAACGTGTTTTTAATCGATTGAAAAATTTCTGACCGCTCATAATTAAAATCTGATCGATCACATTTGCTTCTAATCGGTCATAATTTGATTTTGATCGATCATCCGCACCCTTTAAGTAATTTTAATCGATTGAAACGTGTTTTTAATCGATTTAAACGTTTCGATCGCTCATAATAACAATCTGATCGGTCAAAATGAGTTCTAAATGGTTTTAATCGATTAAAAACCAGTTGTATCGATTAAAATGCTCGTAAAAACACTTCTTTGACCACTCTAAGTGATTTTATTTGGTTCTTTCAAAACTGCATCGCTTAAAAACATGTTTTAAGAAAGCTTTTGTAAAAATACTTTATTTTGAGTCGTTTAAAACAATTTTAGAGGCTTCTCGCAAAAATCTTTAAGAGAAGAATCTTTATGCAAGAGAAAAGATAAAATGATTTTACCTAAGCATTTTGTTTAAAACATACAAAATGATCCATTTTCTTTGAATAAATAAAAGAGACAAACAGATTTATTTAACTATTGGAACCCAAATATATTTACCTTTTGGAATACCAAAATGTTTAATTTTACACTTATTTGAAGTGTGACCTTGTTTCATACAATAGAAGCATGCATTTGGAGTAGCTTTAGAATAAGATACATTATTAACATGACATGCTCTAGTTCCTTTTTCTACCCATATTCTTTTCTTTTTAGATTTACTCTTTTTCAAAGGAACTCTATGATTTACATTATTTTGAGCAAAAACCATTTCATTCTTCCTAAGATCATCAATCTCTTTTTCGGCTTTGTCAAGCAAATGGTTAAGAATATCTATGTCATATTCATGCTCTTTACAATTTGCACAAGCTAAGTCCTTATTCTCATCTAAGCATACAATTTTCGTATTAGCTACCTCCTTTTCTTCTAAACATGCAATTTTCAATTTTAAGGACTCATTTTCCTTTTCCGATTTTCTTAGATTCTTCTTTACTACTTTATATTCCTTTTTCATATCCATAAATGCAGTAAATAACTCATTATAAGCATTTTGTAATTCATCATGATCATTTTCTTCACAAGAGGATGAATCGTAATCACTAACCTCAACATCCGAAGAATTGTTGTTATTTGCCATCAAGCAAATGTTTGCTTCAATTTCTGAGTCGCTTGATTCTCGAATTTGAATCACTCGTCATCCCAAGCAATATATGCTTTCTTCTTGAATTGCTTTTTGCCCTTATGTTCATCATTTTTCTTGTTTGGGCATTCGGTCTTCATATGCCCCGCTTCACCACAACCAAAGCATTTTATATTAACGGAAGAATTTTCTTTTACCTTTCCCTTACCTTTGAAAGGATGTCTTCCTTTTGCTTTCATCATCTTGGTGAACTTCTTTATAAAAAGACTCATCTCTTCTTCATCATTTTCGGAGTCTTCTTCGTCTTCTTTCTTATTATTGCTTTTTGAAATCTCGGCTTTGAAAGCAAGGTTCTTCTTTTGATATTGACCCTCTTCCTCATTTAGTCTTCCAAGGTCAAGTTCATGCTCCCTAAGCTTTCCAAACAACGCCGCCATAGACATAGTGGCAAGATTTTGTGACTCCGAGATGGCCGTCACCTTTGGTTGCCATTTCCTATCCGAGAGATTTCAAAATTTTAACATTTAATTCATCAACGTCAAAAATTTTACCTAGTCCGGTGAGATGGTTCACGATATGAGTGAAACGTTTTTGTACGTCAAATATCGTTTCGCCTGGTTGCATCCGGAACATTTCGTACTCTTGAATTAGAGAATTTTTACGTGCTCTTTTGACGTCGTCAGCTCCTTCGTGGGTTACTCTAAGCATTTCCCACATTTCCTGTGCACTTTTACAAATAGAAATTCTGTAGAACTCATCAAGGGTTAGAGCAGATGAAATAATGTTTCTAGCCCTAACATCAAATTGTACTTTTCGACTTTCGTCTGCAGTCCATCTATCAAAAGGTTTAAGAACGTCAACACCGTTCTCTCGTAATTTTAGGAACAAATGGACCGTTTAAAATTGCGTCCCAAACACCTCTATCAACAGTACTCTAAAAATATTTGCATACGTACTTTCCAAAAAGGATAATTTTGACCCGCAAAAAGTGGGGGTCTCGTTGATAGACGCACCTTCGGCAAAAGTTTGATTTTGTCCTGCCATTTTTGAAAAGTTTGAATGACTATCAAAGCAAGCTCGATACCACTTGTTAGAATCGCGCAGCGGAATGTTCGCGTGGTCGGACAAAAACCAAGAGGGGGGTGAATTGGTTTCTTAATAAAAATTAGGTTTTCAAAATTTTCCCCAAATTTTACCGATTAAAAACTGCGTAAATGTAAATAGAGAAGAGTAGAGAAGATTACACAATAGGTTTATACTGGTTCGGATCAAAAGACCCTACGTCCAGTTGCTAATCACTCAAAAGAGGATTAACGCTGTCACTAAGAACAAAGTTGTTACAACACAAATTATAATGAAAAAGATAAAGTTAAAGATAAAACCTCTCTTGAAATCCACAAGAGATGATAAACAGCTTTTCCCTGGAGACTGGCACAAAGACACAATCCACTAAGAACTCCACTTAGTGATTCTTATCGCTTCTAGCCTCACACCAAGTTTCCAAAAGCCCCGAAGAACAGCTTTCCCCGGAGACGGCACAGCACTCAATCCACTAAGAACTCCACTTAGTGATTCTTATCGCTTCTAGCCTCACACCGAGTTTCCAAAAGCCCCCTTTCCTTGCAACAAACAGTTCTCCTGGCACTCACAAGCACTTAACTTTTGTATGGAAAGAGTTGTTCTTTAGTTGTTCATTGTTTCTGAGTGCTAAAGCAGAGTTTAAGTAGGGAAATTAGGGTTTAGGAATTGAGGATTTTGAAACTAGGGTTCTTGGTAATTGGGTTTTCGAAAATAGGGTTAATTTGAAATTTAATTTGAAAAACAGATCGAAATAATCGATTATTTGGAGTAATAATCGATTAAAACAGAGCCAAATACTTCGTAACCCAACCCTCTCTGGAATAATCGATTATTTGGTGAAATAATCGATTATCTGTACGTACAGTGTACAAAACAATCGATTCTTTTGTCGTTTTAATCGATTAAAACAGTGAGTTTGTATAGAAAGTGTTTTCTCACTGTTTTAATCGATTATTTACCTATATAATCGATTAAACCCGAGCCTGAATGATAAATTTGAGCTTTTTGAAGCTTCTAAGTTACAGACTATGTACCGGCTATCTTAGACTCTAAAAATACAGACTCAATCTTAAATAAATCAGAGTTATTACAATACAATTATCACCAATCTTCAATCTTCAATATTCTAAGTCTTTAGTTCTTGGATCATCATCAAAATCCATTCTTCATATTCATCAAGTGCAACATCAAGTCCTTGAATTGTCAACAGATAGCCATATTTAAAATGTTGTACGAATAAAATAGGGTAATAGCGTAATTTCTTGTAATCTTCACTTAAATGAATTAATCCGTCATAGGGAACCCGAAAGGGGCGTTGTGGGGTGCTAACACCTTCCCCACACGTAACTAACTCCCTTACCCAACTCTGGTTATAATGGCCAAGTGCGGTTTTTCTTAAAATCAACATTTTTTTCCTTTTCCAATGTTTAAGGTCAAAACATTGGTGGCGACTCCAAAAGAACCCCTTTTTTGAAAACCTTGCTTCTATTAGAGAATAGTTCAGTTGTTGAGAACCTCAGAAGCAATGAACATATTTTAAACATAAAATGCGAGTCTCAACCATCTTTCCGCAACCGCTCGCATTAAACGTTCGAGCTGTCCCTGGACGTTGGAACGGACGGCGGCGACACCCAACTCTAGTTTTAATGACCAAAGTTGGTTTTTGAAAAACCAACGCCTTTTCTCCCCTTTTTTGATGTTTCCGGTAAAAACATCGGTGGCGACTCCATAAGAACCCTTTCAAACTTGTTCTTAGGTCAACCCGATTATCGGACGATCTAAGAATGCCCTTTCAAAAACCTCGCCCTTAGGTTCTGCCCAGTCATCGGACAACCTAAAGGCGTTGTAACCTCACCCATAAAAATGCGAAAAATGGAAAGTCAAAACCATCGCGTCGCTTCGACCGCCTCTTTTCGAAGGCGGCGACATTGGTTTTCTTAAAAACCAACGCCTTCTTTTTTCCTTTTCCGATGTTTTCGATAAAAACATCGGTGGCGACTCCATAGAACCCCTCTTCGAAAACCTTGCTTTTAGGTCCAGCCCGGTTATCAGACAACCTAAAAGATCCCTTTCGAAAACCTCTCTCTTAGAGGCGTTGTAACTTCACCCCTCTAAAAAGCAAAAATGGAAGTCGGAACCATCGCGTCGCTCTGACCGCCTCTTTTAATGGCGTCGACAGATGGCGACTCTGCTGGGGAAGTCTAGATAGTTGATCCCATTTAGTGATGGGCCAGTTTAATAAATAAACTTAGAAATTTTGCTTTTACCCTACCTTGTTTTATAACATGTTTATTTATTTGGCTTTAATAATTGCTGTTTTTTTATTTTACGCAATTGTTTGAAATACAAACTGTACACAAACCTTTGCACACAGCAGTTCCCTCTATACCCGGGGGCAAGTGAGAAATCCATAGGGAGTGGGTGGCAGGTACAGATTGTCGTAGTGATGGCCATGAGCCCACCGGTATGATCGGAAACCACCACTCAAGGTGATAACCTTCCTCTTTTGGCACAAAGAATGACTATGGCCTTAGTGCTAAGCATGGTCAGAAGGCTGGAGAGTGGGGACCCTATAATGGGGGCACCTTGGGGACCGAATCCTTGGTGAGAACAGTTAGAACTTACCTTTGCCAGTGCACTTTTCTGTGGGAAAACTCTGCCTCATAATTTAAACATCATCTTACGTGTTCGCAGATGAGTGAATTGTGTGTGCATTTGTTTGCTACATTTGATTGCATAGCATAACCAAACAACAGATAAAAAGAGAAAAACCACAAAAATATTTTTGCAATAAACACATTTATCTTGGACAGTCTGCTTTTTACACTACTACAAAATATACTTTCAACGTCATTGTTTAACGTCGGTTAAATCTGAGCCGACGTCGAATACACTTTTAACGTCGGTTGGTGAACAAACGACGTTGAAAGTTGAATTTTGACACATTCTACGTCATTTTAGCATGCTCAACATTGAAAGTAGGCTTTCGACATCGGTTATACCCTCAACCGACGTTGAAAACCCTTTTGCAAGGGCTTTCAACTTCGGGTGTGGGTATAATCGGCGTGGAAAACCCATTTTCCCGGTTTGAAAAGGATACATCTCTGTAACATTTTTGTATCTCCCCACTTACTCTCCAACATCGCGACCATCCCTCTCACGACCATCCCTTTCACGCCCACCACCTACCACCATAGTTAGCCAAAGTCGCACGACACTCACCCTCATTTTCACTCTACGAACGCTCTCCCTCATGTCACCACCGTGCACCCTAGAGCGCGCGACACCCCCGCCGCAACCTCCACCCCACTGCAGCTTCCACCCCACCGCGACGGTAGTCGCCGCATCATCCACCGCAGACTCCACTCGCACCGCAGCCTCGACCTCCACCCTACCGCAATGTCCACCTCCACCCCACCCCACCCCACCACAACCTCCACCCCACCGCGACGCTAGTCGCCGCAACCTCCACCCCCACCACAGCCTCCACCTGCACTGCATCGTCCACCTCCACCCCACCACAACCTCGACCCTAACGCCGCACTGCATCCTCCACCTTGATCGATGTCGTACTCGGTCAAATAATTAAAACAGATAAATGTAGTACTAGGAAGCTTTCCTAGGTCGTCTCCCAAAGACCACGAATTTCTATCAAAGCTTATCAATTTTTAGTAACAAAAAAAATTAAAAGGGGAGTTTTTCAAAATTAAAATATTAGATGAAACAGAACAAAAGCAGATTATAAAAATGCGGATTAAAAACAGATTAAAATGCAATTGATTTCCTGATTCTAATGCAGTGTCACTTATCCTAGATTACGAAATTAATTCAAAATTCACCAACTAAGCGAAGATAAATCCCAAATTATATTCTAATTCAAAATTAATCAACTAAGCGAAGATTAATCTCAAATTAGCTTTTACCCTTGTTCCAATATGAAATTAACCAACTAAGCGAAGATTAATCCCAAATTTTCCTTAACCCTTATTTTAACATGAAATTAACCAACTAAGCGAAGATTAACCCCAAATTATCCTTATACAATTAAGCATTGCATACATCACATAATCTCATATCTAACACAGAATTAAGCAAACTGTGATATAAGTTTCGGTTTATTAAGCATAAACAGATTATAATTCAATACCGAGATTAGAAGATGAAGAGTTAAGAGAACAAACAATATGAAATTGAAGAACAAAACCTCAAAGATCTACTTGCATTCTTCTCAGAAAATCAATACAAAGATTTAGCTATCCATAGAAAGTTGAAAACGCAATAGAAGAAACATAATTAAAATTGAAACAAGAATTTAAAAATAATGACAGAAGAGTAACAAACTTGAATGTAAATTGCAGAAGATGAAAGACGGAAGTGTGGTGGCTGCCTAGTCCTTGTGTGTTGTTGTCTCCTTTCGTGTGATGTGCCTCTCTTATATAAATAACCCTAACCCTAATCTTAATCGAGGTTTTGGGCTCAACTAGTCCATGAAACACATCATAAATTGGCTTCAGTGCAGGTCCATGAACTTCAAACACGTGCAGTATTTTCAATACTTATCCAAATTAAGCGATTTTGGTCTCCAACGAAAGCCTCTTGAGTTAGCTTTAAAACGCCACCGTTTCTACTATTTTCGGAGCTTTAATGAATTTATGAGACTTAAATTACTGAAGCATGTCCATTGGGCCGGCCTGGTGCGCTTGACCCGTTTTGGATAATTTATGTAAAATCCAATTTAGCTCCGAATTGAATGATTTTGGATCCTGTGGAAAGCTCAATGTGTCTAGTTTATAATTATTTTAGAATCATGTTATTTGGAGATCTGTAGAAAAAATGATAAATAAAACAATAAACTAATGTCAGTACCCGTATAAAATAAAATATGACATTTGGCCCAACTTTTCAAGTCCAAAATTACTTTAAACTGTCCTAAAATTAATAATGAGTAAAACTTAGATCAAATAGATTAAAATCTAAATTATTATCCCAATGAAGTCCAATCAATGAAAATGCACTAATAATAGACAATTAAACACAATGCACCAATTAAGATAAGTATATAAAGATAAGAAAATGCGGGAAAATAATGACTCATCAAATTCCCCCACACTTAGCCTTTTGCACTCCCGGCAAAATCAAGAAGCAAAGCAAGGAGCAATTCCAAAGACATCGAAGAGAGTGACATAACAAAAAGGAGCAAGAACAAGAAGACACACAAAACACAAACAAATTTACACAATCCTTAATGAATCTTGGGAAAAGAAAGGAGTAGACAACATCCTACACACAAAGAGTCGGAGGAACCAGATACTCATGGAAATCATCCAAGCATTTCAAAACCTGGCAAGAGGTCAATCAGGTCAAAAGGTGAATCAAAGTGACAAAACCTCACAAGATGCACTCGTATCTCTCATGTGTTTAGGCTACTGTATACTCTCAAAATACTCAAGAAAAGCAAACAACAGATAGACTTGGCAAGCCTCTAAACTCAACACCCAACGCACATGCATAAAAAGATCAAAAGGTCTTTTTAGGTTGTAATGGGGGTAGGGACAAGGTAGAGGATATCATATAGGATAAGTAGTCGTGAACTGGAGGAACTAGAGGAGCAATGGGGAATAAGTCAAAAATAAGCACAAGATGCATGCCCAAAAACCTCTAATATCAAGCCTCCACTACTGCCTTTACCTCAACCACAACTTTCCTTTCTTTTTTTTTTTTTTTTTTTTTTTATATATATATATATATATATATATTTTTTTTTTTTTTTTTTATATATATATATATATATATATATATATTTTTTTTTTTTTTTTTTTTTTATATATATATCTTCTTCTTCTTCTTTTTTTTTTTTAAGAAAGGAAAACACAAAAACTATATAGCAGAGATAACCAACTAGCCAATACATCATCCAATAAATACAAAATGCACCCCCACACTTATTCAATAACTTATTCCCAAAACAATTCCAAAGCTCCAAAAATCCCTAAGGTTAAGGTAATCATGGTTTTTCACTTAAGGCTTTTAATGAGCTTCAAAAGAAATAAAGGGAAACATAGGCTCAAAGGGGCTATCAAAGGAATTAATTCAAGGTAGGCTCATTTGGCTAGAGGCTAATCGGAACAAAAATGCCTTAATCATCTCCAAACATGCATGTGAATCAAGAAGTATCAATCGAGTCAAGCCAAGGCTACTCGCGCAAGCAATCAAGAGGCATAACACTCAAGAAAGAAAGGTAGTGGCTCAATTCCTCACAAAGGGTAAGATTGTCACCTTCAATTCAACCTCTCAAACATCGTAACCAATTTGACAAGCAGAGAAAACAGGGATTTCAATCCAAAAAGCATAAAACAACTCCTATCTAAGAGTGAAGAAAGTGCCCAAAACCTAAACAAAACCCAGAGATCCAAAAGAAACATGCAAATTGTACACAAAACACGAACCTGAAATATAAAGAAAACTAAAAATCCTAAACAAAGAAAACAAAGAACAGTCTCCCCCACACTTAAACTACAAATTGTCCCAATGTAGCAGAACATCAAATCAAGCAATCAAATCACCAATTGGACAAGTGCAGTAAAAGTAAAGAGAAGGGAAAAGAAGAACTCCCTAAGTCATGGTGGAAGGTAAGTGGGATCAATCAGTGGATATCTCCTCCACAACTACATCCACTAGAGAAGGATTGTCGAGGAATGGTTTCAGCCGATGGCCATTAACCTTGAAGCTCTTTCTCGTGGATTTACTTTTAATTTCAACTCGCACCATAAGGATAAACATTAGTAACAATAAAAGGTCCAATCCACTTTGAACGCAACTTACCACCCATGAGACCCAATCTGGTATTGTACAATAGTACTTGTTGACCAACAAAGAACTCCTTCCTAGCTATGGAGCTATCATGAAATCTCTTAGTTTTCTCTTTGTAGAACATGGAGTTCTCATAAGCTTCCAAACGGATCTCATCCAATTCATTTATTTGTAGCTTCCTCTCTTCTCCAGCCTTCATCAAGTGAGAAGTTGCATGATTTCACAGCCCAATATGCTCGGTGCTCTATCTCCACCGGTAGGTGGCATGGTTTACCAAAGACAACCCGATAGGGAGACATCCCTATAGGTGCCTTGTAAGCCGTCCTATGCGCCCAAAGAGCATCCTCCAATTTGTTGCTCCAATCCTTTCGTTAGGCTGGACAATCTTCTCTAAAATCCTCTTGATTTCCCTGTTTGAGATTTCAAGCTTGCCCATTAGTTTGGGGGTGGTAAGGTGTAGAGATTTTGTGAACAACCCCATACTTCTTGAGCAAGGCTTGCATGGACCTGTTACAGAAATGGGTGCCTTGATCACTAACAATGGCTCTGGGTACTCCAAATCTGCAAAAGATGTTAGATCTAACAAAATCCACAACAACCCGAGCATCATTAGTCCTGGTGGCTTTGGCTTCCACCCATTTTGAAACATAATCAACAGCAAGGAGAATATAATAAAAACCAAAAGAAACAGGGAAGGGACCCATGAAATCGATACCCCGGACATCAAACACCTCACAAAACAACATGGGTTGTTGGGGCATCTGCCGTCTCCATGTAAGGGACCCTCCCGTTCTCTCGACACCGCTCACAAGTGCTGCAAATTCTCAACGCATCCTTGAAGATGGTGGGCCAATAGAAACCACAGCCAAGCACCTTGCGAGCTGTCCTTCGAATGCCAAGATGACCACCGGCTGCGGAAGAATGACAAAATTGCAGGACCGAGTCAATCTCATGGTCTGGAATGCATCTCCTGGTAACCTGATCACTGCACAACTTCCACAAATACGGGTCATCCCAAATATAATACTTAGCATCGCTCTTAAGTTTATCACATTGAGCTCTGGATGCTAAGGGAGGAAAAACAGAAGCTACAAGATAATTAACAATGTTTGCAAACCAAGGTGTTGGAAAAGAAGCAGAAAGTGCAAACAAACCCTCGTCGGGAAAGTCATCCCGGATTGGTGAAGCATCATCAGCACACCTCTCTATTCTCGCTCAAATGGTCTCGCGACCAAATTTTGTGCTCCACTCCTATCACGGATTTCCAAATCAAATTCTTGGAGCCGAGCATCCACCTAATCAATCGAGGCTTTGACTCAGCCTTCTTTAGTAGGTATTTCAAAGCCGCATGATCGAGTGAACACAATAACACGAGAACCAAGCAAATATGATCTGAATTTATCAAGAGCAAACACAATGGCAAGAAGCTCTTTCTCAGTGGTGGTATAGTTTGCTTGGGCAGCATCTAAAGTCCTGGAAGCATAATATATTACCCGAGGCAGCTTATCAACTCTCTGTGTTAGGACAACCCCCAATGCATAATTAGATGCATCACACATCAACTCAAATGGGACTGTCCAGTCAGGTGCCTGGATGATAGGAGTGGTGGTCAATGCTTCCTTGAGGCAGTCAAATGCCTTTTTGCACCTGTCATCAAAATCAAATTCAATATCTTTCTGAAGCAGATTGGATAGTGGAAGGGCCTTCTTACTGAAGTCTCTAATGAACCGCCTGTAGAAACCTGCATGGCCAAGAAAAGATCGAACCTCTCGCACGCAAGAGGGGTAAGGCAATTGTGAAATAACAGAGATTTTTGCAGGATCCACTTCTATGCCCTTACTAGAAATGATATGCCCTAAAACTATACCCTGTTCTACCATGAAGTGACATTTTTCAAAATTCAGAACAAGATTAGTTTCAATGCATCTATTAAGCACTCTATCCAAATTATCTAAGCATGCATCAAACGAGGATCCATACACAGTGAAATCATCCATAAACACCTCTATACAATTTTCAAGGAAATCTGAAAAGATACTAAGCATACATCGCTGGAAGGTACCAGGGGCATTGCATAGGCCAAAAGGCATTCTCCTATAGGCAAAAGTGCCAAAGGGGCAGGTGAATGTGGTTTTCTCTTGATCCTCAGGAGCAATATGGATCTGAAAATAACCAGAGAAACCATCCAGAAAGCAGTAATGAGATTTACCTGCCAGACGCTCAAGCATCTGGTCAATGAAAGGCAGTGGAAAATGGTCCTTCCGTGTTGCCTGATTGAGCCTTCGGTAGTCGATACAAACCCTCCAACTGTTTTGTATTCTGGTGGGAATGAGCTCATCCCTCTCATTCTTCACAACAGTGAGGCCTGTCTTCTTTGGGACAACCTGGACTGGACTCACCCACCGACTATCTCGATATAGGATAGATGATCCGCACCGAAGAAGCTTGGTCACCTCCTTCTTCACAACATCCAAAATCACGGGGTTGAGTCGTCTCTGTGGCTGTCTCACTCGGTTTGGCTCCATCCTCCAATAATATCCTATGCATGCATGTGGATGGGCTCGATACCGTAAATGTCCGCCGTGGTCCAGCTCGATGGCTTTCTTATGCCTTTTCGGAACATGCAACAATTTCTCCTCTTGAACAACATCAAGGGAGGTGGAAATGATCACTGGAAACTTCTCATCATCCTCCAAATAAGCGTACTTGAGGTTTTCTCGGTAAAGTCTTTAGTTCTGGAGTGGGTGTCTGGTCGAACGAAGGAACTAGAGAGGGAAGAAGAATGGGTTCCACAACCCGTACCTCAACCTGCAAGTCGATTCATGTATACTTCTTGCAACATGGTTAGTGCATTCTGACTCTAAAGAACTTATATCCATAGGAGGTACAACACCCAAAACATCGACATATGATCAGATTTAAATTCAGAATATAACTCAAGATTAGAATGAAGATCAATGTCAATATCAAAATCAGATTCGGATTCGGTGCATGCAAAAGAAGTATACAGATCGAAAGAAAACAATGTTTCCTAGCATGTAAGGAATGAAAATCGAAACATACTCATCAATAACATCATCAATGATCTCAACACGAAAAACAGAATGACACTCGGATGGATGTTTCATGGCATCCAAAATATTAAAATGGACAATAATATCACCAAATTCCATGGACAATGTACCATCATACACATTAATCTTGGTTCGGGCTGTTTTCAAAAATGGTTCGCCTAAAATGATTGGGACAGATCCATGGGAGAATCCCTCCTCCATATCAAGCACATAGAAATCAGCAGGAAAAATTAGTTCACCAACCCGAACTAAGACATCCTCAATGAAACCTCGTAGGGTGGGCTACACTCCTATTTGCCGGTTGTATCACCACACCCGTAGGTTGCGAGAGGTCCAAGAGATAAAGAATTAAAAATGGACAAAGGCATAACATTAATTGAAGCACCCAAATCAAGCATGGCATTCTCAAATTTATTATTGCCAATAATACAAGGTATGCAGAATGTACCTGGGTCCTTACATTTCTCAGGAATGTAAGGAACAGATTTACCTATCAAAGCGAGACACATTTCGCCCATACCGATTATCTCACCGCCCTTCATCTTCCTCTTGTGGGTGCACAGCTCCTTCAGGAATTTAGCATATCTGGGAATTTGCTTGATGGCATCAAGCGGAGGTATGTTCACCTCAACTTTTCTGAAGGTCTCCAGAATCTCTCTATCGACCTCGTCCATCTTTTTGCTTGGAATTGCTTTGGGAGGAAATGGAAGAGGGATAGGAGGTCGTTGCGGCTCGGAACTCGGGCTGGAAGAAGGTCCATCTATATGCAATTTTTGACTACCAACTAGTTGCTCGAGTGCAGGAACCGAGGCAGCTACAGATAAGGGTGGAGGTGTTGTAGTGGGTATGTCAATCTGTTTCCTTGACCTCAATGTGATGGCACTCACATTCTTAGGATTAACCACAGTCTGTGCAGGGAGCTTGTCTCGAATTTTGATTTTGCAATTGATTCACAGCGAGTAGCTAGTTGACCAATCTGGTTGGTTAAACTCGAATGGAGGCATCATTTTTCTCGTTGGTACTGTATGTTCATCTCAGCCATTTGTTTGACCAATTCCTCTAATGAAGGTGAAGAAGGTTGAGGAACTGGTGCTTCATTTTGCTGCCTCGATATTGTTGTTGCATTGGTGGAGGCACATAAGGTCTGCTTGGACCAGCAGAATTCTGAAATGGTGGTGGTGGCAAAGGATTCTGCTGCTGTTGGTGTTGCTGATTGGACCATCTCAGATTTGGGTGATTCCTCCACCCTGGATTGTATCTATTGCTTGAGAGGTCGGAATTATGTTGTTGGTTCAGAGCCCTATTATTGAAAATGTTTGCTGCATAAGCTTGTGGAGCTCCAGAACCTCGTAGACTCATGCAATAATTGGCAGCAATCGAGTGGGATGCTCAATTGAAGTACAAATGCCACAAACCCTTGCGGGTGGTGCAGGTCTCTCGATTTGCAGCAAGTTGGGAGACTAGGGTGGTGAGGGCATCAATCTTACTTTCTAGCTTCTTCTCCACTAAATCCGATGAACCCACATCATGTACACCCCTAAGGACTATGGCATCACTCCTCATGTTAAATTGCTGGGAATTGGATGCCATCTTCTCAATTAAATCTCTAGCGGCAGCAGGTGTCATGTCTCCTAAAGCTCCTCCACTAGCTGCATCTATCATACTCCTATCCATTGTGTTCATCCCCTCATAAAAGTACTCGCAGGTAGTAGCCGTTCTGATATTTGGTGGTGAGGGCAACTTGCACAAAGTCTCTTGAACCTCTCCCAATACTCGTATAAGCTCTCTCCCATCTCGTTGCTCGATACCCGATATATCCTTCCCGATGGCAGTGGTCCTGGAAGCAGGGAAAAATTTATCTAGAAAGACTCTCTTCGGATCATCCCGGCTCGTTATGGAACCAGGAGCTAAGTAGTACAACCAGTCTTTGGCAAGATCCTCCAAAGAGAAAGGAAAAGCCTTTAGGTATATGTGATCTTCGGGAACATTTTGTGGCTTCATGGTGGAGCGAGACTATATGGAACTCCTTGAGATGCTTGTATGGATCCTCACCGCACGACCATGAAACTTGGGCAACAAATGGATTAGTCCAATTTTAAGCACAAATGGTACATCCTCTTCGGGGTATTGGATACATAAATTTGCATAAGTGAAATCAGGTGCAGCCATCTCCCCGAGAGTCCTCTCACGAGGTCCAATAGGTTGATCACCCATGTTATTAGTTTGGAAATTATCGAAGAAGGTATATTAGGTGCAGTACTATCACTATGACTATCTAATGGTTCAAACTCAAGAGATGAATTCCTAGAATGTCTAAATAATCTATGAAAGGTTCTATCTATCTCGGGATCAAAAGGTTGTAAAAGGTCAAGATTGCTCCTAGTCATGCACTATATTCAACAATTCATGTATTTCCCAAGAGTTAAAAAAAAAATTCCTAAAAAAATCAGTTGTTTACTGGAAAGACAACGGTAGACCGTGAATAAGTACACCGTGTAGGTTCCCAGGAAAGAGAGGTGGGTCACTAATGGACACGCTTAAATACCAAATCTTTCCTAGCCGTAACCCTCCTAGACATGCACTCTCACACTACCAAGCTATATCCAGAGTTTCTTATGAGAATGGAAATTATAAATTTTTTTTTTTTTTTTTTTTTATATAAAGCTAAAAAAACAAATTAGAGATGAAATTGTTTTTTTTTTTTTTTTTTGAATTATTATTTATATATTTTTTTAATATTTTTTTTTTATTTTATTTTTTGTTATTTTTATTATTTTTTATTTTTTAACCAAAAAGAGTTTTAGAACACAGTGGGCTATCAAAATAGTTTTAAGAGAAGTAAGAATTTTAACTTAAATAGAAAATCAAATAAAATATTTAAAAAACTAAAAATCAAATAAAATATCTAAAAAAACTGAAAATCAAATAAAATATTTAAATAACTAAAAATCAAATAAAATATCCAAATAACAGCAAATCAAATAGAATATTAAATAACTAACAAATCAAATAAAATATTAAAAAACTAAAAATCAAATAAAATATTTAAATAACTAAAAATCAAATAAAATATCCAAATAACTGAAAGTCAAAATATTAAATAACTTAAAATCAAATAAAATATCCAAATAACTAAAAATAAAATAAAATATTAAAAACTAGCAATCAAATAAAATATTCAAATAACTAAGAATCAAATAAAATATTTAAATAACTGAAAATCAAATAAAATATTAAAAACTAACAATCAAATAAAATATTTAAATAACTAAAAATAAAATATCCAAATAACAACAAATCAAATAAAATATTCAAATGACAACAAATCAAATAAAATATTCAAATAACTAAAAATCAAATAAAATATTTAAATAGCTAAAAATCAAATAAAATATTTAAATAACTGAAAATCAAATAAAATATTTAAATAAAGTAAAATAAAAACAAAAAAATGAAAACAGAAACAGAAAATAAAAATTGAAAACCTAGACAAAAATCTTGGTCCCCGGCAACGGCGCCAAATTTGATCGATGTCGTACTCGGTCAAATAATTAAAACAGATAAATGTAGTACTAGGAAGCTTTCCTAGGTCGTCTCCCAAAGACCACGAATTTCTATCAAAGCTTATCAATTTTTAGTAACAAAAAAAATTAAAAGGGGAGTTTTTCAAAATTAAAATATTAGATGAAACAGAACAAAAGCAGATTATAAAAATGCGGATTAAAAACAGATTAAAATGCAATTGATTTCCTGATTCTAATGCGAGTGTCACTTATCCTAGATTACGAAATTAATTCAAAATTCACCAACTAAGCGAAGATAAATCCCAAATTATATTCTAATTCAAAATTAATCAACTAAGCGAAGATTAATCTCAAATTAGCTTTTACCCTTGTTCCAATATGAAATTAACCAACTAAGCGAAGATTAATCCCAAATTTTCCTTAACCCTTATTTTAACATGAAATTAACCAACTAAGCGAAGATTAACCCCAAATTATCCTTATACAATTAAGCATTGCATACATCACATAATCTCATATCTAACACAGAATTAAGCAAACTGTGATATAAGTTTCGGTTTATTAAGCATAAACAGATTATAATTCAATACTGAGATTAGAAGATGAAGAGTTAAGAGAACAAACAATATGAAATTGAAGAACAAAACCTCAAAGATCTACTTGCATTCTTCTCAGAAAATCAATACAAAGATTTAGCTATCCATAGAAAGTTGAAAACGCAATAGAAGAAACATAATTAAAATTGAAACAAGAATTTAAAAATAATGACAGAAGAGTAACAAACTTGAATGTAAATTGCAGAAGATGAAAGACGGAAGTGTGGTGGCTGCCTAGTCCTTGTGTGATTTTTTTCTCCTTTCGTGTGATGTGCCTCTCTTATATAAATAACCCTAACCCTAATCTTAATCGAGGTTTTGGGCTCAACTAGTCCATGAAACACATCATAAATTGGCTTCAGTGCAGGTCCATGAACTTCAAACACGTGCAGTATTTTCAATACTTATCCAAATTAAGCGATTTTGGTCTCCAACGAAAGCCTCTTGAGTTAGCTTTAAAACGCCACCGTTTCTACTATTTTCGGAGCTTTAATGAATTTATGAGACTTAAATTACTGAAGCATGTCCATTGGGCCGGCCTGGTGCGCTTGACCCGTTTTGGATAATTTATGTAAAATCCAATTTAGCTCCGAATTGAATGATTTTGGATCCTGTGGAAAGCTCAATGTGTCTAGTTTATAATTATTTTAGAATCATGTTATTTGGAGATCTGTAGAAAAAATGATAAATAAAACAATAAACTAATGTCAGTACCCGTATAAAATAAAATATGACATTTGGCCCAACTTTTCAAGTCCAAAATTACTTTAAACTGTCCTAAAATTAATAATGAGTAAAACTTAGATCAAATAGATTAAAATCTAAATTATTATCCCAATGAAGTCCAATCAATGAAAATGCACTAATAATAGACAATTAAACACAATGCACCAATTAAGATAAGTATATAAAGATAAGAAAATGCGGGAAAATAATGACTCATCACACCTCCACCCCACTGTAGCGTCGACCCTAACACTACTCTCTTTCTCTCTGGTGCGCACCTTCATTGTTGCCTTAACCCACAAGTATGATGTTGTTGCACTTATATTTCTTGGGCAAAAAGTTTAAGTAATAAAATTTTACTTACTACAATTCATAGGTAGAGATTCTTAGTCATATTATTGTTGGCCGTTAACTGTTGATTCAATTGTTTATACGTTTTGTGCCCATAAAATGGTGATTGGATGTAAGCTTCAGCCGATTCCAGTGGAACTCTCAAGTCAAGACAAATAATGATATAGTTTTAAAATTAAGATGAATATAGTTTTTTTTTCAATGTATTGATGATGTGTACAATTATACTCGGACTGTTTGAATGTGCTCGTGGGGCTTTTTATTGGTAGGTTTCACTGTGTCATTTAAAATTGTTGCCAAAAAACAAAGGAAACTCTGCCAAATTTTTGTTAGAAATTAATCATGAAGTGTGAATTATGAAAACTACATATAACAATGTAGTTATATAAGTAATGGTAGTAACAAAATTGTGACGATATAAATTGTGTATGATATTGTGCCTGTAGGGCTCTATAGTTTCAATTTATAAAAATTTGGTTTTGACCCAAAAATAGACAAAATTCTGTTGAATTTTTGTTAGAAATTAATCTACTTTTGTATAGATTTCATTAGAGATAACGATTATTAGTATTAATCGTTTTATTGGTTTCTCATTTGTAGACTCCAATTCCAAAATGGATCGAAGTTGGTTAAATACAAGTCATATTTCACAAGAGTATGAGAATGGAGTTGAAGAATTTTGTGATTTGCCGAACACAATGGCACCAAGGTTAATGGAAAATTGTATTGTCCATGCGTTAACTGCGTTAATGGGAGAGTACACACACTAGAGACAATACGGGAACATCTTTTATGTGATGGGATAATGAAGAATTATATCGTATGGACATGGCATGGTGAAGTGATTGATACACCAATAGTAACACAAGCTGAGGAAGAGGAGGATATGACAATGGAAGATCGAATAGAAGACATGATTCGTGATGTAGGTCAAGAGAATTTTCTGCAAGCACATGCTCCTGTCTATGATAAATTGAAGATAGATTCAGAGACACCTCTGTATGCTGGATGTACAACATTCACGCGATTGTCAGTTGTATAATTTGAAGGCCAAATTTGGTTGGAGTGATAAAAGTTTCACTGAGTTACTAGAAGTTTTGAAAGATATGCTCCCAAGCGATAACACCTTGCCTGATCGTATGTATGAAGCCAAAAAAATACTTTGTCCAATGGGTTTAGAGTATAAAAAGATACATGCTTGCCCTAATGATTGTGTATTATACATAAAAGAGTTTGAAAGCCTACATGAGTGTCCAAGATGTGGTGTATCACGTTACAAATTGAAGACAGGGATGATATTAGCGAATATATTGATAGAAAGAGACCTCTTGCAAAAGTTATATGGTATCTTCCAATAATTCCAAGATTTAAGTGATTGTTTGCCAATGGAGAAGATGCCAAGAATATGATATGGCATTCAACTACACAAAAACATGATGGATTGCTTCGTCATCCGGCCGATTCTCCATAGTGGAAGAAAATTGACTACCTATTTCCAAGTTTTGGTAGTGATGCAAGAAATCTTAGACTTGAACTAGCCACAGACGGCATGAATCCTTTTGGTAACTTAACCAGTAATCACAGCTCATAGCCAGTTCTTTTAGTGATTTACAACCTTCCACAATGGTTGATTTTCAAGCGCAAGTACGTGATGTTATCCATCATGATTGCAGGTCCAAGACATTCGGGTAATGACATAGATGTTTATCTAAGTCCGTTAATAGATGACTTAAGGCTATTGTGGGAGGAAGGAGTGGATGTGTTTGATGCATATCAACAACAGAGCTTCAAGTTACATGCAATGTTATTTTGTACTATCAATTACTTTCCAGCATATGGAAACTTGAGTCGGTATAGTGTCAAGGGTCATCATACTTGTCCTATTTGTGAGGAAGATACAAGTTTTCTACAATTGAAGCATGGAAAAAAGACTGTGTGTAGACCCCTAATCTTGCCCGACCTCATAATAAAGATCAAAAGACCTTCTATTCGAAGATGGATGAAGCCTAAGAAGCCACTAGGAGAGACTATTAGGCCCCATACTAGGATAGGAGGGATTTTTGGCCCAAAAATAAGGATTTTCGCCTTTTAAGGTCGAGACCGCCGTCCCGGATTCGAGACCGCCGTCTCGCCTTGCGCAAATGGCGAGACCACCGTCTCGTTTGGCGAGACGGCCGTCTCGACCTTGTCAGACGAGACGGCCCGTCTCGACCTGACAGGCACGAATCCCTATAAATAGGAGTTCCATTCTCCTCATTTCCCACAGTTCTTCCATTCTCTCTCTAGATATTTCTTCAAATTCTCTTTCTAGAACCCCTTCGAAGCATTTCCGGAGTTTCTGAGAGTTTTCTAGAGTATTTTATAGCGTTTTTGAGTAGTTCCGGCGCTGTAAAGAGTGAAGGGCTGCCAAAAAGCACCCTAATTGCAAAAGATTAATAGAAAGCTTACTTTGGAGGTTTCTACACTCTCTCTCTACTTTACCGCTTTAATTTTAAATTATGCAATAGAAACTAGGGCCATGTAGTCATAATTTTAAATTCCGCAAAATAAAGGGTAAAAGCGTATTTTTCACCAGTTTATTTATTTATCCAAAGTAGCTAGCCCATCATAGGGAACCCGAAAGGGGCGTCGTAAGGGAACTAACACTTCCCTTACACGTAACTAACTCCCTTACCCAACTCTGGTTCTAATGACCAAAGTTGGTTTTTCGAAAACCAACGCCTTTGAACTCCTTTTCCGATGTTTCCGGTAAAAACGTCGGTGGCGACTCCAAAAGAACCCTTCAAAATCTAGTTCTTGGTTTAGCCCGGTTATCGGACAATCCAAGAACGCCTTTTCGAAAACTTCGCGCCCTAGGTTCAGCCCGGCTATCGGACAACCTAAAGGCGTTGTAACCACACCAATAAAAACGCGAAAAATGGAAAGCCGAAACCATCGCGTCGCTCCGACCGCCTCGTTTTGACGGCGGCGACACTGTGTATAATAGACACAGAAAATTTCTTCCACATAACCACCCATATCGAAGATTGAAGAAAGCTTTTAATGGTCAGCAGGAAGATAAAATTGCCAAACAACCTTTAACTGGTGAACAAGTTTATGAACGGGTTAGAAACATTAATGTTGTCTTTGGAAAGACTCAAAAATAGTCGTATGATAAAAGCTTGTGGAAAAAGAGATCAATTTTCTTTAACCTTCCATATTGGAGTCATCTAGATGTGAGACATTGCATTGATTTTATGCATGTGGTGAAGAATGTATGTGATATTCTCATTGGCACACTATTGAACATTAAAGGAAAAACAAAGGATGGGGTTAATGCTCGTCAAGATTGTAGACCCCTAATTTTGCTCGGCCTCTCAATAAAGGCTAAGGAGACTTCCTATAACAAGATAAAGCTCGCCCGGCATCTCAATAAAGGCCAAGGAGACTTCCTATATGAAGATAAAGCTTCAATGGATGTCTATTGGCATCAATCGACGTCTAAATAAAAAAAGGAAAGCTTCCCGGGGGTCCCAGAACACAAAATCTGGCAAAAACAGTTGAGACAGCCGTCCCAAGGGCGAGACGGTCGTCCCAAACAACCATTTTCAAGTGGGACGCCCGTCTCAGTGCCAAATTTTGAATGGGACGACTGTCCCAAATCCCAGACGGCCGTCCTGACTACCCCAGACAACTCCAAACACTTGTCTTCTCTCCCTACTTCGAATGAACTCTCCGATTGCCTTAAAAAGGTAACAATCGGTTAAGGAATTATATTCCAGCATTCGATTCTTCTTTAAAATTTAGTAGAGTCGATCTTGTATTCGGGGAGGAGAGTCTTTGTAGAGAGGGGATTGCCAAAACGCATCCTCACAGTTAAAGATTTGTAATACAAAGCTTGCTACGGAGGTTCTTTTCACTTCTCTTCTCTTTTACTGCTTTATTTATTGCTTTATGTATGCAATATGAAATAAAGTCATGTAGATAGTCATTTTTTAAATATTATGCAATAAAATAGGGTAATTGCGTAATTTCTCGTAATCTTCACTTATTGAATTAATCCGTCATAGGGAACCCGAAAAGGGGCGTTGTGGGGTGCTAACACCTTCCCCACACGTAACTAACTCCCTTACCCAACTGTGGTTATAATGGCCAAGTTTGGTTTTTATTAAAATCAACGCCTTTTTATCCTTTTCCAATGTTTACAGTCAAAACATTGGTGGCGACTCCATAAGAACCCCTTTTCAAAAACCTTGCTTTTATTAGAGGATAGTTCAGTTGTTGAGCACCTCGGAAGCAATGCACATATTTTTAACATAAAACGCGAGTCTAAACCATCTTTTCGCGATCGCTCGCATAAATGTTCGAGATGTCCCTAGATGTCGGAACGGACGGCAGCGACAAAGATCTCTGTGAATTGGGAATACGTCTAGAATTACATCCAAGACCTGAAGGCAAGAGAACATATTTACCACCAGCTTGTCACACATTGTCAAAGACGGAGAAGACTAGTTTATGTCAGTGTCTTCACAGTATTAAAGTGCCACAAGGATACTCTTCAAATGTTAAGAGTCTTGTGTCCATGAAAGATCTGAAGCTAGTGTGGTTAAAGTTGCATGATTGTCACGTTTTGATGCAACAACTTTTACCCGTAGCTATACATGACATATTGCCAAAGAATCTATGACATGCAATTATGCGTCTTTGTTTCTTCTTCAATGCTATATGTGCCAAGGTAGTTGATGAGAAATCATTGGAGCAGTTGGAAAATGAAGCTGTAGTTATATTATGTCAGTTGGAGATGTATTTTCCTCCATCATTTTTTGACATTATGGTGCACTTAATAGTTCATCTTGTAAGAGAGATAAGATTGTGTGGTTCGATTTATTTGAGGTTGATGTACCCAATTGAGCGATGTATGAAGATCTTCAAAGGGTATACAAAGAATCCATACAGACCTGAAGCTTCTATTATTGAAAGGTATATTGCAAAAGAAGCTATAGAATTTGTTCTGAATATTTTGGAAAGGCCCTAGCAGTGGGTGTACCTACTCAACGACATGATGGTAGAATAAATGGTAAGGGCACTCGTGGGGTAAAAATACAATAAAAAAATGCTAGTGAGTTGACCAAGGCACACTTGTATATTCTAAATAACACAGATGAAGTTCTTCCTTACATATCTGCTCATCAATCAATATTGAAGACCCTCAACCCCAAAATGAGTGAGCGGTGGTTGGTTCATGAACATAATAAGACTTTTGTTAGCTGGTTTAAAACAAAAATCTTTTCTGAGGACAATGCATTTGATACTTTGAAATGGCTAGCACATGGTCCTAAACAGAATGTCGTGACTTGGATGGGTATGACATTAACAAATACTCATTCTACACAAAGTTACAAGATGAAAAAAGTACAGTACAAAATAGTGGAGTATCTATTGAGGCGACATCCATGCACTTTTCTAGTTCAAAGGATAAGAACCCAATTATGGCGTCTATGAGTTACTTTGGAGGGATTGAGGAGATTTGGGAGGTTGACTACATTCAATTCAGAGTTCCTATATTCAAATGTAAATGGATTGATATTAATACTGGTGTTCAAACTGATAAAATGGGATCCACTTTGATAGACCTTAAGAAGATAGGACATAAGGAGGAACCATTCATAATGGCGTACCATGCAAAACAAGTTTTCTATATAACTGATCCATGTAATGACAGATGGTCAGTGGTACTCCAAGAAAAAGGGAATGATGTTATGCATGAAGAAGATGACAAATTAGATGATATTATTAACATCCCCACTCCATCACGGATGCCTAGTACTATTGATGATATGCAAGAAGACTTGGTTCATGCTATTCGTAAAGATCATGATGAAGGCATATGGGAAAACTTAACTATTTAAGTTATGTGTTTATAGCTAATTTGTGTTTATATTTAAAAAATGTGATAAATTGTGTTTATATTTAAAATATGTGATAAATTGTGTTTATATTCCAATTTATGCAAAAACTTAAATATCTGTTTTTTTTAACAGGCAAATGGCATCTCCTCCAACATCTCCTTCAGCATCTCCTCCAGCATCTCCTCTAGCATGTCCTGTGACATCTCCTCCGGCATCTCCACCCCCCCCATCTCTAAAGAGGACTCGACAAGCCACACGGTTGAAAAAGTTGACTGTTCATCATATGGCAGGAGATAAATTGGTTGTGAGTGTGCTCCAAAGACTGGCAAAATATCAGGGCCACATCACACCCAATTTAGGTCCTACTTGGGTACTCTTGCTAGAGAAAAGGTATGAAATTTTTTAGATTTTTTAACTTGTTATGCATATATGGTCAGCATATGTAAATGGATTGATATCTAACGTTTTAAGTTCATAATTAGGTATCTATTTTGCATCCATCTTGATATTATGTGGAGGAGACTTGCAAAAATTTAATTTGTGAAGATATTGTGGTTAGTTTTGTTAACTCGTTAAGTTATGTTGAGTTAAGTTAGATCCTAAACTTTGTTATCCTAATTTATTTTGTTGTTTTTGCAGAATCACTTTGATATTGTTAACTCTGAACAAGTTAGGAGAAAAGTCATGTCATCTTTTGCCAAAATGTGGAGGCAATTCAAGTCGACATTAACTTCAAAATGGATATTTAATGAGCAAGCCGTTAGCAAAGGATTAACTCCTTGTCAGCGTTATGGCATAGATGAGGAGATTTGGAAGCAGTTTGTCAGCAGTAGGATTGGTCCACAATGGGAGGTATGTTACTATTTAAACACTTTGGTATGTTTCCGTATTGTCTTATTAATTTAGCACATTCTAATATCATATTATGTTGCAGGAGAAGCGAATAAAAGGAAAGGAGATTCAGAGGCTGAATGTGGCCCCCCACCGTCTGTCTCGTGGGGGGTATGATTTGTTGACGCAACGCATGATGGAGGAGAAGTCTAAACTCCGAGAAGCTGAGTTAGTCTCTTCTGGTGTAAGCCAGGAAGAAATTTCCCCACCATCTCCTCCAAAGCGTCATAAAAAATGGAAGAGGGCTCGCCAAAAGCCCTCCGCTGAAATGACATCAGAGGAGGCCCGCTTGATTGCTGAGCGAATTGTAAGTCAAATTTGTTTCTTTCAACCTCATTAACCATGCTTTGTCATTCATCAATTTTTTTTACAATATATAATGCTCAATTGTAGGATTCTTTAGAGGAGCAGTTTACACAGGGAACATTCGTTCCCCGTGGTCGTGAAGATATCTTAACTACTGCTATTGGACGCCCAGAACACCCAGGGCGTGTTCGTGCTGTTGGAGCTGGTGTGGGTATTCGAGCATATTTTGGAGCTGCATCATCAGACCATACCCACACCACATCATTGAGCCAGCAGGAGATGGCGAAGTTGGAGGAGAGTCTAACAGCGATGCTTAGACCAACGATGATTGAAGAGCTGACAGCGACGCTGACACCAGCCATTACCACACGAGTTTAGGAGGAGATGATGCGTGTATTTGGTTCAAGTTTAGCATCCATGGGTGTCTGTCGCTGCCGTCAAAATGAGGTGGTCAGAGCGATGCGATGGTTCCGACTTTCTGATTTTCGCGTTTTATTGGTGTGGTTACATTACCTTTAGGTTGTCCAATAACCGGGATGAACCTAGAGGCGAGGTTTTCGAAAGAGTGTTCTTCGATTGTCCGATAACTGGGCTAACCCAGGAACTAATTTTGAAGGGTTCTTTTGGAGTCACCACCGATGTTTTTACCGGAAACATTGGAAAAGGAGTGAAAAGGTGTTGGTTTTCGAAAAACCAACTTTGGTCATTAGAACCAGAGTTGGGTAAGGGAGTTAGTTACGTGTAAGGGAAGTGTTAGTTCCCTTACGACGCCCCTTGCGGGTTCCCTATGATAAGCCAGCTATTTAAATAAGTAAATTGGTGAAAAGATGCTTTTACCCTTTTATTTGCGGAATTAAAGTTACGACTACATGGCCCTAATATCTATTGCATAATTAAAAATAAAGCAATAAAAGAGAGAGGGAGAATGTAAAAACCTCCGAGGCAAGATTTATATTAATTTCTTAAAACTAGGGTGCTTTTTGGCAGCCCTTCACTCTTTACAGCGCCGGGAATCTCTCGAAAACGCTATAAAAAACTCTAGAAAGATCTCAGAAACTCCGGAAATGCTTCGGAGGAATTCTAGGAAGAGAATTTGAGGAAGTGACAAGAGAGAGAATGGAAGAACTGTGTGAAATGAGGGTGAAGGCTATTTATAGGGATTCGCGCCTGTCAGGTCGAGACGACCGTCTCGTCTGACAAGGTTGAGACGACTGTCTCGACTTTCGAGACGACCGTCTCGCCTTGCAAAAATGGAGAGATGGCCGTCTCGCCAACTGGGAAGGCTGTCTCACCATTCGCAAGTGGCGAGACGGCCATCTCGCCAAACGAGACGGCGGTCTCGACTTGCAGAAGTGGTGAGACGGTGGTCCCAAGAAGCGAGACGGCGGTCTCGACCCTAAAAGGTGAAAATCCTTATTTACATGCAGAAAATCCCTCCTATCCTAGTATGGGGCCTAATAGTCTCTCCTAATGGCTTCTTAGGCTTCATCCATCTTCGAAAAGGAGGTCTTCTGGTCTTTATTTTGAGGTCGGGCAAGATTTGGGGTCTACGGTTGCCGCCCCTTTACCCGACTAGTCGACTGCTGGCCTGTTGTGCAAAGGAGATTGACTGGAGGGTAAAGGAGTTGACCCTCCTGCCCTGTTGCCCTTTAGATGTTCCGTCTTTGTGGCAGTTGCTCTTCTGGGAAAAAGTGTGCTTTCAGGATGCTCCTTCTGGCGGTAGCTGATCCTTTCGGCTGATGATTATGAACCCCCATCTGGTTTGACGAGTATGAACCCCCGCCCGGTAAGCCCCCTTTTGTAAGGCCTGATGAGTATACACTCCCATCTGGTGTTTGACGAGTATGAACCTCCGTCCGGTAAGCCCCCTTTTGTAAGGCTTGATGAGTATACACCCCCATCTGGTGTTATGCCTCCGGATGCCCCTTCTTTCGGTAGCTGACCCTTTGGCTGTGGTGGCGGCTTACTACTCTAGCTCATGTACCTATGTTGAGATGTGTTCTCTTGTCTTTGTCTTTTCTAAGATTGGTTGTCCGGTCTATGTCGGGGATTTTTTTGGTGTTCATCCAGCTTGTTGGTTGCTGGGGATTCTTTGATTTTGATCTTTTGGTGGTTATCCGACTTTGCTGGTTGTCGGGCAGTCTTGTTTGTTGTTCGACTCTTGCTTGGTTGGTCGAAATTTGTTGGTCAAGGTGATTAACTTTGTTTTAATCCTGCCTTTTTCTGCGATTTTATCTCTTTTTTCTCACGATTTTGGATGTTGGCTTTTTTGAGCGTAAGTCTTTTTACTCTTTTCTTTTTCCGCTGACTCTTTTTGAAAGGGATAGCAAAAAATGCATGAAATGAAATTTTATTTATGATAAAAATTTATTACGACAGTTTATTCTATAAGCATTATCCCTAAGAAGGTGGGCTCTCGTCTGGAGACGATCCATAAGAGGGGAACTGCCGGTACATATGTCTCCGGAATTCTGTCTGGTCCGGGGCTTCGTCGCGGTACTCCTCCTAGAAGGCCGCCCAGTCTTGCCTCATTCCCTCTTGATATTGGTATATTGTCTCCAATCTCGTGTCGAAGGCCTCTTGCCTTAGGGACATTTGCTCTTGTCTCACATACATCTGATCGAATTGCTGGCGCAAATCGTAGATGTTACGGTTTATGCCAGCAAAATCATCTGTGTACTGTTGTTGTTATTGTTGTTGTTGTTGCTGGAACTCGGGAGGTGTTGGGAGATCGTGCATTGCCACGATATCCTGGAGATCCAAAGTGATATCCAGTGAGGGGTGGAGGATTAGCTGGGTCCCGTGGCGTAGTAGCATACCCATGCTGAGTAGGACCGACCTGTTGATAGACTTGGGTCAGAGGCTGGAGGCCAGTTCCTCCCTGCCACTGCATCCCCATTTTTCTGCCAGGGGGGTAATGAGGGGAGCTACGAGGATGGCTCCCACAGGCCGACTTCCGAAGTCGTTGAGGGCCTTCAGGAAGGAGTAGCCAGGATTGCATCGGTGCCTCTGGCTCATGCAATAAAGGACGAAGAGGTTCGGAAGGGTTACCTTTCCCTGGCTCTATTTCCGCCCATGGATGGTCCCTGCCAGCAGCTTGTGGCAGATGCGGAGGGTTGGGGGAAGTGCGGAGCCCTTCATCAGCGTGGGCAAAGTGTGAGCCCTAGTGAGCCCTTTCCACATCTCCCTGCAGTGAGGTTGGTGGGGCGTTCGCAGATAGCCTCTTGGTAGTCCCGAGTCAACACGTCCCCAGGCTGGACGAATCCAATGGACACGTTGAATTCGTCCAGGGTGGTGGTCCGGTACATCCCACCCATAAAGTATGTCACCATTTTTGTCGGTGACAGACCTGGCACCATGGCAGGAGTCTCGGCATAGGAGATGGAGGCGAGAAACTCTAGCACCGCCTGGGGGTAGACGTGGGTAGGTGGAGGCTGAAGGAAGAAGCCCCACCCTATGCTGTCGATGTGGGCCCGGACGTCATCCTCCCATCCGAATTCGGTGAGAATGCCGAAATCCAATCTGAGCATGGGGTGCCATGTATACCCCCGGATGTGCTCTAGGTGTCACCGCCGTCAAAAAGAGAGAGGCGGTCGGAGCGACGCGATGGTTTCGACCCTCTTGTTTTCGCGTTTTTTATGGGTGGTTACAACGCCTTTAGGTTGTCCGATAACTGGGCTAACCTAGGGGCGAGGTTTTCGAAAGGTCGTCCTTGGGTTGTCCGATAACCGGGCTAACCCAATGACTAATTTTTGAAGGGTTCTGTGGAGTCGCCACCAATGTTTTTACCGGAAACATCGGAAAAGGAGTTTAAAAGGCGTTGGTTTTCGAAAAACCAACTTTGGTCATTAGAACCAGAGTTGGGTAAGGGAGTTAGTTACGCGTAAAGGAAGTGTTAGTTCCTTTACGACGCCCCTTTCGGGTTCCCTATGACAGGCCAACTATTTTGTTAATAAATAAACCGGAAAAACACGCTTTTGGCCTTTTATTTTGCGGAATTTAAAACTATGACTACATGGCCCTAATCTATTGCATAATTTGAAATTAAAGCATTAAAAGTGGAGAGGGAGAGTTTAAACCTCCGAAGCAAGCTTTCTTTTTATTTCTTTTAACAAAGAGGGTGCTTTCTGGCAGCCCTTCACTCTACACAGCGCTGGAAACTTTTCTAGACGCCGAAAAATGCTCGCAAAGGCACTCAGAAACTCCGGAAATGCGTCGGAGGGATTCTAGAGAGAGGTTTTAGAGAGAAGGGAGAGCAAAAGCTGTGTGGTGTGTGGAAATGAGGGGAGGGAGCCCCTATTTATAGGTTTTCGCGCCTGACAGTGGCGAGACCGCCGTTCTCGTCTGACAGGGTCGAGACTGCCGTCTCGCCAAATGAGACCGCCGTCTCGTCCTTCGCAGGTGGCGAGACCGCCGTCTAGGAAAGCGAGACCGCCGTCTCGCCATTCGCAGGTGGCGAGACGACGGTCTCGATTTCGAGACGGCGGTCTCGTCCCCAAAAAGGCGAGAAACCTTCTTTTTGTGCCGAAAATCCTTCCTATCCTAGTATGGGGATCAACCGTTGGAGATAACTTGACGACAAAAGGCTTGCTCTTCATCCTACTTTGATTCCTGGAAAGCACATCGATGAATCCTTTTTTTTTATTATCTTATTTTTATTAAAGTGAGAATGAATGCAATTTGTGAATGCAATTTATGAATGCAATAGACGATTGAATGATGAAAACAAACAATTTTATTTGTTTCATCTAGACAGTGTACATTCCTCAATGCAATGCTCCGAAGCACATTTTTAAAAGCGGAAAGCTTAAAGGAAAACATAAGCGGGTTTAAAATTTCTATGCATTTTCTTTTTGACTTCCCGTGCATGGCATGCAAATGCCCTAATCCTCTTTTCATGGTATTGAGGAATGTCCACTTCTTCGATTGTCTATTATTAGATGCATGTTATGAGGATGAAGTTTGGTGAATGCATGTATGCAAGTGTTTGTTTTTTTCCTAAATATTATCATGTTTTATTTTCTAACATCATGTATGATAGTGTTTGAGATTTTGTGTTTTTTTTTGTATGCGGATGAGGACATGAAGAATACCAGCCGCTTTCTAGAATGTCAAAAGATTTTTATTGTTTAAAATGAATGATTTATGAGATGAATATTCCTTAAGACAATAACTTAGGTACCCTCCCCAAAACTTACGCTTTGTGGGGTATCATACCCACCTTGATGTAATGGTTCCTCCCCCATCACATATTTGACAAGTATAATGAGAGTCACCATCACACCTTAGTACACATGTCCCTTCCTTGTCGTGAAGGTCACAAATGTGCTCGGGGCCTCTTTCGCCATTGTCTTAGGGATATCTAGTGCTCCTTAGAATGAATGTATTTATGCATGCACCAGTGCAAAAGGGTGATAGATGTTCAAAGTGGTATAACTTTTGACTGAGATGTCTGATTTGGATGCACAACATATCAAAACAAAGAGAAAAAGGTGAAGAATTAAGTTGCAAATCCGAAAGGGGATTTGGCCTAGTAATTTTCCCAAAAAATGCCTCTAAGACCCATTTTTTAGGGATTTATTAAAATGATGCGTATGCATACCTTTCTTATGCATTTATTTTCTTTTTTCTCTTGGTTTTTCCACTTATGACATGATGCAATATGAATGATACGACTTTGTCAAAATTATTTTTATAAATGTTTTGATTTTGTTATTATTATTTTATTTATTTTGGATTTATTTTTTTAGCATTTTATCTCTTCTGTCGGACTACGTGGCTACTTAGCTTACAAAGAACCTGAAACCAGGCTAGCTAAAAGGCAGACTGTCCGAGATAAAAAATGGCTTTATGCGAAAGGATTATTTAACATCCCCTATCTCTTCTGTCAGACTGCGTGGCTACTTAGCTTACAAAGAACCTGAAACCAGGCTAGCTAAAAGGCAGACTATCCGAGATAGGGGTGTTTATTGTAAAATTTTGTTTTTTGTGATTTTTCTGTTGTTTGGTTATGCTATGCAACAGACAAATGCAACAAATAGGTGCACACACAATTCGATCATCCGCGAACAAGCGAGAAGTCGTTTTAATCATGAGGTAGGGTTTTCCTGCAGAAAAGTGCATTGGCAAGGGTAGGTTCTAACTGTTCTCACCAAGGCTTAGGCCCCCAAGGTGCCCCCATTATAGGGTCCCCACTCTTCAGCCTTCCAACCATGCTTAGCACTAAGGCCATAGTCAGTCTTTGTGCCAAAAGAGGAAGGTTATCACCTTGAGTGATGGTTTCCGATCACACCGGTGGGCACAAGGCCATCACTACAGCGAACCGTACCTGCCACCCACTCCCTATGGATTTCTCACTTGCCCCCGGGTATAGGGGGAACTGTTGTGTGCAAAGGTTTGTGTACAGTTGGTTTTTCAAACCATTACATAAATATAAACAGACAACAGTTATTAAAGCCAAGCAATAAAACATGTTATAATACAAAGGTAGGGTAAAAGCGGTATTTTCTTGATTTATTTACTTTTTAAGCTGGCCCATCACTAAATGGGATCAACTCTTGAGGCTTCCCCAGTGAAGTCGCCATCTGTTGCCGCCGTCAAAAAGAGGCGGTCGGAGCGACGCGATGGTTTCGACCCTCTTGATTTTCGCGTTTTGGTGGTTACAACGCCTTTAGGTTGTCCGATAACCGGATTGAACCTAGGGGCGAGGTTTTCGAAAAGGTGCTCTTGGATTTTCCGATAACCGGGCTAATCCAAAAGCTGGTTTTGAAGGGTTCTGTGGAGTCGCCACCGATGTTTTTACCGGAAACATCGGAAAAGGAGTTAAAAGGCGTTGGTTTTCGAAAAACCAACTTTGGTCGTTAGAACCAGAGTTGGGTAAGGGAGTTAGTTACGTATAAAGGAAGTGTTAGTTCCTTTATGACACCCCTTTTGGGTTCCCTATGACAGGCCAGCTATTTAAAAATATTTAAACCGATGAAAATTACGCTTTTACCCTTTTATTGTGCAGAATTTAAAATTACGACTACATGGCCCTAGTATCTATTGCATAATTTAAAATTAAAGCGATAAAAGTGGAGAGGGAGAATATAAACCACCGAAGCACGTTTTTATATTAATTCTTTTTTAAAAAAAAAGGGTGCTTTGTGGCAGCCCCTCACTCTACACAACGTCGGGAACTTCTCGAAATGCCGAAAAACACTCACAGAAACACTCAGAAGCTCCGGAAATCCATCGGAGGGATTCTAGAGAGAGAAACTTAGGTGATTTCTAGAGAGGAGGAGAAACTTTGTGTCTCTGTG
This sequence comes from Sphenostylis stenocarpa, assembly GCA_963425845.1. Taxonomy (NCBI): domain Eukaryota; kingdom Viridiplantae; phylum Streptophyta; class Magnoliopsida; order Fabales; family Fabaceae; genus Sphenostylis; species Sphenostylis stenocarpa. The sequence goes on along the minus strand of OY731402.1, from coordinate 31,538,187 downwards.
TGGAAATGAGGGAATGACGCCCCCTATTTATAGTTTTTCGCACCTGACAGGTCGAGACCGCTGTCTCGTCTGACAGGGTTGAGACCGCCATCTCGACAATCGGGACCGCCGTCTCGTCTTGCCAAGGTGGCGAGACCGCCGTCCGGGAAAGCGAGACCGCCGTCTCGCCAAATGAGACAGCGGTCTCGCCACTTGCATGAGGCGAGACGGCGGTCTCGTCCCAAAGAGGTGAGAAACCTTATTTTCGTGCCGAAAATCCCTCCTATCCTAGTATGGGGCCTAATAGTCTCTCCTAGTGGCTTGTTAGGCTTCATCCATCTTCGAATAGGAGGTCTTCTACTCTTTATTTGGAGGTCGGGCAAGATTTGGGGTCTACAGGCTAAAACCAAAAAACAAATAAAAGGGAGGCCCATCAGCATTGTCATAAAGGAGGAGGTCATCAACTCAATCAACTAGAGAATTTTGGTCACTTTCTAGATACATCGAAAATAAATAAAAAAATAGATTGCATTTAGGAAATTCACACACAAAGTAGTTGCACAAAACGACTTTATCAAAATCAAGAAAAATAAATTTCTTTAAATAAGAGCAATAATCATGAATAAGGAGGCTAGGCTCCATACTTGTGATTGAAAAACAGGAAGCACAAGAACTAAGTATCCAAATAAAAGCTCCCTCAAGAAAAGAAAAACAGGTTGTCTCCAAACCAATCCAGCAAAATAAAGACCTTCCGGAATCCAAAGCTCCAACCATTCTCCTTCCACTCAAATAAAGAGGGAGACACAATGAAGAAAAGCCAAAGGAAAGGCTCAATCATCCCCAAGTGGATCCTTACCTATTCCGAAGGTAAAACAAAAATATTACCTCACAGCTCAACATTGCCACCACATGAGTCATTGAGCACACTCATCCAAAGTCTCCACCACATTCCCCAAAGGAGAATAATGGCTTCAAGAGACCATCAAAACAATTAAGGAGTCAGAATCTCCACGTCCCCAGGGTTTCAAAAAAAAAAGAAAAAAGAAGAAAATCCTTCATCCCCAATGGATGACCAAAAAGAAGAAAAGGTCACGACAGAAAAGGCCGAATAAACATCCCCGAGTGGATCATTTCAGAAAATCTACAAAAAGAAGATTAAAATTCTCATTCCCTAGCGGAATAAGAGCGTCAACAAAGCTAGCTGATACCAACAACATTCAACAAGGAGTCAAAAACTTCATTCCCCTAGGCGGCAAATAAAAATTAGATTCTCGGGAAGGCAATTAATCTGGTGGATCACCAAAAAGAGAAAAATTATCCCCAGTGAGCCTACTGCAAAGGCAATCTTCAAATTTGGTGTCTATGTACACTATCGCCGCTTGTACACTCGATATGGATATCCCCAGTGATATGTGTAACGCCCCAGCCGCTTGTACAAAATTGTCGACTATATAAATAAAATTTAAATTAAAAATTATATATTATTTCTGATCCAAGCCCACTTACTCTCTTAATTAATTTGGTGTTTATGTACACTGTCGTCGCCGTCAAAAGAGCTGATCGGAGCGACGCGATGGTTTTGCTTCGACTCGCGTTTTAAAGTGATGTTACGACACCTTTAGGTTGTCCGATAATTGGGTTGGACCTAAAGATGAGGTTTTCGAAAAGGGTTATGGAGTCGCCACCAATGTTTTATCCGGAAACATTGGATAAGGAAGAAAAAGAAGGCGTTGGTTTTAAAAAAAACCAACTTTGGCCATTATAACCAGAGTTGGGTAAGTGAGTTAGTTACGTGTAGGGAAGGTATTAGCTTCCCTATGACTCCTCTTTCGGGTTCCGTATGATGGACCATTTATTTTATAAATAAAGAACTCTAAAATTATGCTTTTACCCTTATTTATTCATTTGCGGAATTTAAATTATTGACTACATGACCCTAACAACTAATGCACAGATAGATGTAATAAGAAAGCGGTAAAAGAAGATAGAAAGTGTAGGAACCTTCGCAACAAGATTTTGAATTAATATTCTTGGTAAAAGGTGATTTTTGGCAAACTCCGCGCTCTACAGTGATGGTCACTTTTTCTCACAACACTACGGGATCCTTACAAAGAATACTAAGAATCTCCGAAAATGCTTCAGAGGGATCCTAGGAGAAGAATTTGAGAAAGTTTCAGAAGGGAAAGTTGTTCTGTGGTGTGAAAAGGATCAGGTCACCCCCCTTTTATATGAATTCATGCCTATCAGGTCGGGACTGCCGTCTCACCAAACGGGACGGTCTACAGTCCACTATTGTAGGACTGGATGAGTATGAACCCCTTATCTGACTGATGCAGTCCACTTTGTAGGACCGGTTGCGACTTACTGCTTTGGCTCATGCGTAAGTTGATGGGTATGAACCCCCCATCTGGCTGGTGTAGTCCACTTCATAGGACTGGTGGTGGTGGCAGCTTACTGCTTTAGCTCATGCGCCGGTTGATGGGTATGAACCCCCCCATCTGGCTGGTGCAGTCCACTTCGTAGGACTGGTGGTGATGGCGGCTTATTGCTCTAGCTCATGCGCTGGTGTTGCCTTTGGAATGTTTTCTTGATAGTCTGTTTTTGACTTTTTCTGGTAGAGTCTTCCGGTGTGCCAGGGATTCTTTGATTTTTTGGCTTTTCTTGATAGCCATCCAGCTTGTTGATTGCTGGAGATTTTTTGTTTTGATCTTTTGGTAGTTGTCGCCGCCGTCCCTTTCCGACGTCCCGGGGAGGGAACGTCTTTGAAACGTTTATGCGAGCGGTCGCGAAAAGATGGTTTAGACTCGCGTTTTTGTTTTAAAAGGTTTTCGAAAAGGGGTTCTTATGGAGTCGCCACCAATGTTTTGACCATAAACATTGGAAAAGGAAAAAATGTTGATTTTAAGAAAAACCGCACTTGGCCATTATAACCAGAGTTGGGTAAGGGAGTTAGTTACGTGTGGGGAAGGTGTTAGCACCCCACAACGCCCCTTTCGGGTTCCCTATGACAGATTAATTCATTTAAATAAAGACTACAAGAAATTACGCAATTACCCTATTTTATTACATAATATTAAATGGCTATCTACATGATTTTATTCTATATTGCATGCATAAAATGATTAATAAAGCTAAATAAAGCAATAAATAAAGCAATAAAAGAGAAGAGAATTGAAAAGAACCTCCGTAGCAAGCTTGATATTGAGAATCTCGAACCGTGAGGATGCGTTTTGGCAACCCCTCTCTCTACACAGACTCTCCTCACCAATACAGGATCGACTCTACTAAAAATTTAAAGAAGAATCGAATGCCGGAATATAATTCCTTAACCGATTGTTACCTATTTAAGGCAATCGGAAAGATCATTCAAGAGAAGGAGAGTAATAGACAAGTGCTCTGAGTTTTAGAAAGTGTTTCAGAGCTCTCTGGGGTGTCTGTGGTGTCTGGGGTCTGAAAAAAGTGACAAATGAGCCTCCTATTTATAGTTTTTCGCAGCTGGCGCACTTTGGGACGGCCATCTGGGTGGGACGGCCGTCTGGACTGGGACGGCCGTCCCAAATGGCATTTTTACACAGAGCGGGACCCCCTGGGAGGCCGGGACGGCCGTCCCACTTAAAATGGGTTTGGGACGGCCGTCCCAACTTTGGGACGCGTCCACGCACGGATTTAAGAGGTTGGGACGGCCGTCCCAAGCTGGACGGCCGTCTCAACCTGTTCTGTCCAGTTTTGCGCGTTTCGGGGCTCCGGGAAGCTTTCCTTGCCTGTTTTGGACGTCAGTTGATGCCGATATGTGTCTATTGAAGCTTTATCTTCATATAGGAAGTCTTTTTGGCCTTTATTTGGAATGCTAGACAAGCTTTATCTTGTTACGGGTGATCTCCTTTATCTTTATTTGAGAGGCCGGGCAAAATTAGGGGTCTACAGTAGTGGTCATCAGAATTTGCTCGTTGTCGGGGATTTTTGGGTGACGTCCTTGAGTACGTGGGCATTTTGATGGTTTGCCTTTTCTTATTTGTTGGGAAGATGGTGGCTAATGTTTTGAAATTACTCTTGCCTTTTTTTGCAGTTTATCTTTTTTCTCGCGATTTGGATTTTGGCCTTTTCGGGATAGTGCATAAGCCTTTTTACTCTATAGTCTCTTTTGTTACGCAGACTTTTTTTGAAAGAGAAATAAAGGCAAACAAATTTACCAAAAGATTTTATTTATATATATGATAAAACTTATACAATGATTTATACAAATACAATGATATCCCTAAGGCGGAGGCGGACTCGACTGCAAGCCTGGAGACAGCCCAGGAGGAGGGAACTGCCAGAACATATGCCTCTGGAACTCCTCCTAGCTCCGGATCACATCGAGCTGACACTGGGTGATCATGCCCAGGTCCTGAATCATCCCCTCCTTCCTCTGGCTGATGGTCTCCAGCCGCGTCTCGAAGACGTCTTACCTCAGGGACATCTGGTCCAGCTGCTGGAGGATGTCGTCCATGTGATGGTGCATGCCAGGAAAGTCATCCCCGTACTGTTGCTCGAACTCTAGGGGCATCAGGATCTCCTGCGACGCCTCCAAATCCTGGATGTCTAAGGTCATGGCAAGTGCAGGATGGAGGACCACCTGGGACCCCTGCCTGATAAGCATCCCCATGCTAACGAGCATGGATCCGCTAATGTACTCGAGTCGAAGAGTAGGGGAAATGTACTCCCTGCTGGGGTACCCCCACCTCTCGGCCAGCGGGGTGATGAGAGGACCCATGAGAATGGCTCCAACGGGGTGGCTCCCGAAGTCCTTCAGAACTCTCAGAAAGAAGTAGCCGAGGTTACACTGGCATTCGTGAAGCATGCATCACAGCATGAAGAGGTCAGGTTGGGTGATCTTCCACTGACTTTCATCAGATTGGTAGAATTTGTGACCTGGTGAGATCCTCCCATATCTCACCGATTGTGAGGGTAGCCGATCACTTACTGTAGACCCCAAATCTTGCCCGGCCTCAGAATAAAGTCAGAAAGCTTCCTATTTGAAGACGGTCGAAGCCTAACAAGCCACTAGGAGAGACTATTAGGCCCCCGTACTAAGATAGGAGGGTTTTTTGGCCCGAAAAATAAAGTTTCTCGCCCTGAAGGGACGAGACCGCCGTCTGGAAGGACCAGACCGCCATCTCGCCTCACGCTAGGGACGAGACCGACGTCTCGATTATCCAGACGGCGGTCTCGACTTCTGCCTAGTCGAGACGGCGGTCTGGATTATCCAGACGGCGGTATCGACTCCTTGCCATGGTCGAGACGGCGGTCTGGATTGTCCAGACGGTGGTCTCAACCCTGTCAGATGAGACGGCGGTCTCGACCTGTCAGGTGCGAAAAACTATAAATAGGGGCTCTCCCCCCCTCATTTGAACACACCAAGCACAGTAGCTCTCCCTTCTCTCTAGATTTTCTCTCTCTAGAACCCCTCCGAAGCATTTCCGGAGTTTTTGAGTGTCTCTAAGCATAAATTGAGCGTTCTAAATCTTCTTTAGAATCCCTCCGAGGCATTTCCGGAATTTTTGAGAGTTTGTAGAGTGAAGGGTTGCCAAAAAGCACCCACTCTTTAAAGAGAAATATAAAAAGCTTGCTTTGGAGGTGCACTCTCTCTCTTTCTAATTTTACAGCTTTCATTTAAAATTATGCAATAGACGCTAGGGCCATGTAGTCATAATCTTTAAATACCACATAATAAAAGGGTAAAAGCGCAATTCTCCAGTTTAATTATTTATCCAAAATAGCCGATAGGGAACCCGAAAGGGGCGTCGTAAAGGAACTAACACTTCCTTTACACGTAACTAACTCCCTTACCCAACTCTGGTTCTAATGACCAAAGTTGGTTTTCGAAAACCAACGCCTTTTTAAACTCCTTTTCCGATGTTTCCGGTAAAAACATCGATGGCGACTCCACGAACCCTTCAAAACCCGTTCTTGGGTTAGCCCGGTTATCGGACAACCCAAGAACACTTTTCGAAAACCTCGTCTCTAGGTTAGCCCAGTTATCGGACAACCTAAGGACGTTGTAACCACCCATAAAAAAACGCGAAAGCAAGAGGGTCGACAAAACCATCGCGTCGCTCCGACCGCCTCTTTTTGACGGCGGCGGGGAAGCCTCGAGAGTTGATCCCATTTAGTGATGGGCTGGCTTAAAAATAATTAAACCAAATAGCGCTTTTACCCGGCCTTGTATTATAACATGCTTTGTTGTTTGGCTTTCAAATAACTGTTGCTTGTTTATACTTACGCAATTGATTGAAATATAAACTGCACACAAACCCTTGCACACTACAGTTCCCTCTATACCCGGGGGCAAGTGAGATAACCATAGGGAGTGGGTGGCAGGTACGGTTCGCTGTAGTTAGGGCCTTGTGCCCACCAGTGTGATCGGAAACCACCACTCAAGGTGATAACCTTTCTCTTTTGGCAACAAGACCGACTCTGGCCTTAGTGTTGAGCATGGTTAGACGGCTGGAGAGTGGGGACCCTATAATGGGGGCACCTTGGGGGCCTTAGCCTGGTGAGAACAGTTAGAACCTGCCCTGACCAATACACTTTTCTGCAGGAAAACCCTACCTCGTGATAAAAACGAATTCTCGCCTGTTTGGGGATGATCGAATTGTGTGTGCATATGATTGTTGCATTTGTATGTTGCATAGCATAAACAAATAACAGAAGAAAAATCACAAAAAATATTTTACAAATAAACACCCTTATCTCGGACAGTCTGCCTTTTAGCTAGCCTGGTTTCAGGTTCTTTGTAAGCTAAGTAGCCACACAGTTCCGACGTAAGAGATAAGGGACGCTAAATATTCTTTCGCATAAAGCCACATTTTATCTCGGACAGTCTGCCTTTTAGCTAGCCTGGTTTCAGGTTCTTTGTAAGCTAAGTAGCCACGCAGTCCGACAGAAGAGATAAAAGGCTATAAAATAAAAATCCAAAATAAAAAAAATAATAATAACAAAATCAAAACATTTATAAAATAATGTTGACAAAGTCGTATCATTCATATTGCATCATAAGTGGAAAAACCAAGAGAAAAAATAAGTGTGCATACGCGTCATTTTAATAAATCCCTCAAAAGTAGGTCTTAGAGGTGTTTTTTGGGAAAATTACTGGGCCAAATCCCCTCAAAAGGTTCTTCACCCTTTTCTCTTCATTTTGACATGTTGTGCATCCAAATCGGACAACCCAATCAAAAGTTATGCCACTTTGAACATCTACTGCCCTTTTGTACTGGTACATGCATAAATGCATTCATTTTAGGGAGCACTAGATATCCCTAAGACAATGGCGAAAGAGGCCCCGAGCACATTTGTGACCTTCGCGACAAGGAAGGGACAAGTGTACTAAGGTGTGATGGTGATTGCCATTATACTTGTCAACTCTGTGATGGGGAAGGAACCATTACACCGAGGTGGGTAGGATACCCCACAAAGCATAAGCTTTAAGGAGGATACCTAAGCCATTGTCTTAAGGAATATCCATCTCATATATCATTCAATAAAAATCTTTTTGCATTCTAGAAAGCGGCTGGTATTCTTCATGCCCTCATCCGCATACAAAAAAAAAACACAAAATCCCAAACACTATCATACATCATGTTAGAAAATAAAACATGATAATGTTTAGGAAAAAACAAACACTTGCATACATGCATTCACCAAACTTCATCCTCGAAGAAGTGGACATTCCTCAATACCATGAAAAAAGGATTAGGGCATTCGCATGCCATGCACGGGAAGCCAAAAAGAAAATAAATAGAAATATTAAACAAAAATGTACTTCGAAACATTGCATTGAGGAATGTACACTATCTAGATGAAATAAATAAAATGGTTTGTCTCAACCATCTACTGCATTCATAAATTGCATTCATTCTCACTTTAATAATAATAAGATGATAAAAAGAAAGGATTAGTCAATGTGCTTTCCACGAATCAAAATAGGATGAAGAGCAAACCTTTTGTCATCAAGTTATCTCCAACGGTTGATCTGCCTAAGAAGGAAATAAGCCTCAACCGTTGGGTATCCGAGTTAATAAGGAAGAGGGGGCAAGGATGTCGTTACGTTCGTTCACCCCATACATCAAATAAAATTGTACTATTGAGATACGCAGAAACATCTTCCATTAATAAAGATATCTCCAGCATAGCCAACATTCGGGGGCAAAATTAGAAGTAAAAGAATCTACACCCCCAGGAGCTATAAGGGAATGCTCCCAAGAATAAAGGAAAAATAAAAATACCGAAGGAAACATAATCCAAAGAGGAAATTGAAGAGACTTTGGATTCACAACGCTGAGGCAATTCTTTCGACGCTCCGCCGAAGAGATAAACTCAGGGTAGGCGACAAGCTAGTCGTAGTTTGAGCTAGAAACGACATTCGGATCAGCAAATCATTTGCCCTACCTTGGATGGATGCGGCGGAAGAGGACCTAGGACCTTTGAAATATCTTTTGCCAATATGAAAAGGCTTTCCCAACAATATGAAGGTGACCCACATGATGAGGAAATATGGATATCGCCCAAACCAAGGGCTCATTAGAATTTCTCAAGGAATAAGGGAGCCACCAGATTTTAAAGACAATCCTTCGAAGTTTTACCCTGCAAAGGATCAAGCTACATAGAGAAAAGGGAAGTCTCCCCCCTGCACCTCAAATCAGATTTTCCCATATAGAGGGGTTCAAGCGTCAAAAGCGACTTTAGTCATTAGGTGTTCTCCTTCTGATTCTTAGGGTTTATAAATCCAATGACTATTAGAGATTACTCCTTGGGGCTAGCCCGACCCCCGAGCATTGTAGGGCACATATTTCCCTATTAATTACAAAGAATGTCATTCTTACTATATGCTTCTCTTCTTGCTATTAATGTCTGAACCTCATTAATAACTATGTTTAAGCAAACGTTTTCAAAAGTGCGTCAGAGTAATCAAAATGCGCCATTGACCAAAATAAAAGTCAAATCCATCACCATTGATTGACTAGAAACACAAAATAAAGTTTTACCTCGCCATAAATAAAGCCATGTTTCGCCAATGTTGTGCAAAAAGAAAACAAAAATCAAAAGAAGCCCATAAAAGCTAAAGACCAAAAAAAAGAGCGCAAGATACCCGGTAGGAAACCCACAAAAGGGGGCTACGCAAAAGTTAGGGTAAACCCGCTAGGAAACCTGAACAACCATAAAGGGTAGCCTAGGCAAAAATTAGGGTTACAAAGTAAAGTCCACTAGGTTTCCCAAAGCAAAAAAAAAAAAAGAAACCTAGACAAAAGTTAGGACAAAACAAAACACAACATCCTAGACTGAAAACCCAAAGGGCAGACTAGGGAAATCAATCAGTCATAACAAGCGCCATAGAATAAGACGCCACTCCATAAACAAAACGTTTGTCTAAACTAGCCTAAACACTCTAACCAACCTTGGCTAGCCGTGCTTACAAAAACCATTTTTGTCAAAATAAAACAATTCTAAAACACAAGCCTTTGAATTAAATATCCTCTTCTTTTTCTTCTCTTGACCCTTACTACTACAACATTCTAGTAATTAATAGGGAAATGTGGAGATAGTAGTCAATAGGAGGATTGACATCCCCAAGGAAAGGGAGGGGCGCACTGACATGGCAAGTCGCTCTGAAATCAACACAATAATTCTTCGGTCATGAAGAAATCGAGACGACAAAATCGGTACAGCCTATCCTGTCGACGAAAGCACACAACGTCAGAAGCTCATCAGGAGTAAGAGCACATTGGTTAATCCTTTTGAAAAATTAATTAAAATAGTATTATAGGATGCATATCGCAAACATTGCATGCATATGATAGGCTCCTATCTCTCAAAAAAAGAAGAGAAAGAAAAAATGACAATAAAAAGAATAATGCCTGCTAGGAGATTCTTAGGCAAAAGTTAGGGTAACCTGCTAGATCGAAAACCCACAAAGGGCGGTCTAGGAAAAAGTTAGGGCATTCATAAAAAAGGAAAAAGCCCGCTAAGATATCCTAGGCAAAAATAAAGGCAGCCCACTAGACCGAAAATCCCAAAAGGGCGGTCTAGGCAAAAGATAGGGCTAAACCAAAAAATGAATAAAAGAGAGGGGTCCTTCATCATAATCATGAGAGTCCAGCAGGAGAATGCCAGTCACTTTTCCAGATGCATCAATCAAAAAGAAAAGATTGCATTTAAAGCATCCACACACAAGTAGTCGCACAAAATGACTTTGTCAAGGAAAAAAAATAAAAAATCACTTCAAATAAAAAACAAAAACGAAAAGCATTCATGCATATAAGGAGAATAGCTCCATGTTTGTGATTGAAAACAGGATCACTGAGACTGAGTCTCCAAATAAAGCCTTCAAGAAAATGGAGCAAGTTGTCAATTAAGCGACTCATCAAAATAAGAGCTTCCAAAAATCAAGAGCTCCAGCTACCAACCTTCTACCCAGAAAAAGAAGGCACAAGAAAGTAATAAGTCTCCAAACATCGCTCTCCCTCAAGAAAGAAGAGCAAGTTGTCAACAGAAGCTTCCAGAAGCCAAAGCTCCAATCATCACCCAATAAAAGAGGGCACAATCAATAGATGTCATAAAAGAAAAGCTGACGGAAAGGCTTAGTCATCCCCAAGAGGATCCCTTCCTACTCCGAAGGCAAAACAAAAACACTCCTCACGACTCAGCATTACCACCACATGAGTCATTGAGCACACTCACCCAAAGTCTCCTCCACACTCCCCAATGGATAATAAAGGCTTCAAGAGCTCATCATCATCAACAGTCAAAAGAGTCCAATCCTCATACCATCAAGGGCTCAACAAAAAGAAAAGAAAAGAAAGAAGAGAAAAGAAAACCCTTCATCTTCAGCAGATGACAAAAAGGCCATGACAGAGAAGGCCGAATAAAAATCCTCAAGTGGATCCCCAAAAAATCCTACAAAAAGGAATCAGAAATTCTCATCCCCCAGTGGAATAAGAGCTTCACAAGTATAGCTCGCATCAACATCAATCAAGGAGCCAGAAAAGAAAAATCAGATCCCCAGGAAGTCAACTAATTCCCTGGTGGATCACTAAAGAAATAAAATGTCATCCCTAGTGGACCCCCCCAAAAAAAAAAAAAAAAAAAAAAAGAAGGGAAAAAAGCCAGCGTAATAAAAAAAGACTAAAAAGTAAAAAGGCTTACGTATTATCCCCATAAAAAAGCCAGATTTGAAAATCGTGATAAAAAAAGAGGTAAATCGCGGAAAAAGGCGAAATCAAATGAAAATCCTTGCTCCCTAAGTAGGTCTACTCAGAAAAAGGAAAAAATCAACAAAAAGAAGGAATCAGAAATTCCATTCCTCCAACAGAATAAGAGCACCACAAAAACCAGCTCGCACCCACACCAAACAAGGAGTCACAACTCCATTCCCCAAAAAGGCGACCAAAATTAGATCCCCAAGGAGTCAACCAACTCCCTAGTAGATCGCCAAAAAAAACTTACCCAGAGAGCCTACTGCAAAGGCAAAACCTCAAACGCATATCCTTAGAAAGCTACTTGCCTAACATGGATATCCCTAGTGAAACGCATAGGCAAAACCTTGCAAGCAAAAAAGAAACATTACCCTATTCAGAGGCAAAGAAAAAAGCAAAACCAAAAGTCTTCACCTCCAAACGGAACATCTGCCTACTCAGAGGCATTACCAAAAACTCAATGGATATCCGCCTACTCAAGAGGCGTCACCAAGATCAACAAATCCCCAGAGGATTCCTGCCTACCTAAGAGGCACTTATCAAAAAATTCCCGACAACCAGCAAAGTCGGATGACCACCACAAAAGATAAAAAACAAAGAATCCCCAGCAATCAACAAGCTGGACGAACACCAACAGAATCCCCGACACAGACCGGACGACAATTCCCAGAAAATACAAAAAACAAAACACATCTCAACAACGGCGCATGAGCTACCCGAGCAGTAAGCCGCCACCACCACCAGTCCTACGCAACGGACTGTACCAGCCTGATAGGGGGTTTATACCTATCAACCCACACACAAGGAGTGCCTAAACGACGCATGAGCCACCTGAGCTGTAAGCCGCCACTACCACCCTGATGGGGGGATCATACCCATCCGGTCCCACACAACGGACCGTACCACCCTGATGGGGGGATCATACCCATCCGGTCCCACACAACGGACCGTACCACCCTGATGGGGGGATCATACCCATCCGGTCCCACACAACGGACCGTACCACCCTGATGGGGGGTTCATACCCATCCAGTCCCACACAACGGACTGTAACTACCAGCCTGATGGGGGGTTTATCCTCATCAACCGAAGGATCGGCTACGTCAGGAGTAGTATCCGGAGGTTCTACCACGTGTCAACCAAAGGGATCGGCTATGTCAGAAGTAGTATCCCAGAGGCGCACAAATACAACATCTCCCTAGAGGATCATCCGCCACAAGATGGGACGTCCGAAGGGTAGCCGGGCGAGAGGGTCAACTCCTTTACCTTCCTGTCTACCTGTCTGGAACAACAAAGCCAACAGCCGACTAGTCAGGTAAAGGGGGGGCAGCTGTAGACCCCAAATCTTGCCCGGCCTCAGAATAAAGTCAGAAAGCTTCCTATTTGAAGACGGCCGAAGCCTAACAAGCCACTAGGAGAGACTATTAGGCCCCCGTACTAAGATAGGAGGGTTTTTTGGCCCGAAAAATAAAGTTTCTCGCCCTGAAGGGACGAGACCGCCGTCTGGAAGGACCAGACCGCCGTCTCGCCTCACGCTAGGGACGAGACCGCCGTCTCGATTATCCAGACGGCGGTCTCAACTTCTGCCTAGTCGAGACGGCGGTCTGGATTATCCAGACGGCGGTCTCGACTCCCTGCCATGGTCGAGACGGCGATCTAGATTGTCCAGACGGCGGTCTCGACCGTGTCAGATGAGACGGCGGTCTCGACCTGTCAAGCGCGAAAAACTATAAATAGGGGCTCTTCCCCCCTCATTTGAACACACCAAGCATAGTAGTTCAACCTTCTCTCTATATTTTCTCTCTCTAGAACCCCTTCGAAGCATTTCCGGAGTTTCTGAGTGTCTCTAAGCATAAATTGAGCGTTCTAAATCTTCTTTAGAATCCCTCCGAGGCATTTCCGGAATTTCTGAGAGTTTGTAGAGTGAAGGGTTGCCAAAAAGCACCCACTCTTTAAAGAGAAATATAAAAAGCTTGCTTTGGAGGTGCACTCTCTCTCTTTCTAATTTTACCGCTTTCATTTAAAATTATACAATAGACGCTAGGGCCATGTAGTCATAATCTTTAAATATCGCATAATAAAAGGGTAAAAGCACAATTCTCCAGTTTAATTATTTATCCAAAATAGTCGGCCTATCATAGGGAACCCGAAAGGGGCGTCGTAAAGGAACTAACACTTCCTTTACACGTAACTAAGTCCCTTACCCAACTCTGGTTCTAATGACCAAAGTTGGTTTTCGAAAACCAACGCCTTTTTAAACTGCTTTTCCGATGTTTCCGGTAAAAACATCGGTGGCGACTCCACGAACCCTTCAAAACCCGTTCTTGGGTTAGCCCGGTTATCGGACAACCCAAGAACACTTTTCGAAAACCTCGTCTCTAGGTTAGCCCAGTTATCGGACAACCTAAGGACGTTGTAACCACCCATAAAAAAACGCGAAAGCAAGAGGGTCGACAAAACCATCACGTTGCTCCGACCGCCTCTTTTTGACGGCGGCGACACTTACAAATGACTCCTTGATATTTGTAGACCCCGAATCTTGCCCGACCTCAAATAAAGAGCAGAAGACCTCCTATTCGAAGATGGATGAAGCTTAAGAAGCCACTAGGAGAGACTATTAGGCCCCATATTAGGATATGGAGGATTTTCTGTATAAAATAAGGATTTTCGCCTTCAGGAGTCGAGACCGTCGTCTCGCTTTTCGGGACTACCGTCTCGCCATTGATGCAAGTCGAGACCGCCGTCTCGTTTGGCGAGACGTCCCGTTTGGTGAGAAGGCCTTCTCATCACTTGAAAAGTCGATACCGCTGTCTCGCCAAACGAGACGATGGTCTCGCTACTTTTGCAAGTCGAGACGACCGTTCCGAATGGCGAGACGGTCATCTCGACCTGACAGGCGCGAATCCCTATAAATAGTGAGCACTCCCCCCCTCATTTCACATAGTTCTTCCACTTTCCCTTCTACACTTTCTTCAAATTCTTCTCCTAGAGTCCCTCCGAAGCATTTCCAGAGTTTCTGAGTGTCTAGAGAGCTTTTTTATAGCGTTTTCGAGAGATTTTCGACGTTGTAAGAGCGAAGGGCTGGCAAAACGCAACCTATTTTTTAAGAGAATTAATCAAAAGCTTGCTCTGGAGGTTTCTTCACTCTCTCTCTCTCTTTTACTGCCTTTTTACTTATATTAAATTGTGTAATAGATATTAGGGCCATGTAGTCATCATTTTAATTCTGCAAATAAAAGGGTAAAAGCGTCTTTTCAAAAGTTTATTTATAAAATAACTGGCCTATCATAGGGAACCCGAAAGGGGCATCGTAAGGGAATTAATACCTACCTTACATGTAACTAACTCCCTTACCCAACTCTGGTTTTAACGACCAAGCTTTAACTAATTCCCTTACCGAAAGGGGCGTCGTAAGGGAATTAATACCTCCGATATAAGAACGCCCTTTCAAAAACCTCGCCCTTAGGTTCAGCCCGGTTATCGGAAAACCTAAAGGTGTTGTAACCTCACCCATAAAAACGCGAAAAATGGAAAGTCGGAACCATCGCGTCGCTCTGACTGCCTCTTTTTGATGACGGCAACAAATGGCGACTACACTGGGGAAAGCCTAGAGAGTTGACCCCATTTAGTGATAGGCTAGCTTAATAAATAAACTAAGAAATTACGCTTTTACCCTACCTTGTATTATAACATGTTTTAAATGCTTGGCTTTAATAACTGTTATTTGTTTATGTTTACGCAATTGTTTGAAATTCAAACTGTACACAAACCTTTGCACACAACAGTTCCCTCTATACCCGAGGGCAAGTGAGAAATCCATAGGGAGTGGGTGGCAGGTACTGTTCCCTGTAATGATGGCCTTGAGCCCACCAGTGTGATCGGAAACCACCACTCAAGGTGATAACCTTCCTCTTTTGACACAAAGACTGACTATTGCCTTAGTGTTAAGCATGGTCGGAAGGCTGGAGAGTGGGGACCCTATAATGAGGGCACCTTGGGGGCCTAAGCTTTGGTGAGAAGAGTTAGAACCTACCTTTGCCAATGCACTTTTCTGCAGGAAAACCCTACCTCGTGATTAAAATGACTCCTCACGTGTTCGCGGATGAGTGAATTGTATGTGCAATTATTTGTTGCATTTGATTGCATAGCATAACCAAATAACCGAAAAATCACAAAAAAAACATTTTTTTTTTGCAATAAACACCCTTATCTCGGACAGTCTGCCTTTTAGCTAGCCTGATTTCAGGTTCTTTGTAAGTTAAGTAGCCACGCAGTCCGACAGAAGAGATAAGGGACGGTAATATTATTCTTTCGCAAATAAAACCATTTTATCTCGGACAGTCTGCCTTTTAGCTAGCCTGGTTTCAAGTTCTTTGTAAGCTAAGTAGTCACGCAGTCCGACAGAAGAGATAAAAGGCTAAAAAAAAAAAGATAAAATAAAATAAAAAATTAATAATAACAAAATCAAAACATTTATAAAAAGAATTTTGACAAAGTCGTATCATTCATATCGCATCATAAGTGGAAAAACCAAGAGAGAAAATAAATGCATAAGGAAAGTATGCATATGCATCATTTTAATAAATCCCTAAAAAGTGGGTCTTAGAAGCTTTTTTGGGAAAATTATTGTGCCGAATTCCCTTTGGATATTTGCTATCTGATTCTTCTCCTTCTTCTCTTCATTTTGGTATATTGTGCGTCCAAATCGGACATCTCAGTCAAAAGTTATGCCACTTTGAACATCTACTGCCCTTTTGTACTAGTGCATGCATAAATACATTCATTCTAGGAGCACTAGATATCCCTAAGACAATGGCGAAAGAGGCCCCGAGCACATTTATGACCTTCACGACAAGGAAGGGACAAGTGTACTAAGGTGTGATGGTGAACCCCATTATACTTGTCAAGTGTGTGATGGGGAAGGAACCATACACCAAGGTGGGTATGATACCCCACAAAGCGTAAGCTTTAAGGAAGATACCTAAGCTATTGTCTTAAGGAATATCCATCTCATAAATCATTCATTTTAAACAATAAAAATCTTTTTGCATTCTAGAAAGCGGCTGGTATTCTTCATGCCCTCATCCGCATACAAAAAAAAATACAAAATCCCAAACACTATCATACATCATGTTAGAAAATAAAACATGATAATGTTTAGGAAAAAACAAACACTTGCATACATGCATCCACCAAACTTCATCCTCATAACATGCATCTAATAATAGACAATCGAAGAAGTGGACATTCCTCAATGCCATGAAAAGAGGATTAGGAAATTCGCATACCATGCACAGGAAGTAAAAAATAAATTATATAGAAATTCTAACCCGCCTATGGGTTCATTTAGGCTTCTCCGCTTTTTAAAAAAAAATGTACTTCGAAACATTGCATTGAGGAATGTGCACTGTCTAGATGAAATAAATAAAATTGTTTGTTTTCATCATCTCTTCAACCGTCAATTGCATTCATAAATTACATTCATTCTCACTTTAATAATAAGATAATAAAAAGAGAGGATTAGTCGATGTGCTTTCCACGAATCGAAGTAAGATGAAGAACAAACCTTTCGTCGTCAAGTTCTCTGCAACGGTCGATCCGCCTAAGAAGGATAATAAGCCTCGACCGTTGGGTATCCAAGTTAATAAGGAGGAGGGGGAAAGGATGCCACTACATTTGTTCACGCCTTGGATAAGGATGCACCATGGAGATACCAAAAATATCACCCATTAAAAAGGATATTTCCAACATAGCCGGCATTGGGGGGCAGGATTAGAAGTGAAAGGATCTATTCCCCCGAGGAGCTACAAGACAATGCTCCCAAGAATAAAGGAAAAATAATAAGACCGAAGAAAAACATAATCCAAAGAGGAAATTGAATAGACTTTGGATTCACGACGCTGAGGCAGTTCTTTCAACGCTCCGCCAAAGAGACAAATTCACGGTAGGCGACAAGCTGGTTACAGTTCAAGCTAAAGACGACATTCGGATGATCAGCAAGTCGTCTGCCCTACCTTATATGGATGCGGCTGAAGAGGGCCTTTGAAATATCTTTTCCCAATATGCAAAGACTTCCCCAACAGTATGAAGGTGACCCACATGATGAAGAAATATGGATACCGCCCAAACCAAGGGCTCATTAGAAACTCTCAAGAAATAAGGGAGCCACCAGATTTAAAAAAAAAACAATCCTTTGAAGCATGACCCTACAAAGGATTAAGCCGCACGGAGAAAAGGGAAGTCTCCCCTCTGCACCTTGAATCAGATTTTCCCAAATAGAGGGGTTCAAGCGTCAAAAGCGACTTTAGTCATTAGGTGTTCTACTTCTGATTCTTAGGGTTTGTAAATCCAATGACTATTAGAGATTACTCCTCGGGGCTAGCCTGACCTCTGAGCATTGTAGGGCACATATTTCCCTATTAATTACAAAGAATGTCATTCTTACTATCTGCTTCTCTTCTTACTATTCATATCTAAACCTCATTAATAACCATGTTTAAGCAAACGTTTTCAAAACATGTCAAAATAATCAAACTGTGCCATTGACCAAAACAAAAGTCAAATCCATCACCACTGATTGACTAGAAGCACAAAATAAAGTTTTACCTCGTTGTGGAAAGAGCAAAGAAAATCGTGCCCATAGAAACCGAAGGCCAAAAAGAAAGGGCAAGATATCTGGTAGGAAACCCACCAAAGGGGGCTACGCAAAAGTTAGGGTAAACCCACTAGGAAACCCGAACAACCATAAAGGGTAGCCTAGGCAAAAATTAGGGTTACAAAATAAAGTCCGCTAGGTTTCCCAAAGCAAGGAAAAAGAAACCTAGACAAAAGTTAGGACAAAACAAAACACAACATCCTAGACTAAAAACCCAAAGGGCGGACTAGGGAAGTCAATCAGTCATAGCAAGCACCATAGAATAAGACGCCACTCCATCAAAAAAAAGTTTGTCTAAACTAGCCTAAACACTCTAACCAACCTTGGCTACCTATGCTTACAAAAACCATTTTTGTCAAAATAAAACAATTCTAAAACACAAGCCTTTGAATTAAGTATCCTCTTCCTTCTTTTTTCTTGACCCTTAGCACTACGACATTCTAGTAATTAGTAGGGAAATGTGGAGATAGTAATCAATAGGAGGATTGACATCCCCAAGCAAAGGGAGGGGCGCACTGACATGGCAAGTCGCTTTGCAATCAACACAATCATTCTTCAGTCATGGTAAAGTCAAGACGGCAAAATCGGTACAGCTTATCATGTCGACCAAAGCACATAACGTTAGAAGCTCATCAGAAGTAAAATCACATTGGTTAATCCTTTTGAAAAACTAATTGAAATAGTATTATAGGATGCATATCACAAACATTGCATATATGCATAGGGTCCTTTCTCTCAAAAAGAAAAGAGAAAAGAGAAATGAGAAAAATAAAAATAAAAATATAATGCCTGCTAGGAGATTCTTAGGCAAAAGTTAGGGTAGCCCGCTAGATCGAAAACCTACAAAAGGCGCTCTAGGAAAAAGTTAGGGCATTCATAAAAAAGAAAAAAGCCCGCTAAGATATCCTAGGCAAAAATTAAGGCAGTCCGGTAGACGGAAAACCCCAAAAAGGGCGGTCTAGGCAAAAGATAGGGCTAAACCAAAAAAATGAATAAAAGAGAGGGGTCCTTCATCATAATCATGAAAGTACAGCAGGAGAATGCCAATTACTTCTCTAGATGCACCAATAAAAAAGAATAGATTGCATTTAGGGCATCCACACACAAGTAGTCGTATAAAACGACTTTGTCAAGATAAAATGAAAGAAATAAAAATTACTTCAGATATAATAAAAAAAAACGAAAAGCATTCATGCATATAAAGAGACTAGCTCCATATTTGTGATTGAAAATAGGATCACCGAGACCAAGTCTCCAAATAATGCCCTCAATAAAATAGAGCAAGTCGTCAATCAAGCGACTCAGTAGAATAAGAGCTTCCGAAAATCAAGAGTTCTAGCTACCATATTTCTACCCAGAAAAGAAGGCATGAAGAAAGTAATAAGTCTCCAAACATTGCTCTCCCTCAAGAAGAAGAGCGGGTTGTCATCATCAAATAAGCTCAGAAGAAATAAGAAGCTTCCAAAAGCCAAAGCTCCAGTCATCATTTTTTCACCCAATAAAAGAGAGCACAATCACCAGACGTCATAAAAGAAAAGCCAATGGAAAGGCTTAGTCATCCCCAAGAGGATCCCAGCCTACTCCGAAGACAAAACAAAAATACTCCTCACGGCTCAACATTACCACTATATGAGTCATCGAGCACACTCACCTAAAGTCTCCTCCACACTCCTTAATGGAGAATAAAGGCTCCAAGAGCCCATCATCATCAATAGTCAAAAGAGCCCAATCTTTATACCATCAAGGGCTCAACAAAAAAGAAGAGAAAAGAAAACCCTTCATCTCCAGCAGATGACAAAAAAGGCCATGACAAAGAAGACCGAATAAAATCCCCTAAGGGACCATACCAAAAAATCTATAAAAAGGAAGAATCAGGAATTTCCATCCCCTAGTAAAATAAGATCTTCACAAGGTCAGCTCGCATCAACATTAATCAAGGAGCTAGGACTCCATCCTAGAAAAGAAAAATCAGATCCCCAGGAAGTCAACTAATTCCCTAGTGGATCACCAAAGAAAGAAAACTTCATCCCTAATGGACCTCCCAAAAAGAAGAAAAAAAGCCAGCGTAATAAAAAAGACTAAAAAGTAAAAAGGCTTGCGCATTATCCCGAAAAAGCCAAATTTCAAAATCGCGAAAAAAAGAGATAAATCGCGGAAAAAGGCGAAATCAATTGAAAATCCTTGCTCCCTAAGTGGGTCACCTCAGAAAAATGAAAAATCAACAAAAAAGAAGGAATCAAAAATTCCATTCCTCCAACAAAATAAGAGCATTAAAAGCCAACTCGCACCCATATCAATTAAGGAGTCGAGACTCCATTCCCCCAAAGGGCTACCAAAATCTAACCCTCGAGAAGTGAACCAATTCCCCGGTGGATCAATAAAAAAAGAAAGATCATCCCAGTGAGCCTACTACAAATGAAAAACTTCAAATTCATCCTCAGAATGTCATTTACCTACGCATAGGCAAGACCTGGCAAGAGCCAACACCCCCATAAGGGAATATCAGCCTAGTTCAGAGGCAAAACAAATGCAGCCAAAAGTCTTCACTTCCGATGAAGCATCTGCCTACTCAGAGGCATTACCAAAAACTCAATGGAGTATCTCTGCCTACTCAGAGGCACCATCAAAATCAACAAATTTTCAAATGGAGTATCTGCCTACTCAAAGGCACCATCAAAATCAACAAATTTTCAATGGATATCCGCCTACTCAAGAGGCGTCAGCACGATCAACAAATCCCCAGAGGACTCCTGCCTACCTAAGAGGCACTCATCAAAAATCCCCGACAAACAGCAAAGTCGGATGACCACTACCAAAGGATCAAAACAAAGAATCCCCAGCAATCAACAAGTTGGATGACTATCAGGAAAAGTAAAAAATCAAAAGATCCCCAACACACCGGAGGACTTTACCAAACGAAAGTATTCAAAATACCGACGCATGAGCCACCTGAGCAGTAAGCCGCCACCACCACTAGTCCTACGTAGGGGACTGTACCAGCTTGGTAGGGGGTTCATACCTATCAACCAGCACACGACGTGTGCCTGATCTGCACGCGAGCCGGATCAGTAAGTCACAACTACTAGCCTGATGGGGGGGTTCATACTCATCCAGTCCTATGCACAATGGGCTGTAACTACCAGCCTGATGGGGGGGGGGTTCATACTCATCTAGTCCTATGCACAGTGGGTTGTAACTACCAGCCTGATGGGGGGTTTATACCCATCAACCGAAGGATCAGCTACCGTCAGAAAGAGTATCCTAAGGTTCTACCATGTGTCAACCGAAGGGATCGGCTACCGTCAGAAGGAGTATCTTAGAGGTGCACAACACACTTTTCCCCAGAAGATCAACCGCCGCAAGACGGAACATCCGAAGGGTAACCGGGCAAGAGTGTCAACTCCTTTACCCTCTAGTCGATCTTCTTGGCATGATAGGCCAATAGTCGACTAGTTAGGTAAAGGGGGGGCAGCAGTAGACCCCAAATCTTGCCCGGCCTCAAAATAAGAGCAGAAGACCTCCTATTCAAAGATGGACGAAGCCTAAGAAGCCACTAGGAGAGACTATTAGGCCCCATATTGGGATAGGGAGGATTTTCTGTATAAAAATAATGATTTTCGCCTTCAAGATTCGAGACCGCTGTCTTGCTTTTCGGGACCGCCGTCTCGCCATTGATGCAAGTCGAGACCGTCGTCTCGTTTGGCGAGATGGTCGTCTCGCCACTTGCCAATGGCGAGACCCCCCTCCCATTTCGTGAGAAGGCCTTCTCATCACTTGAAAATTCGATACCTTCGTCTCGCCAAACAAGACAGCAGTCTCGCCAAACGAGACAGCGGTCTCGCCACTTTTGCAAGTCGAGACCGCCGTCCCGAATGATGAGACGGTCGTCTCGAACTGAGAGGCACGAATCCCTATAAATAGTGAGTGCTCCCCCCCCTCATTTCACACAGTTCTTCCACTTTCCCTTCTACACTTTCTTCAAATTCTTCTCCTAGAGTCCCTCCGAAGCATTTCTAGAGTTTCTGAGTGTCTCAGAGAGCTTTTTTATAGCATTTTCGAGAGATTTTCGACGTTGTAAGAGCGAAGGGTTGCCAAAATGCACCCTATCTTTTAAGAGAATTAATCAAAAGCTTGCTTTGGAGGTTTCTTCACTCTCTCTCTCTCTTTTACTGCCTTTTTACTTATATTAAATTGCGTAATAGATATTAGGGTCATGTAGTCATCATTTTAATTCTACAAATAAAAGGGTAAAAATGTCTTTTCAAAAGTTTATTTATAAAATAACTGGCCTATTATAGGGAACCCGAAAGGGGCGTCGTAAGGGAATTAATACCTCCTTTACACATAACTAACTCCCTTACCCAACTCTGGTTTTAATGACCAAAGTTGGTTTTTGAAAACCAACGTCTTTTATCTTCTTTTTCGATGTTTCTGGTAAAAACATCGATGGCGACTCCATAAGAACCCTTTCAAACTTGTTCTTAGGTCAGCCCGGTTATCGGACGATCTAAGAACGTCCTTTCAAAAACCTCGCCCTTAGGTTCAGCCTAGTTATTGGACAACCTAAAGGCATTGTAACCTCACCCATAAAAACGCGAAAAATGGAAAGTCGGAACCATCGCGTCGCTCCGACCGCCTCTTTTTTACGGCGGTGACAATATTTCGACGTCAGGGTGTCCGCAAGTTGTATGAAGCCTATGGCAATGTTGAACTCGTCCAACGTCGTCATCCGATAGGTCCCGTTCATATAATATGAAACCATCCTCACTAGAGGGACACCCGGGAACATCGTGGGCATCTCAATCATCGTAATGGAGGCGAGGAACTCCATCACGGCCTGCTTGTAGATGCGGGTCGGGGGGACCTGGAGGAGGAAGTCCCACCCGACGTTCTGGATGTATCCCCGCACATCATCCTCCCAACCGAACTCGACTAGGATATCGAAGGCTAATCTCAGCATGGGGTGCCAAGAGTAGCCCCTGAAGTGTTCCAGCCTGGCCTGATGTTGTGGCGTGAGCTGGGTAGGGTCTGGAGGAGCCTGGGGTGCAGATGCGCTCCGGTCGGGGCCCTGACCTCTCTTTCGGGGCCTAGAGGATTCACCTTGTTGAATTTTGGGCAAAGACACTAAAAAATGTATGAAGATGCAGGAATGGAATGCTTTGAATTGTCCCAAAAGCCCCCTTTATATAGAAAATTTTACTTTTGGTCAGGACTGCTGTCTAGGATTTGGGACGGCGGTCTCGATTTTTTGAGGCTCGGGACCGTCGTCTGGAATGTTGAGATGACGGTCTCGCCTTTAGCTAATGGCGAGATGGCGGTCTCGCCAAACGAGAAGGCGGTCTCGCTTTTAGCGAAAGGTGAGACAATGGTATCGCTAAACGAGACGACGGTCTCGCTTTTCGAAGGTTTTTTTTTTGTGGAAAAATATAGGACCTTGTTCAAAAATATTTATGCATGCAATGTTTTCATGTTTGGTGTCCTATAATGTTATTTCATTGACTTTTCAGAAGGATTAACTTGTGTGTCATTTTGAAGACGGGGTCCTTCTGATGTTGTTTTTGCTGTACTTGTTTGTACTGTCCCGGACTTAACGTGACCGAAGAATAACTGTTGGTTTGAGGAGCACACTTTGCCATGTCGGTGCATTTTTTCCTTCCTCTAGAGATTTCAATCCTCTTGTTGATTATATGCCTTCATATTCCCCGACTAATTATTAGAATGTTATGATAAGGGTCAAGAGAAGAGAAGTAAGAGGATAATTTATTCAATGGCTTGTGTTTTAGACGGTTGATTTTTAAAAAGGGGTTTTGTAAGAATGGTTGGCCAATGGTTGGTCAAAAGTGTTTACGTTGATGTTAAATAAACATTTTACCTTGAGGGTTCGCGTCTTAGCCCATTTCTATCGCTTTCTATGGCTGATTGATTTCCCCAGACTGCCCTTTGGGTTTTCAGACTAGGATATTGTGTTTTGGTCCTAACTTTTGTCAAGGTTCCTCTTTTCTTGTTTTGGGAATCCTAGCAGACCTTATTTTGTAACCCTAACTTCTGTCTAGGCTACCCTTTATTGTTGTTCGGGTTTCCTAGTGGGTTGACCCTAATTTCTGCATAGGCCCCTTGGTGGGTTTCCTACCGGGTATTTTGCCCTTTCTTTTTTTGCCTTTGGCTTCTATGGGCTTCTTTTGATTTATTTTATTTTTACACAATATTGGTGACACACGGTTTTATTTATGATGAGGTAAAACCTTATTCTGTGTTTCTAGTCAATCAGCTTGATTATTATTGCGATGACATGTTTTGATTATTTTGACGCACTTCTTCTTTTGAAAAGTTTGCTTAAACATGGTTATTATGAAGCATAGTCATGAATATCAAGAAAAGAAGAAAATGGTAAGAAATGTATTCTTTATTAATTAGTAAGGGAATATGTGCCCAAAATATGCCCGGGGGTCGGGCTAGCCCCGGGGGATAATCTCTAACAATCATTGGGTTTACATCCCTTAAGAGATGAAAAAAAAATTCCTAATGACTAGGGTTGCTCTCGAAGCTTGTATTCCTCCGCTTTGAAAAATCTTCTTAAGTGTGTAGAGGGGAGACTTCCCTTTTCTCTTTTCAGCTCAGCCCTTTGTAGGGTCTGTTGACAATTCAAGGACTTGATGTTGCACTTGATGAATATGAAGAATGGATTTTGATGATGATCCAAGAACTAAAGACTTAGAATATTGAAGATTGAAGATTGGTGATAATTGTATTGTAATAACTCTGATTTATTTAAGATTGAGTCTGTATTTTTAGAGTCTAAGATAGCCTAGTACATAGTCCGTAACTTAGAAGCTTCAAAAAGCTCAAATTTATCATTCAGTGCTCTGGTTTAATCGATTATATAGGTAAATAATCGATTAAAACAGATGAGAAAACACTTTCTATACAAACTCACCGTTTTAATCGATTAAAACAAAGAAAAGAATCGATTGTTTTGTACTGTCCGTACGTATAATCGATTATTTCACCAAATAATCGATTATTCCGTAGAGGGTTGGGTTCTCAAGTATTTGGTTTCGTTTTAATCGATTATTACTCCAAATAATCGATTATTTCAACTGCTTTTTCAAATTAAATTTCAAATTAACCCTATTTTCGAAAACCCAATTACCAAGAACCCTAGTTTCGAAATCCTCAATTCCTAAACCCTAATTTCCCTACTTAAACTCGCTTTAGCACTCGAAAGAATGAACAACTAAAGAACAACTCTTTCCATACAAAAGTTAAGTGCCGTGAGTGCCGTAGAACCGTTTGTTGCAAGGAAAGGGGGCTTTTGGAAACTCGGTGTGAGGCTAGAAGCGATAAGAATCACTAAGTGGAGTTCTTAGTGGATTGAGTGCCGTGCCGTCTCCTGGGAAAGCCGTTCTTCTGGGCTTTTGGAAACTTGGTGTGAGGCTAGAAGCGATAAGAATCACTAAGTGGAGTTCTTAGTGGATTGTGTGTCAGTGCCGTCTCCGTGGAAAGTCGTTTATCATCTCTTGTGGATTTCAAGAGAGGTTTTATCTTTAACTTTATCTTTTTCATTATAATTTGTGTTGTAACAACTTTGTTCTTAGTGACAGCCGTTAATCCTCTTTTGAGTGATTAGCAACCGGACGTAGGGTCTTTTGATCCGAACCAAGCATAAACCTACTGTGTAATCTTCTCTACTCTTCTCTATTTACATTTACGCAGCTTTTAATCGGTAAAATTTGGGGAAAATTTTGAAAACCTAATTTTTATTAAGAAACCAATTCACCCCCTCTTGGTTTTTGTCCGACCACGCGAACATTCTCGCCGCGCGATTCTAACAAGTGGTATCGTAGCTTGCTTTGATAGTCATTCAAACTTTTCGAAAATGGCCTGACAAAATCAAACTTTTGCCGAAGGTGCGTTTATCAACGTACTCCCACTTTTTGCGGGTCAAAATTATCCTTTTTGGAAAGTACGTATGCAAATATTTTTAGAGTCTCGTTGATAGAGGTGTTTGGGACGCAATTTTAAACTGGTCCATTTGTTCCTAAAATTACGTAGAACGGTGTTGACGTTCTTAAACCTTTTGATAGATGGACCGCCGACGAAAGTCGAAAAGTACAATTTGATGTTAGGGCTAGAAACATTATTTCATCTCGCTTCTAACCCTTGATGAGTTCTACAGAATTTCTATTTGTAAAAGTGCACAGAAATGTGGGAAATGCTTAGAGTAACCCACGAAGGAACTGACGACGTCAAAAGAGCACGTAAAAATTCTCTAATTCAAGAGTACGAAATGTTCCGATGCAACCAAGCGAAACGATATTTGACGTACAAAAACGTTTCACTCATATCGTGAACCATCTCACCGGACTAGGTAAAATTTTTGACGTTGATGAATTAAATGTTAAAATTTTGAAATCTCTCGGATAGGAAATGGCAACCAAAGGTGACTAGCCATCTCTGAGTCACAAAATCTTGCCACTATGTCTATGGCGGCGTTGTTTGGAAAGCTTAGGGAGCATGAACTTGACCTTGGAAGACTAAATGAGGAAGAGGGTCAATATCAAAAGAAGAACCTTGCTTTCAAAACCGAGATTTCAAAAAGCAATAATAAGAAAGAAGAAGAAGAAGACTCCGAAATTGATGAAGAAGAGATGAGTCTTTTTATAAAGAAGTTCACCAAGATGATGAAAGCAAAAGGAAGACATCCTTTCAAAGGTAAGGGAAAGGTAAAAGAAAATTCTTCCGTTAATATAAAATGCTTTGGTTGTGGTGAAGCGTGGCATATGAAGACCGAATGCCCAAACAAGAAAAATGATGAACATAAGGGCAAAAAGCAATTCAAGAAGAAAGCATATATTGCTTGGGATGACAATGATTCAAATTCAGAATCAAGCGACTCGTAAATTGAAGCAAACATTTGCTTGATGGCAAATAACAACAATTCTTCTGATGTTGAGGTTAGTGATTCCGATTCATCCTCTTGTGAAGAAAATGATCATGATGAATTACAAAATGCTTATAATGAGTTATTTACTGCATTTATGGATATGAAAAAGGAATATAAAGTAGTAAAGAAGAATCTAAGAAAATCTGAAAAGGAAAATGAGTCCTTAAAATTGAAAATTGCATGTTTAGAAGAAAAGGAGGTAGCTAATACGAAAATTGTATGCTTAGATGAGAATAAGGACTTAGCTTGTGCAAATTGTAAAGAGCATGAATATGACATAGATATTCTTAACCATTTGCTTGACAAAGCCGAAAAAGAAATTGATGATCTTAGGAAGAATGAAATGGTTTTTGCTCAAAATAATGTAAATCATAGAGTTCCTTTGAAAAAGAGTAAATCTAAAAAGAAAAGAATATGGGTAGAAAAGGAACTAGAGCATGTCATGTTAATAATGTATCTTATTCTAAAGCTACTCCAAATGCATGCTTCTATTGTATGAAACAAGGTCACACTTCAAATAAGTGTAAAATTAAACATTTTGGTATTCCAAAAGGTAAATATATTTGGGTTCCAATAGTTAAATAAATCTGTTTGTCTCTTTTATTTATTCAAAGAAAATGGATCATTTTGTATGTTTTAAACAAAATGCTTAGGTAAAATCATTTTATCTTTTCTATCGCATAAAGATTCTTCTCTTAAAGATTTTTGCGAGAAGCCTCTAAAATTGTTTTAAACAAATTTCAAAATAAAGTATTTTTACAAAAGCTTTCTTAAAACATGTTTTTAACTCGATGCAGCTTTTGAAAGAACCAAATAAAATCACTTAGAGTGGTCAAAGAAGTGTTTTTACAAGCATTTTAATCGATACAACCGGTTTTTAATCGATTAAAACCATTTAGAACTCATTTTGACCGATCGATTGTTATTATGAGCTGTCGAACGTTTAAATCGATTAAAAACACGTTTCAATCGATTAAAATTACTTAAAGGGTCCGGATGATCGATCAAAATCAAATTATGACCGATTAGAAGCAAATGTGATCGATCAGATTTTAATTATGAGCTGGTCGAATTTTTCAATCGATTAAAAACACGCTTCAATCGATTAAAATCACTTAAAGGGTCGTGATGACCGATCAGATTTTTATTATGACCTATCGTGAGTCGGATGACCGATCAGATTTTTATTATGACCGATCGAACTCTTTAATCGGTTAAAAACTCGCTTCAATCGATTAAAACAACTTAAAAACTTTTTCTACACTGCGCTTTAATCGATTAAAAGATGTTTTAACAGATTAAAACTGCACTTTTAACAGATTAAAAGAAACTTTTAACAGCATTAATTAAACCAACTAGCTTTTGAAAATCTTCTATTGAAAACAGCTTTGGCTTGAACTTTCTAAACTCACATTGAATATAAGTTTTCACACATCCTTAAGCAATCAATTGAGCAATCACGGTGCAAACACTTTGGAGATCAAAGATGTGTTACTTGTTGATATATTATTGGATCAACCGATAGTTTGTTATGTGTAGAATTTGCTAAGATAATGCAGGAGAGTTTGAAATGTCTATGATGGGAGAATTGACATTCTTCCTTGGACTACAAATCAAGCAACTTAAAGATGGCACTTTCATCTCTCAAACTAAATACCGCAAGGAAATTCTCAAAAAGTTTGGTATGGACACCTCTAAGGAAGCTAACACACCCATGGGAACTTCATGCTATTTAGACAAGGATGAATCAGTGTTTGGAAGTAAATCAAACTATGTATAGAGGTATGATAGGATCACTATTATACTTAACTCGCTAGTAGACCCGATATTATGCATTCTCGTTTGTGTGTGTGCTAGATTTCGTGCTTGTCCTAAAGAATCTCATTTAATCGCAGTAGAAACATATTTTAAAATACTTAAAAGGAACTACCGGATTTGGCTTGTGGTATCCGTCTCGATGCTTGTATTAGTTCATTAGGATATTCTCGATGCCGATTATGGTGGATGTAAAATTGATAGGAAAAGCACTAGTGGGACATGTCATTTGTTAGGTTCATCCTTAATATCATGGCACTCTAAGAAACAAGCATGTGTAGCTTTATCTACCACCGAAGCCGAATATATTGCGTACTGGTAGTTGTTGTGCTCAAATTCCGTGGATGAAACAACAATTAGAGGATTATAGCATATATTTAAATGACATTCCATTAATGTGTGATAATACGAGTGCAATCAACTTAACAAAAAATCCAAGAATGCACTCTAGGACTAAACATATTGAGATTAGACATCACTTTTTAAGAGATCATATCAAGAAAGGAAACCGTAAGATAGAGTATGTAGACACTAAACGTCAATTAGCAGATATATTTACTAAGCCTCTACCCAAGGATAGATTCTATGATCTTAGAAGAGACTTAGGGATACTAGAAATAGCTTAAATTCTCGCTTAATTTGACTGTTTTTGGATGATTGTTATGATTAAATTCGTGATGCAGTGATATTCATAGGTTATAATGTGCCAAAACCTTAAAAACTTGATATAGCCTTCGGAATAATCGACATCGGAAGTGATAATCGATTATTTTCCCTTAAAAACGCCCAAAACAGGGTATTCTCCTTCAAATAATCGATTATTTACCGGAAATAATCGATTAAAGCTATCGATATTGAAATAATCGATTATCTTGAAATATAATCGATTAAATGCGACCAGCTTTTGCCTCTTAGCCGCTGCCAACGGATATTTTGCCATGAAATCCTTTCTATATGACCGTTGGAAGTGTTTTCTCTATAAATAGAGACATCTAGGTCAATTATACTCACTTCTAACTCTTGTAATCAAGTTTTCTTGAAATCTATACTCTCTTTGCTTCATTATTCCCTCACTTGTCTCCAAAATCTCTTCAAGTTTATCTACTCTTTCAAATGGCCTCATCCTCTCGCCCTAAGATTCCTACAAGAAGAAGATCTCGCACCTTCTTCTCATTCCCGTCCTAATTCTCGTAGAAGGATGGATCTCTCGATGCAGTATGGTCAACAAGAATTTCTAACCTACCGGAAAGAAAAAGCTATTATTTCTCCCAAATTTCTTATAGGTGAGCAATTCATTCGTAGGGGTTTCAATTTTCCTAATCTTCTTGAAATTCAAGGAATTCTCCCGTTTATCCAAATGCAAGGTACATACTATCCCGACTTAGTTAGGGTATTCTATTCTAGATTCAAGTTTAGGGATCAAATTGCTACATCCCGTGTAAAAGGGGTTACCATAATTCTAGATGATGATATTTGGGAAAATGTTGCTCACTTCCCCATTAGAGAAGATGCTATTAACGTTTATGGTGAGCTAGATGACTTTGACATGTTCTTAGCTTATCGATCTTTTCTCGCGAATCCTTCTCTCGGAGGTTGGACGTATTCTTCATGCCGGACCTTTAAAGAAGGAAGAACGCATGCTTCTACATTTACTTGTATGGATCTTATGTCCCCGGCTACGAATCATGCCCAATGCTCTTCCATTGATCTTCGAATTATTCATGCCATAATGAATAATGAACCTTTAGATTGGGGTGTTCTTGTCAAAATGACCATGCTTAAAGCAAAACGTCATCACACCTTCAAAATTCCATATGCACTTCTTGTATCCCGTATTCTTGAATATAAAGGAGTGAATGTTGAAGGTGAGCAAGCAGCTAGAACAAACAACTTAAACCGCATGTTGGACAAGCACATTGACTCAACTTCAAATGGTGCGTGTCAATGACATCTATGTTCACAAAGATGACGTTCAAAATCAAAGTGATGCAAATGAAGACTCGATGAAGATATGCCTCCAACCGATAATTTTCCCTCTAACCAAATCCAAAGTGTTGGAACATCCTCGCCTCATCAAGAAACAAGACAATCCATGGAAGATATGCTTTCCGACATGAATCAAAGAATGCAATCTTTCTTCAATCTTTCTCGGAGTACGCCATGATGAAATTATTCGTCGCATATCCGATGTAGATGATAGAGTGGGTAGATTAGAAAATAGATTTGATACTCACTTTAATGATGAGGACAGCTTGAAGAATTTTAAATTTCGTTATGTATTTTCTTTTGTTATTGTCTTGCTATTGTAATGGATAAATGATTATGAAATAAAATTTGATGTTTCTTTTATGCTATGATCGAGGGGGAGCTTTCTCTAACTTATGCATATTTTGAGGGGGAGCTCTTATGATTGATGTTGCAGAGTTCTTTTTGATTATAATCAAAATAGGGGAGAAAAATTTAAAGCCTATGATTCAATTTTAAATTTTATCTCGGTATGTTTAATGTGTTTGTTAGTATGACAGATAAAACAAGTTATTACAAAGGGCTTTAAAAGAAAATTTTGATCATCATCAAAAAGGGGGAGATTGTTGACAATTCAAGGACTTGATGTTGCACTTGATGAATATGAAGAATGGATTTTGATGATGATCCAAGAACTAAAGACTTAGAATATTGAAGATTGAAGATTGGTGATAATTGTATTGTAATAACTCGATTTATTTAAGATTGAGTCTCGTATTTTTAGAGTCTAAGATAGCCGGTACATAGTCTCGTAACTTAGAAGCTTCAAAAAGCTCAAATTTATCATTCAGTGCTCGGTTTAATCGATTATATAGGTAAATAATCGATTAAAACAAAGTGAGAAAACACTTTCTATACAAACTCACCGCTTTAATCGATTAAAACAAAGAAAAGAATCGATTGTTTTGTACTGTCCGTACAGTATAATCGATTATTTCACCAAATAATCGATTATTCCAGTAGAGGGTTGGGTTCTCAAGTATTTGGCTTCGTTTTAATCGATTATTACTCCAAATAATCGATTATTTCACTGCTTTTTCAAATTAAATTTCAAATTAACCCTATTTTCGAAAACCCAATTACCAAGAACCCTAGTTTCGAAATCCTCAATTCCTAAACCCTAATTTCCCTACTTAAACTCGCTTTAGCACTCGTAAACAATGAACAACTAAAGAACAACTCTTTCCATACAAAAGTTAAGTGCCGTGAGTGCCGTAGAACCGTTTGTTGCAAGGAAAGGGGGCTTTTGGAAACTCTGTGTGAGGCTAGAAGCGATAAGAATCACTAAGTGGAGTTCTTAGTGGATTGAGTGCCGTGCCGTCTCCGGGAAAGCCGTTCTTCTGGGCTTTTGGAAACTTGGTGTGAGGCTAGAAGCGATAAGAATCACTAAGTGGAGTTCTTAGTGGATTGTGTGCCGTGCCGTCTCCGTGGAAAGTCGTTTATCATCTCTTGTGGATTTCAAGAGAGGTTTTATCTTTAACTTTATCTTTTTCATTATAATTTGTGTTGTAACAACTTTGTTCTTAGTGACAGCGTTAATCCTCTTTTGAGTGATTAGCAACCGGACGTAGGGTCTTTTGATCCGAACCAGTATAAACCTACTGTGTAATCTTCTCTACTCTTCTCTATTTACATTTACGCAGTTTTTAATCGGTAAAATTTGGGGAAAATTTTGAAAACCTAATTTTTATTAAGAAACCAATTCACCCCCCCTCTTGGTTTTTGTCCGACCACGCGAACATTCCGCTGCGCGATTCTAACAGGGTCATATCCTAGGCCATACTTTAAAGTATTGTCTTTGAATTCTGGGGGCTCCCTCATTCCTTGGGAGTTTGCCTCTAGTCCTTGGCTAGGATGGTAACCATGCTTCACCATCATACGGGCTACCTTCGTATTACCGGGAAGTCTTTCTACATTGGCAATTTCAAGCGCTTGAAAAGATGTTTCAAGGGCCTCTTCAGCCGCATCCACATAGGGTTGAGTAGACGGTCCACTGATCAGGATATGATCTTCTGCTTGGACCATGACCGGTTTGTCATCCACTATGAACTTGACTTTCTTGTGGAGCATTGAAGGTACTGCTTTAGCGTCATGAATCCAAGGTCTGCCAAGGAGACAACTATACGCTGGAGTTGTAATATCCTAAATTTTGTAACCAATTATATAAATAAATTTTGTAAGTTATAAATATGTACCGAATATTATGTAGAGTTATTATAAAAATAAAACATGATTTTTATAGTAATTTTGTCTTAAGAAAATTATAAAATAAAATCCAAGGTTAATATTGTGTCAAATAATAATTTAATAATAATTCTTAATAATAAAAATTAAATAAATGAGTAAATAAATATTTAGAAAAAAAAAAGAAGAAGAAGAAGAGAGAAACAGAAGGTCGGTGGTGGCCTAAATACATTTGAATTAAGTCGGTGAAGAATCAGAATTAAATTAAGGCGGTGGAGAATAAAGACAGCGAAGAAAATCCTAGAAAGAATTAAGTCCGTAAGTAAGTTTATAAATAGGAGGAAACTGGAAACATACAACAACACAATTCACGACCAACTAGAAGAATAAACCGAGAGACACCAGAATTCTTGGAAGAAGAATTCGAGAGAAAGGAGGAAAGGAGGAGCATACAAAATTAGGAAAGGAGGAAAGGAGGAGCATACAAAATTAGGAGAGTAATAAGATATTGAGGAATCAGGTATGGGTTAGACGTTTAGTTTTATTCATACGAAAGTCTGTAATTGGAGATTACTATTCATCAATTGCAAAGATTGAAATATTGTTGAAATTCTTTCAATTAAGGATGAATTATATAATAAAATTGTTGTTTTTAACTTAAATTGAACATATTTATGGTTTAATTTTGATTCGGAACAAATTTGAGTGATTGAAACTGAGAAATTTGAAACTTGGATTTCGATGAAAATCTGCAAAACTCGCTCAAGCGAAAAATATGTCGCTTGAGCGAGGATACCTGGAAAATTTGGGATTCTCGGGTTCTTTATCGCTCAAGCGATAATTACATCGCTTGAGCGACTAACGGTCATGTCTCGCTCAAGCGACAAGTGTACTCGCTTGAGCGACGAAAGCTTCAAACAAAGGGGACTAAGGGTCATGTCTCGCTCAAGCGACAAGTGTACTCGCTTGAGCGACGAAAGCTTCAAACAAAGGGGCCTCTCGGGTCATTACTCGCTCAAGCGACCGATGTACTCGCTTGAGCGACGAAGCCTTCAAACAAAAGGAGACTCTCGGGTTCCATCTCGCTCAAGCGACCGGTATACTCGCTTGAGCGAGCGAAGGAAGAAGAAAGGACTAGGTGGGAATTTTTGCAAAAGATCAAGGGTAAAATAGTCATTTCACATATTAGGGACATAAATGGAATTTTGAAAAAGGTTAAGGGTATAATCGAAATAAAGTCAAACAAGATATTACCCCTCTTTGTTTACTAGGAAAACGACTCAATAAACGTTAGAATTTGAGGATAGTGCCTTCATCAAAGTTATAGATTATTATGTTATCTTTCCAACACAATTGGAATCATCTTAAAATGAGGTCTAGAACTCAAGATATGGACAAAACACTGAACCCTATGAAATAAATTATTAATAAAAATTGTCTTGCTTAAAACAACTATGAATTGTAATTAAAATTTTGAATATATGAAGGAGATGTTTTTAAGTATTTAATTGATGATAGATTGTTTCATACGAGACATAAACATAGTGCATGAAATGTTTTCTGAAGTCACGTAAATGTTTTCTGGAAGTCACGTAAAAGTTTTTACGTAAAAGTATTTGGAAATTTCTCTTAAGTTGCTACCAAGGACGGTTGGTAGGAATAATAATGTGTAAAACAGAATTTTTACATTTTCTGTGAGTCAATTTACTATCAAGAGCATCTGGTAGTGAAATATGACTATGAAAATGGCTGGCCAAATGAGACAGAGAATGAATTATTAAAAATTGAGCTACTAGAATCTCTGATAGTAAATGGGGGAGTAGAATAGGTAAGACAGGACCTCTGGTCTATGGGGATGGACCTCTGGTCTAGGGAGTGTTTGGGCATGGGCAATTCCATAAGTGGCCAGTCTTTATTTGATTCTCGTGTCGTGGTAGCCTGCCGGTGCACCGACACTCGACTACCGTCTACTTGTTCGCGTTTAGTGGGACATTGCCGAATCACCGGACAGGGTGATGTTAAGCTCTGGTTTCACTAGACACTCAAATGAGTCTCCATGGAGCACTGAGTCAAAAATAATTTTTTATTTTGAGTCAAAAGCATGATTTTAAAGTTTTACGTTTGGAGTCACATGTGCATATCATAAACATATTGCATGATAAAATTGTAAATTATTCATGATTTGTACGATATTCTCTATTATGATTCCATGATTTATTTATTTGTTTCTCATAATTAATTTTTAAATTAAATTATATACGGTTGTATATTTATTAGAAGGAATTTTTCATTGGTTGATTTTATCGTATGAATGTTTGCTTTATTTGTTGTGGATAAAATTAAATGTCTAACCCCATAAATATTTCAATCCCGGATGTTGGTGACGTATGATGCAGGAATATATAGTCCAAGAGATAGATGTCGATGCAAAAATCCAGAGCTTAGGTCGGGAATTGTATAACATATAAGTATAACTTCATGACTTGTAATATTTTGAAAACTTTGTACTAGAACTTGTTGCTTGATTTAATATAAAACCTTACCTAAATTAATTGTTCACTTAGTATATTTTCTATTAACCTTCTATGAATATTGAAAATATTACTAACTTAGATAATAAATTAGAATTAATAAATGTAATCTGTAAGAGGGGTTACAGGAGTAATGTCCATCATGTGGAAATTGACGTTGAAAATAGTGGGTCCGACTTGGATTGGTAGGTTGATTTCCCCCACTACTTCTCATTTAGATCCATCGAAGGCTCGAACGATAGTGCTACTTGGGCGCATGCGGGTTCCTTGAATAGTCAACTTGTCAAGTGTGCACTTGGGCATCAAGTTCAAGGATGACACGTTATGCACAAGAATTTTGGCGATGAGATACTCCTTGCATTTGATGGAAATATGCAAGGGCTTATTGTGGCTCGACCCTTCTAGAGGGAGTTTTTCATCTGTGAAGGTGAGATGATCGTTAGTCGTGATGTGACCGACGATCCTCACAACTTTTTCTTGGGATATAGTATGAGGTACGTACGCTTCACTCAAGACCTTCATCAAGGTGTTTCTGTGCAGTTCTGAGCTCATTATTAGAGATAACAAAGTTATCTTTTGCAGGTTTATGATTGAGCTGGTCGATGATGGAATACTCGCTCTCCCTTATGAACTAGAGTAATTCATCGGTCTCCTCCTTGGATTCTTTATATTCTCTTTCTTTGGTCTGTTTATTTTTTCCTTTATTCTTGGGGACGTCTTCTTGTGACTCCTTGGAGGAGTATATTCTTCCGCTTCTGGTCATGCCTCCAGTATCAGCTATGTTGGACATGTCCTCCTTTATTGGTGAAGATTCCCCGTATCTCCACAGTACAACTTTATTTGATTCATAGGAGAAAGGACGAGGCACAAATAGTCACAAAGGCATCCTTGCCCCCTCTTCTTTATTGACTTTAATAACCAACGACCGAGGCTTATTGTCCTCTTGTGGTGAATTGACCGTTGGGGAGAGCTTGATTATGAGAGGCTTTCTCTCCATCCTTCTTATTGGAAGACGTATTAGTTAATCCTTCCTTTTTATTATCTTATTTATTGTCGCTGCCGTCAAAAAGAGGTGGTCAGAGCGACGCGATGGTTTTGTCGACCCTCTTGCTTTCGCGTTTTTTATGGGTGGTTACAACGTCCTTAGGTTGTCCGATAACCGGGCTAACCTAGAGACGAGGTTTTCGAAAAGTGTTCTTGGGTTGTCCGATAACCGGGCTAACCCAAGAACGGGTTTTGAAGGGTTCGTGGAGTCGCCACCGATGTTTTTACCTGAAACATCGGAAAAGGAGTTTAAAAAGGCGTTGGTTTTCGAAAACCAACTTTGGTCATTAGAACCAGAGTTGGGTAAAGGAGTTAGTTACGTGTAAAGGAAGTGTTAGTTCCTTTACGATGCCCCTTTCGGGTTCCCTATGATAGGCCAACTACTTTGGATAAATAATTAAACTGGAAAATTGCGCTTTTACCCTCTTATTATGCGGTATTTAAAGATTATGACTACATGGCCCTAGC
This sequence comes from Sphenostylis stenocarpa, assembly GCA_963425845.1. Taxonomy (NCBI): domain Eukaryota; kingdom Viridiplantae; phylum Streptophyta; class Magnoliopsida; order Fabales; family Fabaceae; genus Sphenostylis; species Sphenostylis stenocarpa. Next base: position 31,501,311 of record OY731402.1, on the reverse strand, counting down.
GTCTATTGCATAATTTAAATAGAAGCGGTAAAGTAAATAAAGAGGTTTATGAACCTTCGAAGCAAGCTTTCTTATATTCTTTGAAAGAGGGTGCTTTGTGGTAGCCCTTCACTCTACAACGCTCAGAAACTCCGGAAATGCCTCGGAGGGATTCTAAAGAAGATTTAGAATGCTCAAAATTCTCCTAAAGACACTCAGAAACTCCGAAAATGCTTCGGAGGGGTTCTAGAGAGAGAAAATCTAGAGAGAAGGAGGAGGAGCTGTGTGTTTCTGTGTGGAAATGAGGGGGGGAGAGCCCCTATTTATAGTTTTTCGCGCCTGACAGGTCGAGACTGCCGTTTCGTCTGACAGGGTCGAGACCGCTGTCTGGACAATCCAGACCGCCGTCTCGACCATGGCAGGCGGTCGAGACTGCCATCTGGATAATCCAGACCGCCGTCTCGACTACGGTGGTCTCGTCCCTGGCGTGAGGCGAGACGGCGATCTGGTCCTTCCAGACGGCGGTCTCGTCCCTTCAGGGTGAGAAACTTTATTTTTCGGGCCAGAAAAACCTCCTATCTTAGTACGGGGGCCTAATAGTCTCTCCTAGTGGCTTGTTAGGCTTCGGCCGTCTTCAAATAGGGGGTCTTCTGACTTTATTTGGAGGTCGGGCAAGATTTTGGGTCTACAGCTACCCCCCCTTTACCTGACTAGTCGGTTGTTGGCTTGTTGTGCCAGACAGGTAGACAGGAAGGTAAAGGAGTTGACCCTCTTGCCCGGCTACCCTTCGGACGTCCCGTCTTGTGGCGGATGATCCTCTGGGGAGATGTTGTGTTTTTGCACCTCCGGGATACTACTCCTGACGTAGCCGATCCCTTTGGTTGACATGTGGTAGAACCTCCGGATACTACTCCTGACGTAGCCGATCCTTCGGTTGATGGGTATAAACCCCCCATCAGGCTGGTAGTTACAGTCCGTTGTGCGGGACTGGATGGGTATGAACCCCCCATCAGGCTGGTACGGTCCGTTGTGTGGGACCGGATGGGCATGAACCCCCCATCAGGGTGGTAGTGGCGGCTTACTGTTCAGGTGGCCCAAGCGCCGTTGAGGCACTCCTTGTGTGCTGGTTGATAGGTATAAACCCCCTATCAGGCTGGTACAGTCCGTTGCGTAGGACTGGTGGTGGTTGGCGACTTACTGCTCGGGTAGCTCATGCGCCGTTTAGGCACTCCTTGTGTGCTGGTTGATAGGTATAAACCCCCTATCAGGCTAGTACAGTCCGTTGCGTAGGACTGGTGGTGGTTGGCGGCTTACTGCTCGGGTAGCTCATGCGCCGTTTCACTGGGGATTGATTTCTGTGTTGGTAGATGTTCTTGGACTTGATGGTCGTCCGGGCTGCGCCGAGGATTTTGTTGGTTGTCCATCCAACTTTGTTGGTTGCTGGGGATTCTTTGTTTTTGATTTTTGTGGTAATCATCTGACTCTTGCTGGCTGGTCGGGTTCTTCTCTTCTCTTTTTGTGTTTGACTCTTGCTTGGTAGTCAGAATTTTGTCGGTTAAGGTAGTTGTTTTGTTTTAATCCTGCCTTTTCTCGCGGTTTTATCTCTTTTTTCTCGCGATTTTGGATTTTGGCTTTTTTTCTTGAGCGTATGCCTTTTCTCTTTTAAGCTTTTTTTGTTACGCTGACTTTTGTAAAAGAAGGCAAAGAATGCATGGAATAAAATTTTATTTATGGGAAATTTTATTACAATAGCTTTTTCTTTAGGTAAGTGCGGTCCCTAGGGGCTATCATCAGGGGAATCGGGGTAAGGGTACTGTTTGTACACGTGATACCGAAAGTCTACTTGCTCTTGGACTTCGTCATGGTAGTCATCTTGGAATGTCATCCATTCCTGCCGCATCCTCTGCTGCTCCTGGTAGATCTCATTCTGGCGAGCTTGATAGGCCTACTGGCGAGCATCGTGGGCCTGTTGCCACTGGGTCTGCTGCTCTCGCCATACCGCTATTTGGGCGAACTGCTGGCTCAGATCATCATGTGTTGGTGCATGCCAGCAAAGTCCTCTGTGTACGGTGGTGGCTGTTCCTGTTGTTGTTGTTGTTGTTGGGAGTCGGGGGATGTGGGCATATCCTGCATCGCCACAATCCCCTGGAGATCCAGCTCGAAGTCCAGGGAGGGGTGCAGGGCGAACTGGTTTCCTCGACGTATCAGCATCCCCATGCTAACCAGCATTGGCCCATTGATGGGCTCGGGTCGGAGGTTGCGGGCCAGCTCTTCCCGGCCAGGGCACCCCATTCTCTCTGCCAGAGGGGTGATGAGAGGAGCTATGAGGACGGCCCCTATGGATCTGCTCCCGAAGTCCTTAAGGGCCCTTAGGAGAAAGTATCCGGGGTTGCAGCGCCGCCTCTGGTTCATGCAGTAGAGGACAAAGAGATTAAGGAGGGATATCTTACCCTGACTCTCCTTCCTCTCATGGATTGTGCCTGCCAGCAGCTTGTGGCAAATGCGGAGTGCCGGTTGCAGTGCGGAGCCTCTCATCAAAGTGGGCAGTGTGGTTGCTCCTGTGAGCTCATGCCACATTTCCGCGGGGGTGAGGTTGGCGGGCCGAGAGCAGTTGGCCTCTCGGTATTCCCGGGTCAGCGCTTCCTCGGGTCGGATGAATCCAATGGACACATTGAATTCTTCTAGGGTGGTGGTGTGGTATTGCCCGCCCATGAAATAGTTCACCATTTTGGTGGGCTGCATGCCTGAGGCCATGGAGGGGATCTCGATGAGAGAGACGGAGGCCAAGAATTCTTGTACCGCTTGGGGGTACACATGTGTGGGTGGGGTTCGCAGCAGAAAGCCCCACACAATGCTGTCGATGTGGGCTCTGACGTCTTCTTCCCATCCAAATTTGGCCAGAACGCCGAAGTCCAGTGTCAGCATGGAGTGCCACTGGTAGTTCCTAATGTTGTCCAGGCGGGCCTGGTGCTGTGGTGACAGTTGAGAAGGGTCTGGGGGTGGCGGTGGTGCCGAGCTGCTAGCACCAGCGGTGCCCCTTCTCTTCCTGGAGGCACTTCTGCTGAACATCTTGAGCAGGGAAGGCTTGGAGGAGTAGAAATATGAGTTTTGGAGGCTCTGGAGGCTTAGGAGGCAAGGAGAGTTGTGAGGAAACCCATCCAGGTGCGCCCCCTTATATAGAAAATTTTTCAGATCGAGACCGTCGTCTGGGAAGTCGAGATGGTGGTCTCGTTTGGGTTGCTGGTTGAGACGGCGGTCTGGAGGTTCCAGACGGCGGTCTCAACTTTGCCTGAGTTGAGACGGCGGTCTTGATTTGCAGGGGAATCGAGACGGCGGTCTGGAATGTCCAGACGGCGGTCTCGAATTTCAGGGTTTTTGTTTTTTTGAATAAGAAATAGGACCTGGTTCAAAAACATTTTATGCATGCAAATGTTTTCATGTTTGATGTCCTATAATGCCTACTTTAATTAGTTTTTCAGAAGGATTTAACCGACGTGTCTTGTTGTGCTGAAAGCCTTCTGATTCGCTGTGTTTACTTTTGGTTGTACCATGCCGGACTTCTTGTGACCGAAGGGTAATTTCTTTCTTTCTCTTCTTTTTCTTTTTCGTTTTTTCTTTTGTAGAGCACTTTTGTCATGTAGTGTCCCTTTTTCCTTGCTTTAGGGATTTCAATCCTCTTGTTGACTATACGCCTCCATATTCCCAAATTAATTATTAGAATATTGTCGTGAGAGTCAAGAGAAAAGAAGTAAAGGGGGGTAAAAATCAATGGTTTGTGTTTTAGAGGGTTGATTTTTATTGATAAAAGGGTTTTGTAAGAATGGCTGGCTAAGGTTAAGCCTGGGTGTTTAGGCTTTGTCTAAGCAAACATCTTTCCCTTCTTTTTGTATTTGCGCTCTTTGGTTTTATCTCCATTGCTTTTAAATGGCCAGCTGATTTCCCTAGATCACCCTTTGGGTTTTCGAACTAGGATACTGTGTGTTGGCCCTAACTTTTGTCTAGGTTCCCTCTCTTGTAAAATTTTGGAGAAATCCTAGCGGACCTTATTTGTAACCCTAACTTTTGCCTCGGCTGCCCTTTATTGTTGTTCGGGTATCCTACCGGGTCGACCCTATCTTTTGTGTAGCCCCCTTAGTGGGTTTCCTACCAGGTAATTTGCCCTTTTCTTTGGCCTTTGGCTTCTCTGGGCTTTTTTCTTTTTTGTGGATTTATTTTTTTGTTCACAGTATTGGCGAAGCGTGACTTTCTTTATGGCTTAGGTGAAGTCTTTATTTTTATGTGCTTCTAATCAGCTAACTTGATGATAATAGCAATGGTGAAGGTTGATTATTGGAAGCGCTTCTTATTCTTCTTCTCTTTTTATGTTTACTTAGACAGGGTTATTTATGTGGTCCAGTCAGAAGTAGAAGGAAGAGAAGCAGATAGAAAGAATCATTCTTATTAATTAATAAGGGAATATGTGCCCTAAAATGCCCCGGGGTCGGGCTCGCCCCGGGGGATAATCTCTAACAATCATGGGGTTTACATCCCTTAAACAAAGAAAAAGATTTCCTAATGACTAGAGTGGCTCTTGACGCTTGCACCCCTCCACTTCGGAAAACTTGCTTGAGTGTGCGGAGGGGAGACTTCCCTTTTCTCCTTTCTGCTCGGCCCTTAGTATAGCCGCCTCCCAAAAAACGAAGGGGCGGTCGGAGCGACGCGATGGTTTTTTCGACCCTCTTGATTTTCGCGTTTTTTATGGGTGGTTACAACGTCCTTAGGTTGTCCGATAACCGGGCTAACCAAGAGACGAGGTTTTCGAAAAGTGTTCTTGGGTTGTCCGATAACCGGGCTAACCCAAGAACGGGTTTTGAAGGGTTCGTGGAGTCGCCACCGATGTTTTTACCTGAAACATCGAAAAGGAGTTTAAAAAGGCGTTGGTTTTCGAAAACCAACTTTGGTCATTAGAACCAGAGTTGGGTAAGGGAGTTAGTTACGTGTAAAGGAAGTGTTAGTTCCTTTACGACGCCCCTTTCGGGTTCCCTATGATAGGCCGACTACTTTGGATAAATAATTAAACTGGAAAATTGCGCTTTTACCCTTTTATTATGCGGTATTTAAAGATTATGACTACATGGCCCTAGCGTCTATTTCATAATTTTAAATGAAAGCGGTAAAATTAGAAAGAGAGAGAGTGCACCTCCAAAGCAAGCTTTTTATATTTCTCTTTAAAGAGTGGGTGCTTTTTGGCAACCCTTCACTCTACAACTCTCAGAAACTCCGGAAATGCCTCGGAGGGATTCTAAAGAAGATTTAGAACGCTCAAAATTCTCCTAAAGACACTCAGAAACTCCGAAAATGCTTCGGAGGGGTTCTAGAGAGAGAAAATCTAGAGAGAAGGAGGAGGAGCTGTGTGTTTCTGTGTGGAAATGAGGGGGGGAGAGCCCCTATTTATAGTTTATCGCGCCTGACAGGTCGAGACCATTGTTTCGTCTGACAGGGTCGAGACCGCCGTCTGGACAATCCAGACCGCCGTCTCGACCATGGCAGGGGGTCGAGACCGCCGTCTGGATAATCCAGACCGCCGTCTCGACTAGGCAGAAGTCGAGACCGCCGTCTGGATAATCCAGACGGCGGTCTCGTCCCTTCAAGGCGAGAAACTTTATTTTTCGGGCCAAAAAACCCTCCTATCTTAGTACAGGGGCCTAATAGTCTCTCCTAGTAGCTTGTTAGGCTTCGACCGTCTTCAAATAGGGGGTCTTCTGACTTTGTTTGGGGGCGGGGCAAGATTTGGGGTCTACACTTAGTAGGGTCAAATCCTAAGCCATACTTGCAAGGATTGTCTTTGAATTCTGGGGGTTCCCTCATGCCTTGGGAATCTGCCCCCAGTCCTTGGCCAGGATGGTAGCCATGCCTCAACATCATGCGGGCTACCTTTGTGTTTCTGGGAAGTCGCTCTATACTGGCAATTTCGAGCACTTGAAAAGATGTTTCAAGGGCCTCTTCAGCCACATCCACATAAGGTTGAGTGGACGGTCCACTGATCAGGATGTCGTCTTCTGCTTGGACTGTGACTAGTTTATCGTCCACTATGAACTTGACTTTCTGGTGGAGCGTCGAAGGTACTGCCTTAGCGTCATGAATCCAAGGCCTGCCGAGGAGACAGTTGTATGCTGGAGTAATGTCCATTACATGGAAATCGACGTTGAAGGTAGTGGGTCCAACCTGGATTGGCAAACTGATCTCTCCCACTACTTCTCGTTTAGATTCGTCGAAGGCTCGAACGATGGTGCTGCTTGGGCGCAGATGGGTTCCTTGGATAGTCAATTTATCCAGTGTGCACTTGGGCATCACGTTCAGGGAAGACCCGTTACCCACAAGAACTTTGGCGATGAGGTATTCCTTGCATTTAACCGAGATATGCAAGGGCTTGTTATGTTTTGACCCCTCGAGGGGGAGTTCTTCCTCTGTGAAGGTGAGGTGATCGTTTGCCGTGATGTGACCGACGATCCTCTCAACCTTTTCTTGGGATATTGTGTGAGGTACATGCGCCTCGCTCAAGACCTTCAGCAGGGCATTCCGGTGCGCTTCCGAGCTCATTATCAAAGATAGCAACGTGATCTTTGCAGGCGTACGGTTGAGCTGGTCAATAATGGAATACTCACTCTGCCTTATAAACTGGAGTAATTCCCCTGTCTCCTCCTTGGATTCTTTATTTTCTTTTTCTTCTTCGGTCTTTTTATTTTTTCCTTTATTTTGGAGGACATTTTCTTGTGTGTCCTTGGGGGAGTAGATTCTTCCACTTCTAGTTGTGCCCCCAATGCCGGCTATGTTTGTTATTTCTTCTTTTATCGGTGAAGATTCCCCATATCTCAACGGTACAGCCTTATTTGACTCGTAGGGGAAAGGACGTGGCATAAATAGTCGCACTGGCGTCCTTGCCCCCTCTTCTTTACTCTTGAGGACCAACGACCGAGGTTTATTTCCCTCTTGCGATGATTCGACCGTTGGGGTGAGCTTTATTAGGAGTTTCTTTCTCTCCATTCTTCTTAGTTGGAAGACGTGTTAGTTAATCCTTCCTTTTTATTATCTTATTTATTAAGCATGAAGGAGGGGAAATTAAATATGCAAATGCATGTTCATGTATGCAAGTAGACAATTGTTGAATAAGGAAAAAGATTTCATTAATTCCTTGGAAGGTGTACATTCTCCTATTCCATACTTACGAAGCGTCTTTTGGCAAAAACGGAAAAGCCTAAAGAAATCCACAGGCAGGTCTTGATTCCTATGTAGTTCTCTCTCGGCTTCCCGGACATGATGAGCGAGCTCTTCGGTTTGCTTGTGGACTGCCTGGCTCATATCTTCACTGTTCTTCTGAGCCTCTTTGATCTTCGCTTCTTGACGAACGACCAAGGCTTGTAGTTCATCAGCTTTTCAACGGCTCGGTCCTTCTCTTGCAGTACTTGGCCGTACTGAGCTAGCCCGTCTTTCTCCTTAAGGCGTAGCTTAGAGAGACTTTTGGTGAGTCTCCTGTTGGCCTCTCGCTCTTGGCGGATGTCTGACCGAGCCTTAAGGAGCCCTTCCGACAACTCCTTGATCGTTTGGGCCTCGCATAGCCGATTCGCCCTCAAGGTGTGTCTGTTTTGACTGGTTATCTCTTGCAGCTTGGCTATCCGAGCTGGTTCTCGCAGCTTTGGATGCTCTGGATAGCTTGTTCGCTAGCGTCAGCACATTGGTCCTTGAGGCGCTCTATTTCATGATCCTTTTTCTTGCCTTGCCTTTGTAGACCGTCAATCGTGAGGATAGATGCTTGCTCTTTTTCCTCAAGGGCCCGTATCTGGGATCCCATGATTTCTACCCTCTGGGTCAAGGCATTGACTTGTGCCTGCAGCTCTTTGTTGTTGGCGATTGGCATGGGTGTGGTGGATGGTTGAGCCATCCCTCTTTTTCTTCTCCACGCCTCGTAGTCACTGGTGACAGTTACCCGAGCTTTTCCTAGCTCTCTGTCTCCCATGTAGACTGGCATCTCCCATGCTTTTCTCATGGTTGATGAGTTGGTGATCGTGCACGGGTCTCCAAAGAAGCACAGTCCTCCGAGCTCCCTTCGGGAAATAGTAGTTTGGGTCCTCATGAGTTGCCTCATAGCTACTCTAGGTGAGTAGGCTATGCAACCCCTGAGTCCTATCAAGGGTATGTTCGGATAGTCCCCACATCTGATGAGAACGGGGCCGGGTCGGAACCAAGGGCAGACCCAAGATATACTATTGGCGTCCTTTCGTTCTAACTCATCCCTCCATTCTATAGTCAGGCGTCGTTAGAGGGGGATTTTGGAGAAGCTTCTTAAGGGATCGGGGAATATCCCCATGTGACTGAAGGCGTAAAGATGTGTGATGCTCCACACGTATAGTGATGAAGAGCAGCAGCGGAGTGTTCTCCCTTGCTTCTGATGGCAAAAATCCACCGAGAGCAAGGTGTCGGCAAGAATAGCAGGCAAGGGACTCTTCGAGTACACGCCCCAAGCGAAGAAGGCGTCCATGCCGGCTTGATCTATTGTGTCGAGGTGGAAGGGGAACAGGATTGTTCCGAAGATTATTAGTGCCAGGGTTTTGTTGAAGGTAACCCATTCTCGCCCTTTCAGCCAGTGTAGGACATGTGGTCTTCTAACATTGATACTTTCCACCCCGGGTGTTCCCTCTTCCTATCGTGGTACTCGTCTGAATCGGTAGATGGATAAGGGCAGCGATCGATGCCGCAGGAGTATACGCCTCGTGGCGAATATGGACCCCGGCCGATTTAAGCCATTTCAACATAGCTTCATACTCCTCTCAGGTGGGCACCATGTCGAACCGCGGAAATTCAAAGCACCGCAGACTAGAGTTCCAAAAATGAATCAGTACCCTGAGGAAGACCTGATCGACACTGATCTTTAGGAGGTCCAAAATTCGTCCATATGACTTTTCAAAATCAGCTCGGACCTCTGGTGGCATTGTTGCACTAAGCCGTTCCAGCTTCCCAGTATGGTTTTGGAGAATATCCACCTTCCCCACTTGTCTACTTGTTCCCTCCATTTCCTAGAACAAGAATGCATGTTTGATGAAGATGATGTTTATTGTATGAATGTGAGTGTTTATTTTCTATTTATCATGTTTTTCTACATGATATTTGCGTATTCTTATTTTGGAAGAATAAACTATCTATATGAATGTTTTATGAGTATAATATTTTTGGACCAGGTCTTATTTATGAACTTTTGGAAAAATGGTTTTTTTTATTTTTATTTGCTGTTTATTTGCTTATTTTATAGCCTTTTATCTCTTCTGTCGGAACTGCGTGACTACTTAGCTTACAAAGAACCTGAAACCAGGCTAGCTAAAAGGCAGACTGTCCGAGATAAAATATGGCTTTATGCGAAAGAATATTTAGCGTCCCTTATCTCTTCTGTCGGAACTGCGTGGCTACTTAGCTTACAAAGAACCTGAAACCAGGCTAGCTAAAAGGCAGACTGTCCGAGATAAGGGTGTTTATTTGTAAAATATTTTTGGTTTCTGTTCTGTTGTTTGTTTATGCTATGCAACATACAAATGCAACAATCATATGCACACACAATTCGATCATCCCTGAACAGGCGAGATTTCATTTTTATCATAAGGTAGGGTTTTCCTGCAGAAAAGTGCATTGGTCAGGGTAGGTTCTAACTGTTCTCACCAGGCTAAGGCCCCCAAGGTGCCCCCATTATAGGTTCCCCACTCTCCAGCCGTCCGACCATGCTCAACACTAAGGCCAGAGTCGGTCTTGTTGCGAAAAGAGGAAGGTTATCACCTTGAGTGGTGGTTTCTGATCACACTGGTGGGCACAAGGCCCTAACTACAGAGAACCGTACCTGCCACCCACTCCCTATGGTTATCTCACTTGCCCATGGGTATAGAGGGAACTGTAGTGTGCAAGGGTTTGTGTGCAGTTTATATTTCAATCAATTGCGTAAGTATAAACAAGCAACAGTTATTTGAAAGCCAAACAATAAAGCATGTTATAATACAAGGTAGGGTAAAAGCGCTATTTTCTTGGTTTAATTATTTTTAAGCCAGCCCATCACTAAATGGGATCAACTCTCTAGGCTTCCCCAGTGGAGTCGCCATCTGTCGCCGCCGTCAAAAAGAGGCGGTCGGAGCGACGCGATGGTTTTGTCGACCCTCTTGCTTTCGCGTTTTTTATGGGTGGTTACAACGTCCTTAGGTTGTCCGATAACCAGGCTAACCCAAGAACGGGTTTTGAAGGGTTCGTGGAGTCGCCACCGATGTTTTTACCGGAAATATCGGAAAAGGAGTTTAAAAAGGCGTTGGTTTTCGAAAACCAACTTTGGTCATTAGAACCAGAGTTGGGTAAGGGAGTTAGTTACGTGTAAAGGAAGTGTTAGTTCCTTTACGACGCCCCTTTCGGGTTCCCTATGATAGGCCAGCTACTTTGGATAAATAATTACACTGAAAAATTACGCTTTTACCCTCTTATTATGCGGTATTTAAAGATTATGACTACATGGCCCTAGCGTCTATTGCATAATTTAAATAGAAGCGGTAAAGTAAATAAAGAGGTTTATGAACCTTCGAAGCAAGCTTTCTTATATTCTTTGAAAGAGGGTGCTTTGTGGCAGCCCTTCACTCTACAACGCTCAGAAACTCCGGAAATGCCTCGGAGGGATTCTAAAGAAGATTTAGAACGCTCAAAATTCTTCTAAAGACACTCAGAAACTCCGGAAATGCTTCGGAGGGGTTCTAGAGAGAGAAAATCTAGAGAGAAGGAGGAGGAGCCGTGTGTTTCGTGTGGAAATGAGGGGGGAGAGCCCCTATTTATAGTTTTTCGCGCCGACAGTGTCGAGACCGCCGTTTCGCTCGACAGGGTCGAGACCGCCGTCCGGACAATCCGGACCGCCGTCTCGACCATGGCGGGGTCGAGACCGCCGTCCGGATAATCCAGACCGCCGTCTCGACTAGGCAGAAGTCGAGACCGCCGTCTGGATAATCCAGACGGTGGTCTCGTCCCTGGCGTGAGGCGAGACGGCGGTCTGGTCCTTCCAGACGGCGGTCTCGTCCATTCAGGGTGAGAAACTTTATTTTTCGGGCCAGAAAAACCTTCTATCTTAGTACGGCGGCCTAATAGTCTCTCCTAGTGGCTTGTTAGGCTTCGGCCGTCTTCAAATAGGGGGTCTTCTGACTTTATTTGGAGGTCGGGCAAGATTTGGGGTCTACATTTATTAAAAGTGAAGGAGGGGTAATCAAATATGAAAATGAAATGAAATGCATGCAAGTAGAAAATTGGTTAATAAAAGGAAATTTTATTTATTTACAGAAAATGTACATTCCCCTACACCATGCTACGAAACACATTTTGACAAAAACAAAAAAGCCTAAAGAAACCCACAGGCGGGTTCTGATTTCTATGTAATTCCTCTTTGGCTTCCCGGACATGATGGGCGAGTGCTTCGGTCTGCTTGTGGACCGCCTGGCTCATATCTTCGCTTTACTTCTGAGCCCCTTTGATCTCCGCCTCTTGATGGATGACCAAGGCTTATAAATTGTCGAGTCTCTCAAGGGATTGGTCTCTTTCTTGTAGCACTTGGACATACTGAGCTAATCCGTCTCTTTCTTTGAATCGCAACTTAGTAAGGCTTTTGTTAAGTCTCTGGGTAGTTTCCCGTCCTTGACGTATTTCAGACTGAGTCCTTGCGAGGTCTTGCAACAACCCCTTGATCGTCTGAGCCTATTTTGCACATTCGGCCTCAAGGTGTGCTGACTTGGCAATTATTTCTTGAAGTTGGTTATTCGAGCTTATTCTGGTAGATTTGGATGCTCGGATAACCTGCTCACTAGAGTCAGCACATTGGTCCTTGAAGCGCTCTATCTCATGATCTTTCTTCTTGCACTGCCTCTGTAGACCATCTATGGTGAGGATAGATTCTTGCTCTTTTTCCTCAAGGGCCCTCATCTGGGCTCCCATGATTTCTATCCTCTGGGTCAAGGCATCGACTTGGCTTTGGAGCTCTCCACTAGTTGAAGGTGCAGCAGGTGGGGCGGATGGTCGTGACATCCCTCTGTTTCTCCTCCACTCCTCATAGTCACTAGGGACAGGTACTCGAGCTTTGTCAATCTCTCTATCTCCCATGAAGACTGGTTTCTCCCATGCTCTCCGCACAACAAGTGAGTTAGCAATAGTGCATGGGTCTCCGAAGAAGCACAGTCCTCTGAGCTCTTCCTGTGATAATGCGGTTTGGGTCCTCATGAGTTGTCTCATTGCCACCTTTGAAGAATAGGCTATGCAACCTATGAGGACTATTAATGGTACGCTCAGATAATCCCCACATCTGATGAGGATTGGGCCAGGTCGGAACTAAGGACATGCCCAACATAAATGGTTGGCATCCCATTGTTCCAACTCGACCTTCCACTCCATGGTTAGGCGTCGGTGGATAGGGATTGTGGAGAAGCTTTTCAAAGGGTCGGGGAACATCCCCATGTGACTAGAAGCGTAGAAATGTGTGATACCCCACACGAATAGCAGTGAAGAGCAGCATCTGAGTGTTCTCCCTTGCTTTTGGTGACAGAATTCAATCGAAAGCAAGGTGTCGACAAGAAATGCAGGCAAGGGACTCTTCGAGTTCACGTCCTAGGCGAAGAAGGCATCCATGACGACTTGATCCACTGTGTAGAGGTAGAAGGGAAACAACATAGTCCCAAACATCATCACAGCCAGGGTTTTGTTAAAAGTAGACTAGTCTGCCCTTTCAGCCAAAGAGGACAGATGGTCTTCTAACCTTAAGACTTTCCAACCCTGGACATTTCCTTTTGCTATCAAGGTAGTCTGCCGAGATGGTAGCGACTTGGGCTACAGGAGTATATGCCTCATGGTGAATATGGACCCCGGTTGACTTGGTTCATGTTAACATAATCTCATACTCCTCCAAAGTGGGTACCATATCGAACTGCGGAAATTCGAAGCAATGCAGACTAAAGTTCCAAAAATGGACTAGAATCCTGACGAAAATAGGGTCGACACAGATCTTCAGTAGGTCGAGAATCCGTCCGTAGAATAATTTTAATGTCCCTTATCTCTTCTGTCGGACTGCGTGGCTACTTAGCTTACAAAGAACCTGATACCAATCTAGCTAAAAGGTAGACTATCCGAGATAAGGGTGTTTATTGCGAAAATATTTTTGTTTGAGGTTTTTCTATTTTTATTTGTTGTATGGTTATGCTATGCAATCAAATGCAACAAACAAATGCACACACAATTCACTCATCTGCGAACCACTAGGAAGACGTTTTTAATTACGAGGTAGGGTTTTCCTGCATAAGAGTGCATATTTAGGGTAGTTCTAATTTTCCTCACCAAGGTCAGGCCCCCAAGGTGCCCCCATTATAGGGTCCCCACTCTCCAGCCTTCCGACCATACAGGCACTAAGGTCGTAGTCAGTCTTTGTGCCAAAAGAGGAAGGTTATCACCTTGAGTTGTGGTTTCCGACCATACTGGTGGGCTCATGGCCCTCACTACGGCAAATCGTACCTGCCACCCACTCCTTATGGATTTCCCACTTGCCCCCGGGTATAGGGGAAATTATTGTGTGCAAGGGTTTGTGTATAGTTTGTATTTCAAACAATTGCATAAAATAAACAAACAACAGTTATTAAAGCCAAGAAAATAAAGCATGTTATAAAACAAGGTAGGGTAAAAGTGAAATTTTTAAGTCTTTTATTCATCAAATTGGCCCATCACTAAATGGGATCAACTCTCTAGGCTTCCCCAGTGGAGTCACCATCTGTCGCCGCCATCAAAAGAGGCAGTCAGACCGACGCGATGGTTTTGCTTCGACTCACATTTTAAAAGTGATGTTACAACGCCTTTAGGTTGTCCGATAATCGGGTTGGACCTAAAGATAAGGTTTTCGAAAAGGGTTCTGGAGTCGCCACCAATGTTTTATCCAGAAACATTGGAAAAGGAAGAAAAAGAAGGCGTTGGTTTAAAAACACCAACTTTGGCCATTATAACCACAGTTAGGTAAGGGAGTTAGTTACATGTAGGGAAGGTATTAGCTTCCCTACGATGCCCCTTTCGGGTTCCCTATGTTGGACCATTTATTTTATAAATAAAGAACTCTAAAATTACACTTTTACCCTTATTTATTCATTTGTGGAATTTAAATTATTGACTACATGACCCTAACAACTAATGCACAAATAGATGTAATAAGAAAGCGGTAACAGAAGATAGAAAGTGTAGGAACCTTTGAAGCAAGCTTTTGTATTAATATTCTTGGTAAAAGGTGCTTCTTGGCAACCTCCGCGCTCTACAGTGATGGTTGCTCTTTCTCGCAACACTACGGGACGCTTATAAAGAATACTAAGAAACTCCGGAAATGCTTCGGAGGGATCCTAGGAGAAGAATTTGAGAAAGTTGTAGAAGGGAAAATTGTTCTATGGTGTGAAAAGGATGAGGTTGTCAACCCTTTTATAGGAATTCACGCCTGTCAGGTTGGGACTGCTGTCTTGCCTGACAAGGTCGGGACCGCCGTGTCACCAAATGGGACGGCAGTCTTGCCCTTGGCAAATGGCAAGAAGGCCGTCTCGCCAAACGAGATGGCGGTCTCGCCATTGGCGATTGGCGAGATGGCAGTCTCGCCATTGGCAAGTGGTGAGACGGCTGTCTCACCAAACGAGACGGCGGTCTCACCCTTCTAGGTGGAATTTCTTATTTTTCCCGTACAAAAATCCTTCCTATTCTAATATGGGGCCTATTGATCTATCCTAAGGACCTTCTAGGCCTTGCCCATCTTCGAACGGAAGTCTTCTATTATTTATTTTGAGGTCGGGCAAGATTTGGGGTCTACATACAAATTTAATGTATCTGTCTCAATTGTTCACTTCCCAAGGTACACCACACAATTTACAAAAAAAATATACATTATTTCTTCCTTTTTACTCTAGTTATGATTTGAACTCACAACCCTCAAGACTCAAGCATTACTCTAAATCATATTAGCCATCATATGTTTCTTGTCAATCCACACACAGCAAAAATTACAATGTACCCACACACACAATGCATACAAGAAAACAACCATCAACCAATAATTTCTAAACGTGGCAATTTTAAATTTGCTACATCCCTAAGCATACTCAACGTTCAGACACACACTTGAGTATTTTCTAAGCAATTGTAAAATAGTAGAAAATTATAATTATTATGTGCAAAGACAAGAATGGAACCCATGACCCCCAAATCTCATGGAAAGGATCTAACCAAATGAGTCATTCTTCATCTCTCGTAATGTTATTAAATTCTTAAATTAATTACTTCCCTTACTTCCAATTTCTACTTTAAAATATATAATTATTTTCCTAGGTCTTACATTCTCCTAATCCTGAAAATTTTTGTCCTCGAAAATTATACTTACTGGGAAACATGTATGGATATAACCTCTTCATGTTGTCCTCCAATTCCCAAGTTTCTTCTTGCGTTCCCTCATCCCAAAGTTCCTTCACTGTGCGAATATCCTTTCCATGAATCCTTTTGACTTGCTTGTCTAGCACTCGTACAGGTCCAACGTCTAGGGTCAAATTATCACTAATCTGAACTTCATCCTCCTCCAGCACATGCGTAGAATTTTGAACGTACTTCCTCAACTGTGATATGTGGAATACATTATGTAAGTTTGCCAATGATGGTGGCAACGCAACCTCATAGGCGACTGTCGCCGCCGTCAAAACGAGGGCGGTCGGAGGTGATGGTTTTTCGACTTTCCATTTTTCGCGTTTTGGTGTGGTACAACGCCTTTAGGTTGTCCGATAACCGGGCTGAACCTAGAGGCGAGGTTTTCGAAAGGGCGCTCTTGGATTGTCCGATAACCGGTGTCGTCGCCTCCCCGAAAGCGGGGGCGCAGTCGGAGCGACGCGATGGTTTTTCGACTCTCTTGATTTTTCGCGTTTTTTATGGGTGGTTACAACGCCTTTAGGTTGTCCGATAACCGGGCTAACCTAGGGGCGAGGTTTTCAAAAGTATCCCTGAGTTGTCCGATAACCGGGCTAACCCAGGGATTTATTTAGTTGGGTTCTATGGAGTCGCCACCGATATTTTTACCATAAACATCGGAAAAGGGGTTTAAAAAGGCGTTGTTTTTGAAAACCAACTTTGGTCATTAGAACCAGAGTTGGGTAAGGGAGTTAGTTACGTGTAAAGGAAGTGTTAGTTCCTTTACGACGCCCCTTTCGGGTTCCCTATGATAGGCTGGCTAATTTGAATAAATAATTAAACTGGAAAATAGCGCTTTTACCCTTTTATTATGCGGAATTTAAATATATGACTACATGGCCCTAACTTTTATTGCGTAATTTAAATAGCAGTAAAAAATAGAGAGTGAGGATATGCACCTCCAAAGCAAGCTTTATATATTAAAAAGAGAGGGTGCGTTTTGGCAGCCCTTCACTCTACAACTCTCAGAAACTCCGGAAATGCCTCGGAGGGATTCTTAGAGAGAGAAATTCTAGAGAGAAGGGAGAGCTCTTGCTGTTGGGTGTGTGAAAAGGGAGAAATGACGCCCCTATTTATAGTTTTTCGCGCCTGACAAGTCGAGACCGCCGTCTCCTCTGACAGGGTCGAGACCGCCGTCTGAAAAGTTCAGACCGCCGTCTCGTTCGAGGCAGAGGGTCGAGACCGCCGTCTGGAAAATCCAGACCATCGTCTCGAATTTGCGGGTGACGAGACCGCCGTCTGGAAAATCGAGACGACGGTCTCGTCCTGGCGTTGAAACGAGACGGCAGTCTGGTATTCCCAGACGGCGGTCTCGTCCCTTCAGGGCGAGAAACTTTATTTTCGGGCCAAAAAACCTTCCTATCTTAGTACGGGGGCCTAATAGTCTCTCCTAATGGCTTGTTAGGCTTCGACCGTCTTCAAATAGGATGCTTTCTGACTTTATTCTGAGGCCGGGCAAGATTTGGGGTCTACAACCGGGCTAATCCAAGAGCTAGTTTTGAAGGGTTCTGGGGAGTCGCCACTGATGTTTTTACCGGAAACATCGGAAAAGGATTTAAAATGCGTTGGGTTTCAAAAAAACCAACTTTGGTCATTAGAACCAGAGTTGGGTAAGGGAGTTAGTTACGTGTAAGGGAAGTGTTAGTTCCCTTACGACGCCCCTTTCGGGTTCCCTATGATAGGTCAGCTATTCTGAGTAAATAAACCGGAAAATACGCTTTTACCCTTTTATTTTGCGGAATTTAAAGTTACGACTACATGGCCCTAATCTCTATTACATAATTCAAATTAAAGCAGTAAAAGTAGAGAGAGAGAGTATAAACCTCAGAAGCAAGCTTTTCTTATTAATTCCTTCTAAAAAATAGGGTGCGTTGTGGCAGCCCTTCACTCTACAGTGTCGGAAACCTCTCGAAACACTCAAAAAACACTCTTAGAAACGCTCAGAAACTCTGGAAATGCTTCGGAGGGGTTCTAGAGAGAGAAGTTTAAGTGATTTCTAGAGAGAAGGAGGAAGAACTTGTTGGAAATGAGGGGAATAGGGGCCCTGTTTATAGGGATTCGCGCCTCTCAGGTCGAGACGGGCCGTCTCGTCTGACAAGGTCGAGACGGGTCGTCTCGTCTGACAAGGTCGAGACGGCCGTCTCGCCAGTCGAGACAGCGGTCTCGCCTTGCGGGAACGTCGAGACGGCGGTCTCGACAAACGAGACGGCGGTCTCGCCATTCACGAGTGGCGAGATGGCGGTCTAGCCAAACGAGACGGCGGTCTCGCCATCCACGCAAGGCGAGACAGTAGTCTCGAATCCGAGATGGCGGTCTCGAATCCGAGACGGCGGTCTCAACCTTAAAAGGCAAAAATCCTTATTTTTGGACCAAAAAACCCTCCTATCCTAATATGGGGCCTAATAGTCTCTCCTAATGGCGTCTTAGGCTTCGTCCATCTTTGAATAGAAGGTCTTCTGATCTTTATTGCTAGGCCGGGCAAGATTTGGGGTCTACAGTGACCAGACCAATCCTCTTGAGAATTTGATATGGCCCAAGAAACTTCGGTGTTAACTTCCTCGATCAAATGGCTCTCCCAACGCAATTCGTCAGAGTCACTCGGAGAAATACATGATCTCCCACCTCAAACTCAAGAGGTCTTCTTCTCTTTTCAGCATAAGATTTCTGTCTGCTTTGAGTTGCTCGCATTTGGTCTTGGATCAACTTAACTTTCTCTATGGTTTGATACAACAATTATGGTCCTATCATCACTGCTTCCCCATCTTGATACCAACATAATGGTTTTCGGTACCTTCTCCCATACAAAGCTTCATATGGCGCCATCCCAATGGTAGAGTGGTAGCTATTGTTGTACATGAACTCCACCAAAGGTAAAATCTCGCTCCACTGCCCAGATGATCTAGTACACAGTCCCTCAACAAATCCTCTAAGGACTGAATAGTCCTCTCAGATTGTCCATCAGTCTGAGGATGATATATTGAACTCAACCTCAACTGTGTACCTAAATCTCCCTGCAACGACTTCCAAAACCTTGATGTAAACCTTCGATCACGGTTTGAGATAATGCTAGTTGGCACTCCATGCAACCTAACAATCTCTCGAATGTACAACTCTATCAGTTTATCTATCGGCCACCTGTGGTTAATAGGCAAGAAGTGAGCACTCTTCGTCAACCTATCGATGACTACCCAGATAAAGTCATGACCTCTTGTCGATCCCGGTAAATGAGTCATGAAATCCATGGATATGTTGTTCCACTTCCACTGAGGAATATCCAATTTTTGTAGCATACCCCTGGGTCTTTGGTGTTCAATCTTGGCCTTTTGACAAACCAAGCATGACGATACGAACTCTGCTACATCTTTCTTCATTCCACTCCACTAGAAAGTCTCCTTAAGGTCCTTGTACATCTTAGTCATACTTGGATGTATAATAAGACTACTCTTATGTCCTTCTTCAAGAGTCATCTTTCTCAACTCATCCTTCGCTGGACACACACTCTGTTCCTGAAGCAGAGAATACCATCAACGCCCAATTTAAAGTCCTT
Organism: Sphenostylis stenocarpa; assembly: GCA_963425845.1. NCBI lineage: Eukaryota > Viridiplantae > Streptophyta > Magnoliopsida > Fabales > Fabaceae > Sphenostylis > Sphenostylis stenocarpa. The sequence goes on along the minus strand of OY731402.1, from coordinate 31,482,290 downwards.
CGCTTGATCCGTTCCCAACGACTCCACTACATGCTATAATGCTTCATCCCCCACTTGTCCTCCCTCAATCTCCTCCAAGAAATCGTTGGTGATCGTCAGACGACTACACCATATATGATCCTTGTTCATTTGTATCCCCAAGTTCATATCCCGTAATTTTTCGATCATTTCCAACTCCTTCACCATTAATGTCGATACTTGCACTCTCTTTCGACTTAAGGCATCAACTACTACATTGGCCTTACTTGGATGATACATGAGTTCAAAATCATAATCCTTTAAATACTCCATCCACCTCCTCTGCCTCATGTTCAATTCTTTCTGGTCGAATAAGTACTTCAAACTTTTATGATCGCTGAATACTTGGAATTTTGATCCATACAAGTAATGCCTCTAAGACTTAAGAGCAAATACCACTGCAGCTAACTCTAAATCATGTGTAGGGTAATTTCTATTAGAAAAAGAGGTTGAGATCAAGAGGGGGGGTGAATTGATCTTTGAAAGATTTTCGCAATTTACAGATTATCTATTTCAAAGATTAAGAGTTTTGATCAATTCTTGAACCAAGAAAATCAAGCTATTCAAAGTAAGATAGCAAAAGAATTAAAGAGAGTAAGGTTTAGAGAAATACAACCAAAATTTATACTGGTTCACCCAATCCCAGGGTTATGTCCAGTTCTCAACCAAATTCCAGCTGAGTTCCACTGGATTGAATGTTTTACAGATTACAGATACCAATCACACACCCAAATTCCAGATCTTGCGTCTAAACCTTCACCAAGAACCAAATTCCAGTTCTTGAACCAATTTGCAGCCAAATTCCAGCTACAGGACCAGTGTCCAACAATTCCAGACACCCACAATACAGTAAAGAAATGTAAAGAAATGAAGAGAAGAAACTAGAACAATCAAACTCGGATTATGCAGCTTCTACAAAATGAGTTTCTTCACAAAAAGAATGCAAAAATTGCCTCAAGAAAGAACTCTGAAAAACTCCACAAACTTGCGAGATTCTTTCTTTAAAATAGCTCTTATGATTGCTTGATTGATTGCTCAAAAGTATATTTTAAAACTTTGAATCAAATCTATTTATATAGAGATTTATTTCAACTACTTGGTTTAATTAATTTGTTAAAACAGTCTTTTAATATGTTAAAATGTTCTTGATTATTTTCCAGATATATTTTAACTGATGCGACAACGTTTTAATCGATTAAAAACAATTAACAAAAAGTCCCTTAAGTTGTTTTAATAGATTAATTCGTAATTTAATCGATTAATATTCTGCCAAACACTTTCACAAAACTTTCTAAGTGATTTTAACTAATAACAGCAAGTTTTAATCGATTAAAACAGTTAGCAAAAAGTTCATTTAAGTTGTTTTAATCGATTAATTTGATTTTACATCAATTAAAATTATTCTGATCGATCATTTTTTAGATTACATCGATTAAAACTTATTCTGATCGATCATAAATGAGATTACATCGATTAAAAAGCATTTCAAGTGGTTTTAATCGATTATTTTGAAGTTATATCGATTAAAATACTACCAGAACACTTTTCAAAACATCTTAAGTGATTTTAATCGATTATTTCAAATCTATATCAGTTAAAACATAGGCAGAAGGTTTTCAAAAACTCCTTTAATGAAAATAATCAATTAATTCAAAAGTGCATCGATTAAAACAGTTCCAGTGAATGTTTTAAATGATTTTAATCGATTATTTCAAAAATCTATCAGTTAAAAATTTGTCATGTAAGTTTTAAGAACATTTTAATTGATAAAACTCATATAATATCAGTTAAATCAATTTCTTAAAAACAATTTAATCGATTGCTTTGGTTTTTAACGGATTAAAAACATCTTTAGAGGAATTTTCAAATTCTTTTAAATGATGAAACCTCATGCAGGAGAGAGATATGAATGATTATATCTATGTATAGATGCAGACTCACTAATCATTCTACCCTTTAACCCAAGTAGCCTTTGACTTCATCAAATCCACAAGATCTTCAACTTATCAAATGATTCAATAAGATCTTCATCACTTTCAATTTCTCTCATGCACTTTCAATTGTCTAAACGCATAAGCCACCAATCTCTTCTCCTGCATTAGAACACACCCCAGACCTTGATAAGACGCATCACAGTAAACTTTAAAAGCTTTAGTCGTATCTGGAATGGCTAGCACTGGAGCACTCGTCAACCTTTTCTTCATCTCTACAAAACTTACTTCACAATTATCGGTCCATGAGAAAGGTTGATCCTTCCGAGTAAGTTGTGCCAAAGGGCCTACCATTTTAGAAAATCCTTCCACAAACTTGCGATAATAGCCTGCTAGCCCCAGTAAACTCCTTACCTCCGTAACAGTCTCGGGCCGTCCCCACTTCATCACAGCCTCCACCTTCATTGGGCCCACCGATATACCTTGTGCCGATATCCCGTGACCCAAAAACTGCACTTCGTCCAACTAGAACTCACACTTGGATAGTTTCCCATACAACTGATGTTCTCGTAGTATACCTAGCACAACCCTCAAGTGTCCGACATGTTCTTCTCGGACCTTTGAGTAAATAAGGATGTCGTCAATGAACACGATAACAAACTTATCTAAACATTGCCGAAAATTTGATTCATGTAGTCCATGAAAATTGCAGGTGCATTTGTTACACTGAACAGAATCACCACATATACATAATGTCCATAACAAGACCTGAATGTCGTCTTCTGCACATCCTTTGGTTTAACTAAGATATGATGATATCAAGACCTCAAATCGATCTTTGAAAACACCCATGCTCCCTTCAATTAATCTAATAGATCATCAATCCTCGACAAAGGATACTTATTCTTGATCATCAACTTATTCAATTGTCGATAATCGATGCACAACTTTGAGCTTTCGTCCTTCTTTTTCACCAACAAAACCGGAGCACCCCATGGTGAAACACTTGGTCTAATAAACTTCTTCTCCAATAGATCCTCAATTTGCTTCTTCAACTCTGTCGGAGCCATTTTGTATGGAGCCACTGATACCAGACCTACTCCTGGACCCAAATTGATAGCAAAATCCACCTCTCTGCTCGGCGGCAACCCTGGTACTTTGTCAGGAAACACATCGGCATACTCTTCCACTACTGGTATCCCTATTACCTCCTCTTTGGCACTCTTCTTTTTCTCTTGAGCTACCACCAAATAACAGGTAGCTCCATCCTTCAAGTCTTGCAGAATCGACTGAACCGAACCTACTTCCAACCCAGTCGCCTCTGGAAACACCACCTTATGTTGCCCGCAGTCGATAAGAATGTGATTAGCAGTCAACCAATCCATCCCTAGAATGACGTTCAAGCTTTCAAGTCTTAAACAAATAAGATTCACCATGAACTTACGCCCCGCCACTTCGATCAGACATCCAACGCAAACCAGGCTCTGATACCAATTGTAACGCCCCAACCGCTTGTACATAATTGTCGACTATATAAATAAAATTTAAATTAAAAATTATATATTATTTCTGATCCAAGCCCACTTACTCTCTTAATTAATTTGGTGTCTATGTACGGATTTAATGTATCTGTCTCAATTATTCACTTCCCAAGGTACACCACACAATTTACGAAAAAAAATATACATTATTTCTTCCTTTTTACTCTAGACAAGCTTTGAACTCACAACCTTCAAGACTCAAGCATTACTCTAAACCATATTAGCCAACATACGTTTCTTGTCAATCCACACACAGTAAAAATTATAATGTACCCACACACACAATGCATACAAGAAAACAACCATCAACCAATAATTTCTAAATGTGCCAATTTAAAATTTGCTACGTCCCTAAGCATACTCAACGTTCAGACACACACGAGTATTTTCAAAGCAATTGTAAAATAATAAAAATTATAATTCGTATATGTACATATAAGAATCGAACCCATGACCCCCAAATCTCATGGCAAGTGTAGACCCCAAATCTTTCCTGGCCTCATAATAAAGACCAGAAGACCTCCTTTTTGAAGATGGATGAAGCCTAAGAAGTCACTAGGAGAGACTATTAGGCCCCATACTAGGATATGAGGGATTTTTGGCATAAAAATAAGGATTTTCTCCTTTTAGGGTCGAGACCGCAGTCTCGAATTCGGGACCGCCGTCTTGCCTTGCAAAAGTGGCAAGACCGCCGTCTCGTTTGGCGAGACGGTCGTCTCGCCATTTCTGCAAGGTGAGACGGCCGTCTCGACCTGACAGGTGTGAATCCCTATAAATAGCCGTGCCATTCCCCTCATTTCACACAGTTCTTCCATTGTCTCTCTAGTCACCTCCTCAAATTCTCTTTCTAGAATACCTCCGAAGCATTTCTGGAGTTTCTGAAAGCTTTTTAGCGTTTTATAGTGTTTTCGAGAGATTCTGGCGCTGTAAAGAGTGAAGGGCTGCCAAAAAGCACCCTAGTTTTCAAGAAAGTAATAGAAAGCTTGCCTCGGAGGTTTCTACACTCTCTCTCTCTCTCTCTCCTTTACCACTTTATTTTTAATTATGCAATAGATATTAGGGTCATGTAGTCGTAATTTTAAATTTCGCAAATAAAGGGTAAAAGCGTATTTTCACCAGTTTATTTATTCAAAGCAGCTGGCCTATCACAGGGAACCCGAAAGGGGCATCATAAGGGAACTAACACTTCCCTTACGCGTAACTAACTCCCTTACCCAACTCTGGTTCTAATGACCAAAGTTGGTTTTTTGAAAAACCAATGCCCTTTTTTTTACTCCTTTTTCGATATTTCTGGTAAAAACATCGGTGGCAACTCCAGAAGAACCCTCCAAAATTAGTTCTTGGGTTAGCCCGGTTATCGAACAACCCAAGAGCGCCCTTTCGAAAACCTCGCCCCTAGGTTCAGCCCGGTTATCGGACAACCTAAAGGCGTTGTAACCAGACCCATAAAAACGCGAAAATTGGAAAGTCAGAACCATCGCATCGCTCTGACCACCTCGTTTTGACGGCAGTGACAGATGGCGACTCCGCTGGGGAAGCCTAGAGAGTTGATCCCATTTAGTGATGGGCCAGCTTAAAGTAAATAACATGTTTACCCTACCTTGTATTATAACATGTTTTAATGCTTGGCTTTAATAACTATTGTTTGTTTATATTTATGCAATTGTTTGAAATACAAACTGTACACAAACCCTTGCACACAACAGTTCCCTCTATACCCGGGGGCAAGTGAGAAATCCATAGGGAGTGGGTGGCAGGTACGGTTTGCTGTAATGATGGCCTTGTGCCCACCAGTGTGATCGGAAACCACCACTCAAGGTGATAACCTTCCTCTTTTGGCACAAAGGCTGACTATGGCCTTAGTGCTAAGCATGGTCGGAAGGTTAGAGAGTGGGGACCCTATAATGGGGGCACCTTGGGGGCCTAAGCCTTGGTGAGAACAGTTAGAACCTACCCTTGCCAATGCATTTTTCTGCAGGAAAACCCTACCTCGTGATTAAAACGACTTCTCGCCTGTTCACGGATGAGTGAATTGTATGTGCATTTGTTTGTTGCATTTGATTGCATAGCCTAACCAAACAACAAATAAAAACAAAATTTTACAATAAACACCCTTATCTCGGATAGTCTGCCTTTTAGCTAGCCTGTTTCAGGTTCTTTGTAAGCTAAGTAGCCACGCAGTCCGACAGAAGAGATAAGGGACGCTAATATTATTCTTTCGCCAATAAAACCATTTTATCTCGGCATGCCTGCCTTTTAGCTAGCCTGGTTTCGGGTTCTTTGTAAGCTAAGTATTCATGCAGTCCGACAGAAGAGATAAAAGGCCTAAAAAATAAATCCAAAATAAATAAAATAATAATAACAAAATCAAAACATTTATAAAAGAATTTTGACAAAGTTGTATCATTCATATCGCATCATGTCATAAGTGGAAAAAACAAAAGAGAGAAAAAATGCATAAGGAAAGTATGCATACGCATCATTTTAATAAACCCCTAAAAAATGGGTCTTAGAGGCATTTTTTTTGGGAAAATTACTAGGCCAAATCCCCTCTGAGACTTTGCAGCTTGATTCTTCACCTTTTTCTCTTCATTTTGATATGTTGTGCATACAAATCGGACATCTCAGTCAAAAGTTATGTCACTTTGAACATCTACCGCCCTTTTGTACTGGTGCATACATAAATACATTCATTCTAGGGAGCACTAGATATCCCTAAGACAATGGCGAAAGAGGCCCCGAGCACATTTGTGACATTCGTGACAAGGAAGGGACACGTGTACTAAGGCGTGATGGTGACCCCCATTATACTTGTGAAATCTGTGATGGGGGAGGAACCATTACATCGAGGTGGGTATGATACCCCACAAAGCGTAAGCTTTGGGGAGGGTACCTAAGTTATTATCTTAAGGAATATTCATCTCATAAATTGTTCATTTTAAACAATAAAAATCTTTTTACATTCTAGAAAGCGGCTAGTATTCTTCATGTCCTCATCAGCATAAAAAAAAAACAAAACAAACAAACACAAAATCCCAAACACTATCATACATCATGTTAGAAAATAAAACATGATAATGTTTAGGGAAAAACAAACACTTGCATACATGCATCCACCAAACTTCATCCTCATAGCATCATCTAGTAGTAGGCGGTTGAAGAAAGTGGACATTCCTCAATACCATGTGAAGAGGATAGGGCATTCACATGCCATACACGGGAAGTCAAAAAAGGAAACAAATACAAATTTTAACCAACCTATGGGTTCCTTTAGGCTTTCCGCCTTTAAAATGTGCTTTGAAACATTGCATTGAGGAATGTACACTGTCTGGATGAAATAAATAAAATTGTTTGTTTTCATCATCTCTTCAAACGTCTATTGCATTCATAAATTGCATTCTCGCTTTAATAATAATAAGATAATAAAAAGAGAGGATTAGTCGATGTGCTTTCCACAAATCGGAATAAGATGAAGAGCAAACATTTTGTTATCAAGTTTTCCCCAACGGTTGACCCGCCTAAGAAGGATAATAAGCCTTAACCATTGGTCATCCAAGTAAATAAAGGAGAGGGGGCAAGGACGCCATTGCTTTTGTTCACGCCTCATACGTCAAATAAAGTTGTACCATGGAGATACGCAGAAACACCGCCCATTAACAAGGATATCTCCAGCATAGCTGGCATTGGGGGCAAAATTAGAAATGGAAGATTCTATTCCCCCAAGGAGCTGTAAGATGACGCTCCTACAAATAAAGAAAAAATAAAAAGACCGAAGAAAAACATAATCCAAAGAGGAAACTGAGTAGACTTTGGATTCACGACGCTAAGACAGTTCTCTCAATGCTCCGCCAAAGAGACAAACTCACGGTAGGCGACAAGCTGGTCACGGTTCGAGCTAAAAACGACATTCGGATCAGCAAGTCGTTTGCCCTACCTTGAATGGATGCAACTGAAAAGGACCTTTGAAATATCTTTTTCCAATATGAAAAGACTTCCCCAACGATATGAAGGTGACCCACATGGTGAGGAAATATGGATGCCGCCCAAACCAAGGGCTCATTAGAAACTCTCAAGGAATAAGGGAGCCACCAAATTTTAAAGACAATCCTTTAAAGCATTACCCTATAAAGGATCAAGCTGCAGGGAGAAAAGGGAAGTCTCCCCTCCACACCTTGAATCAGATTTTCCCAAATAGAGGGGTTCAAGCATCAAAAACGACTTTAGTCATTAAGTGTTCTCCTTCTGATTCTTAGGGTTTGTAAATCCAATGACTATTAGAGATTACTCCTCGGGGCTAGCCCGACCCCCGAGCATTGTAAGGCACATATTTCCCTATTAATTACAAAGAATGTCATTCTTATTATCTGCTTCTCTTCTTGCTATTCATATCTAAACCTCATTAATAACCATGTTTAAGCAAACATTTTCAAAATGCGTCAAAGTAATCAAACTATGCCATTGACCAAAATAAAAGTCAAGTCCATCATCACTGATTGACCAGAAGCACAAAATAAAGTTTGACCTCGTTATAAATAAAGTCGTGTTTTACCAATTTTGTGCAAAAAGAAAACAAAAATCAAAAGAAGCCCATAGAAGCCAAAGGCAAAAAAAAGAGGGCAAGATAGCTGGTAGGAAACCCACCAAAGGAGGCTACGCAAAAGTTAGGGTAAACCTGCTAGGAAACCCGAACAACCATAAAGGGTAGCCTAGGCAAAAATTAGGGTTACGAAATAAAGTCCGCTAGGCCTCCCAAAGCAAGAAATAAGAAACCTAGACAAAAGTTAGGACAAAACAAAACACAACATCCTAGACTGAAAACCCAAAGGGCAGACTAGGAAAGTCAATCAGTCATAACAAGCGCCATAAGACGACACTCCATAAACAAAACGTTTGTCTAAACTAGCCTAAACACTCTAACCAACCTTGGCTAGTCATGCTTACAAAAACCATTTTTTGTCAAAATAAAACAATTCTAAAACACAAGCCTTTGAATTAAATATCCTTTTCCTTCTCTTCTCTTGACCCTGACCACTACGAAATTCTAGTAATTAGTAGGGAAATGTGGAGATAGTAATCAATGGGAGGATTGACATCCCCAAGGAAATGGAGGGGCACACTGACATGGCAAGTCGCTCTGCAATCAACACAATCATTCTTCGGTCACGGTAAAGTCAAGACGGTAAAATTGGTACAACCTATCATGTCGACAAAGCACATAATGTCGGAAGCTCAAGCACATTGGTTAATCCTTTTGAAAAATTAATTGAAATAGTATTATAGGATGCATATCGCAAACATTGCATGCATATGATAGGCTCCTATCTCTCGAAAAAAAGAAGGGAAAGAAAAAATGACAATAAAAAGAATAATGCCTGCTAGGAGATTCTTAGGCAAAAGTGAGGGTAGCCCGCTAGATCGAAAACCCGCAAAAGGGCGGTCTAGGCAAAAGTTAGGGCATTCATAAAAAAGGAAAAAGCCCGCTAAGATATCCTAGGCAAAAATTAAGGCAGCTCGCTAGATCGAAAACCCCAAAAGGGCGGTCTAGGCAAAAGATAGGGCTAAACCAAAAAATGAATAAAAGAAAGGGGCCCTTCATCATAATCATGAAAGTCCAGCAAGAGAATGTCAGTCACTTTTCCAGATGCATCAACCAAAAAGAATAGATTGCTTTTAGGGCATCCACACACAAGTAGTCGCACAAAACGACTTTGTCAATGTCAAAAATGAAAGAAATAAAAATCACTTCAGACAAATAAAAGCATTCATGCATATAAGGAGACTAGCTCCATGTTTGTGATGGAAAACAGGATCACCGAGACTGAGTCTCCAAATAATGCCCTCAAGAAAATAGAACAAGTCGTTAATCAAGCGACTCAGTAGAATAAGAGCTCCGAAAATCAAGAGCTCTAGCTACCATCCTTCTACCTAGAAAAGAAGGCACGAAGAAAGTAATAAGTCTCCAAACATTGCTCTCCCTCAAGAAAGAAGAGGGGGTTGTCATCATTAAATAACTCAGAAGAAATAGGAGCTTCCAGAAGCCAAAGCTCCAGTCATCATTTTTCTACTCAATAAAAGAGGGCACAATCATCAGACATCATAAAAGAAAAGCCAACGGAAAGGCTTAGTTATCCCCAAGCGGATCTTGCCTACTACAAAGGCAAAATAAATACCCCACAACTAAGCATCGCCACTACATGAGTCACTAAGTGCACTCACCCAAAGTCTCCTCCACACTCCCCAATGGAGAATAAAGGCTTCAAGAGCCCATCATCATCAACAGTCAAAAGAGTCCAAACGATCAAGGGCTCAACAAAAAAAAAGGAGAGAAAAGAAAACCCTTCATCTCCAGTAGATGACAAAAAGGCCATGACAGAGAAGGCTGAATAAAAATCCTCAAGTGGATCTCCTAAAAAATCTACAAAAAGGAACCAGAAATTCCCATCCAGTGGAATAAGAGCTTCACAAGTTTAGCTCGCATCAACATCAATCAAGGAGCCAAGACTCCATCCCTAGAAAAGAAAAATCAGATCCCCAGGAAGTCAACTAAATTCCTTGGTGGATCACCAAAGAAAAAAAACGTTATCCCCTGCGGATCCCCAAAAATTAGAAAAAGCCTGCGTGTATAAAAGAAACTAAAAAGTAAAAAGGCTTACACATTATCCCGAAAAAGCCAAATTTCAAATCACGATAAAAAAGAGGTAAAATGCGGAAAAAGGCGAAATCAAATAAAAATCCTTGCTCCCTAAGTAGGTCTACTTAGAAAAAGGAAAACAAAGAAGGAATCAGAAATTCCATTCCTCCAAGAGAATAAGTGCATCACATCAATTAAGAAGTCGAGACTCCATTCCCCCAAAGGGCTACCAAAATCTGACCCCCGTAAAGGCAACCAATTCCCCGGTGGATCAATAAAAAAGAAAGATCATCTCAGTGAGCCTACTGCAAAGGCAAAACTTCAAGTTCATCCTCAGAATGTCATTTGCCTACGCATAGGCAAGACCTGCCAAGCAAGAGCTAGCATCCCCATAAGGGAATATCAGCCTAGTCAACAAATGTAGCCAAAAGTCTTCACTTCCGATGAAGAATCTGCCTACTCAGAGGCATTACCAGAAACTCAATGGATATCTGCCTACTCGAGAGGTGTCACCAAGATCAACAAATCCCCAGAGGATTCTTGCCTACCTAAGAGGCACACATCAAAAATCCCTGACAACCAGCAAAGTCGAATGACCACTATCAAAAGGATCAAAACAAAGAATCCCCAGCAAACCAACAGAGCTGGATGAACACCAATGTAGACCCCAAATCTTGCCCGGCCTCAGAATAAAGTCAGAAAGCTTCCTATTTGAAGACGGCCGAAGCCTAACAAGCCACTAGAAGAGACTATTAGGCTCCCGTACTAAGATAGGAAGGTTTTTTGGCCCGAAAAATAAGTTTCTCGCCCTGAAGGGACGAGATCGCCGTTTGGAATGTCCAGACCGCCGTCTCGCCTCAAGTCAGGGGCGAGACCGCCGTCTCGTTTGTCCAGACGGCGGTCTCGCCACTACAAAGGACAAGACGGCGGTCTGGATTACCCAGACAGCGGTCTCGACTTCTGCCATGGTCGAGACGGCGGTCTGGATTGTCCAGACGACGGTCTCGACCCTGTCAGACGAGACCGGCAGTCTCGCCACTGTCAGGCGCGAAAACCTATAAATAGGGGCTCTCCCCCCCTCATTTGAACACACCAAGCACAGTAGCTCTCCCTTCTCTCTAGATTTTCTCTCTCTAGAACCCCTCTGAAGCATTTCCGGAGTTTCTGAGTGTCTCTAGGCATAAATTGAGCGTTCTAAATCTTCTTTAGAATCCCTCCGAGGCATTTCCGGAGTTTCTGAGAGTTGTAGAGTGAAAGGTTGCCAAAAAGCACCCACTCTTTAAAGAGAAATACAAAAAGCTTGCTTTGGAGGTGTACTTTCTCTCTTTATAATTTACCGCTTTCATTTAAAATTATGCAATAGAAGCTAGGGCCATGTAGTCATAACCTTTAAATACCGCATAATAAAAGGGTAAAAGCGCAATTTTCCAGTTTAATTATTTATTCAAAGTAGCCAGCCTATCATAGGGAACCCGAAAGGGGCGTCGTAAAGGAACTAATACTTCCTTTACACGTAACTAACTCCCTTACCCAACTCTGGTTCTAATGACCAAAGTTAGTTTTCGAAAACCAACGCCTTTTTAAAACACCTTTTCCGATGTTTCCGGTAAAAACATTGGTGGCGACTCCATGAACCCTTCAAAACCCGTTCTTGGGTTAGCCCAGGTCATCGGACAACCCAAGAACATTTTTCGAAAACCTCGTCTCTAGGTTAGCCCGGTTATCGGACAACCTTAGGACGTTGTAACCACCCATAAAGAAACGCAAAAAAAAACAAAAGGGTCGAAACCATCGCGTCGCTCCGACCGCCCCTCTTTTGGGAGGCGGCGACAACCAACAAAATCTCCGGCACAATCCGGACGACCAAATCAAAGACAAGAGAACACATCTCAATATCGGAACATGAGCTAGAGCAGTAAGCCGCCACCACAGCCAAAGGATCGGCTACCGCAAGAAGGAGCATCCGGTGGCATAACACCAGATGGGGGTGTATACTCATCAGGCCTTACAAAAGGGGGCTTACCGGATGGGGGTTCATACTCGTCAAGCACCAGATGGGGGTGTATACTCATCAGGCCTTACAAAAGGGGGCTTATCAGGCGAGGGTTCATACACGTCAAACCAGATGGGGGTTCATACTCATCAGCCGAAGGGATCAGCTACCGCCAGAAGAAGCATCCTGGAAGCACACTTTTTCCCGGAAGATCAACTGCCACAAAGACGGAACATCTGAAGGACAACTGGGCAAGAGGGTCAACTCCTTTACCCTCCAGTCGATCTCCTTGGCACAACAGGCCAGCAGTCGACTAGTCGGGTAAAGGGGGGGCAGCTGTAGACCCCAAATCTTGCCCGACCTCATAATAAAGACCAGAAGACCTCCTTTTTGAAGATGGATGAAGCCTAAGAAGCCACTAGGAGAGACTATTAGGCCCCATACTAGGATGGGAGGGATTTTTGGCATAAAAATAAGGATTTTTGCCTTTTAGGGTCGAGACCGCCGTCTCGGATTCGGGACCACCGTCTCGCCTTGCGAAAGTGTCGAGACCGCCGTCTCGCCATTTCTACAAGGCGAGACGGCCGTCTCAAATGGCGTGACGGCCATCTCGACCGGATAGGCACGAATCCCTATAAATAGCCGCGCCATTCCCCTCATTTCACACAGTTCTTCCATTCTCTCTCTAGTCACCTCCTCAAATTCTCTTTCTAGAATCCCTACGAAGCATTTCCGGAGTTTCTGAGAGCTTTTTAGAGTTTTTATAGCGTTTTCAAGAGATTCCGGCGCTGTAAAGAGTGAAGGGCTGCCAAAAAGCACCCTAGTTTTCAAGAAAGTAATAGAAAGCTTGCCTCGGAGGTTTCTACACTCTCTCTCTCTCTCCTTTACCACTTTATTTTTAATTATGCAATAGATATTAGGGTCATGTAGTCGTAATTTTAAATTCCACAAATAAAGGGTAAAAGCGTATTTTCACCGGTTTATTTATTCAAAGCAGTTGGCCTATCATAGGGAACCCGAAAGGGGCGTCGTAAGGGAACTAACACTTCCCTTACGCGTAGCTAACTCCCTTACCCAACTCTGGTTCTAATGACCAAAGTTGGTTTTTCGAAAAACCAATTCCTTTTTACTCCTTTTTCGATATTTCTGGTAAAAACATCAGTGGAGACTCCAGAAGAACCCTCCAAAATTAGTTCTTGGGTTATCCCAATTATCGGACAACCCAAGAGCGCCCTTTCGAAAACCTCGCCCCTAGGTTCAGCCCGGTTATCGGACAACCTAAAGACGTTATAACCACACCCATAAAAACCCGAAAATTGGAAAGTTAGAACCTCCGACCGCCTCGTTTTGATGGCAGCGACAACAAGGATCTAACCAAATGAGCCACTCTTCATCTCTGCAATGTTATTAAATTTGTAATTTAATTACTTTCCTTACTTCCAATTTCTACTTTAAAATATATAATTATTTTCGTGGGTCTTACAGAATGCATAGGCAAGATCTGGCAAGCAAGAGTCAATGTCCCAAGAAAGGGACATCAGCCTATTCAGAGGCAAAATAGCACAAGCGCAAAGTCTTCACCACTATTGAAGCATTCGCCTACTCAAGAGGCACTAATATCAGAAATAAACAAATCCCCAGTGGATTCTTGCTTACATCAAGAGGTGTCATCGTCATCTCGGCACGAGGATTTTGATATTTACGAACGGTTGTGATGGATGACTAAACTCCTGTGTTTTTGTAAAATTATGTAGTGAACGCTTTTTAGGTTGTCCGATAACTGGATTGAACCTAAAAGCTAGGTTTTCGTAAAGGGTTATATGGAGTCGCCACCAATGTTTTTACCATAAACATCAGAAAAGGAAGAAAAGAAAGTGTTGGTTTAGAAAAACCAACTTTGGCCGTTACAACCAGAGTTGGGTAAGGGAGTTAGTTACGTGTGGGGAAGGTGTTAGCACCCCACAATGCCCTTTTCGGGTTCCCTATGATGGACTAATTCATATAATAAAAACTAAGGAAAATTATGCTTCTACCCTATTTATTTTTCTACTTTGCGAAATTTTAAATATCTGCATGGCCCTAGTATCTAATGCATACAAATAAAGCAGTAAAAGAGAAGAGATATGAAGGAGAACCTCCGAAGCGAGCTTTTATAAATCTTGAATTTGAGGACGCTTTTTGGTAGTCCCCGCACTCTACAGAGACACTCCTCCCTCGGACAAAAAATAAAATACCACACTACGGAGCGCTGTATGTCTCAAAAGCAGACTTCCTTAACCGATTTGTACCTTTAATGGAAATCAGAAAGCTCACTCAGACTCTAAAATAATGCCCAAAGTCACTCTCAAGTGTCAAAAGACTTCCTAGAGAGTGTAGGAGTGGAAAGGTTGTTAGAATCGCGGAGTGGAATGTTTGCGTATCAGGACAAAAACCAAGAGGGGGGTTGAATTGGTTTCTTAACAAAAATTAGGGTTTTAAAAATTTTCCCAATTTTCACCGATTAAATTGCTGTGTAAAGTAAATAGAGCAAGGATACAATCTTACACAAATGATTTATACTAGTTCGGATCAAAAGACCCTACGTCCAGTTGCTAATCACTCAAACAGAGGATTAACGCTGTCACTATAATCACAGTTGTACAATCAAATTACAAATAAGAAGATAAAATAAAGAATACACCTCTCTTGAGTCACACAAGAGATGAAGAACAGCTTTCCCTAGAGACGGCACAACACACAATCCACCAAGAAAACCCACTTAGTGATTCTTATCGCTTCTAGCCCACACTAGGTTCCAAAAGCCCCTTTTTCCTCCAACAAACAATTCTCTGGCAATCACAACTCTCAACTTTTGTTTGAAAAAGGTTGTTCTATTTGCAGAGAGCCTTAGAGAATCTTAAGTAGATGGATTAGGGTTTTGGAATTGGTGATTTTCGAAACCTGGTGAATTGGGAATAGGGTTTTCGAAACTTGATCCAATTTTGAAATTCAAAACACATATCAGACTGAAATAATCGATTATCTTGAGTGTTAATCGATTATTACAGAGCCAAATTCACCTGGAACCCATAACCACGCAGTTTTATCGATTAATAGGGTAATTAATCGATTAACAACCCTGTTAATCGATTAACAGGGGCTTTAATCAATTATTCCAGAGAGCTGATACAGAAAATGGTTTTTCTCTCTATAATAATCGATTATCCTGCCATTATTCGATTAATCCATTATGTTTTTGATAAAAATGAGTTTTTGAAGCTTTTAAAGAGTAGACTATGTGTTGGTTATCTTAGACTCTAATATTACAGACTCAAAATCATCAAAATAGAGTTATTACATACCATTACAAGTCTTCAAATCTTTAAGTTCTTTGTTCTTGAATCATCATCAAAATCTACAAACTTCATATCCATGTATGTTCAACATTCATATCCTTGTATGTTTCAACAATCTCCCCCTTTTTGATGATGATCTGTAGACCCCTAATTTTGCCCGACCTCTCAATAAAGGCTAAGGAGACTTCCTATAACAAGATAAAGCTTGCCCGACATCTCAATATAGGCCAAGAAGACTTCCTATATGAAGATAAAGCTTCAATGGACGTCTATCGGCATCAATCGACGTCCGAATAAAGAAAGGAAAGCTTCCCGGGGGTCCCAGAACACAAAATCTGGCAAAAACAGTCGAGATGGTCGTCCCAGAAGTTGGGACGGCCGTCCCAGAAGCCCAGACGGCCGTCCCAAGTTCCAGACGGCCGTCCCAACTTGTTTTGAGGCTCGGGACGGCCGTCCCAAATCCCAGACGGCCGTCCCAACTTCCCCAGATGACCATCCCTGATTTCCAAGCTCCAGACGACCATCCCAAGCTGCCAGGCTGCGAAAACTATAAATAGGAGGCTCATTTGCCACTTTTTCACACTCCAGACACTTGTCTTCTCTCCCTACTTCGAATGAACTCTTCGATTGCCTTAAAAAGGTAACAATCAGTTAAGGAATTGTACACCAACATTCGATTCTTCTTTAAAATTTAGTAGAGTCGATATTGTATTCGGGGAGGAGAGTCTTTGTAGAGCGGGGGATTGCCAAAATGCATCGTCACAATTCAAGATTTGTAATACAAAGCTTGCTACGGAGGTTCTTTTTACTTCTCTTCTCTTTTATTGCTTTATTTATTGCTTTATGTATGCAATATGAAATAAAGTCATGTAAATAGTCATTTTTTTAATATTATGCAATAAAATAGGGTAATAGCGTAATTTCTCGTAATCTTTTCTTAATGAATTAATTGGTCATAGGGAACCCGAAAGGGGCGTTGTGGGGTGCTAACACCTTCCCCACACGTAACTAACTCCCTTACCCAACTCTGGTTATAATGGCCAAGTTTGGTTTTTATTAAAATCAACGTCTTTTTATCCTTTTCCAATGTTTACGGTAAAAACATTGGTGGCGACTCCATAAGAACCCCTTTTCGAAAACCTTGCTTTTATTAGAGGATAGTTCAGTTGTTGAGCACCTCGGAAGCAATGAACATATTCTAACATAAAAATGCGAGTCTAAACCATCTTTTCGCGACCGCTCGCATAAACGTTCAAGATGTCCCTAGACGTCGGAACGGACGGCGGCGACAGATGGCGACTCCACTGGGGAAGCTAGAGAGTTGATCCCATTTAGTGACGGATAAAATTCAAACTAAGTGAATATTTGAAATTATGCCTTTACCCTCTTCCGTATGTTTTATTGTATGGCTTTAATAACTGCTGTATGATTATTTTCTGCAAATTGTTTGAAATATAAATTGCACACAAAAACCCTTGCACACAACAGTCCCTCTATACCCGGGGGCAAGAGTGAATACCTATAGGGAGTGGGTGGCAGATACGACCGGCTTGTTGGCACACGGGGCTACAACTGTTGTCGGAAACCACCAACTCAAGGTGATAACTCTCTTCTTTTGATCTAAGGATGTCGACACGAAGTTCCGTGCATGACCCGAGGACTGAGAGATTGGGAGGTCCCTATAATGGGGGCACCTTGGGCACCTTTGGCCTTGGTGAGAACAGTTTAGAACCACCTAAACCAAGCATGTTTCTGTAGGAAAACCCCACCTCGTAAATAGCGTGGCTCTGCTCGTGGATGAATGAATTGTGTGTGCATTCGTTTGCTGCATTTGTATTGATGCATTAGCATAGGGTAATCATACAACAAAAATAGTAAAACCCTAAAAAACTATAAATAGTAAGACCCAAGTGCATTTATCACCTTCCTAGAAGAGATAAGTGCGCTAAGGTATGTTGGCAACCTTTGAAAAAGGAAGTTAGCACACTAAGGTGGGTATGGTACCCTTAAAACATAGGATTTTGAGAAGATACCAAAGTTATTGTCTAAAGTATATCTATTTCACACTAATCATTTGAAAAAAAAGCTATAATAAAAATCGTTAAAATCATTTAGAAAGTGGTTGGTCTTCCGCCTGTCCTCACTCGTGCTCAGAAAGCTAAAGAGATGGAATAGCTAGAGGAGCAAAATCGAAAGCTCACCACCGAGCTTAATACGCTGAAAGAGCAAATGGCTCAGATGTTAGAAATGATGCGCCAACAGAATCTCCATAAAGAGGGTCCTCAGAGTGGACAAGCCTCTCACCAAGAAGAAGAAGAGGAACCTCACGATGAGCATGACCAATCTGATACCAGAGCAGTACATATTCATGCTCCGAAAATATCAAAGCAACAAAAATTACTGCCCTAGAGGAGAGATTGAGAGCCATGGAAGGGCATAACTTTGATGTTAAAGAGGCAGCTGATATGTGCCTCGTTAAAAACATCCAATTCCCTAACAAATTCAAAACTATGGACTTCCCAAAGTACATGGGAATAACTTGCCCCAAAAGCCATCTTACAATGTACTGTCGTAAGATGGCTGCATATGCTGACAATGAAAAACTCCTGATCCATTGCTTTCAGGAGAGCTTAGCTGAATCAGCCCTAAATTGGTATATGCAACTGCAAGGAGGGCAAGTCCAAACATGGAGACATCTGGCAGATGCTTTTCTTTGTCGCTATAAATACAATATTGATCTGACCCCTAAAAGAGCAGATCTACAATTGCTAAGCAAGAAAAACGATGAATCCTTTAAGGCATACGCCCAAAGATGGAGGGAATTGGCAGCACAAGTAGAATCTCCTCTGTCCGACAAGGAAACTACATCCATGTTCATCAATTCTCTGACTGGTCCCTATTATGACAAAATGATAGGGAACACATCAACACTCTTTGCGGATATGGTAATTATAGGAGAAAGAGTAGACCAAGGTTTGAAAAGCGGAAGAATTGCACAGCATACTTCCTCCAATTCTTCTACTCCAAACGTTAAAAAGAGCTTTGGAAAGAAGAAGAAAGGAACCGTGAATGCAATTAACATTACCACTCCTTCTTCCTCCTCACAGCAGACCAAGTCACACAAACCGGAAAGGAAATTCACTTCCATTCCAACCTCCTATGGAAGTCTGCTTTTAAAATTGTTGGATGCCAAACTCCTCGTGCGCATCCCTCCCAAGAAAATAGAGCCACCATATCCAGAATGGTATAAGTCTAATGAAAATTGTGATTACCATTTAGGCGCTCCGGGACACTCCGTTGAAAACTTTGTGGCCTTAAAGCACAAGATCCAGAATCTGATAGATGCAGGGTGGATTACCTTTGACGCATCTACTCCAAAAGTAGATGATCAACCTCTTTCCAAACCCGAATGAAAGATGGGCTAAGGAAGATAAGCAAATTACGGCTCATCATCTTTACCATTTCAAAAAATATATAATAAACATAAAAATATAAAAAATATATCAAAAAGCTTCCGATGTATTTTTCGTGATCCTCGCCCATGATCACGAGATTTTTGGTTAAAGTGGGCTTTGTAAATATTTTCTTTTTGTCAATACAATAAGGCATTTTCCATAATATTCATATTCTCTTTCATTCTTTTCCCTCTTATACACTTAATAGAGAAATCTAAAACTAAGCATAACCATACAGTCATGTCTGTGATTGAAAATTCTCTGGAAGATCCGAAAGCCGAAGGCGAATGGATTGAGTCAGACAGTGAGGAGGGGACCATTTCCCCGGACATGCAAAGACTGTTGGAAAAAGAATCTCAATCAATACAGCCCCATCAGGAGAAAACTGAGGCCATCAATTTGGGACAAGAAGATAATAAGAAAGAAGTAAATATTGGTACCCAAATTGACGATGATGTCAGGGAAAGGCTGATACAATTACTAAGAGAATATGTGGACGTATTCGCATGGTCCTACCATGATATGCCTGGAATTGATAAAAGTATAGTGGAGCATAGATTACCACTAAAAGAGGGATTTCGGCCTGTTAAGCAGAAGCTCAAAAGAGTAAAGCCAGAATGGTCCTTGTAGACCCCTAATTTTGCCCGGCCTCTCAATAAAAGCTAGGGAAACTTCACACGAAGATAAAGATCGCCCAGCTAATCAATAAACACTAAGAAGACCTCCCACAACCACACGGAGTTCATCCAATTTCTCGACAAAGGCCAAGGAGACCTCCTATAACAAAGATAAAAGTTCGTCCGGCATCTCAATAAGGGTCAAGAAGACTTCCTATAAGAAGATCAAGCTATAACGGACACCTATCGGCATCAACATACGTCCGAAAAAAGCAAGGAAAGCTTCCCAAGGTCCCAGAACGCAAAAACTGGACAAAACAGGTCGAGACCCCCGTCCCAGAGTTGGGACGGTCGTCCCAACTAACCTAGGACAAGTGAGACGCGCGTCCCACATGTGGGACGGCCGTCCCAAGTCCCAGGGGGGCTGGCTCTGTGTTAAAAATGCAAGTGGGACGGTCGTCCCACCCCAGACGGCCGTCCCGGCCCAGATGGCCGTCCCAGATGTGCCAGGCAGCGAAAACTATAAATAGGAGGCTCATTTGCTCATTTCCACACCCCAGACAACTCAGAGCACTTGTCTACTTCTCTCCCTCTTTCGAATGATCTTTCTGATTGCCTTATATAGGTAACAATCGGTTAAGGAATTATATTCCGGCATGCGATTCTTCTAGAAAATTTTAGTTGAGTCGAGT
>OY731402.1:31281190-31461977 GCA_963425845.1 Sphenostylis stenocarpa | reverse complement strand
AAAACGTGATATAAGTTTGGTTTATTAAGCATAAACAGATTATAATTCAATACTAAGATTAGAAGATGAAGAGTTAAGAGAACAAACAATATGAAATTGAAGAACAAAACCTCAAAGATCTACTTGCATTCTTCTCAGAAAATCAATACAAATATTTAGCTATCCATGGAAAGTTGAAAACGCAATAGAAGAAACATAATTAAAATCGAAACAAGAATTTAAAAATAATGTCAGAAGAGTAAACAAACTTGAATATAAATTGCAGAAGATGAAAGGTGGAAGTGTGGTGGCTGCATAATCCTTGTGTGTTGTGTCTTTTCGTGTGATGTGCCTCTCTTATATAAATAACCCTAACCCTAATCTTAATCGAGGTTTGGGCTCAACTAGTCCATGAAACACATCATAAATTGGCTTCAGTGCAGGTCCATGAACTTCAAACACGTGCAGTATTTTCAATACTTATCCAAATTAAGCGATTTTGGTCTCCTTTGAAAGTCTTTTGAGCTAGATTTAAAACGCCACCGTTTCTACTATTTTCGGAGCTCTAATGAATTTAGGAGACTTAAATTACTGAAGCATGTCCACTGGGCCGGCCTGGTGCGCTTGACCCGTTTTGGATAATTTATGTAAAATCCAATTTAGCTCCGAATTGAATGATTTTGGATCCTGTGGAAAGCTCAATGTGTCTAGTTTATAATTATTTTAGAATCCTGTTATTTGGAGATCTGTAAAAAAAATTATAAATAAAACAATAAAATAATGTCAGTACCCGTATAAAATAAAATATGACATTTGACCCGATTTTTCAAGTCCAAAATTGCTTTAAACTGTCCTAAAATTAATAATGAGTAAAAATTAGATCAAATAGATTCAAATTAATTAAAATCTAAATTATTGGCCTAATGAAGCCCAATCAATGAAAATGCACTAATAATAGACAATTAAACACAATGCACCAATTAAGATAAGTATATAAAGATAAGAAAATGTGGGAAAATAATGACTCATCACTAGTGCATAATGGGTTTTAATAAGTCTTAGGAGCATTTTTTGGGAAAATTGTTGGGACAAATCCCCTTTGGGTATTTGCCCCCTATTCTTCACTTTTTCCTCTTTGTTTTGATATGTTGTGCGTTCAAATCCAACATCCTAGTCAAAAGTTATATTACTTTGAACATTTTTCGCCTTTTTGTACTAGTGCATGCATAAACACACCCATGCTAGGGGGCATTAGATATCCCTAAATACAAAGGCGAAAGAGACCCAAGTGCGCTTGTAATCTTCCACAAGGAAGGGACAAGTGTGTTAAGGTATATGGTAACCTTTCTTACGCTTGTCAAATCAATGATGAGGAAGTAACCATTATACCAAGGTGGGAATGGTGCTCCGTGAAGCGTAAGCTTTAAGGATATACCAAAGCCATTGTCTTAAGGTATATCCCATAATAATCATTCATTTCAAAATAAAAATAAACATTCTTAAATTCATATGCATTCTAGAAAGTGGTTGGTATTCTTCATGCCCTCATCTGCATACAAAAAAATGAAATCCCAAACACTATCGTACATCATGTTGGAAAATAAAACATAATAATGTTTAGAAAAAAATACTTGCATACATGCATCCACCAAACCTTATCCTCATAACATGCATCTAGTAATAGGCAGTTGAAGAAAGTGGACATTCCTCAATACCGTGTAAAGAGGATGGAGCATTTGCATGCCATGCACAGGAAGGCAAAAAAGAAAATACACAGAAATATGGATACCGACTTGGCCAAGGGCTCGGTACAAACTCTCCAGGAATAAGGGAGCCACCATATTTTAAAGACAATCCTTGGAAGCATGGCTTAGGGTATGACTCTACAAAGGGCCAAGACACATGAAGAAAAGGGAAGTCTCCGCTCTGCACCTCAAGCCCAATCTTCCGTAGAGGAGGGGTCCAAGCATCGAGAGCGACTTTAGTCATTAGGTGTTCTTCTTCCAATTTTAGGGTTTGTAAATCCAATGACTATTAAAGATTACTCCTCAGGGCTAGCCCGACCCCCGAGCATTGTAGGGCACATATTTCCCTATTAATTATAAAGAATGTCATTCTTACCATTTGCTTCTTTTCTTGTTATTCATGTCTATACCTCATTAATAACCATGTTTAAGAAAACATTTTTAAAAAATGCGTCAAAACAATAAAAAATGTGCCACTGTCATAATAAAATGAAGTCATCCTCGCTGATTGACTAAAGACACAAGTAAGGTTTTACCTCATCATAATAAAACTGTGTTTTGCCAATGTTGTGCAAAAAAAAAGAGAGTTCGTAGAAGCCAAAGGCCAAAAAAGAGAGGGCAAAAAACTCAGTAGGAAACCCACCAAGGGGGCTACGCAAAAGATAGAGTAAACCCGTTAGGAAACCTGGAAAACAATAAAGGGTAGCCTAGGCAAAAATTAGAGTTAGAAAATAAGGTCCGCTAGGATTCCCAAAACAAGAAAAAGAGGAAACCTAGACAAAAGATAGGACAAAACAAAAGCACATCATCCTAGGCTGAAAATCCAAAGGGCGGTCTAGGGAAGTCAATCAGTCATAGCAAGCACCATAGAATAAAAGATGTATTTTCATAAACAAAACGTTTGTTTAAACTAGCCTAAACACTTTGACTAAACCCTGGCTAACCATTCTTACAAAAACCATTTTTTGTCAAAAATAAAACTCTTCTAAAACACAAGCCTTCAAATAAATAACTTTCCTTCTTTTCTCTTGACCCTTACTACGACATTCTAGTAATTAGTAGTGAAATGTGGAGATAGTGATCAATAAGGAGGATTGACATCCCAAAAAAAAGGGAGGAGCCCACTGACACGGCAGTCGCTTCGCAATCAGCACATTCATTCTTCGGTCATGGCAAATCCGAGATGGCAAAGTCGGTACAGCTAAGCATGACGTCGGAAGCACATCAGAAGCAAAAGCACATCAGTTAATCCTTTTGAAATATTAACTAAAATAGAATTATAGGATGCATATCACAAACATTGCATGCATGATAGGGTCCTATCTCTCAAACAAAAAAATCATTAAAAACAAAAAATGAAAATAAAAATAAATGCCTACTAGGAGATTCTTAGGCAAAAATTAGGGCAACCTACTAGATCGAAAACCTACAAAGGGCGGTCTAGGCAAAAGATAAGGCATTCATAAAAAAGGAAAAAGCCTGCTAAGATATCCTAGGAAAAAATTAAGGCAGCCCGCTAGATCGAAAACTCCAAAAAGGCGGTCTAGGCAAAAGTTAGAGCCAAAATAAAAATATGAAAAAAAAGAGGGGCCCGACAACATATTCATAAAAGTCCAGCAGGAGAACGACAATCACTTTTCTGGATGCATCTAATAAAAGAAAAGACTGCATTTAGGGCATCCACACACAAGTAGTAACATGAAACGACTTTGTCAAGATAAAAAATAGAAAATAAAAATTGCTTCAAATAAACAACACTGTAGACCCCAAATCTTGCCCGGCCTCCAAATAAAGAGCAGAAGACCTCCTATTTGAAGATGGACGAAGCCTAACAAGCCATTAGGAGAGACTATTAGGCCCCATACTAGGATAGGAGGGAGTTTCTGTACCAAAAAATAAGTTTTCTCGCCTCGTTGGACGAGACGGCGGTCTCGACCCTGTCAGATGAGAACGGCGGTCTCGCCACCTGACAGCGCGAAAACCTATAAATAGGGGTCCTCCCCCCCTCATTTCCACACACCACAAGCTTCTAGCTCTCCCTTCTCTCTAAAAATTCTCTCTAGAATCCCTCCGACGCATTTCCGGAGTTTCTGAGTGCCTTTGAGAGCGTTTTTCAGCATCTAGAAAAGTTTCCAGCGTCGTGTAGAGTGAAGGGATGCCAAAACGCACCCAGTTTATTGAGAAATTAATAGAGAAAGCTTGCTTTGGAGGTTTAAATTCTCCCTCTCTACTTTTACTGCTTTAATTTTAAATTATGCAATAGATTAGGGCCATGTAGTCATAATTTTGAATTCCGCAAAATAAAAAGGGCAAAAGCGTAATTTTCAACGGTTTAAATATTTTTAAATAGCCAGCCTGTCATAGGGAACCCGAAAGGGGCGTCGTAAAGGGACTAATACTCCCTTTACACGTAACTAACTTCCTTACCCAACTCTGGTTCTAATGACCAAAGTTGGTTTTCGAAAACCAACGCCTTTTAAAACCCCTTTTCCGATGTTTCCGGTAAAAACATCGGTGGCGACTCCACAGAACCCCACAAAACTAGTCCTTGGGTTAGCTCGGTTATCGGACAACCCAAGGACGTCCTTTCGAAAACCCCGCCCCTAGGTTAGCCCGGTTATCGGACAACCTAAAGGCGTTGTAACTACCCATAAAAAACGAGAAAAACTAAAAACGGTCGAAACCATCGCGTCGCTCCGACCGCCTCTTTTTGATGGCGGCGAAAGATGGCGACTCCGCTGGGGAAGCCTCGAGAGTTGATCCCATTTAGTGATGGGCCAGCTTAAAAAAATAAATAAACCAAGAAAATAATGCTTTTGCCCTTAACTTGTATTATAACATGTTTTATTGCTTGGCTTTAAATAACTGTTGTCAATTTATACTTCCGCAATTGTGTGAAATACAAATTGTACACAAACATTTGCACACAACAGTTTCCTCTATACCCGGGGGCAAGTGAGAAAACCATAGGGAGTGGGTGGCAGGTACGGTTCGCTGTAGTGAGGGCCTTGAGCCCACCAGTGTGATCGGAAACCACTACTGAAGGTGATAACCTTCCTCTTTAGGCAACAAGACTGACTACGGCCTTAGTGCTAAGCATAGTCGGACGGCTGGAGAGTGGGGACCCTATAATGGGGGCACCTTGGGGGCCTTAACCTGGTGAGAACAGTTAGAACCAACCCTCGCCAATGCACTTTTCTGCAGGAAAACCCTACCTCGTGATTAAAACGACTTCTCGCCTGTTCGCGGATGAGTGAATTGTATGTGCATTTGTTTGTTGCATTTGATTGCATAGCATAAACAAACAACAGAACAAAAATCACAAAAAAATATTTTCGCAAATAAACCCCCTTATCTCGGACAGTCTGCCTTTTAGCTAGCCTGGTTTCAGGTTCTTTGTAAGCTAAGTAGCCACGCAGTTCCGACAGAAGAGATAAGGGACGCTAAAATATTCTTTCACATAAAGCCATATTTTATCTCGGACAGTCTGCCTTTTAGCTAGCCTGGTTTTAGGTTCTTTGCAAGCTAAGTAGCCACGCAGTTCTGACAGAAGAGATAAAAGGCTATAAAATAAACAAATAAACATCAAATAAAAAAATCAAAATACAAAAATAAATAAATCAACTTCTGACAAAGTCGTATCATTCATATTGCATCATGTCATAAGTGGAAAAACCAAGAGAAAAAACAAATGCATAAGGAAAGTATGCATACGCATTATTTTAATAAATCCCTCAAAAGTGGGTCTTAGAAGCGTTTTTTGAGAAAATTACTGGGCCAAATCCCCTTTGGGGATTTGCAATTTGGTTCTTCACCCTTTTCTCTTCGTTTTGACATGTTGTGCGTCCAAATCGGACACCCCAGTCAAAAGTTATCACACTTTGAACCTCTACTGCCCTTTTGTACTGGTGCATGCATAAATACATTCATTCTAGGGAGCACTAGATATCCCTAAGACAATGGCGAAAGAGGCCCCGAGCACATTTGTGACCTTCGCGACAAGGAAGGGACAAGTGTACTAAGGTGAGATGGTGATTGCCATTATACTTGTCAAATCTGTGATGGGGAAGGAACCATTACACCGAAGTGGGTAGGATCCCCCACAAAGCGTAAAGCTTTAAGGAGGATACCTAAGCCATTGTCTTAAGGAATATCCATCTCATAAATCATTTAATAAAAATCTTTTTGCATTCTAAAAAGCGGCTGGTATTCTTCATGCCCTCATCCGCATACAAAAAAAAAAAACACAAAAATTCCAAACACTATCATACATCATGTTAGAAAATAAAACATGATAATGTTTAGGAAAAAACAAACACTTGCATACGTGCATCCACCAAGCTTCATCCTCATGCATCTAATAATAGACAATCGAAGAAGTGGACATTCCTCAATACCATGAAAAGAGGATTATGGCATTCGCATGCCATGCACGGGAAGTAAAAAAGAAAATAAATAAAAAGATTTACCCGCCTATGGGTTCATTTAGGCTTCTCCATTTAAAAAAAAATGTACTTCGAAACATTGCATTGAGGAATGTACACTGTCTAGATGAAATAAATAAAATTGTTTGTTTTCATCATCTCTTCAAGTGTCTATTGTATTCATAAATTGCATTCATAAATTGCATTCATTCTCACTTTAATAACAATAAGATAATAAAAAGAAAGGATTAGTCGATGTGCTTTCCACGAATTGAAGTAGGGTGAAGAGCAAACCTTTTGTCGTCAAGTTCTCTCCAACAGTTGATCTGCCTAAAAGAGGATAATAAGCCTCAACCGTTGGGTATCCGAGTTAATAAGGAAGAAGGAACAAGGATGTCGTTACATTTGTTCACCCCATACATCAAATAAGGCTGCACCATGGAGATACGCAAAAACACTGCCCATTAACGAAGATATCTCCAGCATAGCCAGCATTGGGGGGCAGGATTAGAAGTAGAATCTACTCCCCTGAGGAGCTACAAGATGATGCTCCTACAAATAAAGAAAAAATAAAAAGACCGAAGAAAAACATAATCCAAAGGGGAAACTGAGAAGACTTTGGACTCATGACACTAAGGCAGTTCTCTCAACGCTCCACCAAAAGAGACAAACTCAGGGTAGGCGACAAGCTAGTCACAGTTTGAGCTAGAGACGACATTCAGATCAGCAAATCGTCTGCCCTACCTTGAATGGATGCGGCGTAAGAGGACCTTTGAAATATCTTTTGCCAATATGAAAAGACTTCCCCAACAATATGAAGGTGACCCACATGATGAGAAAATATGGATATCGCCCAAACCAAGGGCTCATTAGAAACTCTCAAGGAATAAGGGAGCCACCAGATTTTAAAGACAATCCTTTAAGGCATGGCCTAGGGCATGACCCTACAAAGGATCAAGCTACATGGAGAAAAGGGAAGTCTCCTCTCCGCACCTTGAATCAGATTTTCCCACATAGAGGGGTTCAAGCGTCAAAAGTGACTTTAGTCATTAGGTGTTCTCTTTCTGATTCTTAGGGTTTGTAAATCCAATGACTATTAGAGATTACTCCTTGGGGCTAGCCCGACCCCCGAGCATTGTAGGGCACATATTTCCCTATTAATTACAAAGAATGTCATTCTTACTATCTGCTTCTCTTCTTGCTATTCATGTCTAAACCTCATTAATAACCATGTTTAAGCAAACGTTTTCAAAAGTGCGTCAAAGTAATCAAAATACGCCATTGACCAAAATAAAAGTCAAACCACTCATCACCACTGATTGACTAGAAACACAAAATAAAGTTTTACCTCGTCATAAGTAAAGTTGTGTTTCGCCAATGTTGTACAAAAAGAAAACAAAAATCAAAAGAAGCCCATAAGAAGCCAAAGGCCAAAAAAGTGAGGGCAAGATACCTGGTAGGAAACCCACCAAAGGGGGCTACGCAAAAGTTAGGGTAAACCCGCTAGGAAACCCGAACAACCATAAAGGGTAGCCTAGGCAAAAACTAGGGTTACAAAGTAAAGTCCACTAGGTTTCCCAAAGCAACAAAAAAAGAAACCTAGACAAAAGTTAGGACAAAACAAAACACAACATCCTAGACTGAAAACCCAAAGGGCAGACTAGGGAAGTCAATCAGTCATAACAAGCGCCATAGAATAAGACGCCACTCCATAAACAAAACGTTTGTCTAAACTAGCCTAAACACTCTAACCAACCTTGGCTAGCCGTGCTTACAAAAACCATTTTTGTCAAAATAAAACAATTCTAAAACACAAGCCTTTGAATTAAATATCCTCTTCCTTCTTTTCTCTTGACCCTTACCACTACGACATTCTAGTAATTAGTAGGGAAATGTGGAGATAGTAATCAATAAGAGGATCGACATCCCCAAGGAAAGGGAGGGGCGCACTAACATGGCAAGTCGCTCCACAATCAACACAATCATTCTTCGGTCATGAAAAAAATCGAGATGGCAAAATGGGTACAACTTATCCCTGTCGACGAAAGCACATAACGTCAGAAACTCATCAGAAGTAAAATCACATTGGTTAAATCCTTTTGAAGAATTAATTGAAATAGTATTATAGGATGCATATCGCCAACATTGCATGCATATGATAGGCTCCTATCTCTCAAAAAAGAAGAGAAAGAAAAAATGACAATAAAAAGAATAATGCCTGCTAGGAGATTCTTAGGCAAAAGTTAGGGTAGCCTGCTAGATCGAAAACCCGCAAAGGGCGGTCTAGGCAAAAGTTAGGGCATTCATAAAAAAGGAAAAAGTCCGCTAAGATATCCTAGGCAAAAATTAAGGCAGCCCGCTAGACCGAAAACCCCAAAAGGGCGGTCTAGGCAAAAGATAGGGCTAAACAAAAAAATGAACAAAAGAGAAGGGTCCTTCATCATAATCATAAAAAGTCCAGCAGGAGAATGCCAGTCACTTTTCCAGATGCATCAATCAAAAAGAATATATTGCATTTAGGGCATCCACAGAAGTAGTCGCATAAAACGACTTTGTCAATGTCAAAAATGAAAGAAATAAAATAATAAAAATCACTTCAGATAAATAACAAAAAAAAAGCATTCATGCATATAAGGAGACTAGCTCCATATTTGTGATTGAAAACAGGATCACTGAGACCGAGTCTCCAAAATAAAGTCTTCAAGAAAATGGAGCAAGTCGTCAATCAAGCGACTCAGTGGAATAAGAGCTTCTGAAAATCAAGAGCTTCGGCTACCGTCCTTCTACCCAGAAAAGAAGGCACAAGAAATTAATAAGTCTCCAAACATCGCTCTCCCTCAAGAAAGAAGAGCGAGTTGTCATAAGAAGCTTCCAGAAGTCAAAGCTCTAATCATCACCCAATAAAAGAGGGCACAATCATCAGACATCATAAAAGAAAAGACGAAGGAAAGGCTTAGTCATCCCTAAAAGGATCCTTGCCTACTCCAGAGGCAAAACAAAAAGATTACCTCACGACTCAGCTGCATCACCACATGAGTCATCGAGCACACTCACCCAAAGTCGCCTCCACACTCCCCAATGGAGAATAAAGGCTTCAAGAGCCCACCATCATCAACAATCAAAAGAGTCCAGTCTCCATACCAACAAGGGCTCAACAAAAAAAGGAAAAAAAGAAGAAAACCCTTGCATCCCCAGCGAATGTCCAAAAAGGCCATGACAGAGAAGGCCGAATAAAAATCCTCAAGTGGATCTCCAAAAAATTCAACAAAAAACAAAATCAGAAATTCCCACTCTCCAGTGGAATAAGAGCTTCACAAGTTTAGCTCGCATCAACATCAATCAAGGAGACAAAACTCCATCCCTAGAAAAGCAAAAATCAGATCCCCGGAAAGGCAATCAATTCCCCGGTGGATCACCAAAAAGAGAAAAATCATCTCCAGTGAGCCTGCGACAAAGGCAAATTCCAAATTCACATCCTTAGAAGAGTCATTTGTCTAGGCGTAGGCAAGATCTGGCGAGCAAGAGCCAATTTCCCCAGAAAGGGACATCAACCTATTCGGAGGCAAGCAAGTATAAAGTCTTCACCACTAATGAAGCATCCGCCTACTCAGAGGCACAGGAAACAAAAAAACAAAAAAAAACTCCATTTCCCCAGAGAAATAAGAGCTTGAAGAAACCAGCTCTCATCAACACCAAACAAGGAGTCACAACTCCATTCCCCAAAAGGTGACCAAAATTAGATCCCCAAGGAGTCAACCAACTCCCTAGTAGATCAGCAAAAAAACTTACCTAGAGAGCCTATTGCAAAGGCAAAACTTCAAACGCATATCCTCAGAAAGCTACTTGCCTAACATGGATATCCCTAGTGGAACACATAGGCAAAACCTTGCAAGCAAAAAAGCAACATTAGCCTATTCAGAGGCAAAGAAAAAAGCAAAACCAAAAGTCTTCACCTCCAAACGGAACATCTGCCTACTCAGAGGCATTACCAAAAACTCAATGGATATCCGCCTACTCAAGAGGCGTCACCAAGATCAACAAATCCCCAGAGGATTCCTGCCTACCTAAGAGACACTTATCAAAAAATTCCCGACAACCAGCAAATTCCCTTACCCAACTCTGGTTCTAATGACCAAAGTTGGTTTTCGAAAACCAACGCCTTTTAAAACCCCTTTTTCGATGTTTTCGGTAAAAACATCAGTGGCGACTCCACAGAACCCCACAAAACTAGCCCTTGGGTTAGCCCGGTTATCGGACAACCCAAGGATGCCCTTTCGAAAACCTCGCCCCTAGGTTAGCCCGATTATCGGACAACCTAAAGGCATTGTAACTACCCATAAAAAACGTGAAAAAACAAAAAGGGTCGAAACCATCGCATAAAAAAGGAAAAAGCTTGCTAAGATATCCTAGGCAAAAATTATGGCAGCCCGCTAGATCGAAAACCCCAAAAAGGCGGTCTAGGCAAAAGTTAGAGCCAAAATAAAAATATGAAAAAAGAGAGGGGCCCGACAACATATTCATAAAAGTCCAGCAGGAGAACGACAGTCACTTTTCTGGATGCATCTAATAAAAGAAAAGACTGCATTTAGGGCATCCACACACAAGTAGTAACATGAAACGACTTTGTTAAGATCAAAAATAGAAAATAAAAATTGCTTCAAATAAACAACACAAAAGAAAATTCATGCATATAAGAAGACTAGGCTCCATGTTTGTGATTGAAAATAGAATCGCCCAAATCAAGTCTCCAAATAATGCCCTTCCTCAAGAAAGTAGAGCAAGTTGCCACCAATAAAGCGACTCAGAGAAAATAAGAGCTTCTAGAGCCCAAAGCTCCAAGCCGCCATCCTTCTACCTACTAAAGAGAAGGTACCAATATCATAAAAAATAAAAGCCGACAGAAAGGCTTGATCATCCCCAAAAGGACCCTTGCCTACTCCATAGGCAAAGCAAAAATACTACCTAAAGGCTCAATGTAGACCCCAAATATTGTCCGACCTCAAAATAAAGAGCAGAAGACTTCCGTTCCAAGATGGGCAAGGCCTAAAAGGTCCCTAGGATTGATCAATAGGCCCCATATTAGAATAGGAAGGATTTTTGTATAGGAAAAATAAGAAATTCCACCCAGAGGGTCAAGACCGCCATCTCGCCATCGGCTAAGGGCGAGACCGCCATCTCGCCACTTGCCAATGGTAAGACCACCGTCTCGTTACTTTCCAATGGCAAGACTGCCGTCTTGTTTGGCGAGACCGCCGTCTCATTTGGTGAGATCGTTGTCTTGCCAATCGCCAATGACGAGACCGCCGTCTCGTTTGGCGAGACCACCGTCTCGCCACTTGCTGAAGGCGAGATCGGCGTTTCGCCACTTGTCGAAGGCGAGATCGCCATCTCATTTGGCGAGACGGCAGTCCCGACCTTGTCAGGTGAGATGACAGTCCCAACCTGACAGGTGCAAATTCCTATAAAAAGGGGGGACTTTCTCACTCTTTTCACACCATTTTACCACTTTCCCTTCTGTACTCCTCTCAAATTACTCTCCTAGGACCCCTCTGAAGCATTTCCAGAGTTTCTTAGAGTTCTTAAAAAGTGTTCTATAGTGTTGCGAGGAAGAGCGATCATCATTGTAGAGCGTGGGGATTGCCAAAAACCACCCTCTTTCAAAGAATTCACTATAAAAGCTTGCTTCGAAGGTTCGTATATACTCCCTTCTATACTTTATTGCTTTTAAGATAGTATTGTTGTGCATTAATCATTTAGGGCCATGTAGTCAATAATTTAATTTTTGCAATAAATAAATAGGGGTAAAAGACCAATTTAGAGTTATTATTTCTTTATAAAAATGGTCCATCATAGGGAACCCGAAAGGGGCGTTGTAGGGAAGCTAATACCTTCCCTACACGTAATTAACTGTCTTACCTAACTCTGGTTGTAATGACCAAAGTGGGTTGTAATTTATTTATTTATAGTAAATTCTTTGAAATAGGGTGCTTTTTGGCAATCCTTCACTCTACAATGTTGATCGCTCTTCCTCGCAACACTACAGAACGCTCTCTAAGAATACTAAGAAACATTGGAAATGCTTCAGAGGGGTCCTAGGAGAGTAATTTGAAGAAAGTGCAGAAGAGAAAGTGGAAGAATGGAGTGAAAAGGATGAGTATGTCCCCCCCCCCCTTTTATAGAAATTCGTGCCTATCAGGTCGGGACTGCCGTCTCGCCAAATGAGACTGCGGTCTCGCCAAACAAGACGGCGGTCTCGACCCTTTGGGTGGAATTTTTTATTTTCGCGTACAAAAGTCCTTCCTATTCTAATATAGGGCCTATTGATCAATCCTAGGGACCTTTTAGGCCTTGCCCATCTTCGAACGGAAGTCTTCTGCTCTTTATTTTGAGGTCGGGCAAGATTTGGGGTCTAAAGCTGCCCCCCCTTCACCTGACTAGCCTACTGTTGGCTCGACATGCCAAAAAGATCGACTGGAGGGTGAAGGAGTTGACCCTCTTGCCCGGTTGTCCTTCAGACGCTCCTTCTTGCGGTAGCCGATCCTCTAGACGAAAAATATGTGTGCCTCTGGGATGCTCCTTCATGCGGTAGCCGACCCCTTTGGAGCTATTCTTTGAGTGTTTCGTGTTTTCAAATGCAAACATGGAGCTATTCTCCTTATATGCATGAATGCTTTGCGTTTTTTGTTATTTATTTGAAGTGATTCTTTATTTTTTGCTTTTCGATCTTGATAAAGTCGTTTTGTGTGACTACTTGTGTGGATGCCTTAAATGCAATATACTTTTATTTGATGCATCTAGAAAGTGACTGACATTCTTTTGTTGATCTTTCGTGATTACTCTGATGGGATCTTCTTTTTATTCATTTTTATTAAGCCTTATCTTTTGCCTAGATCGCCCTTTTGGAGTTTTTGATCTAGCGGGCTGCCTTCATTTTTGCCTAGGACATCTTAGTGAGCTTTTTCCAATTTATGAGTGCCTTGAATTTTGCCTAAACCACCCTTTGCGGGTTTTCGATTTAGCATGCTGCCCTAATTTTTGCCTAAGAATCTCCTAGCAAGCATCATTCTTCTTTATTTTTCCTTTTCTTTTCCCTTCTTATGCTTTCTTGTATTGATTATTTATGCATGCTCATGTTTCATTAATACAGAGGTATTTTCGTAATTTGGTCAAGAGAAAAGAAGTAAAAGACAATTTTATTGATATAAACAAATGGTTCATTTTTACAGAAGGATTTACAAGGGGATTTAGAAGCATGGCTGGCCAAGGTTGGCTACATTGTATGAGATATAACAATCATGTCCCTAGCATCTGTCTCTCTATTTTTCCCAGTCGCTTCAGTTGAGATGCTCGAACCTAGAGTAAAGACTATGCAAAGCCTACTTGCTTCTGGAAGGACATTACCTTAGCCGCCTTACGGTTTTCAGCTATGGTAATCATTGCTCTTTGTTTTTTTGTTTTTGTTAATTTTTTTTGAAACCTCTAACTTTTGCCTAGAACGTGTCCTAGCCAGGAATATGGACCCTATAATTTGCCCAACACGCTCTTTGTGTGAGCAATGTCTTCAAGCGTAGTACTTTTTCACCGCATCTGAGTTGACCGGGTGCCGAAGCTCTTCTCCATCCATGTTAGTGAGGATAAGGGCTCCTCCTAAGAAAGCTCGCTTGACCACAAAGGGTCCTTTGTAGTTTGCTGCCCATTTTCCAAGTTTTTCTTTCCGGGCGGGAAATAATTTCTTTATTACTAAATCCCCTTCTTGAAAAGCATGGGGATTGTCGCCGCCGTCCGTTTCGACGTCTAGGCACATCTCGAACGTTTATGCGAGTGGTCGCGAAAAGATGGTTTAGACTCGCGTTTTTTGTTAAAAATATGTTCATTGCTTCCAAGGTGCTCAACGCTGAACTATCCTCTAATAGAAGCAAGGTTTTTGAAAAGGGTTCTTTTGGAGTCGCCACCAATGTTTTAACCATAAACATTGGAAAAGGAGAAAAAGGCATTGATTTTAATAAAAACCAAACTTGGCCATTATAACTAGAGTTGGGTAAGGGAGTTAGTTACGTGTAGGGAAGGTATTAGCACCCCACAATGCCCCTTTCGGATTCCCTATGACGGATTAATTCATTTAAGTAAAGATTACAAGAAATTACGCTATTACCCTATTTTATTCGTACAGTATTTAAATATGGCTATCTACATGATTTATCTACATTGCATACAGAAAGTAGTAAATAAAGCAGTAAAAGGGAAGAGAATTGAGAAGAACCTCCGAAGCAAGCTTTATATTAAAAGTCTTTTACACAGAGGACGCTTTGCGGCAATCCTTCACTCTACAACGACTCTCCTCTCGAATAAACTCGACTCGACTAAAATTTTCTAGAAGAATCGAATGCCGGAATACAAATTCCTTAACTGATTGTTACCTATTAAAGGCAATCAGAAAGATCATTCGAAGAAGGGAGAGAAGAAGACAAGTCTTGGAGTTGTCTGAGGTCTGGAAAATGAGCAAATGAGCCTCCTATTTATAGTTTTCGCTACCTAGCTCATTTGGGACGGCCGTCTGGGCCGGGACGGCCGTCTGGGGTGGGACGGACGTCCCACTTGCATTTTTAACACAGAGCCAGCCCCCCTGGGACTTGGGACGGCCGTCCCACATGTGGGACGCGCGTCTCACTTGTCCTAGGTTAGTTGGGACGGCCGTCCCAACTCTGGGACGGGGGTCTCGACCTGTTTTGTCCAGTTTTTGCATTCTGGGACCCCGGGAAGCTTTCCTTGCTTTTTTTGGACGTTGGTCGATGCTGATAGGTGTCCGTTGAAGCTTGATCTTCTTATAGGAAGTCTTCTTGACCCTTATTGAGATGCCGGACGAACTTTTATCTTTGTTATAGGACGTCTCTTTGGCCTTTGTCGAGAAATTGGATGAACTCCGTGTAGTTGTGGGAGGTCTTCTTACTGTTTATTGATTAGCTGGGCAATCTTTATCTTCGTGTGAAGTTTCCCTAGCTTTTATTGAGAGGCTGGGAAAAATTAGGGGTCTACAGGGATTTATCTTCTTATCGTAGGCCTTCTTGATCTTCTTTTGATAGGCCTGCCATGACATATGGAGTCCAGCCGTTTCTCTTCAATCAGGTTAAGCTAGTCGTACCGATTCTGGACCCATTCTGCTTCGGTTAGCTTTGCTTCCATAATGACTCTTAGGGAGGGTAATTCAACTTCTACTGGCAATACAACCTGCATGCCGTATACGAGGGAGAACGGGGTGACCCCAGTGGAGGTCCGTACGGAAGTCCGATATCCGTGCAAGGCGAAGGGTAGCATTTCGTGCCAATCCTTGTATGTTATTACCATCTTTTGGATGATCTTTTTAATGTTTTTATTGGCTGCCTCTACTACACCGTTCATCTTAGGTTGGTATGGAGAGGAATTGTGGTGTTAAATCTTGAAATCTTGGCATAATTCTTCCATCATCTTGTTGTTTAAATTGGTCCCATTATCAGTAATGAGCCGATGAGGAATACCATACCGACATAGAATATTCCTCTTGATGAAGGTGGTTACCACTTTCCTAGTCACGTGTGCGTATGATTCGCCTCTACCCATTTAGTAAAATAGTCAATGGCCACCAAGATAAAACGGTGACCATTAGATGCTTTAGGCTCAATGGGTCCGATGACATCCATGCCCCACATGGAGAATGGTCAAGGCGTAGCCAAGGTGTTGAGAGGTGCTGGCGGAACGTGGATATTATCGGCGTAGACTTGGCATTTGTGACATCTTTTAGCATATTGGAGACATTCTCCTTCCATTGTAGACTAGAAATACCTTGACCTTAGGGTCTTCTTTACCATGACATGCCCAGGTGCGTGAGTCCCAAAAGCTCCTTTATGAATCTCCTTTATCAGAGTTTAAGCCTCCTCGCGATCCACACACCTTAATAAAGTGGAGTCGAAATTCTTCTTATAGAGAGTTTCTCCGATCAGTGTAAACCCAGTGGCCCTCTTCCGGATGGTCCTTTTATCATTATCACTGATTCCTTCGGGATATTCACCCTTCATGAGGTATCGCTTAATGTCATGATACTAAGGGTCTCTGTCTTGCTCGCTATTTACTGTGATGCAAAAAGCTTGTTTGTCATGCAACTTGATTTGAATAGTCGGCATCTCATGCTCTTGATCTAAAGAGAACATGGATGATAAAGTAGCGAGAGCGTCTGCGAATTGATTGTCTTCCTAAGGGATATACTTGAAAGTGACGCTTTCTAGCCTTGAAATCAAATCGCGAATATGCTCTAGATATGGGATTAATTTGGAATTTCGGGTTTCCCATTCACCCTTGAGTTGATATATGACAAGGGATGAATCACCAAAAACTCTGAGTTTGGTCACCCCATGATCTAGAACTGCTTGGATTCCTAATGCACAGGCTTCGTATTCGGCCATATTATTTGTACAGTCAAAATTTAACCTGGCTGTTACTAGGATATATTTCTTTTCTGGGGATATCAAAATTGCTCTGATCCCATGTCCAAGCATGTTTGAGGCTCCATCAAAAAACATAATCCATGCATCTTCTTTGGTCTCTTCGTGTGCAATGTTCATGATATGTTCATCGGGAAAGTCGTCTTGTAGGGATTGGTACTCGTTCGTCGATCCATGTGCTAGATAGTCCGCTAGGGGACTACCTTTAATAGCTTTCTGGGTGACATGAATGATATCGAATTCTGAGAGGAGCACTTACCACCTAGCTATTCTTCCGGTCAGGATGGGCTTTTCGAAGAGGTACTTGATTCGGTCCATTTTTGAGACCAACCATGTTGTGTGTCGAGCCATGTATTGTCGGAGACGTTGAGTTGCCCACACCAATGCACAACATGTTTTTTCGAATGGCGTATAACGGGTCTCATAGTCTAGGAACTTTTTGTTGAGATAATATATGGCTCGCTCCTTCTTCCCTATTTCATCTTGCTGACCGAGCACATATCCCAT
The DNA here is from genome assembly GCA_963425845.1 of Sphenostylis stenocarpa. Lineage (NCBI taxonomy): Eukaryota > Viridiplantae > Streptophyta > Magnoliopsida > Fabales > Fabaceae > Sphenostylis > Sphenostylis stenocarpa. The sequence continues at coordinate 31,444,850 of OY731402.1, read as the reverse complement.
GGACTCTTCAAGTATTGACAGATATAAGATCAGTGGTTTTCCTTCAACGGGTGGCACCAATACTGGTGGATTGGTTAAGCAAATCTTGATCTTATTGAACGCTTGTTGGCATTCTTCATTCCACACTGTTGGTTAGTTTTTTACGCAACAACTTAAAGATGGGTATACATTTGTCCGTTAGCTGTGCCATGAACCTAGCAATATAGTTGATTCGACCCAAAAATCCTCTGACCTCCTTTTCTATTCTTGGTGGGGGCATTTCCAAGATAGCCTTTGTTTTGTCAGGGTCTACCTCGATTCCCTTTTGGCTGACGATGAACCCTAAGAGTTTGCCTGACCGTACTTTGAAAGTACATTTTGCTGGGTTCAGTTTAAGTTGATACTTTCGAAGTCGATCGAACAACTTCTTAAGATATTGAATATGGTCCACCTCATTTCTGGACTTGGCAATCATGTCATCCACATATACTTCTATTTCTTTGTGGATCATGTCGTGGAATAATGTGACCATAGACCTCTAATAGGTAGCCCCTGCATTTTTTAGCCCAAAAGGCATTACCCTATAGCAAAAGGTACCCCACGGTGTGATGAAGGAGGTTTTTTCCCTATCTTCGACGACCAACTTAATTTGATTATACCTCGCATATCCGTCTATGAAGGAACAAAGCGTGTTTGTAGCGGTGTGATCCACTAATGTGTCAATGTGTGTGGTAGGGGGAAGTCATCCTTTGGACTCGCTCGATTTAGGTCCCTATAGTCCACGCATATTCTGATTTTATCGCTTTTCTTGATGATAGGCACTATGCTTGCTAGCCATTCGGGGTATTTGGACACGATGAGGAAGTTGGCGTCTAGTTGTCTTTGCACTTCCTCCTTGATCATTAAGGACCAATCTGGCTTGATTCTCCTAAGCTTTTGCTTCACAAGCTGAAATCCCTCTTTTAAAGGTAGACAATGTTCCACTATGCTTGTATCAAGTCCAGGCATGTCATGATAAGACCAAGCGAAAACGTCCACGTATTCTTCCAAAAGTTGTATCAATTTCTCCCTGATGTCACTATCAATTTGGGTGCTGATATTTATCTCTTTCTTATCATTTCCTTGTCCCAAATTGATAGTTTCCATTTCCTCGTGATGCGGCTGTATGATGCGAGTTTCTTTCTCTAGCATTCTCTGTATGTCCGGGGAAATGGTCCCCTGCTCACTATTGGAATCGACCCATTCGGCTTCTAGGTCCCATAGAGATTCATCAATCACAGACATGATTTTTTTAAGTTTTGTTTTAGTCATAGATTTTATTATTTCAATTACTTTTGGAAGAATAATAAATATAAGAGGGAAAAGAATGAGAATGAATATGATATGACAAAAAAGGCCTCATGTATTAAAAAGAAAGTGTATTTACATGCCCTTTTAATCAGTGTTCCCGTGGCCTCGAGCGGGGACCGCGGGAAATACAGGAAAAAGCTTGAAAAACGAAAAAGAAACCCTAAGAGTTTATCCTCCCAATCCTTCCCTCCTTTCACTCTGGCTTCGCAAGAGGTTTGGCATCTACATCGGAGGTGGAGGCATCGAAGGTTATCCACTCGGCATCGATTATCTCGTGGACCCTATATTTTAGGGTCAAATAGTTCTCCGTTGAATGCCCGGGTGAATCCGAGTGGTAGTTGCATTTTTCATTTGGTTTGTACCACTCGGGATAAGGAGGCTCTATCTTCTTAGGAGGGGCACAGGTCAGGAGCTTGGCCTCTAGCAGCTGGGGCAGCAGCTTCCCATAAGAGGTTGAAATAGGGGTGAATTTTCTCTCTTTTTTGTGCGGTTGTTGAACCGTCTGCGGAGCGGAAGAAGGAGTAGCAAGGTTAATTGCATGCACAACCTCCTCCTTCTTTTTGCTGGAGGGTTTTCTAAATGAGATGATGGAAGGGGAAGATTGCACTATCTTCCGGCTTCTTAACCCTTGTTCCACTCTCTCTCCTATGGTGACTATGTCCGAAAAAAGGTTGGATGTATTGGCTATCGCCTTGTCGTAGTAAGCTCTTGTCAGTGAATCTATGAACATAACCATCGTCTCCTTGTCTGTCAGTGGGGACTCTATTTGGGCAGCCATCTCCCTCCACCTATGGGCGTATGCCTTGAAGGACTTGTCGTTCCTCTTGCTTAAAGTCCTAAGAACTTACCTATGTGGGGTCAGATCGATGTTATATCGGTAACGACGGAGGAAGGCATCCGCTAGTTGCTTCCAATTTTGGACTTGCCCTTTCTCCAGTTGCACGTACCCGTTGCGGGCTGAGTTAGTCAGGCTCTCCTAGAACCAGTGGATTAGTATTTTCTCATTTTCAGCGTGTGCAACCATCTTATGACAGTACATCATAAGATGATTCTTGGGCCAAGTCAGTCCAGCATACTTGGGGAAGTCTGGGACCTTGAATTTTGGCGGGGACTAGATGTTCTTGACCAGACACATGTCTGCCGCCTCTTTGACGTTGAAGCTATGTCCCTCGACTACCTTCAGTCTTTCCTCCAAGGCAGAGATCTATTGCTTGGACACCTTAGGGGTGTGAATGTGCATTGTCGTGGCGTTAGACTGCACAGGGGCTTTTTGCTCAATGAAGAACTCCTCTTCTTCTTCTTCCTCATGGCGAGAGGCGCGGTCACCATGAGCTTCCCCTTTGTTGAGGTTTTGCTAACGCATGACCTCCATTAATTGCGCCATTTGCTCTTAGAGGGCGCTAACCTCAGTGGTAAGTTTGCAATTCTGTTCCTCCAAATGCTCCATAGCTCTCGCCTTCTGTGCACAGGTTCGGATGGGAAGAGGACCAACCACTTTCTAAGACCAAGAATTAATTTTATTAGTGGAAATGAATGATAGGTGTGGGATTAGTATCTTCTAAGACAATGACTTAGGTATCGTCCTTAAAGCTTACGCTTTGCGGAGTACCATACCCACTTTGGTGTAATGGTTTCTTCCCTGTCGAAGGTCACCATATACCTTAGTACATTTGTCCCTTCCCTGTGGATGGTTACAAATGTGCTTGGGGCTCTTTCGTCTTTGTCTTAGAGATATCTAATGCCCCCTAGCATGAATGCGTTTATGCATGAGAGATTTGATTAAAATGATGCTTATGTGTACTTTCCTTATATATTTATTTTCTCTCTTGGTTTTTCCACTTATGACATGATGCGATATGAATGTTTTGACTTTGTCAAAAATCATTTTATTCAAATTCATTATTTTTTTTATTTGATTTATTTGGTTTTTATGACCTTTTATCTCTTCTGTCAGACTGTGTGACTACTTAGCTTACAAAGAACCTGAAACCAGGCTAGCTAAAAGGAAGATTGTCCGAGATAAAAATGGTTTATTGCAAAAGAGTAGTTTTAACGTCCCTTATCTCTCCTATCGGACTACATGGCTACTTAGCTTACAAAGAACCTGAAACCAGGCTAGCTAAAAGGCAGACTATCCGAGATAAGGGCGTTTTTTTTTAGTTTTTTTTTCTATTTTTATCTGTTGTATGTTTATGCAACAATCAAATGCAGCAAACAGATGCACACACAATTCACTCATCCGCAGACAAGTAGGACAACGTTTTTAATCATGAGGTAGGGTTTTCCTACAGAAGAGTGCATATTCAGGGTAGTTCTAAATTTCCTCACCAAGGTCAGGCCCCCAAGGTGCCCCCATTATAGGGTCCCCACTCTCCCAGCCTTCGGACTATGCATGGCACTAAGGCCTTAGTTAGTCTTTGGGCCAAGAAAGGAAGGTTATCACCTTGAGTGGTGGTTTCTGACCATACCGGTGGGCTCATGGCCCTCACTACGGCAAATCGTATCTGTCACCCACTCCCTATGGATATCCCACTTACCCCCGGGTATAGGGGGAACTATTGTGTGCAAGGGTTTGTGTACAGTTTGTATTTCAAACAATTACATAAAATAAACAAACAACAGTTATTAAAGCCAAGCAAATAAAACATGTTATAAAACAAAGGCGCAATTTTAAGTTTTACTTCTTAAAACTAGTCCATCACTAAATGGGATCAACTCTCTAGCTTCCCTAGTGGAGTCGCCATCTGTCGCCGCCATCAAAAGAGGCGGTTGGAGCAACGCGATGGTTTTGTTTGACTCGCATTTTTAAAAGTGATGTTACAATGCCTTTAGGTTGTCTGTTAACCAGGTTGGACCTAAAGGCAAGGTTTTCGAAGGGTTCGAGGAGTCGCGCACCAATGTTTTTACCAGAAACATTGGAAAAGGAAGAAAAAAGAAGGCATTGGTTTAGAAAAACCAACTTTAGCCATTACAACCAGAGTCGGGTAAGAGAGTTAGTTACGTGTAGGGAAGGTATTAGCTTCCCTACGACGCCTCTTTCGGGTTCCCTATGATGGACTGTTTATATGAAGAAATAAAAACTATAAATTGCGCTTTTACCCTTATTTATTTATTGGAGGAATTGAAATATTAACTACATGGCCCTAAATGATTAATGCACAACAATACTATATAAAAAAGCAGTAAAATAGGGAAGAGAGTATATAGGAACCTTCGAAGCAAGCTTTTGTAGTGAATTCTTTGAAATAGGGTGCTTTTTGGCAATCCCCCGCTCTACAATGTTGATCGCTCTTCCTCGTAACACTACAAAACATTCTCTAAGAATACTAAGAAACTCTGGAAATGCTTCAGAGGGGTCCTAGGAGAGAAATTTGAAGAAAGTGCAGAAGAGAAAGTTGAAGAATATCGTGAAAAGGATGAGGACGTCCCCCCCTTTTATAGAAATTTGCTCCTGACAAGGTCGGGACTGTCATCTCGCCAAATGAGACGGCGGTCTCGCCTTCGGCAAGTGGCGAGATGCCAGTCTTGACCCTTTGGGTGGAATTTCTTTATTTTTCGCGTACAAAAGTCCTTCCTATTCTAATATGGGGCCTATTGATCAATCCTAGGGACCTTTTAGGCCTTGCCCATCTTCAAACGGAAGTCTTCTGCTCTTTATTTTGAGGTCGGGCAAGATTTGGGGTCTACAACGGCGACACTCAACATCGCCACCACATGAGTCATCGAGTACCCTCATTCCCCGACAAATAAATAAAGGGCTCAACAAAAAAGAAGAAAGAAAAGAAAAGCCTTCATCCTCAACAAATTTAGAAAAGAGAAAAAGGGTCATAGCAAAGGAAGGCCAATAAATCCCCAAAGTGGATTATACAAAATCACCCAAACCAAGGTATCAGAAATTCCTCTCCATCAGAATAAGAGCTTCCAGAAGCCAAAACTCCAACTTTCATTCTTCCATCCAAGAAAGAGGAAGCACAACCAAGGAAAAAGCCGACGGAAAGGCTCGATTATCCCCAAACGGATCCTTGCCTACTCCAGAGGCAAAACAAAAATACTCCTCACGGCTCAGCATTGCCATCACTTGAGTCAGCAAGCATACTCACCCATTCTCCACCACATTCATCAAAGGAGAATAAAGGCTACACAAAAGTCTATCACAAACGATCATAGAATCCAAACATCCACATTCTCAGAGTTCCAACAAAAAAAAAGAGAGAAAAGAAAAGCCCTTCATCTCTAACAGATGTCCAAAAGAAAGGGTCATAATTGAGAAGGCCGAATAAAAATCCCTAAGTAGATCTCTTTAGAATAGTCTACAAAAAGAAGGAATAAGAAATTCCCACCCCCCAGTGGAATAAGAGCTTCACAAGGTCAGCTCGCATCAACATCAATCAAGGAGCCAAGACTTCATCCCCTAGAAAGAAATCAAAATAAGATCCGCGGGAAGTCAACTAACTCCCTGGTGGATCACCAAAAAGAAAAAAAAAACTTCATCCCCAACGGATACCCAAAAAGAAGAAAAAGTCTGTGTGCATAGAAGAAACTGAAGAGTAAAAAGGCACACACATTATCCCCATAAAAAAGCCAAATTCCAAAATCGCGAAAAAAAGAGATAAATCACGGAAAGAGGAAAAATTAAATATCCTAGGATTCCCATTTCCCAGTGGAATAAGAGCGTCGCGAAGCCAGCTCTCACCAGCCCCTAACAAGGAGTCAAAACTGTAGGGGGCAAACCAAAATCAGATCGCTGAGAAGGCAATCATTCCTAGGTAGATCATCAAAAAGAGAAAATTCATCCTCAGTGAGCCTACGACAAAGGAAAATTCTAGACTCACATTCTCAGAAGAGTCATTTGCCTATATGTAAGTAAGACTTGGCAAGCTACAGCCTATTCAGAGGTAAAACAAGCACAAAGCATAAAGTCTTCACCACTAATGAAGCATCCGCCTACTCAGAGGCATAGTCAACAAAAGTCAAACAAATCCTCAGTGGATTCCTGCCTATACCATGAGGCAATCATCAAAAAAACCCTAGCAATCACAAGTCGGATGGTTAAAGAAAAAACCAAGAAATCAAAAATTTCATTCCCTTAGCGGAATAAAAGCTCGATAAAGCCAGCTCACATCAAACAAGGAGTCAAAACTCCATTCCCCCCAAAGGGAAACCAAAATTAGATCCCCAGGAAGTCAACAAATTCCCTCGTGGATCGTCAAAGAGAAAAAGAACTCATCCCCAGTGATCCTACCACAAAGGCGATCTTCAAAGACTTATCCTCAGTGAGCGTTTGCCTACGCATAGGCAAGACCTTGCAAGCAAGAGCCAGCATCCCCAGAAGGGAACATCAACCTAGTTTGTAGCAAAACAAGTGCAGTCAAAAGTATTCACTTCCGATGAAACATCTGCCTACTCAGAGGCATTACCAGAACCTCAATGAAGTATCTGCCTACTCAGAGGCATCATCAAAATCAACAAATCCTCAATGGATATCTGCCTACTCAAGAGGCATTGCCAAGATCAATAAATCCCCAATGGATTCCTGCCTACTTCAGAGGCATTTATCAAGAATCCCCGGCAATCAACAAGTCGGATGGCTATAGAAAAAGCAAAAAAACAAAGAATCTACAACAATCAATGAGTTGGATGGCTATTGGAAAAAGCCAAAAACAAAGAATCCCCAATGATTAACAAGCTGGATGGCTATTGGAAAAAGCAAAAATCAAAGAATCCCCAGCGCACCGGATGACTACAAAGAGTTAAAAACATTAATCAAACAAAAACTACTCTCCAAGGAGCCGGTGCATGAGCTACAGCAGTAACCCCCACCCTTTTTCTCTATCAAAAGGATCGAACACCATAGCAAAGTGATATCTAGAAGATAGAGTTCTACATATCAGCAATGGGTCATCTACCGCATCAAGGGAGCATCCTGAGGCATCAAACCAAGGCCAAGGGGTCAGCTACCGCATCAAAGGGGCATCCTGAGGTTCTCTATTCATTAAAGCCAAATTTCAAAATCGCGATAAAAAAGAGATAAATCGCAGAAAGAGGCAAAATTAAATATCCTAGGATTCCCATTTCCCAGTGGAATAAGAGCGTCGCAAAGCCAGCTCTCACCAGCCCCTAACAAGGAGTCAAAACTCCAGGGGGCAAACCAAAATCAGATCGCCGAGAAGGAAATCAATCCTAGGTGGATCATCAAAAAGAGAAAAATCATCCTCAGTGAGCCTATGACAAAGGCAAATTCCAGACTCACATCCTCAAAAGAGTCATTTGCCTATATGTAAGTAAGACTTGGCAAGCTACAACCAATATCCCCAGAAAGGGACATGAGCCTATTCAGAGGTAAAACAAGCGCAAAGCATAAAGTCTTCACCACTAATGAAGCATCCGCCTACTCAGAGGCATAGTCAACAAAAGTCAAACAAATCCTCAGTGGATTCCTGCCTATACCATGAGGCAATCATCAAAAAATCCCTAGTAATCACAAGTCGGATGGTTAAAGAAAAAACCAAGAAATCAGAAATTTCATTCTCTTAGCGGAATAAAAGCTCGATAAAGCCAGCTCACATCAAACAAGGAGTCAAAACTCCATTCCCCCCAAAGGGCGACCAAAATTATATCCCCAGGAAGTCAACAAATTCCCTGGTGGATCGCCAAAGAGAAAAAGAACTCATCCCCAGTGATCCTACCACAAAGGCGATCTTCAAAGACTTATCCTCAGTGAGTCGTTTGCCTACGCATAGGCAAGACCTTGCAAGCAAGAGCCAGCATCCTCAAAAGGGAATATCAGCCTAGTTAGAGGTAAAATAAGTGTAGTCAAAAGTCTTCACTTCCGATGAAACATCTGCCTACTCAGAGGACTCATCAAAATCAAAAAATCCTCAATGGATATCTGCCTACTAAAGAGGCATCGCCAAGATCAATAAATCCCCAATGGATTCCTGCCTACTTCAGAGGCATTTATCAAGAATCCCCGACAATCAACAAGTCGGATGGCTACAGAAAAAGCAAAAAAACAAAGAATCTCCAGCAATCAATGAGTTGGATGGCTATTGGAAAAAGCCAAAAACAAAGAATCCCCAATGATTAACAAGCTGGATGGCTATTGGAAAAAGCCAAAAATCAAAGAATCCCCGACGCACCGGATGACTACAAAAGTTAAAAACATTCATCAAACAAAAACTACTCCCCAAGGAGCCGGTGCATGAGCTAGAGCAGTAACCCCCACCCTTTTACTCTATCAAAAGGATCGAACACCATAGCAAAGGGGTATCTAGAAGATAGAGTTCCACATATCAGCAAAAGGGTCATCTACCGCATCGAAGGAGCATCCTGAGGCATCAAACCAAGGCCAAGGGGTCAGCTACCGCATCAAAGGGGCATCCTGAGGTTCTTTATTCATTAAAGCCAAATTTCAAAAATCGCGATAAAAAAGAGATAAATCGCGAAAAGAGGCAAAATTAAATATCCTAGGATTCCCATTTCCCAGTGGAATAAGAGCGTCACTAAATTTGATCGATGTCGTACTCGATCAAATAATTAAAACAGATAAATGTAGTACTAGGAAGCTTTCCTAGGTCGTCTCCCAAAGACCACAAATTTCTATCAAAGCTTATCAATTTTTAAATTTAGAACAGTAACAAAAAAAAAGAGTTTTTCAAAATTAAAATTTTAGATGAAACAGAACAAAAGCAGATTATAAAAATGTGGATTAAAAACAGATTAAAATGCAATTGATTTCTTGATTCTAATGCAGTGTCACTTATCCTAGATTACGAAATTAATTCAAAATTAACCAACTAAGCGAAGATAAATCCCAAATTATATTCTAATTCGAAATTAATCAACTAAGCGAAGATTAATCTCAAATTAGCTTTAACCCTTGTTCCAATTCGAAATTAACCAACTAAGCGAAGATTAATCCCAAATTTTCCTTAACCCTTATTCCAACATGAAATTAACCAACTAAGCGAAGATTAACCCCAAATTATCCTTATACAATTAAGCATTGTATACATCACATAATCTTATCTCTAACAAAGAATTAAGCAAACTATGATATTAGTTTTGGTTTATTAAGCATAAACAGATTATAATTCAACACTGAGATTAGAAGATGAAGAGTTAAGAGAACAAACAAAATGAAATTGAAGAACAAAACCTCAAAGATCTACTTGCATTCTTCTCAGAAAATCAATACAAAGATTTAGCTATCCAATGGAAAGTTGAAAACGCAATAGAAGAAACATAATTAAAATTGAAACAAGAATTTAAAAATAATGACAGAAGAGTAAACAAACTTGAATATAAATTGTAAAAGATGAAAGGCGGCTGTGTGGTGGTTTCATGGCAGCAGAAAACAAAATTGAACCAAACTTTTAATGAGCCTTGAGCAGTCCAAATTAAAATGCAGAGAAAACCAGCATGAAAACAAACGTGAAACAGAACTACACTGGCTGCCTGTCTCCTCCTCCTATTGCTCCTCTAAAAATACCAGCCTACACTAACCCTAGAGTCCCCTAGGAATGGGCCCAAGCTGGCCCATACAGGATTACACATCAAACAAACCCTAGCTGACTTGGCAATCATTAATATGATGTGGAAATAGCAGCTGACATGGCAATTGACATGGCAATGATGTGGAAACTCTCTTCATCTCAATATTAATGTCCATACTTCAAAATTGTTTCACCAAAAATACCTAAAAATAATTAGAAACGAAAATTAGACCAATTAATGCTAAATTAAGCAAAATTTGGAATAATGGTCCATTGAAGCCCAATCAATGAAAATGCACTAATAATAGACAATTAAACATAATGCACCAATTAAGATAAGTACATAAAGATAAGAAAATGCGGGAAAATAATGGCTCATCAAATTCCCTGACACTTAGCCTTTTGCACTCCTGGGAAAAATCAAGAAGCAAAGCAAGGAGCAATTCCAAAGACATCGAAGAGAGTGACACAACCAAAAGGAGCAAGAACAAGAAGACACACAAAACACAAACAAATTTACACAATCCTTAATGAATCCTGGGAAAAGAAAGGAGTAGACAACATCCAACACACAAAGATTCAGAGAAACCAGATACTCATGGAAATCATCCAAGCATTTCAAAACCTAGCAAGAGGTCAATCAGGTCAAAAGGTGAATCAAAGTGACAAAACCTCACAAGATGCATTGTATCTCTCATGTGTCTAGGCTACTGTATACTCTCAAACTACTCAAGAAAAGCAAACAACAGATAGACTTGGCAAGCCTCTAAACTCAACACCCAACGCACACGCACAAAAAGATCAAAAGGTCTTTTCAGGTTGTAATGGGGGTAGGGACAAGGTAGAGGATATCATATGGGATAAGTTGCTGTGAACCAGAGGAACTAGAGGAGCAATGGGGAATAAGTCAAAAATAAGCACAAGATGCATGCCCAAAAACCTCTAATATCAAACCTCCACTACTGCCTTTACCTCAACCACAACTTTCCTTTTTTTTTTTTTTTAAATATATCTTCTTTTTTTTTAAACTACATGAAATACATTGAAAGGAAAACACAAAAACTGTACAGCAGAGATAACCAACTAGCCAGTACATCATCCAATGAAATACAAAATGCACCCCCACACTTATTCAATAACTTATTCCCAAAACAATTTCAAATCTCCAAAAATTCCTAAGGTTAAGGTAATCATGGTTTTTCACTTAAGGCTTTTAATGAGCTTCAAAAGAAATAAAGGGAAACATAGGCTCAAAGGGGCTATTAAAGGAATTAATTCAAGGTAGGCTCATTTGGCTAGAGGCTAATCAGAACAAAAATGCCTTAATCATCTCCAAACATGCATGTGAATCAAGAAGTATCAATCAGAGTCAAGCCAAGGCTACTGCGCAAGCAATCAAGAGGCATAACACTCAAGAAAGAACAGGTAGTGGCTCAATTCCTCACAAAGGGTAAGATTGTCGCCTTCAATTCAACCTCTCAAACATCGTAACCAACTTGACAAGCAGAGAAAAACAGGGATTTCAATCCAAAAAGCATAAAGCAACTCCTATCCCAAGAGTGAAGAAAGTGCCCGAAACCTAAACAAAACCTAGAGATCCAAAAGAAACATGCAAACTGTACACAACACGAACTTGAAATACAAAGAAAACTAAAAATCCTAAACAAAGAACAGTATCCCCCACAACGCCCCTTTCGCCCCACAACGCCCCTTTCGGGTGGGGAAGGTGTTAGCACCCCACAACACCCCTTTCGGGTTCCCTATGACGGATTAATTCATTAAGCAAAGATTACGAGAAATTACGCTATTACCCTATTTTATTTATACCATATTCAAAAATGGCTATCTACATGATTTTATTTTATATTGCATACATAAAGCAATAAATAAAGCAATAAAAGAGAAGAGAATTGAAAAGAACCTCCATAGCAAGCTTTGTATTTCAAATCTTTAACTGTGAGGATGCGTTTTGGCAATCCCCCGCTCTACAAAGACTCTCCTCCCCGAATACAAGATTGACTCTACTAAATTTTAAAGAAGAATCGAATGCTAGAATACAATTCCTTAACCGATTGTTACCTTTTTAAGGCAATCGGAGAGTTCATTCGAAGTAGGGAGAGAAGACAAGTGTCTGGGGTGTGAAAAAGTGGCAAATGAGCTTCCTATTTATAGTTTTCGCAGCTTGGCAGCTTGGGACGGCCGTCTGGAACTTGGGACGACCGTCTGGGCTTCTAAGTCAGCCATCGCGATTGTTTTTTCCAGATTTTGTGTTCTGGGACCCCCGAGAAGCTTTCCTTTCTTTATTTGGACGTCGATTGATGCCGATAAATGTCCATTGAAGCTTTATCTTCATATAGGAAGTCTTCTTGGCCTATATTGAGATGTCAGACAAGCTTTATCTTGTTATAGGAAGTCTCCTTAGCCTTTATTGAGAGGCCGGGCAAAATTAGGGGTCTACAGCTGCCCCCCCTTCACCTGCCTGACTAATTGTTGGCCTAATATGCCGACAAAGTTAGTTGGTAGGGGAAGGAGTTAACCCTTTTTGCCCGGTTATCCTTCAGATGCTCCTTCGCTTGAAGTTTGCTGATCCTCCGGATGATAAATATTTTTGATAGGTACCAACCCCTATCTGGTTTGAGCCTTCTTTTATAAGGCTCTGGTGAGTACTTACCCTCACCAGGTATGAGTCTGCATTTCACTAGACTCTTGTGGGTACCTACCCCCACTAGGTATGAATCTGCTTTTTGATGAGTACCTACCCTCATCTGGTGCAAATCCTATTTCATAAGGCTCTTGTGGGTACCTACCCCCACCTGGTCCAAACCTTGTTCTGCAAGGCTCTGGTGAGTACCTACCCTCACCTGATATGAACCCCGTTTTGCAAGGTTCTTTGTGGGTACTTACTTCCGAGGTGCTCAACAACTGAACTATCCTCTAATAAAAGTAAGGTTTTCGCAACCCGTTTTTTGTAATGCTCTGGTGAGTATTTTACTCTACCTGATGCGAATTTGCATTTTTTGCTAGATTCTAATGAGTACCTACCCTCATCTGGTACAAACCTTATTTTATAAGGCTCTGGTGGGTACCTACCCCCACCTGGTACGAATATGCATTTTTGCTAGATTCTGATGAGTACCTACCCTCATCTGGTACAAACCTTATTTTATAAGGCTCTGGTGGGTACCTACCCCCACCTAGTACGAATCTGCATTTTGCTAGATTCTGAAGAGTACCTACCCTCATCCGGTACAAACCTTACTTTATAAGGCTTTTACTGGTACGAACCCTATTCTATAGGGCTCTGGTGGGTACCTACCCCCACCTGGTATGAATCTGCATTTTGCTAGATTCTGATGAGTACCTACCCTCATCCGGTACAAACCTTACTTTATAAGGCTTTTGTGGATATGAACCCTATTGTATAAGGCTCTGGTGGGTACCTACCCCCACCTGGTACGAACCCTATTCTATAAGGCTTTGGTGAGTACCTACCCTCACCTGGTACGAACCCTATTCTATAAGGCTCTGGTGAGTACCTACCCTCACCCAGTACGAACCCTGTTTTATAAGGCTCTTGTGGGTACCTACCCCCACCTGGTACGAACCCTATTCTATAAGGCTCTAGTGAGTACCTACCCTCACCTGGTACGAACCCTATTCTATAAGGCTCTTGTGGGTACCTACCCCCACCTGGTACTAACCCTATTCTATAAGGCTCTTGTGGGTACCTACCCCCACCTGGTACGAACCATATTCTATAAGGCTCTTGTGGGTACCTACCCCCACCAGGTACGAACCCTATTCTATAAGGCTCTGGTGAGTATCTACCCTCACCTGGTACAAACCCTATTCTATAAGGCTCTTGTGGGTACCTACCCCCACCTGGTACGAACCCTATTCTATAAGGCTTTGGTGAGTACCTACCCTCACCCGGTACGAACCCTATTCTATAAGGCTCTTGGGATGCTCTTTTTCGGCATTCAGTCTTTTGATTGATGAGTACAAACCCTCATCCGGTTTTTGGAGATGTGTTAGTGGCTTATTGTCTCTGATCATGCGCCTATTCCATGCGGAGTGATTGATTTTCTTTCTTTTTGACTTTTCTTTTTTAGTCATCTGGTTTTACCGTGGATTTCTTTGTTTTTGGCTTTTTTGTTTAGCCATCCGGTCTTGCCGGAGATTCTTTGTTTTTGGCTTTTCTTTTTAGCCATCTGGTCTTGTCGAGAATTCTTGTTCTTTGGCTTTTTTATTTAGCCATCCGGTTTTACCGGTGATTTCTTGTTGGTTGCCTCTTATTTTAGGAAGGAATCTCCTGGGGATTTGTGGTTTCGGGCTTTTCTATTTAGCCATCCGGTTTTTGCCGGGGTTTATTGATTATTGCCTCTTAATTTAGGCAGGAATCCATTGAGGATTTGTTGATTTCTTGTTGATTGTGCCTCTTGGTTTTAGGCAAATGCTTCAGTAGTGGTGAAGACTTTTATGCTTTGGGCTTATATTGCCTCTTGCGTAGGTTGATTTCCCATTTCTTGGGGATATTAGCTCTTTGCTCGTCTCTGAGTAGGTAGAGGTTTCACTAGAAGTGGAAGCTTTGCATTCCATTAGGGATATCCATATTGGGTGTTATAGGCGATTAATTCCCTGAGGATATGAATTTGTAGTTTGCCTCTGTCGTAGGCTCACTGGGGTAGTTTTTCCCTTTTGATGATTCATCAGGGATTTGATTGCTCTCCCGGAAATCTATTTTGACTTGCCCCCTAGGGAGGAATGGAGTTTTTAACTCCTTATTGGATGCTATTGTTTTGAGCTGGCTTTGCATATGCTCTTATTCCTGCTGGGGAATGGGTTTTTATCTTTTTCTCGCGATTTCGTGATTTTGAAAATTTGGTTTTTAAATGTGTGCGCCTTTTATGCACACTGGCTTTTTCTTCTGTTATCTGCTGGATGAAGAGATTTATTTATTCTCTTTTCTTTTTGGCGATCTCGGGTAGTTTATTGGCTTCCTAGGGATGCAATCTTTGATTTGATTTTTTAGGATGGAGTCTTGGCCCCTGACTTTTGTGAAGCTCTTTATTGAGCGGAATGAAGAGATTTTCTTCTTTTTCTCTTTTTTGGAGATTTGCCAAGGAGTTTGTCGACTTCCTGGGGATCCAACTTTGATGATGGAATCTTGGCTCATGGCTTTGTGAATCTCCTATTTGAGCTGGAAGATGGAAATTTTCTTGTTTTCCTCTTTTTGTAGACTTTTCTTGATATGCTCTACTTGGAGATTTTTTATTCGGCCTTTTTCGTGCCTCTACTGGGGAATGAAAGTTTTTCTTTTCTCTCTTTTTGTTGAACCCCTGGTGATATGGAGGATTTGACTCCTATTTTCTTTGATGGACTCTTGTGTAGTCCTTATTCTCCTTTGGGGAAGTGGCGGAGATTCTGGATGAGTGTGCTCGATGACTCATGTGGTGATACAGCTGAGTCGTGAGGTAATCTTTTTGTTTTGCCTTTGGAGTAGGCATGACCTGCTTGGGGATGATCAAGCCTTTCCCTTGGCTTTTCTATTTTGATGGCTTCCTTTTTCTTAGATGGAAGGATGTTGATTGAAGCTTCAAATGATTATGTTTGACGACTCATGCAGTGATGCTGAGTCATGGAGTAATTTTTGTTTTGCCTTTGGAGTAGGCAAGGATCTATTTGGGGATCATCGAGCCTTTCCGTTGGCTTTTCTATGTTGATGGCTTCCTTCTTTCTTGGATGGAAGGATGGTGGTCGGATCTTTAAATGACTATGGTTGACGACTCATGTGATGATGATGCTGAGTCGTGGAGTAATTTTTGTTTTGCCTCTAGCGTAGGCAAGGATCCGCTTGGGGATCATCGAGCCTTTCCGTTGGCTTCTTTTTTTGATGTACCTTCTTTTATTGGTGTAGAAGGTTGGAGCTATTTTCCTTGAAGCTCTTTATTCTGCTACAATGGTTTTGATTTCGCCTTTTTCTTTCGTGATTCTGATTTTTATCGCGAGTTATTTGAAATCTGGCTTTTTAATATATCACGTGTGCCTTTTTTTTTTTTTAAAAAAAATTTGTACACGTGGGCTTTTTGAAAGGTAAACAGAAATAACAACTTTTATTTATTACTTCCTTTTTTCTTTTTTTTTCTTGGTGATACATTCAAGCATTTTTATACTACTAGAAAATATCTAAAGACCTCCTAATCATCTGCTTCTGGGCTGGAATGGGAGGATGGTGTTGGCGAAGGGATGCGACGGAGTATGCGGCGCTCGAACCTTGCTTGAGTCTGGACCAAATTCTCTATTTGATGGTCAGTCCTATCTTGCCTCATGGTCAGCTGACTGAACTGCTGTCGCATGAACTGGAACTGCCCTTCCATGTAGGCGTGCTCATCATCTATATGTTGGTATAAGCCGGCAAAGTCTGGATCGTATGATTACTGCTAGGATTCCGAAGTCGCAAGGATGTCCTGTGGTGTGTCGAAATCACGCATATCCAGCAAAATCGAGATTATGGGGTTTAAAATAAACCCTGATCCTTGTCGACTAAGGATGTTCATGTGGACCAGTGTTCCTCCGTTAATCGGCTCTGGTTGGAAGCTAGCTGGGAGGTCTTCTCCGTCAGTGCATCCCCAATATTCAGCTAAAGGGGTGAGAAAGGGAGCCACCATGATGGCTCCTACTGAGCCACGAGTTCCGTAATCCTTTACGGCTTTCAAGAAGGCATATCCTGGGTTGCATCGATGCCCTTGATGCATACAATAGACAATAAAAAGGTCAGCCAGCGTTACCTTCCCTTTGCTTTCCTTTTGACTATGTATGGTCCCGACTAGCAGTTTATGGCATATGCGGAGTGGCGGAGAAAAAGCTGCACCTTTCAGATGTGATGGCAGTGTATGTGCTCCGGTAATTTCTTTCCACATGTTGGCGGTAGTGAGAGCAGCGGGTTTCTCGAGATATGCAGACCTATATTCCAGTGTTCTCGTGTCTGCTCATTGGCAAAAACCCATTATGACATTAAAGTCATCCAGAAAAGTGGTCCGATATGCCCCGTCCATCCAGTAGGAGACGGCTTGAGTAGGTGGCACTCCGGGAGTCATGGACGGCATCTCCACCAGATTGACGGAGGCGAGGAATTCCAGCGTAGCAGTATGGTGGATTCGAGTAGGTGGCTCACGAAGCAGAAAATCCCATCCTATGTTTTGGATGAACCTTCTAACATCTTGATCCCAGCCGAATGTGGTTAGGATTTCGAAATCCAAACGAAGCATGGGATGCCAAGAGTTTTGTTGGATATTTGCCAACCTTTGTTGATGTGGTTCTGCCAGCAGAGTGTTGGTGACAGGAGTTCCTCTAGTGGAGGTCCTGGTGCATTTTCTCCTGGATGAAGCCTCTCCACGTTCCATTGTATGTCTTACTCACTTAAGGATGCTAAAAGTGTGTAGAAAGGGAGGAGAAGCAAGATAGAATGCTTGGAATGGGATACCAAAGCAAGGATCCGTGCCTAACATATATAAGAGGATCCAAGAGCGGTGGGACGGCCGTCTGGGGTTGGGACGACCGTCTCACTTGAAAATTTTCCTTTGGGACGACCATCTGGGGTGTGGGATGGCCATCCCATTCAAAATTTGGCCCTGAGACGGGCGTCTCAAACTTGGGACGGGCGTCCCACTTGAAATTGGTTGTTTGGGACGGCCGTCTCGAACCTTGGGACGACTGTCTCAAGCTTTTCAAGTTGGTTTTCATGTTTTTTTATGAGAAGGAGGATAGGACTCCATTCATTGATGTTTTAATGCATGTAATGTTTCATGATATGCATCCTATGATCTATTTCAATTAATATTTTGAAAGTTTTAACTGATGTGCTTTAACTGCGGGCGCATTCTTGGTGTTGTACCTTTCTGTCATCATGTTTCTTGATTAACAAGCTTGGTTGTACCTGATTTGCCGTCTCGGAATTTTCTTGCTATAGCCGAAGAGCAATCTTTTGTTTGTAGGGCAACTGCCATATCAATGCCCCCCTTCCTTTCCTTAGGGATTTCAACCTTCCTATTGATCACTATATTTCCACATTCCCCTTATTACTTCAATGCTTTATAGTGAAATGGTCAAGAGAAGAGAAAGAAAAGGATTTATAGCAAGGGCTTGTGTTTTAGAGGGATATATATTTTTTCAATAGAGGTTTCTGTAAGAATGGCTAGCCAAGGTTGGTCTGTGTTTAGGCTAGTTTAGGCAAACGTTTCGTTCTTATGATGTGGCGTCTTTACTTTACTGATTTGTGCTGCCTTTTTGTGATTGATTAACTTTCCAAGCCTACCCCTTTAGGTTTTCAGCCTAGGATGTTATGCTTATGTCCTAACTTTTGTCTAGGTTTCCCTTTTTGTATTTATTTTTTAGGAATACCTAGCAGACTTTTCGTAACCCTAACTTTTGCCCAGGCCACCCTTTATTATTGTTCGGGTCTCCTGTCGGGTTTACCCTAACTTTTGTGCAGCCCCCTTTTGTGGGTTTCCTACCGGGTATTTTGCCCTTTTATTTTCCTGCCTTGGCCTTTGGCCTTGACAGGCTCTCCTTTTTTGTATATATATTTTTTTTTGCATAACATTGTTGAAACTTGATTCTATCAAGATAGATTTTATCCGTGTTTCTAGTTAATCAATCATATTTGACTTTGCTTTGTGACGCTTTGATTGTTCTGACGCATTTGGAACAAAACGTCTATCTAAACCTTGTTTATTAAAAATGGGGTATAGATATATTTAGCAAGAAAAGAAGCAGATAGTAAGAATAACATTCTTTTGTAATTTCGGGGAAATGTGTGCCCTAGAGATGCTCGGGAGCCGGCCATACCCCGAGGAGTGATCTCTAATAGTCACTAGGTTTACATCCCTTAGAATTAGAAGAAGGACACCTAATGACTAACGCTACCCTTTGCGCTGATACCCCTCCTTTTCGGAATATCATCTTTGAGGGGTAAGACTTCCCTGTTTTTCTTATGGTTTGACTTTTTGTAGGGTCGTATCCTAAACCATACTTTAAAGGATTATCTTTGAAATCTGGTGGCTCTTTTATTCCTTGAGCATTCTTTCTGAGCCCCTTTCCTGGGCGATACCCGTATCTTTTCATCATATGAGCCACCTTTGTATTACCAGGAAGTCTTTCTATGTTGGCAATTTCGAGTGCTTGAAAAGATGTTTCAAGAGCCTCTTCAGCCGCATCCACATATGGTTGGACAGACGGTTTGCTGATTAGAAAGTCTTCTTTAGCTTGAACTGTGACAAGTTTATCATTTGTCACAAACTTGACTTTCTGGTGGAGCGTTGAGGGTATTGCTTTAGCGCTATGAATCCAAGGTCTACCAAGGAGACAACTATATGCTGGCGTGATATCCATCACGTGGAAGTCTATGTTAAAGATAGTAGGGCCAATTTGAATTGGTAGACTAATCTCTCCTACTACTTCATGTCTTGATCCATCAAAGGCTCGAACAATTGTATTACTCGGGCACATGTGGGTTCCTTGCATTGTTATCTTGTTAAGTGTGCCTTTAGGCATAACGTTTAGGGATGACCCATTATCGACAAGAACTTTGGAAATGAGATATTCCTTGCATTTGACAAAAATATGCAAGGGCTTATTGTGATTTGACCCTTCTAAAGGGAGTTCTTCATTTGTGAAGGTAAGATGATCATTGGCTATAATGTTATCAATGATTCCTTCAAACTTGTCGTGGGATATTGCATGCGGAACGAATGATTCATTCAAAACCTTTAACAGTGCGTTTCGATCCGGTTCCGAACTCATTATAAGTGATAACAAGGTTATCTTTGCAGGAGTGCGATTGAGTTGATCGATGATGGAGTACTCACTTTGTCTTATGTACTGGAGTAACTCATATGTCTCCTCCTTGGATTATTTTTCCTCTTTGGCCTTATTTTTTACCTTATCTTTAGGAATATTATCTTGTAATTTCTTGGGGGAGTATATTCTTTCGCTTCTAGTCATGCCCCCAATACCGGCTATGTTGGAGATATCTTGATTAACTGGTGATTCTTCTAAGTATCTCCAAGGTACAACTTTATTTGATGAATAAGGGAAAGGACGAGGCATGAATAAACATAAAGGCGTTATTGCCTCTTCCCTTTTATCGATTGGAATGATCAACGATGCTTATTTGTTATCATCTTTGGGTCTATCGACTGTTGTAGAGATTTTGATGACGAAAGACTTCTTTTCCATTTACTCTGATTTGTTGAAAGCACATCAATTAATCCCTTCTTTTTATTATCTTTGTTATTAAAATGAGGAGGGATGTATGAATGTATGCAACTTATGAATGAAATGGACAGTTTAAGGAAAATCCTTTTTATTTTAACTAGAAAGTGTTTATCCTTCTATACAATGCTTTGAAGCAAGTGTTGACAAAAACGGAGAAGCTTGAAGAAACCTATAGGTAATTTAGGCTTTCTTCATAATTCATCTTCAACTACTCTCACATGATTTCTGAGCGTCTTAATTTGCTCATGTACCGCCTGGCTCATATCTTCACTGTATCGATGAGCCTTTTTTATCTTTTCTTCTTGATGAATGATCAAGGCATGTTGTTGGTCAGACCTCTCTAATACTTGGTCTTTTTCACGAAGTAATTGACCATATTGAGCTAATCCATCTCTTTCTTTATCATGTAGCTCATCCAGGTCTTCTCTGTATCTTTCAGCGGTTTCCCACCACTTTTGTGCTTCTGACCGAGTTTCTGCTAGGTCATCCTGTATTAACTTGATCGTTTTTTCCTGTTCTGCAAGCGCACTCTCAAGATGTGCTATTTCGTCATTCATGTCCCAGAATAGACTATCTTGTTCAAGTCTCGGAATTTTCAATGCTTGTTTAGTCTCTTCTTGATAGTCAACACAATCATTCTTAAGGCGCTCTATTTCATGGTCCTTCCTTTTACATTGCCTTTTTAGACCATCTATTATAAGGGTTGCTTCTTGCTTTTTTTCTTCGAAGGCCCTCAATTGAGCTTCCATTACTTCTACCCTTTTATTTAAGGCATTGACCTGCAATTGTAGCTCTTCATTGACTAATGTTGTTGTGAATGTAGCAGATGGTTGAGGTATCCTTCTACTTTTCCTCCATTCATCATATTCATGGGATGTAGACACCTGAACCTTTCCAAGTTCTTTATCTCCTATATAGACTGGTCTTTCCCATGCTTTCTGGACAGCGGATACTTCTTCAAAACTATGGGAATAATGGCATAGACTCAGCCCTCTGAGCTCTTCTTGAGTTGGCACAGTCTGGGTTCTCATGAGTTGTCTCATAGCTATCTTAGGAGAGTAAGCTATACAACCCCTGAGGCCTAGTAGTGGTATGCTCAGGTAATCTCCGCATCATACAAGAATATAACCGGGTCGGAACCAAGGGCAAACCCATGATACATGCTCTATGTTCCAATTTTCTAACTCGGTTATCCATTCTAAAGCTTGATGATGCTAAAGAGGGATTTTTGCAAAACTTCTTAAAGGATCAGGGAATATGCCCATGTAGCTTGAAGCGTAGAAGTGAGTGATGCCCCATACATATAGTAATGAAGTGCAACATCTAAGTGTTTTCCTCTGTTTCTGTCGGCAAAAATCTACTGAAAGCAAGGTATCAGCAAGATTTGCAGGTATAGGACTCTTAGAGTATACATCCCAGGCAAAGAATGCATCTATTGCAGCATGATCCACAACATTCACATGAAATGGGAATAATATGATTCTGAACATTGCCAATGCTAGAGTTTTGTTGAAGGTAGACCAATCTTTCTTTTCAGCCAAAGAGATTAAGTGGTCTTCTATTATTGACATTTTCCAACCTCGGATGTTCCCTTTTCCCTCTAGGATGGATTGATGAGGAGGCAATCGTATGATAGTAGCAACCTTACTCACGGCCACATACACTCCTGAGCAGACATAGACCCCGACTGACTGAGGCCATCTAACCATGAGTTCATATTCTTCTAAGGTTGGTACTAAATCGAATTGCGAAAACTCAAAGCAGTGTAGATTGGGATTCCAGAAGTGGACCAATGCTCTAACAAAGATAGGATTGTCGCCGCCGTCAAAATGAGGGCGGTCGGAGCGACGCGATAACCGGGCTGAACCTGAGGGCGAGGTTTTCGAAAAGGTGCTATTGGATTGTCTGATAACCGGGCTAATCCAAGAGCTAGTTTTTGAGGGTTCTCTAGAGTCACCACCGATGTTTTTACCAGAAACATCGGAAAAGGAGTTTAAAAGGTGTTGGTTTTCGAAAAATCAACTTTGGTCGTTAGAACCAGAGTTGGGTAAGGGAGTTAGTTACGCGTAAAGGAAATGTTAGTTCCTTTACGACGCCCCTTTCGGGTTCCCTATGATAGGCCAGCTATTCTGTTAATAAATAAACCGAAAAAATACGCTTTTGCCCTTTTATTTTTTAGAATTTGAAAATTATGACTACATGGCCCTAATGTCTATTGCATAATTTAAATAAAGCAGTAAAAGGTAGAGAAGGAGAGTAGAGACCTTCGAAGCAAGCTTTCTATTTAATTCTTTAAAAATAGGGTGCTTTACAAACACCTCTCGAAACGCTTCGGAAACCTTCACTCTACACGGCGTCGGAAACCTCTCGAAACGCTCTACAAACACTCTAAAGACACTCAGAAGCTCCGGAAATGCATCGGAGGGATTCTAGAGAGAGAAACTCTTGATGTGACTAGAGAGAGAGTGAGAAAGCTGTGTGTTGTGTGGAAATGAGGGGAGGGAGCACCCTATTTATAGGGATTCGCGCCTGTCAGGTCGAGACAGCCGTCTCGACATTCCAAACGGCGGTCTCGCTTTGCAGGAATGGCGAGACGGCGGTCTCGCCAAGCGCAGGTGGCGAGACGGCGGTCTCGCCAAACGGGACGACGGTCTCGCCTTTCGCGAGTGGTGAGACGGGGCGGTCTCGCCACTTGTGCAAGGAGAGATGGCGGTCTCGAATCCGAGACGGCGGTCTCGACCCCAAAAGGCAAAAATCCTCATTTTTGTGCCAAGAATCTCTCCTATCCTAGTATGGGGCCTAATAGTCTCTCCTAGTGGCTTCTTAGGCTTCGTCCATCTTCGAAAAGGAGGTCTTCTGATATTTATTGTGAGACCGGGCAAGATTTGGGGTCTACAGCTGCCCCCCCTTTACCCGACCAGTCGATTGCTGGCCTTTTTGTGCCAAGGAGATCGACTGGAGGGTAAAGGAGTTGACCCTCTTGCCTGGTTGTCCTTCAGATGGTCCGTCTTGCGGCGGTTGATCTTCTGGGGAAAACTTTGTGTTCATGCGCTTCCGGGATACTCCTTCTGACGGTAGCCGATCTCTTCGGTGGACACGTGGTAGAACCTCAGAATACTCCTTCTAACGGTAGTCGATCCTTCGGTTGATGGGTATAAACCCCCCATCAGGCTGGTAGTTATAGTTCGCTGTGTGTCGAACTGGATGGGTATGAACCCCCCATCAGGCTGGTAGTTGCGACTTACTGATTCGGCTCAAGCGCAGATCAGGCGCACCGCGTGCGCAGGTTGATAGGTATAAACCCCCTATCAGGCTGGTACAGTCCACTGCGTAGGACTGGTGGTAGTGGCGGCTTACTGTTCAGGTGGCCCATGCGCTGGTCAGGCACTCCTTGTGTGCTGGTTGATAGGTACGAACCCCCTATCAGGCTGGTACAGTCCACTGCGTAGGACTAGTGGTGGTGGCGGCTTACTGCTCAATCGCTCATGTGCCAATTGTTGAGATGTGCTTCTTGTTGGTCTTCTTTGGAGATGTTGTCGTCCGGTCTGTGCCAGGGATTTTGTGGGTGCTCATCCAGCTTGCTTGGTTTGCTGGGGATTCTTTGATTTTGATCTTTTGTGGTGATTGTCCGACTCTTGCTGGCTGGTCGGGCGATCTTTGTTTGTTTGTTCGACTCTGCCTTGTTTGTCGAAACTTTGGTTGTTGAGGTGAGGGCCTGTCTTAATCCTGCCTTTTTCTCGCGGTTTTATCTCTTTTTTCTCGCGATATAGGATTTTGTTTTTTTTTCTTTAGCATACGTCTTTTTACATTTTAGTCTCTTTTTATTATGCTGGCTTTTTCCCTTCTTTTTAGGGGGTCCACTAGGGAATTAATTGACTTCCTAGGTGTCACCGTCGTCAAAAAGAGAGGCGGTCGGAGCGACGCGATGTTTTCGACCCTCTTGTTTTCGCGTTTTTTATGGGTTGTTACAACGCCTTTAGGTTGTCCGATAACCGGGCTAACCTAGGGGCGAGGTTTTCGAAAGGTCGTCCTTGGGTTGTCCGATAACCGGGCTAACCCAAGGACTAATTTTTGAAGGGTTTTGTGGAGTCACCATCGATGTTTTTACCGAAAACATCAAAAAAGGAGTTTAAAAAGGCGTTGGTTTTCGAAAAACCAACTTTGGCCGTTAGAACCAGAGTTGGGTAAGGGAGTTAGTTACATGTAAAGGAAGTGTTAGTTCCTTTACGACACCCCTTTCGGGTTCCCTATGACAGGCCAGCTATTTTATTGATAAATAAACCGGAAAATACGCTTTTACCCTTTTATTTACGGAATTAAAGTATTATGACTACATGGCCCTGTAGACCCCTAATTTTGCCCGGTCTCTCAAATAAAGATAAAAGAGATCACCCGTAACAAGATAAAGCTCGTCTAGCATTACAAATAAGAGCCAAGGAGACTTCCTACATGAAGATAAAGCTTCAACAGACGCATATCGGCATCAACTGACGTCCAAAACAGCAAGGAAAGCTTCCCTGAGTCCCGAAACGCGCGAACCGGCCGTAACAGCCGAGACGGCCGTCCTAAAGGTGGGACGGCCGTCCCAACTTGCTCCAGCCAGCTGGGACGCGCGTCCCGAAGTTGGGACGGCCGTCCCAAGCCCCGTAAAAGTGGGACGGCCGTCCCGGTCCCTGTGGGGTCCCACCGTGTAATTTTGCCATTTGGGACGGCCGTCCCGAGCCCGTACGGCCGTCCCGAGCCCGTACGGTGGTCCCGAAGTGCGCCACTTCGAAAACTATAAATAGGAGGCTCATTTGTCACTTTTTCACACCCCGTACATCCCGCAGAGCTCTAAACACTTTCTAAAACTCGTAGCACTTGTCTATTTCTCTCCCTCTCTTGAATGATCTTTCCGATTGCCTTAAATAGGTAACAATCTGTTAAGGAATTATATTCCGCATTCGATTCTTCTTTAAATTTTTAGTAGAGTCGATCCTGTATTGGTGAGGAGAGTCTCGTGTAGAGAGAGGGGTTGCCAAAACGCATCCTCACGGCTCGAGATTCTCAATATCAAGCTTGCTACTGAGGTTCTTTTCAATTCTCTTCTCTTTATTGCTTTATTTATTGTTTTATTTAGCTTTATTTATGCCATGTAGAATAAAATCATGTAGATAGCTATTTTGTCTCTTTTATTGCTTTATTTAGCTTTATTAATCATTTTATGCATGCAATATAGAATAAAATCATGTAGATAGCCATTTAATATTATGTAATAAAATAGGGTAATCGCGTAATTTCTCGTAGTCTTTACTTAAATGAATTAATCTGTCATAGGGAACCCGAAAGGGGCGTTGTGGGGTGCTAACACCTTCCCCACACGTAACTAACTCCCTTACCCAACTCCGGTTATAATGGCCAAGTGCGGTTTTTCTTAAAATCAACATTTTTTCCTTTTCCAATGTTTATGGTCAAAACATTGGTGGCGACTCCATAAGAACCCCTTTTCGAAAACCTTTTAAAACAAAAACGCGAGTCTAAACCATCTTTTCGCGACCGCTCGCATAAACGTTTCTAAGACGTCCCCCTCCGACGTCTGAAAGGGATCGGCGACGACGCATGGCGACTCCACCGGGGAAGCTAGAGAGTTGATCCCATTTAGTGACGTATAAATTCAAACTAAGTAAAGATTTGAAATTACGCCTTTACCCTTCGTATGTTTTTACCGTATGGCTTTAATAACCGCCGTATGATTATTTCTGCAAATTGTTTGAAATATAAACCGCACACAAAAACCCTTGCACACAACAAGTCCCTCTATACCCGGGGCAAGAGTGAATACCTATAGGGAGTGGGTGGCGATACGATCGGTTAGTTGGCACACTGGCTACCGCCGTTGTCTGAAAACCACCAACTCAAGGTGATAACTCTCTTCTTTTGGTCTAAAGGTGTCGCCACTGAGTTCCGTGCATGACCCGAGGATCGAGAGATTGAGAGGTCCCTATAATGGGGGCACCTTGGGGACCTTTGGCCTGGTGAGAACAGCTTAGAACCACCTAAACCAAGCACGTTTCTGCAGGAAAACCCTACCTCGTAATAGCGTGGCTCGCTCGTGGATGTATGAATTGTGTGTGCATACGTTTGCCGCATTTGTATTGATGCATTAGCATAGGATAATCATACAACAAAAAAAATGAAAAAACCTAAAAATCATAAAAATATATAATCAAATTAAAGTCATAAAAATACCTTATAAAAAAATTTTTCTTGACAAAGTCGTATCATTCATACCATATCATTCAATAAGTGGTAAAACCAAGAGAGAGAACCAATGCATTAAGAAAGGTATGCATAAACATCATCATAATAAAATCTCTCATACATAAACACATTCATCCTAGGACATATCTATTCCACACTAATCATTTAAAATAAAAGTTATAATAAGAATCATTAAAATCATTTAGAAGGTGGCCGGTCTTCCGCCCGTCCTCACTCGTGCTCAAAAAGCCAAGAAGATGGAACAGCCTAGAAGAACAAAACCGAAAGCTCACCGCGGAGCTTAATACGCCGAAAGAGCAAATGGCTCAAATGTTAGATATGATGCATCAACAAAATATTCATCGTGAGGGTCCTCGAATGGACAAGCCTCTCACCAGGAAGAAGAAGAGGAACCTCGGAGTGAGCCCGATCCATCTAGCACAAGAGCAAGACATATTCATGCTCCCGAAATATCAAAACAACAAATCATTGCTCTTGAAGAGAGGCCGAGAGCTATGGAAGGACATAACTTTGATATAAGAGAGGCGACTGATATGTGCCTCGTTAAAGACATCCAATTCCCTAACAAGTTCAAAACTCCGACTTCCCGAAATACATAGGGTTAACTTGTCCCAAAAACCATCTTACAATGTACCGCCGTAAGATGGCCGCATATGCCGATAATGAGAAACTCCCGATCCATTGCTTTCAGGAGAGTTTAGTCGAATCGGCCTTAAACCGGTATATGCAACTAGAAGGGGGCCAAATCCAAACCCGGAGACACCTGCGCATGCCTTTCTTCGTCGATATAAATACAATATAGATCCGACCCCCGAAAGAGCAGCATTTACAACTATTAAGCAAGAAAGATGATGAATCCTTCAAAGCATATGCCCAAAGATGGAGGGAATTGGCAAGACAAGTGGAACCTCCTTTATCCGACAAAGAGACTACATCCCCGTTCATCAATTCTTTGACGGGTCCTTATTATGACAAAATGATAGGGAACACATCAACACTCTTCGCAGATGTAGTCATTATAGGAGAAAGAGTAGAGCAAGGTCTCGAAGAGCTGAAGGATTGCACAGCAGTAACTCCTCCAACTCCTCTACTCCATTCATTAAAAAGAGCCTCTGGAAAAAGAAAGAAGGAACCGTAAATGCAATCAACTTGGCCATTCCTTCTTCCTCCTCTCAAGCAAACTAAGTCACGTAGACCGTAAAGGAAGTTCACCCCAATACCCACTTCTTATGCAAGCTTGCCGTTAAAATTACTAGACGCCAAGCTCCTCGTACGCATCCCTCCCAAGAAGATGGAGCCACCATATCCGTAATGGTATAAGCTTAATGAAAAATGCAACTATCATTCTGACGCTCCAGACATTCTACGTATAACCGCATAACCTTAAAGCATAAGGTCCAAGATTTAATAGATGCGGATGGATCACCTTTGACGCATCTACTCCAAAGGTGGACGACCAGCCCTTATCAAAGCCCGAGTAAAAGACTGGATAAGGGAGACCAGCAGATTAGGGCTCATCATTTTTACTTTTTTTGCAATAAAAATAAAGAAATAATAAAAGCTTCCGATGTATTTCTCGTGATCCTTGTCCATGATTATGAGATTTTTGGTTAAATTGGGCTTTGTAAATATTTTCTTCTATCAATACAATGAGGCATTTTTTTAATACACATATTCTCTTTCATTCTTTTCTCTCTCATACATTTAATAAAAGAATCTAAAACAAAGCATAACCCATACAACCATGTCTCGTGATTGAAAACTCCTCGGAAGATCCGAAAGTCGAAGACGAATGGATTGAGTCGACAAAGGAGGAGGGGACCATTTCCCTGATATGCAAAGACCGTTAGAAAAAGAAGCTCAATCAATACAACCTCCATCAGAGAAAACCGAGGCTATCAATTTGGGATCGAAGACGATAAGAAAGAAGTAAACATCGGTACCCAAATTAATAATGACGTCAGTGGAAAGGTTAATACAATTACTAAGAGAATATATGGATGTGTTTGCTTGGTCCTACCATGATATGCCCGGGATTGACAAGAGCATAGTAGAGCATCTGCTACCAATAAAAGAGGGAATTCGGCCCGTCAAGCAAAAACTCGAAGAGTAAAACCGTAATGGTCCTTAAAAATTAAAGAAGAAGTAGAAAAACAATTGGATGCCAATTTTCTAATTGTATCAAAATACCCCGAATGGTTGGCCAACATTGTGCCAGCCATAAAGAAAATGGAAAAATCGTAGTATGCGTAGATTACGTGGATTTAAACCGTGCAAGTCCGAAAGATGATTTTCCCTTACCACATATCGATATGCCGGTAGATCATACCGCTACAAATACTCTCTATTCTTTCATGGATGGATATGCAGTGGTATAACCAGCATTAAATTGGTCGTCGAAGATAGAGAAAAACTTCCTTCATTACACCATGGGGTACATTCTCGCTATAGAGTAATGCCTTTGGACTCAAGAACGCAGGGCTACTTACCAAAGGGCTATGGTCACACTATTTCATGATATGATTCACAAAGAAATCGAAGTATATGTGGATGATATGATCACCAAGTCCAAAAATGAAATAGATCACCTCCAATATTTAAAGAAGTTATTCAATCGACTTCGAAAATACCAGCATTAAGCTCAACCCGCTAAATGCACATTCGGAGTACGATCGGGAAAACTCCTTGGGTTTATTGTTAGTAAAAGAGGAATTGAGGTGGACCCCGATAAAACAAAGGCAATCATAGAAATGCCCCCACCAAGGACAAAAAGAAATCGTAGGATTCTTGGGCCGAATAAACTACATCGCACTGCTCATCGCGCAATTAACTGGACAAGTGCATGCCTATCTTCAAGCTATTGCGTAAAAACCAACCAAAAGTTTGGAACGACGAATGTCAACAAGCTTTCGAAAAATCAAAATGTGCCTAACCAATCCCCCGATACCGGTACCACCTCGTGGAAGGAAAGCCCCCGATTCTTTACCTTTCAGCACTCGACGAATCCATGGGATGTGTGCTCTAGTCAACAAGATGATACGGTAAAAAAGAACAAGCCATATATTACCTCGCAAAAAATTTCTAAACTATGAGACTCGTTATACACCACTCGAAAAACATGTTGTGCATTGGTGTGGGCAACTCAACGTCTTCGACAATATATGGCCGTACATACAACTTGGTTGATTTCCAAAATGGACCCAATCAAATATCTCGTTTGAAAAACCCGTTTTGACCTAAGGATAGCCGATGGCAGGTACTCTTATCGAATTTGATATCGTTCATGTCACTCAAAAAGCTATCAAAGGAAGCCCTTTAGCAGATTATCTAGCACATGGACCAATAGACGAATATCAATCCATACAAGATGATTTTCCAGCATGAGCACATAATGCACATCCAACATGAAGAACTAGAGAATAATGAGTGGATCATGTTCTTCGATGGAGCTTCAAATTTACTAGGACACTGGATCGGAGCTATTTTAATATCTCCCGAAAAGAAGTATATACCAAGAATGTACTGCATTAAACTTTGATTGCACAAACAATATGGCGTAATCACGAAGCTTGTGCTCTAGGTATTCAAACAGACTTTGGATCATGGGGTAACTAGACTCAAAGTATTCTATGACTCTTCCCTTGTTATTTATCAACTCAAGGGTGAATGGGAAACTAAAAATTCCAAGTTAATCCCTTATCCGGAACACATTCGTAACATGACTTCAAAAATGGAAAACATCGCCTTCGAGTATGTCCCTCTAGAAGACAACCAAATTGCAGTATGCATTGGCAACATTATCATCCATGTTCACATTAGAACAAGAACATGAGATGCCCATCATCCAAGTCAAAAGGTACAATAAACAAGCCTTTTGTATGATGATAGACAATGAAAAAGATGAAACCCCTCGGTATCATGACATAAGGCGATACTTAACAAAGGGTGAATACCCCGAGGGAATCAATGACAATGATAAAAGGATTATTCTGAAAAGGGCCGTAGGGTTTATGTTGATAGGAGAAACCCTTTATAAAAAGAATTTTGACTCCACTTTGCTAAGATGCGTCAATCTCAAAGAATCTCGTAAACCGATTAGGGAAATACATGAAGGAGCCTTTCGGACGCACGCCCTAGTGGCATATCATGGCTAGGAAAATCCTCGTAGCGTGATATTTTTGGTCCACAATGGAAAAGGACTCGTCATCAGTATACCGTAAAATGTCACAAATGTCAAGTACATGCGACAACGTGCATGTTCCACCGGTACCTCTCAATGTTATGGCTATCCCATGGCCATTTGCCATGTGGGGCATGGATGTTATTGGTCCCATTGAACCTAAGGCATCCAATGGTCATCGATTTATTCTCGGTGGCTATTGACTACTTCACTAAATGGATAGAAGCCGCATCCTACGCGCATGTGACTAAAAAGGTAGTGGTCACCTTCGTTCAAAAGAATATCATATGTCGATATGGTACCCCGCATCGTCTCATTACCGATAACGGGTCCAATTTGAATAATAAGATGATGGAAGAATTATGTCAAGATTTCAAAATTCAACACCATAATTCTTCTCCTTATCGGCCCAAAATGAATGGCGCTGTCGAAGCAACCAATAAAAATATCAAGAAGATTGTTCAAAAGATGGTTAAAACCTATAGAGATTGGCATGAAATGTTACCTTTTGCTCTTCATGGTTATCGAACATCCGTACGGACTTCAACAGGGGCTACTCCATTTTCCCCGGTATATGGTGTGGAGGCCGTGTTACCAATAGAAGTCGAAATACCTTCCTTGCGAATCATAATGGAAGCAAAACTAACGTAGTCGAATGGATTCAAAGTCGATACGATCAATTAAACCTTATCGATGAAAAGCTACCGAATGCTATATGTCATGGACAAGCCTATCAAAAGAAGATCAAGAAGGCTTATGATAAAAAAGTCCACCCTCATACTTATCAAGAAGGGGATCTAGTTATAAAGAAATTGCTTCCAACCCGAAGGATAAAATTGGAAAATGGGCAACAAATTACGAAGGACCCTTTGTGGTCAAAAGAGCTTTCTCAGAGGGGCACTTATCCTCACCAATATGGATGGAGAGGAATTTCGACACCCAATCAATTCGTACGCTGTGAAGAAGTATTATGCTTGAAGACATTGCTCAAGACCCGTCAGAATGAAAATCCGCAAAGGACGTTCCCGGGCAAAAGATAGGGTCCATATTCCTCGCTAGGATACGTCCTAGGCAAAAAGTAGAGGTAAAAAAAAAAAAAAAAAAAAAAAAAAATCTAACTAAGAGCAATTGTTACTTTAGTCGAAAACCGAAAAGGCGGCTAAAGTAACATTCTTCCGTAAGCAAGTGCTCGCATAGTCTTCACTCGAGCTCGTGCATCTCAACCGAAGTAATTAGGAGAACCAGGGGGCGATATCATGGACATGACCGTATAAGCCTAAACAAGATAACCAACCTTGACTACCCATTCTTCTAAATACCTTTTGTAATCCTTCTATAAAAGAAATAAAATTTTGCTCATTTATCAATAAAATTCCCTTCCATTTCCTTTCTCTGACCAAATATTATGGAAATGCCTCTTTATTGATATGCGCAAAGACTTTTAATCAAAGATCAAACATGCATCTAAAAAAGGGAAGCGTATAAAAATAATAAGAGAATAAACGCCCGCTAGGATATTCTTAGGTAAAAACTAGGGTAGCCTCGCTAGATCGCAAACCCCAAAAAAAGACTGATCTAGGCAAAAAATAAGGCAAAAGCCCCCTAAGATATCCTAGGCAAAAATTGAGGCAGCCCGCTAGATCGAAAACCCGTAAAGGGCGGTCTAGGCAAAAGATAGGGCTAAAACCAAAAGATGAGTAAAAGATGAGCCCATCATTAAGGTCATAAAAAGAGGAGCCCATAGGCATATTCATAAGAAGCCAACTGGAGAAGGCCAGCTTACTTTCTAAATGCATTAAAAATAAATAAACAATAGATTGCATTTAGGACATTCACACACAAAATAGTTGCATAATATGACTTTGTCAAAATCAAGAAAAATAATTTTCTTCAAACAAAAATATTAAACATGCATATAAGGAGGTTAGTCTCCGCACTTGTGATTGAAAACAGAAGCGCCGTAATCCAGTCTCCATATGAAAATCAAAATCGCGAAAAACGAAATCAAAATCATTTCAAGAACATAAGGAACTTCAAAGAAACTAGTTCCAACCATCAACCTTCTACAATAATAAAAGAAGGAAGCCATCAAAACGAAAAATGGCCAACTGAAAAGCTTGATCATCCCTAAGCTGATCCTTGCCTACTCCGCAGGCAAGACAAAAAGATTACTTCGCGACTCAGCTTCATCACCACATGAATCACCAAGCACACTCACGCAAGAGTCTCCATTTCATTCCCCAAAGAAGAATAAGGACTACACAAGAGTCCATCGAAAGAAAGCACAGAATCAAATCACCCAAATCACTGGGGGCAACAAAAAGAAAGAAGAGAAAAGCCTTTCATCCTCTAACAAAGGCCACCGCATGAAAAAGCCAAAAGAAAATCCCCGTGAAGAGCACATCAAGAAAAATCTATAAAAGAAAATAAGAAATTTCCATCCCTAGGAGACCAATAAAATTCCTCGTGGATCATTCCATCTAACGTGCATAAAAGGCACACATACGAACCCATTCCCCTAGCAGTAAATAAAAGCATAGACAAAAGCCAGCTTCAAGCAATAAGGAGTCAAAAACTCCATTTTCCCTCTAAGGGGGCAATTCAAAAGAGATCCCAGCCGAGCAATCAAATTCTCAAAAGAAAAATTTCACCTAGTGAGCTTACAACGTAACTATCGTTTGCTCAAAATAAGCAAAGAGCTAATATCCCGCAGAAATGGGAAATCAACCTATGCGAGAGGTAATGCAAGCCCAAAAGCATAAAAGTCTTCACCATCGCCGAAGCAATTGCCTAATCAAGAGGCACAATCAAAGTCCCCAATAAATTCCCGCCCAAAAGGCAACCAACGAAGAATCCTCGTAAAACCGGATAACTAAAATAGAAAAGTCAAAAAGAAAGAAAATCAATCATTCCTCATGGAATAGGCGCATGATCGTAGACAATAAGTCGCCGTAAACCGGTGGGGGTACGTACTCACCTAAGCCTTGCGAAACGAGGCTTACCAAAAACTTCATACCGGTGGGGGTACGTACTCACCTAAGCCTTGCAAAACTGGGCTTACCAAAAACTTCATACCGGTGGGGGTACGTACTCACCTAAGCCTTGCAAAACTGGGCTTACCAAAAACTTCATACCGGTGGGGGTACGTACTCACCTAAGCCTTGCAAAACGGGGCTTACCAAAAACTTCATACCGGTGGGGGTACGTACTCACCTAAGCCTTGCAAAACCGGGCTTACCAAAAACTTCATACCGGTGGGGGTACGTACTCACCTAAGCCTTGCGAAACTGGGCTTACCAAAAACTTCATACCGGTGGGGGTACGTACTCACCTAAGCCTTGCAGTAACCGGGCTTACCAAAAACTTCATACCGGTGAGGGTACGTACTCACCTAAGCCTTGCAAAACGGGGCTTACCAAAAACTTCATACCGGGTGAGGGTACGTACTCACCTAAGCCTTGCAGTAACTGGGCTTACCAAAAACTTCATACCGGTGGGGGTACGTACTCACCTAAGCCTTGCGTAACGGGGCTTACCAAAAACTTCATACCGGTGGGGGTACGTACTCACCTAAGCCTTGTAGAACGAGGCTTATCAAAAACCTTGCGTAACCGGGTTCATACCGTATGGGGGTAAGTACTCATCGAGTTAGTCAAAATGCAGTACTCCTACCAGGTGAGGGTAAGTACTCACCGAACATTATATAGTGAAACTCAAAAACTAGATGGGGGTTCGTACTCATCAAACACCGGATGGGGGTGTATACTCATCAAGCCTTACAAAAAGGAGCTTACCCGACGAGGGTTCATTCTCATCAAACCGGATAGGGGTTGGTACCTATCAAAACTATTCATCATCCGGAGGATCAACAACGTCAGCAAAGCAAAGATCCGAAGGATAACCGGCAAAAGGGTTAACTCCTTCTCCTACCAGCCTAATTTTATCGGCATATTAGGCCAATAAATTAGCTAGGCAGAGAAGGGGGGCAACTGTAGACCCCTAATTTTGCCCTGTCTCTCAAATAAAGATAAAAGAGATCACCCGTAACAAGATAAAGCTCGTCTAGCATTACAAATAAGAGCCAAGGAGACTTCCTACATGAAGATAAAGCTTCAACAGTACGCATATCGGCATCAACCGACGTCCAAAACAGCAAGGAAAGCTTCCCGAGTCCCGAAACGCGCGAAACCGGCTGTAACAGCCGAGACGGCCGTCCCAAAGGTGGGACGGCCGTCCCAACTTGCTCCAGCCAGCTGGGACGCGCGTCCCGAAGTTGGGACGGCCGTCCCAAGCCCTGAAAAGTGGGACGGCCGTCCCGGTCCCTGTGGGGTCCCAGCCGTGTAATTTTGCCATTTGGGACGGCCGTCCCAGCCCGGACGGCCGTCCCGAGCCCGCACGGTGGTCCCGAAGTGCGCCAGCTTCGAAAACTATAAATAGGAGGCTCATTTGTCACTTTTTCACACCACTGCACATCCCGCAGAGCTCGAAACACTTTCTAAAACTCAGAGCACTTGTCTATTTCTCTCCCTCTCTTGAATGATCTTTCCGATTGCCTTAAATAGGTAACAATCTGTTAAGGAATTATATTCCGCATTCGATTCTTCTTTAAATTTTTAGTAGAGTCGATCCCGTATTGGTGAGGAGAGTCTCGTGTAGAGAGAGGGGTTGCCAAAACGCATCCTCACGGCTCGAGATTCTCAATATCAAGCTTGCTACGGAGGTTCTTTTCAATTCTCTTCTCTTTTATTGCTTTATTTATTGTTTTATTTAGCTTTATTTATGCCATGTAGAATAAAATCATGTAGATAGCTATTTTGTCTCTTTTATTGCTTTATTTAGCTTTATTAATCATTTTATGCATGCAATATAGAATAAAATCATGTAGATAGCCATTTAATATTATGTAATAAAATAGGGTAATCGCGTAATTTCTCGTAGTCTTTATTTAAATGAATTAATCTGTCATAGGGAACCCGAAAGGGGCGTTGTGGGGTGCTAACACCTTCCCCACACGTAACTAACTCCCTTACCCAACTCTGGTTATAATGGCCAAGTGCGGTTTTTCTTAAAATCAACATTTTTTCCTTTTCCAATGTTTATGGTCAAAACATTGGTGGCGACTCCATAAGAACCCCTTTTCGAAAACCTTTTAAAACAAAAACGCGAGTCTAAACCATCTTTTCGCGACCGCTCGCATAAACGTTTCTAAGATGTCCCCCTCCGGACGTCGGAAAGGGACGGCGGCGACAGGCCCTATCTATTGCGTAATTTAAATAAAGCGGTAAAAAGCTGAGGGAGGAAGTAGAAACCTTCGAAGCAAGCTTTCTATTTAATTTCTCAATAAATTGGGTGCATTTTGGCAGCCCTTCGCTCTACACAGCTTTGTAAACCTCCCGAAACGCTCAAAGAACACTCTAAAGACACTCAGAAGCTCCGGAAATGCGTCGGAGGGATTCTAGACAGAGAAATCCTAGAGAGAAGGAGGAGAAACTGTGTGATGGTGTGTGGAAATGAGGGGGGGGGAGGCCCCTATTTATAGGTTTTCGCGCTTGGCAGTGGCGAGACCGCCGTCTCGCCAAACGAGACCACCGTCTCGTCCTACGCAGGTGGTGAGATTGCCGTCTCGTCCTGCGCAGGTGGCGAGGTCGCCGTCTGGGAAAGCGAGACCGCCGTCTCGCCACTTGCCTGAGGCGAGACGGCGATCTCGATTTCGAGACGACGGTCTCGTCCCAAAAAGGCGAGAAAACTTATTTTTTGTACAAAAAACCCCTCCTATCCTAGTATGGGGCCTAATAGTCTCTCCTAGTGGCTTGTTAGGCTTCGTCCATCTTCGAATAGGAGGTCTTCTTCTCTTTATTTGGAGGCCAGGAAAGATTTGGGGTCTACACTAGGGATCTGATTTTTTTCTTTTCTAGGTATGGAGTATTGGCTCCTTGATTGATGTTGATGCGAGCTATACTTGGGAAGCTCTTATTCTCCATTGGGGGTGTGGAGGAGACTTTGGGTGAGTGTGCTCGATGACCCATGTGATGGCGGTGCTGAGCCATGGGGTAACTTTTGTGTTGCCTCTGGAGTAGGCAAGGATCCTTTTGGGGATGGCTAAGCCTTTCCATAGGCTTTTCTTTTATGATGTCTGATAATTGTGTACTCTTTTATTGGGTAGAAGAATGATGACTGTAGCTCTTATTTTGATGAGTCGCTTGATTGACGACTTGCTCTGTTTTCTTGAGGGCATTATTTGGAGAGTTGGTCTTGATGATCCTGATTTCAATCACAATCATGGAGCTAGTCTCCTTATATGCATGAATGCTTTTCATTTTTTTGCTTTTTATCTGAAGTAATCTTTATTTCTTTCATTTTTGACAAAATCGTTTTGTGCGACTACTTGTGTGTGGATGCTATTGATGCAAGTTATTTTAGTTGAGAGCATCTAGAAAGTGACTGGTACTTTCTTCTTCTTCTTCTTTGTTCTATTCTTTTGCACTTTTTGTTTTAACCCTGTCTTTTGCCTAGACCGCCCTTTGCGGGTTTTCGATCTAGAGGGTTTTGATTTTTGCCTGAGATATTTTGGTGGGCTTTTTTCCTTTTTTATGAGAGCCTTATCTTTTGCCTAGACTGCCCTTTGCGGATTTTCGATCTAGCAGGCTGCCTTGTAGTTTTTGCTTGGCCCTGGTTGGTGTCATTCGTCTTGTTTTTATGTTTTCTTGAATTGCTTGTTTTATGCATGCTCATATTTCGTTAATACAGAGGCATTCACACAAGTAGGTAAAGAGAAGAAAAGACAATTTTTATTGGTATAAACAGATGGTTTATTTTTACATGGGGATTTACAAAAGAATTTGTAAGCAAGGCTGGCCAGGGTTGGCTAAACTGTATGAGGGTGCCACAATCATGTCTGTGATCTTTGTTTCCCCGTTTTTCTTGGTCCCTTCAGTCGAGATGCTCGAATCCGGAGTGAAGACTATGCGAAGTCTGCTTGCTTTTGTGGAGGTATTACCTTAGTCGCCTTTGCGGTTTTCGGCTAAGGTAATCATTGCTCTCCTTTTTTTTTTTTTTTTTTTTGAAACCTCTAATTTTTGCCTAGGACGTGTCCTAGCGAGGAATATAGACCCTATCTTTTGCCCAGGACGCTCTTTGCGAGTTTTCATCCTGACGGG
Source organism: Sphenostylis stenocarpa (assembly GCA_963425845.1). Lineage (NCBI taxonomy): Eukaryota > Viridiplantae > Streptophyta > Magnoliopsida > Fabales > Fabaceae > Sphenostylis > Sphenostylis stenocarpa. Next base: position 31,407,153 of record OY731402.1, on the reverse strand, counting down.
TCATGAGCAATGTCTTTAAGCGTAGTATTTCTTTACCGCATCCGAGTTGACAGGATATCGGAGCTCTTCTCCATCCATGTTGGTGAGGATAAGGGCCCCTCCAGAGAAGGCTCGCTTGACCACAATGGGTCCTTTGTAGTTTGCTGTCCACTTCCCGATTTTGTCTTTCTGGGCTGGAAGTAATTTCTTTATCGCCAGATCCCCTTCTTGGAAAGTGCGAGGATTGACCTTCTTGTCGTAGGCTTTCTTGATCTTCTTTTGGTAAGCTTGCCCTCGACATATGGCGTCCAGCCGTTTTTCTTCGATTAGGTTCAACTGATCGCACCAACTTTGGACCCATTCTGCTTCTGTCAATTTTGCTTCCATAATAACTCGCAGAGAGGGTATTTCGACCTCTACTGGTAGTACGACCTCCATTCCGTATACGAGGGAAAACGGGGTAGCTCCTGTGGAGGTTCGTACCGAAGTTCGGTATCCGTGTAAGGCAAAGGGAAGCATCTCATGCCAGTCTTTGTAGGTCACTACCATTTTCTGGACGATTTTCTTGATATTCTTATTGACTGCCTCTACTGCACCATTCATCTTTGGTCGGTACGGGGAGGAATTGTGGTGTTGAATTTTGAAGTCCTGACATAACTCCTCCATCATTTTATTATTGAGATTGGTCCCATTATCAATAATGAGCCTATGAGGGATGCCGTACCGACATATAATATTTTTCTTGATGAAGGTGGTCACCACTTTCCGAGTCACATGCACGTATGACGCCTCCTCAACCCACTTGGTGAAATAGTCAATTGCTACCATGATGAAACGATGGCCGTTAGACGCCCTGGGTTCAATGGGTCCGATGACATCCATGCCCCACATAGAAAATGGCCATGGTGTAGCCAGGTTACTGAGAGGTGCGGGCGGTACGTGGATATTATCAGCATAAATTTGGCATTTATGGCACTTTTTGGCGTACTGGTGACAATCGGTTTCCATTGTGGACCAAAAGTATCCTGCCCTTAAAATATTCTTGGTCATGACATGCCCAGGTGCGTCGGTTCCAAAAGCTCCTTTGTGGATTTCTCTTATCAAGGTTTGGGCTTCTTCATGGTCCACACACCTTAAGAGAGTGAAATCAAGGCTCTTTTTGTAGAGGCTTCATTCAATCAACGTGAACCCTACGACCCTCTTACGAATGGTTCGTTTGTCATTGTCGCTGATTCCTTCAGGATATTCGCCCCTCATGAGGTACTGCTTGATGTCATGGTACCAGGGGTTTTGGTCGCGCTCGCTATTTACCGCCATGCAAAAAGCTTGTTTGTTATGCAGCTTAACTTGGATGATTGGCATCTCATGTTCTTAATCTAGGGCAAACATGGATGATAGAGTGGCGAGGGCGTCAGCACATTGGTTGTCTTCCCGAGGGATGTACTGGAAGGTGACACTTTCCATTCTTGAAACTAAGTCTTGGATGTGTTCTAGATATGGGATTAGTTTTGGGTTTCGGGTTTCCCATTCACCTTTAAGTTGGTAGATGACAAGGGATGAATCACCGAAGACTTTGAGCTTGGTAACCCCATGATCTAAAGCCGCTTGGATCCCTAGCGCACATGCTTCGTACTCGGCCATGTTGTTGGTACAATCAAAATTCAGTTTGGCCGTTACGGGAATGTGTTTCTTTTCGGGCCCGTGTCCAAGCATGTTTGAAGCCCCATCGAAAAACATAGTCCATGCTTCTTCTTTGGTCTCTTCGTGTTCAATATGCATGATATGCTCATCAGGAAAGTCATCTTGTAGGGACTGATATTCGTTTGTTGATCCATGGGCTAGATAATCCGCTAGGGGACTTCCTTTAATAGCTTTCTGGGTGACATGAATAATATCAAATTTTGAGAGGAGAACCTGCCATCTAGCTATTCTTCCAGTTAGAATGGGCTTTTCGAAGAGGTATTTGATCGGGTCCATTTTGGAGACCAACCATGTTGCATGTCGAGCCATATATTGTCGGAGGCGTTGAGTGACCCACACCAATGCGCAACAGGTTTTTTCGAATGGTGTATAACGGGTTTCATACTCTAGGAATTTCTTACTCAGATAGTAAATGGCTCGTTCCTTTTTCCCGGTTTCGTCATGTTGGCCGAGCACACATCCCATGGACTCTTCAAGTATTGACAAGTATAGGATCAGAGGTCTCCCTTCAACGGGTGGTACCAATACTGGTGGATTGGTTAGACAAGCTTTGATTTTATCGAACGCTTGTTGGCATTCTTCATTCCACACCGTTGACTGGCTTTTGCGCAACAATTTAAAGATGGGTATACATTTTTCCGTCAATTGTGCGATGAAACGGGCAATGTAGTTAATTCGGCCTAGAAAATCTCTGACCTCCTTTTCTGTGCTTGGTGGAGGCATTTCCAAAATTGCCTTGGTTTTGTCGGGGTCCACTTCAATTCCCCTTTCGCTGACAATGAACCCTAGGAGTTTTCCTGATCGTACTCCGAAGGTACACTTTGCTGGGTTCAATTTGAGTTGATATTTTCGGAGTCAATCAAAGAGCTTTTTGAGATATTGAATGTGGTCCATTTCATTTCTGGACTTGGCAATCATGTCATCCACATATATTTCTATTTCCTTGTGGATCATGTCATGGAATAGCGTGACCATAGCCCTTTGATAAGTAGCCCCTACATTCTTGAGTCCGAAGGGCATTACGCGATAGCAAAAGGTGCCCCATGGTGTGATAAAGGAGGTTTTTTCTCTATCCTCAACGGCCAACTTGATTTGGTTGTATCCCGCATACCCATCCATGAAGGAGTAAAGCGTGTTGGTAGCGGTATGGTCTACTAGTGTGTCTATATGTGGTAGGGGAAAGTCATCTTTTGGACTTGCTCGATTGAGGTCCCTATAATCCATGCAGACCCTGACCTTCCCGGTCTTTTTGATGACGGGTACTATGTTGGCCAACCATTCTAGGTATTTGGAGACTATAAGGAAATTGGCATCCAACTGCCTTTGCACCTCCTCCTTTATCATTAAGGACCAGTCCAATTTGATTCTTCTGAGTTTTTGTTTCATAGGTCGGAACCCCTCTTTTAATGGCAATCTATGCTCCACTATACTCGTGTCGAGCCCAGGCATGTCATGATAAGACCAAGCGAATACATCTATATATTCCTTCAGAAGCCGTATCAATCCCCTTTTTATGCTGCTTTCTATTTGGGTATCAATCTTCACCTTTTTCTCATCATCCCCTTCTCCCAAATTAACGGTTTCTATCTCTTCCTGATGCGGTTGTATGATACGTGTTTCTTTTTCCAACATTCTTTGCATGTCCGGAGAGATGGTCTCCTGCTCACTGTCGGACTCGACCCATTCGCTTTCAGTTTCCGGGGTCCACAGAGATTCATCAATCACAGACATGATGTGTTTTAGGTTCTGTTTTAGTCATAGATTTTATTATTCAATTTATTTTTGAAAGAATAATAAATAGAAGAGGGAAAAGAATGAATATGACAAAAATACCTCGCGTATTAAAGAGAATGAAGATGTATGTACAAGCCCTTTTAATTAAAATTCCTGCGGCCACGGGCGGGGACCGCAGGAGATAAAGAGAAAAGCATTAAAAAACAGACACCCTATGGCTGATCGTCCCAGTCCTCCCTCTCTGCTACTCTAGCTTTGACAAAGGTTTGGCGTCGACATCGGAAGCAGAGGAGTCGAAAGTTATCCACCCGGCGTCGATTAGTTCTTGAACCCGATACTTAAGGGTCAAGCAATTTTCTGTAGAGTGACTGGGTGAACCCGAGTGGTAAGCGCATTTTTTGTTTGGCTTATACCATTCAGGGTAGGGAGGTTCCAGCTGCTTCTTGGGAGGAGCGCAGGTCAAGTGTTTGGCTTCCAACAGCTGAGGCAGCAACATTCCATAGGAAGTGGAAATTGGAGTGAACTTCCTCTCTTTCTTGCGAGGCTGCCTAGGCGTTGGTGGGGTAGAAGAAGGAGTGGCAAAGTTGATTGCATGTACAGATTCGTTCTTCTTCTTGTCAGCAGGCTTCTTGAATGAGACCCCAGCTTGGGAAGACTGTGCTATCTTCCCGCTCCTCAGCCCCTGCTCTACTCTTTCCCCTATAGTGACTATGTCTGAGAAAAGGTTGGAGGTACAGGCTATTGCCTTGTCGTAGTACGCTCTAGTCAGTGAATCGATGAACATAGCCACTGTCTCCTTATCTGTCAAAGGAGGCTCTATTTGGGCAGCCATTTCCCTCCACCTTTGGGCGTATGCTTTGAAAGGTTCGTCGATCCTTTTACTCAGAGTCCTGAGATCTGACCTATCAGGAGTCAGATCAATGTTGTATCGGTAGCGACGAAGAAAAGCATCAGCCAATTGTTTCCAGCTCTGGACCTGCCCTCTCTCTAGCTGCATGTACCAATTGAGAGCTGTGTCCGCCAGACTCTCCTGGAAGCAGTGGATCAGGAGTTTTTCGTTTTCAGCATGGGCGACCATCTTACGACAATACATCGTAAGATGGTTCTTTGGGCAGGTCATCCTGGCGTATTTGGGGAACTCTGGGATCTTGAATTTGGGAGGGAAGTGGATATTCTTCACTAGGAACATGTCCGCCACCTCCTTGAAGTCGAAGTTTTGCCCTTCTACTGCTTTGAGCCTTTCCTCCAGGGCGGAGAGTTGTTGTTTGGATACCTCTGGGGTAAGGATGCGTGCATTCTTAGCATCTTTCCCGTCATAGAAGTATTCCTCCTCCTCTTCCTCACGGTGAGGGATGTGTTCAGCTTGGTCTTCGCCCTTACTTTGACCCTGGCATACGACCTCCATCAGTTGGGCCACTTGCTCGCGGAGGGTATTGACCTCCGCAGTGAGCTTTCGGTTTTGCTCCTCTAAATTTTCCATTGCTTTTGCTTTTTGCGCGCGAGTGCGAGTGGGGAGAGGACCAGCCACTTTCTAGAATGCCCGAAAAAGGTTTATTAATGCATGTTGAGTGTTTTAAACTAACATGGATATGCTTATGCATGAGAGATTCTGTTTGAATGATGCTGAATGCGCTCTCACTTTTTATTTTCTCTCTTGGTTTTTCTTTTTTACTCATGATATGATGTAATATGAATGTTTTGACTTTGTCAGAAGTTGATTTTATTTTTTTAGTATATATATTTTATGTTTATTTTATAGCCTTTTATCTCTTCTGTCGGAACTGCGTGGCTACTTAGCTTACAAAGAACCTGAAACCAGGCTAGCTAAAAGGAAGACTGTCCGAGATAAAATGTGGCTTTATGCAAAAAATATTTAGCGTCCCTTATCTCTTCTGTCGAAACTGCGTGGTTACTTAGCTTACAAAGAACTTGAAACAAGGCTAGCTAAAAGGCAGACTGTCCAAGATAAGGGCGTTTATTGCAAAAATGTTTTTTGTGATTTTTCTTCTGTTGTTTGGTTATGCTATGCAACAGACAAATGCAACGAACATATGCACACACAATTCGATCATCCACGGACAGGCGAGAATTCGTTTTTATCACGAGGTAGGGTTTTCCTGCAGAAAAGTGCATTGGCGAGGGTAGGTTCTAACTGTTCTCACCAGGCTAAGGCCCCCAAGGTGCCCCCATTATAAGGTCCCCACTCTCCAGCCTTTCGACCATGCTTAGCACTAAGGCCATAGTCAGTCTTGTTGCCAAAAGAGGAAGGTTATCACCTTGAGTGGTGGTTTCCAATCACACCGGTGGGCACAAGGCCATCACTACAGCGAACCGTACCTGCCACCCACTCCCTATGGATTTCTCACTTACCCCCGGGTATAGAGGGAACTGTAGTGTGCAAGGGTTTGTGTACAGTTTGTATTTCAAACAATTGCGTAAGTATAAACAAACAACAGTTATTTAAAGCCAAACCGTAAAACATGTTATAATACAAGATAAGGGCAAAAGCATTATTTTCTTGGTTTATTTATTTTTAAGCTGGCCCATCACTAAATGGGATCAACTCTCGAGGCTTCCCCAGCGGAGTCGCCATCTGTCGCTGTCATCAAAACGAGGGCGGTCGGAGCGATGCGATGGTTTCTGACTCTCTTGATTTTCGCGTTTTTTATTGGTGGTTACAACGCCTTTAGGTTGTCCGATAACCGGGCTGAACCTGAGGGCGAGGTTTTCGAAAAGGTGCTCTTGGATTGTCCGATAACCGGGCTAATCCAAGAGCTAGTTTTTTAGGGTTCTCTGGAGTCGCCACCGATGTTTTTACCGGAAACATCGGAAAAGGAGTTTAAAAGGCGTTGGTTTTCGAAAAACCAACTTTGGTCGTTAGAACCAGAGTTGGGTAAGGGAGTTAGTTACGCGTAAAGGAAGTGTTAGTTCCTTTACGATGCCCCTTTCGGGTTCCCTATGATAGGCCAGTATTCTATTAATAAATAAACCGTAAAAATATGCTTTTGCCCTTTTATTTTGTGGAATTTAAAAATTATGACTACATGGCCCTAATGTCTATTGCATAATTTAAATAAAGCAGTAAAAGGTAGAGAAGGAGAGTAGAGACCTTCGAAGCAAGCTTTCTATTTAATTCTCTAAAAATAGGGTGCTTTGCGGAAGCCCTTCACTCTACACGGCGTCGGAAACCTCTCGAAACGCTCTAAAAACACTCTAAAGACACTCAGAAGCTCCGGAAATGCGTCGGAGGGATTCTAGAGAGAAAAACTCTTGATGTGACTAGAGAGAGAGTGAGAAAGTTGTGTGTTGTGTGGAAATGAGGGGAGGGAGCACCCTATTTATAGGGATTCGCGCCTGTCAGGTCGTGACGGCCATCTCGTCTGACAAGGTTGAGACGGTCGTCTCGACATTCCAGACGGTCGTCTCGCTTTGCAGGAATGGCGAGACGGCGGTCTCGCCAAGCGCAGGTGGCGAGACGGCGGTCTCGACCCCAAAAGGCGAAAATCCTTATTTTTGTGCCAAGAATCCCTCCTATCCTAGTATGGGGCCTAATAGTCTCTCCTAGTGGCTTCTTAGGCTTCGTCCATCTTCGGAAAGGAGGTCTTCTGATATTTATTGTGAGACCGGGCAAGATTTGGGGTCTACAAGGATCGATGCTGACTTTCAGGAGGTCAAGAATCCTTCCATAAGATTATTCAAAATTAGCACTGACCTCCGGCGGCATATATGTACACAACTGCCTTAACTTCTCTACACGGAATAGAAGGATTTCCACTTTCTTTAACTGTCTATTACTGGATCCCTCCATTATCTAAAAGAAATTAAAATGCATGATATGAGGATGAGTCCTTGTAAATGCATGCATGCAAGTGTTTATTTTTCTAAGAATTATCATGTTTTATTATGATACATGATAGTACTTGGTTTTTTCTTAAAAAGAATACTATCTATATGGATGTTTATGGATTTGGATGAAGAGAGTCCTATTTTCTTCTCTTATTATTTTTATGAACATATGTTGTATGAATCATAAGACTTTTGTCAAGAATCTTTTTATTTTGTAAGAGGTATTTTTATGGCTTTAATTTGTTTTTATATTTTTTATGACCCTTTATCTCTTCTGTCGGTCAACGTGGCTACTTAGCTTACAAAGAACCTGAAACCAGGCTAGCTTAACTGAAGACTGTCCGAGATAAAGTGGTTTATTCTTATCACTTTTATGATTTTTTAGGATTTTTCCCTATTTTGTTTGTTGTATGATTACCTTATGCTAATGCATCAATACAAATGCAACAAACGAATGCACACACAATTCATTCATCCACGAGCAGAGCCACGCTATTTACGAGGTGGGGTTTTCCTGCAGAAACGTGCTTGGTTTAGGTGGTTCTAAACTGTTCTCACCAAGGCCAAAGGTCCCCAAGGTGCCCCCATTACAGGGACCTCTAAATCTCTCAATCCTCGGGTCATGCACGGAACTCCGTGTCGACATCCTTAGACTAAAAGAAGAGAGTTATCACCTTGAGTTGGTGGTTTCCGACAACGGTTGTAGCCCCGTGTGCCAACAAGCCGGTCGTATCTGCAGCCCACTCCCTATAGGTATTCACTCTTGCCCCCAGGTATAGATGGACTGTTGTGTGCAAGGGTTTTTGTGTGCAATTTATATTTCAAACAATTTGCAGAAAATAATCATACAGCAGTTATTAAAGCCATACAATAAAACATACGGAAGAGGGTAAAGGCGTAATTTCAAATTTTCACTTAGTTTGAATTTTATCCGTCACTAAATGGGATCAACTCTCTAGCTTCCCCAGTGGAGTCGCCATCTGTCGCCGCCGTCCGTTCCGACGTCTGGGGACATCTCGAACGTTTATGCGAGCGGTCGCGAAAAGATGGTTTAGACTCGCGTTTTTATGTTAAAATATGTTCATTGCTTCCGAGGTGCTCAACAACTGAACTATCCTCTAATAAAAGCAAGGTTTTTGAAAAGGGGTCCCCAGTGGAGTCGCCATCTGTCGCCGCCGTCTGTTCCGACGTCTAGGGACATCTCGAACATTTATGCGAGCGGTCGCGAAAAGATGGTTTAGACTCGCGTTTTATTTTTAAATGTGTTCATTGCTTCCGAGGTGCTCAACAACTAAACTATCCTCTAATAAAAGCAAGGTTTTCGAAAAGGGGTTCTTATGGAGTCGCCACCAATGTTTTGACCATAAACATTGGAAAAGGATAAAAAGGCGTTGATTTTAATAAAAAACAAACTTGGCCATTATAACCAGAGTTAGGTGAGGGAGTTAGTTACGTGTGGGGAAGGTGTTAGCACCCCACAACGCCCCTTTCGGGTTCCCAATGACAGATTAATTCATTAAGCAAAGATTACGAGAAATTACGCTATTACCCTATTTTATTTATACCATATTCAAAAATGGCTATCTACATGATTTTATTTTATATTGCATACATAAAGCAATAAAAGAGAAGAGAATTGAAAAGAACCTCCGTAGCAAGCTTTGTATTGCAAATCTTTAACTGTGAGGATGCGTTTTGGCAATCCCCCGCTCTACAAAGACTCTCCTCCCCGAATACAAGATCGACTCTACTAAATTTTAAAGAAGAATCGAATGCTGGAATACAATTCCTTAACCGATTGTTACCCTTTTAAGGCAATCGGAGAGTTCATTCGAAGTAGGGAGAGAAGACAAGTGTCTGGGGTGTGAAAAAGTGGCAAATGAGCCTCCTATTTATAGTTTTCACAGCCTGGCAGCTTGGGACGGCCGTCTGGAGCTTGGAAATCAGGGATGGCCGTCTGGGGAAGTTGGGACGGCCGTCTGGGATTTGCAAGTGAGAAGTTGCATGATTTCACAGCCCAATATGCTCGGTGCTCTATCTCCACTAGTAGGTGGCATGGTTTACCAAAGACAACCCGATAGGGAGACATCCCTATAGGTGCCTTGTAAGCAGTCCTATGCGCCCAAAGAGCATCCTCCAGTCTGTTGCTCCAATCCTTTCTATTAGGCTGGACAATCTTCTCTAAAATCCTCTTGATCTCCCTATTTGAGATTTCAGCCTGCCCATTAGTTTGGGGGTGGTAAGGTGTAGAGACTTTGTGAACAACCCCATACTTCTTAAGCAAGGCCTGCATGGACCTGTTACAGAAATGGGTGCCTTGATCACTAACAATGGCTCTAGGTACTCCAAATCTGCAAAAGATGTTAGATCTAACAAAATCCACAACAACCCGAGCATCATTAGTCCTAGTGGCTTTGGCTTCCACCCATTTTGAAACATAATCAACAGCAAGGAGAATATAATAAAAACCAAAAAAAACAGGGAAGGGACCCATGAAATCGATACCCCAGACATCAAACACCTCACAAAATAACATGGGTTGTTGGGGCATCTGCTGTCTCCATGTAAGGGACCCTCCTGCTCTCTGACATTGCTCACAAGTGCTGCAAATTCTCAACGCATCCTTGAAGATGGTGTGTAGACCCTTAATCTTGCCCAACCTCATAATAAAGATTAGAAGACCTTCTATTCGAAGATGGATGAAGCCTAAGAAGCCACTAGGAGAGACTATTAGGCCCCATACTAGGATAGGAGGGATTTTTGGTCCAAAAATAAGGATTTTCGCCTTTTAAGGTCGAGACTGCCGTCTCACATTCGGGACCGCCGTCTCGCCTTGCGCAAATGGCGAGACCACTGTCTTGTTTGGCGAGACCGTCGTCTCGCCATTCCTGCAAGGCGAGACCGTCGTCTCGATTGGCAAGACCGCCGTCTCGACCTTGTCAAACGAGACAACCCGTCTCGACCTGACAGGCGCGAATCCCTATAAATAGGGCCCCCATTCCCCTCATTTCACACAGTTCTTCCTCCTTCTCTCTAGAAATCTCTTCAAATTCTCTTTCTAGAACCCCTCCAAAGCATTTCCGGAGTTTCTGAGCGTTTCTAAGAGTGTTTTTTTAGCTTTTCGAGAGGTTTCCGACGCTGTGTAGAGTGAAGGGCTGCCGCAAAGCACCCTATTTTTAGAAAGAATTAATAGAAAAGCTTGCTTCAGAGGTTTATACTCTCTCTCTACTTTTACCGCTTTAATTTTAATTGTGCAATAGAGATTAGGGCCATGTAGTCATAACTTTAAATTCCGTAAAATAAAGGGTAAAAGCGTATTTTTCACAGGTTTATTTATTTATCCAAAGTAGCTAGCCTATCATAGGGAACCCGAAAGGGGCGTCATAAAGGAACTAACACTTCCTTTACGTGTAACTAACTCCCTTACCCAACTCTGGTTCTAATGACCAAAGTTGGTTTTTCGAAAACCAACACCTTTTAAACTCCTTTTCCGATGTTTTCGGTAAAAACATAGGTGCCGACTCCAGAGAACCCTTAAAAAACTAGTTCTTGGTTTAACCCGGTTATCGGACAATCCAAGAATGCCCTTTCGAAAACCTCGCCTCTAGGTTCAGCCCGGTTATCAGACAACCTAAAGGAGTTGTAACCACCAATAAAAACGCAAAAAACGGAAAGTTGGAAACCATCGCGTCGCTCTGACCGCCCTCATTTTGACGGCGGCGACAGATGGCGACTCCGCTGGGGAAGCCTAGAGAGTTGATCTTATTTAGTGATGGGCTAGCTTAAGAATAAATAAACCAAGAAAATACCGCTTTTACCCTACCTTGTATTATAACATGTTTTATTGCTTGGCTTTAATAACTGTTATCTGTTTATACTTACGCAATTGTTTGAAATACAACTGTACACAAACCCTTGCACACAACAGTTCCCTCTATACCCGGGGGCAAGTGAGAAATCCATAGGGAGTGGGTGGCAGGTACGGTTCGCTGTAGTGATGGCCTTGTGCCAACCAGTGTGATCGGAAACCACCACTCAAGGTGATAACCTTCCTCTTTTGGCACAAAGACTGACTATGGCCTTAGTGCTAAGCATGGTTGGAAGGCTGGAGAGTGGGGACCCTATAATGGGGGCACCTTGGGGGCCTTAGCCTTGGTGAGAACAGTTAGAACCTACCTTCGCCAATGCACTTTTCTGCAAGAAAACCCTACCTCGTGATCAAAATGACTTCTCGCCTGTTCGTGGATGATCGAATTGTGTGTGCATATGTTTCTTGCATTTGTCTGTTGCATAGCATAACCAAACAACAGAAAAATCACAAAAAGAAAAAAAAATTCTTTTTGCAATAAACACCCCTATCTCGGACAGTCTACGTTTTAGCTAGCCTGGTTTCAGGTTCTTTGTAAGCTAAGTAGTCACACAGTCCGACAGAAGAGATAAGGGACGTTAACTATTCTTTCACATAAAGCCATTTTTTATCTCGGACAGTCTCCCTTTTAGCTAGCCTGGTTTCAGGTTCTTTGTAAGCTAAGTAGTCACGCAGTCCGACAGAAGAGATAAAAGGCTATAAAATAAAATAGAAATAAATTCAAATAAAAATCCGATTCCAAAACAATAAATGGGACCTAGTTCAAAAGAATTACCCCCATATAAGTAGTTTACTTCTTCAAAATAAACAAATGCATCATACAAAACATGATAAATAAGAATAAACACTCGCATTCATTCAATAAGCATCATTTTCATAAAAACATGCATTTTGGTTTTAGAAAATAGAGGGTACTAGTAGACAATTGAAGAAGGTGGATATTCCCCGATACCATACTGAGAAATTGGAATGGCTTTGCGCGGTAATGCCACCAGAGGTCCGCTCCGACTTTGAGAAATCCTATGGACGGATTCTCGATCTGCTGAAGATCTGTGTCGATCAAGTCTTCGTCAGGGTATTAGTTCATTTTTGGAACTCCAGTCTGTGATGCTTCGAATTTCTGTAGTTTGATATGGTGCCCACCTTAGAGGAGTACGAAATCATGCTAAAATGGCCCAAATCAGTCCGGGTCCATATACGCCATGGAGCGTATACTCCTGCAGCACAAGTCACTGCCATCATTCAACTGTCGTTCCAGTAGACTACCCTGATAGGAAAAGGGAATATCCAGGTGTCGCCGCCGTCAAAAAGGAGGCGGTCGGAGCGACGCGATGGTTATTTCGACCCTCTTTGATTTCACGTTTTTTATTGGTGGTTACAACGCCTTTAGGTTGTCCGATAACCGGGCTTACCTAAGGGCGAGGTTTTCGAAAAGTGTCTTTGGGTTGTCCGATAACCGGGCTAACCCAAGGACTTATTTATTTTGGGTTCTATGGAGTCGCCACCGATGTTTTTACCGGAAACATCGGAAAAGGGGTTTTAAAAGGCGTTGGTTTTCAAAAACCAACTTTGGTCATTAGAACCAGAGTTGGGTAAGGGAGTTAGTTACGTGTAAAGGAAGTATTAGTTCCTTTACGACGCCCCTTTCGGGTTCCCTATGATAGGCCGGCTATTTTGGATAAATAATTAAACTGGAAAATTGCACTTTTACCCTTTTATTATGCGATATTTAAAGATTATGACTACATGGCCCTAGCGTCTATTGCATAATTTTAAATGAAAGCGGTAAAATTAGAAAGAGAGAGGGTGCACCTCCAAAGCAAGCTTTTTATATTTCTCTTTAAAGAGTGGGTGCTTTTTGGCAACCCTTCACTCTACAACTCTCAGAAACTCCGGAAATGCCTCGGAGGGATTCTAAAGAAGATTTAAGACGCTCAATTTATGCCTAGAGACGCTCAGAAACTCCGGAAATGCTTCGGAGGGGTTCTAGAGAGAGAAAATCTAGAAAGAAGGAGGAGCTACTGTGTGTGGTGTGTGGAAATGAGGGGGGGAGAGCCCCTATTTATAGGTTTTCGTGCTGTCAGGTGGCAAGACCGCCGGTCTCGTCTGACAGGGTCGAGACCGCCGTCTCGTCCAACGAGACCGCCGTCTCGACCTGTCAAAATGGCGAGACCGCCGTCTGGGTGAACGAGACCGCCGTCTCGTTCTTCGTAGGTGGCAAGACCGCCGTCTCGTTAAGCGAGACGGCGGTCTCACCTCCTACGTGAAGCGAGACGGCGGCCTGGGTTGTCCAGAAGGCGGTCTCGTCCCTTCAAAGCGAGAAAACTTATTTTTTGGTACAGAAACTCCCTCCTATCCTAGTATGGGGCCTAATAGTCTCTCCTAATGGCTTGTTGGGCTTGTCCATCTTCAAATAGGAGGTCTTATGGTCTTTATTTGGAGGGCGGGCAAGATTTGGGGTCTACAGCTGCCCCCCTTTATCCGTCCAGTCGACTGCTGGCCTTCTGTGTCAGGACGATCGACTGGAGGGTAAAGGAGTTGACCCTCTTGCCCGGTTGCCCTTCAGACGTCCCGTCTTGCGGCGATTGATCTTCTGGGGAAAACTTTGGTGTTCGTGCACTTCCGAGATACTACTTCTGACGTAGCCGATCCCTTCGGTGAATACGTGGTAAGACCTCAGGAACTCCTTCTGCCGGAGCCGATCCTTCGGTTGATGGGTATGAACCCCCCATTAGGGTGGTAGTTGCAGTCCGTTGTGTGGGACCGGTGGTGGTGGCGGCTTACTGCTCGGGTAGCTCATGCGCCGATGTGAAACCTTAGGATGCTCCTTCTGACGGTAGCCGATCCTTCGGTTGATGGGTATGAATCCCCCATCAGGCTGGTAGTTGCAGTCCGTTGTGTGGGACCGGATGGGTATGATACCCCCATCAGGGTGGTACAGTCCGTTGTGCGGGACTGGATGGGTATGAACCCCCCATCAGGGTGGTACAGTCCGTTGTGCGGGACTGGATGGGTATGAACCCCCCATCAGGGTGGTACAGTCCGTTGTGCGGGACTGGATGGGTATGAACCCCCCATTAGGGTGGTAGTGCGACTTACTGATCCGGCTCGAGCGCGAGTTGTTGAGATGTGATCTCTGTGTTGGTAGATTGTTTTGGGATTTCTTGAATGTTCATCCGGGCTGTGCCGGGGATTTTTGTGGGTTTTCGTCCAGCTTGTTGATTGCTGGGGATTCTTTGACTTTGATTTTTCTTGTGGTAATCACCCAACTCTTGCTGGTTGGTCGGATGATTTTTGTTTGTTGGCTTTTCCTGATAGCCATCCAGCTTGTTGTTTGCTGGGGATTCTTTGTTTTTGATCTTTTGGTATTTGTCATCCGACTTTGCTGGTTGTCGGGAATTTTTTGATAAGTGCCTCTTAGGTAGGCAGGAATCCTCTGGGGATTTGTTGATCTTGTTGACGCCTCTTGAGTAGGTGGATATCCATTGAGTTTTTGGTAATGCCTCTGAGTAGGCAGATGTTCCGTTTGGAGGTGAAGACTTTTGGTTTTGCTTTTTTCTTTTCCTCTGAATAGGCTAATGTTGCTTTATGGGGACACTGACTCTTGCTTGGCAGGTCTTGCCTATGCATATGACATTCTGAGAATGAACTTGAAGTTTTGCCTTTGCAATAGGCTCACTGGGGATGATCTTTCTTTTTGATTGATCCACCGGGGAATTGGTTTCCTTCCCGGGGATCTAATTTTGATTTGCCCCCTGAGGGAGAAATGGAGTTTTTGACTCCTTGTTGGATGCTGTTGTTTTGAGCTGGCTTTGCATATGCTCTTATTCCACTGGGGATGATCAAGCCTTTCCGTTGGCTTTTTCTGGCGTACCTTCGTTTATTGGTGTAGAAGGTTAGAGCTATTTTCCTTGATGCTCTTTATTCTGCTGTAATGGTTTTGATTTCGCCTTTTTCGCGATTTATCTCTTTTTTATCGCGATTTTGAAATTTGGCTTTTTTATGGGGATAATGCGTAAGCCTTTTTATTTTTTAGTCTCTTTTTATTACGCTGGCTTTTTCCCTTCTTTTTTTTTTGGGGGAGGTCCACTAGGGATGACGTTTTATTTCTTTAGTGATCCACCAGGGAATTAGTTGACTTCTTGGGGATCTGATTTTTCTTTTCTAGGAATGGAGTCTTGATTCCTTGATTGATGTTGATGCGAGCTATATTTGCGAAGCTCTTATTCCACTGGGGGATGGGAATTTCTGATTCCCCTTTTGTTGAATTTTTTGGAGATCCACTTGAGGATTTTCATTTGGCCTTCTCTGTCATGGCCTTTTTGGACATCTGCTGGGGATGCAAGGGTTTTCTTCTTTTTTGTCGAGCCCTTGTTGGTATGGAGATTGGACTCTTTTGACTATTGATGATGATGGGCTCTTGAAGCCTTTATTCTCTATTAGGGAGTGTGGAGGAGACTTTGGGTGAGTGTGCTCGATGACTCATGTGATGGCGGTGCTGAGCCATGGGGTAATTCTTTTTGTGCTGCCTCTGGAGTAGGCAAGGATCCTCTTGGGGAAAACTAAGCCTTTCCGTCGGCTTTTCTTTTATGATGTCTGATGATTGTGTCCTCTTTTATTGGGTGATGATGTTTGGAGCTTTGGCTTCTGGAAGCTTCTGATGATGACTCGCTCTTCTTTCTTGAGGGAGAGCACTGTGTGAAGACTTATTACTTTCTTGTGCCTTCTTTTCTGAGTAGAAGGATGGTAGCTGGAGCTCTTGATTTTTTGAAGCTCTTATTCTGCTGAGTCGCTTGATTGACGACTTGCTTCGTTTTCTTGAAGGCTTTATTTGGAGACTCAGTCTCAGTGATCCTGTTTTCAATCACAAACATGGAGCTATTCTCCTTATATGCATGAATGCTTTTCGTTTTTGTTTTTTATTTGAAGTGATTTTTTTTTTATTTTTTTTTATTATTATTTTTTTTTTACCTTGACAAAGTCGTTTTGTGCGACTACTTGTGTGTGGATGCTTTAAATGCAATCTTTTCTTATTGATTGATGCATCTGGAAAAGTGACTGGCATTCTCCTGCTGGAATTTTTATGATTATGATGAAGGGCCCTTCTCTTTTATTCATTTTTTTGGTTTAGCCCTATCTTTTGCCTAGACCGCCCTTTTGGGGTTTTCGGTCTAGCAGGCTGCCTTAATTTTTGCCTAGGATATCTTAGCGGGCTTTTTCCTTTTCTATGAATGCCCTGACTTTTTCCTAGACCGCCCTTTGCGGGTTTTCAATCTAGCGGGCTACCCTAACTTTTTCCTAAGAATCTCCTAGCAGGCATTATTCTTTTTATTGTCATTTTTTCTTTATCTTCTTTTTTGAGAGATAGGAGCCAATCATATGCATGCAATGTTGGCGATATGCATCCTATAATACTATTTCAATTAATTTTTCAAAAGGATTAACAAATGTGCTTTGGCTTCTGATGAGCTTCCGACGTTATGTGATTTCGTCGACAGGGAGAGGCTGTACCCATTTTGCCGTCTTGATTTTACCGTGACTGAAGAATGAGTGTGTTAATTGCAGAGCGACTTGCCATGTTAGTGCGCCCCTCCCTTTCCTTGGGGATGTCGATCCTCCTATTGATTACTATCTCCACATTTCCCTACTAATCACTAGAATGTCGTAGTGGTAAGGGTCAAGAGAAAAGAAGGAAGAGGATATTTAATTCAAAGGCTTGTGTTTTAGAATTGTTTTATTTTGACAAAAATGGTTTTTGTAAGCACGGCTAGCCAAGGTTGGTTAGAGTGTTTAGGCTAGTTTAGACAAACGTTTTGTTTATGGAGTGGCGTCTTATTGTATGGCGCTTGCTATGACTGATTGACTTCCCTAGTCTGCCCTTTGGGTTTTCAGTCTAGGATGTTGTGTTTTGTTTTGTCCTAACTTTTGTCTATTTCTTTTTTTCTTGCTTTGGGAAACCTAACGGACTTTATTTTGTAACCCTAACTTTTGCCTAGGCTACCCTTTATGGTTGTTCGGGTTTCCTAGCGGGTTTACCCTAACTTTTGCGTAGCCCCCTTGGTGGGTTTCCTACCGGGTATCTTGCCTTCTCTTTTTTTGGCCTTTGGCTTTTATGGGTTTCTTTTGATTTTTTTTTCTTTTTGCACAACATTGGCGAAACACGGCTCTATTTATGACGAGGTAAAACTCTATTTTGTGTTTCTAGTCAATCAACAGTGATGGGTTTGACTTTTATTTTGGTCAATGGCGCAGTTTGATTACTTTGACGCATTTTGAAAATGTTTGCTTAAACATGGTTATTAATGAGGTTTAGACATGAATAGCAAGAAGAGAAGCAGATAGTAAGAATGACATTCTTTGTAATTAATAGGGAAATATGTGCCCTACAATGCTCGGGGGTCGGGCTAGCCCCGAGGAGTAATCTCTAATAGTCATTGGATTTACAAACCCTAAGAATCAGAAGGAAAAAACCTAATGACTAAAGTTGCTTTTGACGCTTGAACCCCTCTATATAGGAAAATCTGATTCAAGGTGTGGAGGGGAGACTTCCCTTTTCTCCGTGCAGCTTGATCCTTTGTAGGGTTATGCTTCAAAGGATTGTCTTTAAAATTTGGTGGCTCCCTTATTCCTTGAGAGTTTCTAATGAGCCCTTGGTTTGGGCGACACCCATATTTTCTCATCACGTGGGTCACCTTCATATTGTTGGGGAAGTCTTTTCATATTGGCAAAAGATATTTCAATGGTCCTTTTCAGTCGCATCCATTCAAGGTAGGGCAGACGATTTGCTGATCTGAATGTCGTCTCTGGCTCAAACTGTGACTAGCTTGTCGCCTACCCTGAATTTGTCTCTTTGGCGGAGCGTCGTGAATTGCCTCAGCGTTGTGAATCCAAAGTCTCTTCAGTTTCTTCTTTGGATTATGTTTCCTTCGGTTTTTTTATTTTTTCCTTTATTCTTGGGAGCATTGTCTTGTAGCTCCTGGGGGTGTAGATTGTTTCACTTCTAATTCTGCCCCCAATGGCAGCTATGCTGGAGATATCTTCATTGATGGAAGATGTTTCTGCGTATCTCAATGGTACAACTTTATTTGATGTATGGGGTGAACGAATGTAATGACATCCTTGCCCCCTCTTCCTTATTTACCCAGATGACTAACGGTTGAGGCTTATTATCCTTGTTAGGCAGATCAACCATTGGAGACAACTTGACGACAAAAGATTTGCTCTTTATCCTACTTCAATTTGTGGAAAGTACATCGACTAATCCTTTCTTTTTATTATCTTATTATTATTAAAGTGAGAATGAATGCAATTCACGAATGTAATAGATGGTTGAGATGATGAAAACAAACAATTTTATTTATTTCATCTAGACAGTGTACATTCCTCAATGTAATGTTTCGAAGTAAAATTTTTTTTTAAAGTGGAGAAGCCTAAATGAACCCATAGGCATGTTAGAATTTCTATTTATTTTCTTTTTGACTTCCCATGCACGGCATGCGAATGCCCTAATGCTCTTTTCATGACATCGAGGAATGTCCACTTTCTTCAACTGTATATTATTAGATGCATGTTATGAGGATGAAGCTTGGTGGATGCATGTATGCAAGTTTGTTTTTTTCTAAACATTATCATGTTTTATTTTCTAACATGATGTATGATAGTGTTTGGGATTTTGTGTTGTTGTTTTTTTTTGTATGCGGATGAGGGCATGAAGAATACCAGCCGCTTTTTAGAATGCAAAAAGGTTTTTATTGAATGATTTATGAGATGGATATTCCTTAAGACAATGGCTTAGGTATCCTCCTTAAAGCTTACGCTTTGTGGGGTATCCTACCCACCTTGGTGTAATGGTTCCTTCCCCATCACAAATTTTGACAAGTATAATGGGGGTCACTATCGCACCTTAGTACATTCATTCCTTCCTTGTCGCGAAGGTCATAAATGTGCTCAGGGCCTCTTTCGCCATTGTCTTAGGGATATCTAGTGCTCCCTATAATGAATGTATTTGTGCATGCACTAGTGCAAAAGGGCAGCAGATGTTCAAAGTGGCATAACTTTTGACTGGAATGTCAGATTTGGACGCACAGCATATCAAAACGAAGAGAAAAAGGTGAAGAACCAACATACAAGTTGCCGAAGGCGATTTGGCCCAGTAATTTTCCCAAAAAACGTCTCTAAGACCCACTTTTGAGGGATTTACTAAAATGATGCGTATGCACACTTATTTTTGCTCTTGGTTTTTCCACTTATGATGCAATATGAATGATACGACTTTGTCAACATTATTTTTATAAACGTTTTGATTTTGTTATTATTATTTTATTTATTTTGGATTTATTTTATAGCCTTTTATCTCTTCTGTCGGACTGCGTGGCTACTTAGCTTACAAAGAACCTGAAACCAGGCTAGCTAAAAGGCAGACTGTCCGAGATAAAATGTTGCTTTATGAAAAATATTTAGCGTCCCTTATCTCTTCTGTCGGAACTGCGTGGCTACTTAGCTTACAAAGAACCTGAAACCAGGCTAGCTAAAAGGCAGACTGTCGGAGATAAGGGCGTTTATTTGCGAAAGATATTTTTGGTTTTTGTTCTGTTGTTTGTTTATGCCATGCAACATACAAATGCAACAATCATATGCACACACAATTCGATCATCCCCGAACAGGCGAGATTTCGTTTTTATCACGAGGTAGGGTTTTCCTGCAGAAAAGTGCATTGGTCAGGGTAGGTTCTAACTGTTCTCACCAGGCTAAGGCCCCCAAGGTGCCCCCATTATAGGGTCCCCACTCTCCAGCCGTCCGACCATGCTCAACACTAAGGCCAGAGTCGGTCTTGTTGCCAAAAGAGGAAGGTTATCACCTTGAGTGGTGGTTTCCGATCACACTGGTGGGCATAAGGCCCTAACTACAGCGAACCGTACCTGCCACCCACTCCCTATGGTTATCTCACTTGCCCCCGGGTATAGAGGGAACTGTAGTGTGCAAGGGTTTGTGTGCAGTTTATATTTCAATCAATTGCGTAAATATAAACAAGCAACAGTTATTTGAAAGCCAAACAATAAAGCATGTTATAATACAAGGTAGGGTAAATGTGTTATTTTCTTGGTTTATTTATTGTTTAAGCCGGCCCATCACTAAATGGGATCAACTCTCTAGGCTTCCCCAGTGGAGTCGCCATCTGTCGCCGCCGTCAAAAAGGAGGCAGTCGGAGCGACGCGATGGTTATTTCGACCCTCTTTGATTTCGCGTTTTTTATTGGTGGTTACAACGCCTTTAGGTTGTCCGATAACCAGGCTTACCTAAGGGCGACGTTTTCGAAAAGTGTCTTTGGGTTGTCCGATAACCGGGCTAACCCAAGGACTTATTTATTTTGGGTTCTATGGAGTCGCCACCGATGTTTTTACCGGAAACATCGGAAAAGGGGTTTTAAAAGGCATTGGTTTTCAAAAACCAACTTTGGTCATTAGAACCAGAGTTGGGTAAGGGAGTTAGTTACGTGTAAAGGAAGTATTAGTTCCTTTACGACGCCCCTTTCGGGTTCCCTATGATAGGCCGGCTATTTTGGATAAATAATTAAACTGGAAAATTGCGCTTTTACCCTTTTATTATGCGGTATTTAAAGATTATGACTACATGGCCCTAGCGTCTATTGCATAATTTTAAATGAAAGCGGTAAAATTAGAAAGAGAGAGGGTGCACCTCCAAAGCAAGCTTTTTATATTTCTCTTTAAAGAGTGGGTGCTTTTTGGCAACCCTTCACTCTACAACTCTTAGAAACTCCGGAAATGCCTCGGAGGGATTCTAAAGAAGATTTAAGACGCTCAATTTATGCCTAGAGACGCTCAGAAACTCCGGAAATGCTTTGGAGGGGTTCTAGAGAGAGAAAATCTAGAGAGAAGGAGGAGCTACTGTGTGTGGTGTGTGGAAATGAGGGGGGGAGAGCCCCTATTTATAGGTTTTCGCGCTGTCAGGTGGCGAGACCGCCAGTCTCGTCTGACAGGGTCGAGACCGCCGTCTCGACCTGTCAAAATGGCGAGACTGCCGTCTGGGTGAACGAGACCGTCGTCTCGTTCTTCGTAGGTGGCGAGACTGCTGTCTCGTTAAGCGAGACGGCGGTCTCACCTCCTACGTGAAGCGAGACGGCGGTCTGGGTTGTCCAGAAGGCGGTCTCGTCCCTTCAAAGCGAGAAAACTTATTTTTTGGTACAGAAACTCCCTCCTATCCTAGTATGGGGCCTAATAGTCTCTCCTAATGGCTTGTTAAGCTTGTCCATCTTCAAATAGGAGGTCTTCTGGTCTTTATTTGGAGGCCGGGCAAGATTTGGGGCCTACACCAGGGTTGGAAGGTCTCAATGTTAGAAGACCACCTGTCCGATTTGGCTGAAAGGACAGAATGGGTCGCTTTCAACAAAACCCTGGCCTTAATAATATTTGGAACGATCTTGTTTCCCTTCCACCTCGACATAGTAGATCAAGCGGTCATGGACGCCTTCTTCGCCTAGGACGTGAACTTGAAGAGTCCCTTGCCTGCAATTCTTGCCGACACCTTGCTCTCGGTGGATTTCTGCCACCAGAAGCAAGGAAAAATGCTTCGCTGCTGCTCTTCACTACTATTTGTGTGGGCCATTACACATTTTTATGCCTCCAGTCACATGGGGATGTTCCTCGATCCTTTGAGAAGCTTCTCCAAAATCCCTCTCCAACGACGCTTAACTTCAGAATGGAGGGATGAGTTGGGACAAAAGGACGCCAACAGTTTATCCTGGGTCTGCCCTTGGTTCCGACCTGGCCCAATCCTCATCAGATGCGGAGATTATCCGAACGTACCCTTAATAGGACTCAGGGGTTGCATAGCCTACTCACCTAGATTAGCTATGAGACAACTCATGAGAACCCAAACTACGATTTCTCGAGGGGAACTCGGAGGACTGTGTTTCTTTGGAGACCCATACACAATCGCCAACTCACTAGCCGTGAGAAAAGCATGAGAGAGACCAGTCTATATGGGAGATAAAGAGCTAGGAAAAGCTTGAGTGGCTGTCTCTGGTGACTATGAGGTGTGGAGAAGAAGAAGAGGGATGCCTCCACCATCCACCTCACTCATTACAAGCGCTAGCAGTGAAGAGCTGCGAGCCCAAGTCGATGCCTTGACCCAGAGGATAGAAATCATGGGAGCCCAGATGAGGGCCCTTGAAGAGAGAGAACAAGAATCTATCCTCACCATTGATGGTCTGCAAAGGCAATGCAAGAAAAAGGATCATGAAATAGAGCGCCTCAAGGACCAGTGTGCTGACTCTAATGAGCAAGCTATCCGAGCGTCCAAAACTGCCAGAACCAGCTCGGATAGCCAACTTCAGGAGATAATTGCCAAGACAGCACGCCTTAAGGCCGAATCAGCAAAATAGGCTCAGACGATCAAGGAATTGTTGCAAGAACTCACCAAGACTCGGTCAGAAATACGCCAAGAGCGGGAGGCCAATCGGAGACTCAACAGAAGTCTCACTAAGCTACGCTGTAAGGAAAGAGACGGGCTAGCTCAGTATGGCCAAGTACTACAAGATAAGGACTGAGCCCTTGCCAAACTTGATGAACTACAAGCCTTGGTCGTCCATCAAGAAGCGAAGATCAAAGAGGCTCAAAAGTACAGTGAAGATATGAGCCAGGCAGTCCAGAAGCAAAGCGAAGCACTCGCTCGTCACGTCCGGAAAGTCGAAAGAGAATTTCATAGAGATCAAGACCCGCCTGTGGGTTTCTTTAGGCTTTTCCGTTTTTGCCAAAAGTTGCTTCGTAGTATGGAATAGGGGAATGTACACCTTCTAATGAATGAATGAAAATTTTCTTTTATTCAACAACTGTCTACTTGCATGCATATCATTCATCTGCATATTTAATTTCCCCTCCTTCACGCTTAATAAATAAGATAATAAAAAGGAAGGATTAACTGACACGTCTTCCAAATCAGAAGAATGTAGAGAAAGTCACTCCTAATCAAGCTCTCTCCAACGGTCGACTCATCACAAGAGGAAAATAAGCCTCGACCGTTGGTCCTCAAAAATAAGGAAGAGGGGGCAAGGACACCAGTGCGACTTTTTATGCCATGTCCTTTCCCCTACGAGTCAAATAAAGCTGTACCATGGAGATATGGGGAATCTTCACCAATTAAAGAAGAAATAACGAACATAGCCGGCATTGGGAGAGTATTCCATTGGGAGATAGGAGACAGAGGAATTACTCCAGTTCATAAGGCAAAGCGAGTATTCCATTATAGACCAGCTCAACCGTACCCCTGCAAAGATAACGTTGTTATCTCTAATAATGAGCTCGGACCCACACAGAAACGCCTTGCTGAAGGTCTTGAGTGACGCGCACGTACCTCACTCCATATCCCAAGAAAAGGTCGAAAGGATCATCGGTCACATTATGGCAAGCGATCACCTCACCTTCACAGAGGAAGAACTACCCCTTGAGGGGTCAAACCACAACAAGCCCTTGCACATCTTGATTAAGTGCAAGGGTACCTCATCGCCAAAGTTCTTGTGGATAACGGGTCATCCTTGAACGTGATGCCCAAGTGCACACTAGACAAATTGACTATCCAAGGAATCCGTCTGCGCCCAAGCAGCACCATTGTTCGAGCCTTCGACGGATCAAAACGAGAAGTAGTGGGAGAAGTTAATTTGCCAATCCAAGTTGGACCCACTATCTTCAACGTCGATTTACATGTAATGGACATTACTCCAGCATATAGTTGTCTCCTCGACAGGCCTTGGATTCATGACGCTAAGGCAGTACCTTCGACGCTCCACCAGAGAGTCAAGTTCATAGTAGACGACAAATTGGTCATGGTCCAAGCAGAAGATGATATCCTGATCAGTGGACCGTCCACCCAACCCTATGTGGATGCGGCTGAAGAGGCCCTTGAAACATCTTTTCAAGCGCTCGAAATTGCCAACATAGAAAGGCTTCCCAAAAACACAAAAGTAGCCCGCATGATGATGAAGCATGGCTACCATCCTGGCCAAGGATTGGGGGCAGATTCCCAAGGCATGAGGGAACCCCCGGAATTCCAAGATAATCCTTTCAAGCATGGCCTAGGATATGACCCTACTAAGGGCCGAGCAGAAAGAGGGAAAGGGAAGTCTCCCCTCCGCACACTCAAGCAAATTTTCCGAAGTGGAGGGGTGCAAGCATCAAGAGCTACCCTAGTCATTAGGAAATCTTTTTCTTCATTTAAGGGATGTAAACCCCATGATTGTTAGAGATTATCCCCTGGGGCTAGCCCGACCCCCAAGCATTTTAGGGCACATATTCCCTTATTAATTAATAAAGAATACTTCTTACAATCTGCTTCTTTTCTCGCTATTTTCTGACTAGACCTCATAATAACCTTGTCTAAGTAAACGAAAAAAAAGAGAATAAAAAAGGCACGTCTAAATTAACCGAAATTCACCATTGCCATTACGGTCAAACTAGTTGATTAGAAGCACCAAATAAGACTTCACCTCGCCATAAAGAAATTCATGCTTCGCCAATATTGTGAACAAAAAATAGATAAAAAAAAGCCCATAGAAGCCAAAGGCCAAAAAAAAAGGGCAAAATACCCGGTAGGAAACCCACCAAGGGGGCTACGCAAAAAAATAGGGTCAACCCAGTAGGATACCCGAACAAAAATAAAGGGTAGCCTAGGCAAAAGTTAGGGTTACAAAATAAGGTCCGCTAGGATTCCCTAAAAATCCAAAAAGAGAGAACCTAGGCAAAAGATAGGGCCAAAGCACAATATCCTAGTTCGAAAACCCAAAGGGCGATCTAGGGACATCAACTAGACATAGAAAAGCAATGGAAGTAGAACTAAGGCGCAAATACAAAAAAAGAAGAAAAACGTTGCTTAGACGAAAAGCTTAAACACCTAAGCCTAACCCTAGCTAACCATTCTTACAAAAACTCTTTCTAAATAAAATCAACATTCTAAAACACAAGCCATTGAATTTATCTCCTTACTTCTCTTCTCTTGACCCTCACAACGATATTCTAATAATTAATTTGGGAATATGGAGGCGTATAGTCAACAAGAGGATTGAAACCCCTAAAGTGAAGAAAAAGGGACACTACATGGCAAAGAGTGCTCCACAAAAATAAGAAAAGGAAAAACAAGCTATCCTTCGGGCATAAGAAATCCGGCAAGGTACAGCCAAACACAAGAGCACAGACCAGAGGGCATTCAACGCTACAAGACGCGTCAGTAAAATCCTTCTGAAAAATTAATTAAAATAGGCATTATAGGACATCAAACATAAAAACATTGCATGCATAAAATGTTTTTGAAATAGGTCCTATTTCCTTTTACCAAAAAAAAAAAAAAAACCCCGAAATTCGAGACAGCCGTCCAGAATTCCCAGACCGCCATCTCGACCAATGAGACTGTCGTCTCGAGGTTCCAGACGGTCGTCTCGACCTGCACAAATTTGAGACCGCCGTCTCGACTTCCCAGACGGCGGTCCCGAATCCGGTTTTTTCCCTATAAATAGGGAAGGGGCTGGGAGGATGCCTCACAACTCCTCTGCACCCCAGAACATCCAACTCTCAAATCCCTCACTTCCAAGCACTTTCTGACCAAAATGTTCGGTAGAAGTCAGTCAAGGAAGAGAAGAGGCTCCGCCGGTGCTAGCAATTCCTCGGCACTAGCCCCCCAAGATCCTACTCAACTCTCGCCGCAACACCTAGCCCGTCTCGAGCACATCCGGGGTTATACGTGGCACCCCATGCTCAGGCTTGACTTCGACATCCTCGCCGAGTTTGGGTGGGAGGACGATGTTCGGGCCCACAGAGATAGCATTGGGTGGGGCTTCCTGCTGCAGCCCCCACCTACCCACGTGTACCCTCAAGCAGTACTGGAGTTTCTGGCCTCCATCTCCTACGCCGAGGCTCCCTCCATGGTCCCGGGCCCGCCACCAACCAAGATGGTAAACCACTTCATGGGTGGGATGTACCGGACTACCACCCTCGACGAATTCAATGTGAGCATTGGGTTCGTTCGGCCCGAGGAGGTGCTAACTCGGGAATACCGGGAGGCCATCTGCAGCTGCCCCACTAACCTCACCGCCACCGAAATGTGGGAGGAGCTCACCAGGTCGCCCACGCTGCCCACGCTGATGAAGGGGTCGACACTCCCCCCAGCCCTCCGCATTTGCCACAAGCTATTGGCTGGGACTGTCCACGGGAGGAAGGAGAGCCAGGGTAAGGTAACCCTCCCAGACCTCTTCGTACTTTACTGCATGAGCCAGAGGCGACGCTGCAACCCTGACTACTTCTTCCTGAGGACCCTTAAGGACTTCAGGAGCAGACCAGCGGGAGCCGTCCTCATGGCTCCTCTTATCACTCCCCTGGCAGAGAAATGGGGGTGCGCTGGCCGGGAAGAGCTGGCCTCCAGCCTACGATCCGAATCCATCAACGGGTCAATCCTGGTCAGCATGGGGATGCTGATATGCCACGGGACTCAGTTGGCCCTTCATCCCTCGCTGGATTTCGTGCTGGACCTCCAGGACATCGTGGCGATGCACGATCTCCTAACACCTCCCGACTTCCAGCAGCCACATCAGCACCAACAACCACCGCAATACACAGATGACTTTGCTGGCGTAAACCGCAACATCTATGATCTGCGCCAACAATTCGATCAAATGTCTGTGCAGCAAGAGCAATTTTCCCTAAGGCAGGAAGCCTTTGACACCCGACTGGAGACGATGTACCAGTATCAGCAGGGAATGCGGCAAGACTGGACAACATTCCAGCAAGAATACCGCGATGAAGCCCGGGAGCAAGCAGAATTCCGGGAACATATGTACCAGCAATTCCCTTATCATGGATCGTCTCCAGAAGATAGCCCTTAGGGATAGTACTTGAAAAAATGGCTGTAATAAAATTTTTCCTTATGAATAAAATTTTTATTTCATGCATTCGTTGCCACCCTTTTTCAAAAGTCAGCGTGACAAAAAAAGAAAGCTAAAAGAGTAAAAAGATGTACGCTCAAGAAAAAAAGCCAAAATCCTAAATCGCGAGAAAAAAGAGATAAAACCGCGAGAAAAAGGCAGGATTAAGACAAGCCATCACCTTGACTAACAGAATTCGACAACCAAATCAAACACTAAACAAAGATTGCCCGGCCAGCCAGGAAGAGTCGGGTGATCACCATCATCAAAAGACCAAAAAACAAGGAATCCCCAACAACCAACAAAGATGGATGAACACCAACAAAATCCCCGGTGCAGATCAGATGACCAAATCAGAAACAAAGAAAACACAATCTCAACAACGGCGCATGAGCCACCTGAGCAGTAAGACGCCACCACCAGTCCTACACAACGGACTATACCAGCCTGATGGGGGGGGGGGGTTCATACCCATCTAGTCCTACACAACAGACTGTACCAGCCTGATGTGGGGTTCATACCCATCCAGTCCAACACACAGCGGACTGCAACTACTAGCCTGATGGGGGGTTTATACCCATCAACCAAAGGATCGACTACCGTTAGAAGGAGTATCCTGAGGTTCTACCACGTGTCAACCAAAGGGATCAGCTACCGTCAGAAGGAGTATCCTGGAGGTGCATGACACAAATTTCCCCAGAGGATCAACCGCAGCAAGACGGAGCATCTGAAGGGTAACCGGGCAAGAGGGTCAACTCCTTTACCTTCCAGTCGTCCTTCTTAGCACAACAGGCCAACAGCCGACTGGTCAGTAAAGGGGGGGCAGCGGTAGACCCCTAATCTTACCCGGCCTAATAATAAAGATCAGAAGACCTTCTATTCGAAGATGGATGAAGCCTAAGAAGCCACTAGGAGAGACTATTAGGCCCCATACTAGGATAGGAGGGATTTTTTGGTCCAAAAATAAGGATTTTCGCCTTCTAAGGTCGAGACCGCCGTCTTAGATTCGGGACCGCCGTCTCGCCTTGTGCAAATGGCGAGACCGCCATCTCGTTTGGCGAGACTACCGTCTCGCCACTCGCGAATGGCGAGACCGCCGTCTCGCCATTCCTGCAAGGCAAGACCGCCGTCTCGATTGGCAAGACCGTCGTCTCGACATTGTCAGACGAGACTGCCCGTCTCGACCTGACAGGCGCGAATCCCTATAAATAGGGCCCCCATTCCCCTCAGTTCACACAGTTCTTCCTCCTTCTCTCTAGAAATCTCTTCAAATTCTCTATCTAGAACCCCTCCGAAGCATTTCCGGAGTTTCTGAGCATTTCTAAGAGTGTTTTTTTAGCGTTTCGAGAGGTTTCCGACGCTGTGTAGAGTGAAGGGCTACCGCAAAGCACCCTATTTTTAGAAAGAATTAATAGAAAAGCTTGCTTCAGAGGTATATACTCTCTCTCTCTCTACTTTTACCACTTTAATTTTAATTGTGCAATAGAGATTAGGGCCATGTAGTCATAACTTTAAATTCCGTAAAATAAAGGGTAAAAGCGTATTTTTCACAGGTTTATTTATTTATCCAAAGTAGCTAGCCTATCATAGGGAACCCGAAAGGGGCGTTGTAAAGGAACTAACACTTCCTTTACGCGTAACTAACTTCCTTACCCAACTCTGGTTCTAATGACCAAAGTTGGTTTTTCGAAAACCAACGCCTTTTAAACTCCTTTTCTGATGTTTTCGGTAAAAACATCGGTGGCGACTCCAGAGAACCCTTAAAAAACTAGTTCTTGGTTTAGCCCGGTTATCGGACAATCCAAGAACGCCCTTTCGAAAACCTCGCCTCTAGGTTCAGTCCGGTTATCGGACAACCTAAAGGAGTTGTAACCACCAATAAAAACGCGAAAAGTGAAAAGTCGGAAACCATCGCGTCGCTCCGACCGCCCTCATTTTGACGACGGCGACATGGTGGGCCAATAGAAACCACAGTCAAGCACCTTGCGAGTTGTCCTCTGAATGCCAAGATGACCACCGGTTGCAGAAGAATGACAAAATTGTAGGACCGAGTCAATCTCTTGGTCTGGAATGCATCTCCTGGTAACCTGATCACTGCACAACTTCCATAAATACGGGTCATCCCAAATATAATACTTAGCATCGGTCTTAAGTTTATCACATTGATCTTTGGATGCTAAGGGAGGAAAAACAGAAGCTACAAGATAATTAACAATGTTTGCAAACCAAGGTGTTGGAAAAGAAGCAGAAAGTGCAAACAAACTCTTGTCGGGAAAGTCATCCCGGATTGGTGAAGCATCATCA
The DNA here is from genome assembly GCA_963425845.1 of Sphenostylis stenocarpa. Taxonomy (NCBI): domain Eukaryota; kingdom Viridiplantae; phylum Streptophyta; class Magnoliopsida; order Fabales; family Fabaceae; genus Sphenostylis; species Sphenostylis stenocarpa. The sequence goes on along the minus strand of OY731402.1, from coordinate 31,377,798 downwards.
GCACACCTCTCTATTCTGCTCAAATGGTCTGCAACCAAATTTTGTGCTCCACTCCTATCACGGATCTCCAAATCAAATTCTTGGAGCCAGAGCATCCACCTAATCAATCGAGGCTTTGACTCAGCCTTCTTTAGTAGGTACTTCAAAAGATGCATGGTCAGTGAACACAATAACACGAGAACCAAGCAAATATGATCTAAATTTATCAAGAGCAAACACAATGGAAAGAAGCTCTTTCTCAGTGGTGGTATAGTTTGGTTGGGCAGCATCTAAAGTCCTGGAAGCATAATATATTACCCAAGGCAGCTTATCAACTCTCTGTGCTAGGACAACCCCCAATGCATAATTAGATGCATCACACATCAAATCAAATGGGACTCGTCCGAGTCAGTGCCTGGATGATAGGAGTGGTGGTCAATGCTTCCTTGAGGTAGCCAAACGCCTTTTTGCACTCGTCATCAAAATCAAATTCAATATCTTTCTGAAGCAGATTGGATAGTGGAAGGGCCTTCTTATTGAAGTCTCTAATGAACTGCCTGTAGAAACCTGCATGGCCAAGAAAAGATCGAAGCTCTCGCATGCAAGAGGGGTAAGGCAATTGTGAAATGACAAAGATATTTGCAGGATCCACTTCTATTCCCTTACTAGAAATAATATGCCCTAAAACTATACCCTGTTCTACCATGAAGTGACATTTTTCAAAATTCAGAACAAGATTAGTTTCAATGCATCTATTAAGCACTCTATCCAAATTATCTAAGCATGCATCAAACGAGGATCCATACACAGTGAAATTATCCATAAACACCTCTATTCAATTTTCAAGGAAATCTGAAAATATACTAAGCATGCACCGCTGGAAGGTACCAGGGGCATTGCATAGGCCAAAAGGCATTCTCCTATAGGCAAAAGTGCCAAAGGGGCAGGTGAATGTGGTTTTCTCCTGATCCTCATGAGCAATATGGATCTGAAAATAACTAGAGAAACCATCCAGAAAGAAGTAATGAGATTTACTTGCCAGACGCTCAAGCATCTAGTCAATGAAAGGCAGTGGAAAATGATCCTTCCGTGTTGCCTGATTGAGCCTTCGGTAGTCGATACAGACCCTCCAACTGTTTTGTATTCTGGTGGGAATGAGCTCACCCCTCTCATTCTTCACAACAAGTGAGGCCTCGTCTTCTTGGGGACCACCCGGACTCGGACTCACCCACCGACTATCTCGATATAGGATAGATGATCCCGACTCGAAGAAGCTTGGTCACCTCCTTCTTCACAACATCCAAAATCACGGGGTTGAGTCGTCTCCGTGGTTGTCTCACCGGTTTGGCTCCATCCTCCAATAATATCCTATGCATGCATGTGGATGGGCCGATACCGGGAATGTCCTCCAAGGTCCAGCTCGATGGCTTTCTTCTGCCTTTTCGTAACATGCAACAGCTTCTCCTCTTGAACAACATCAAGGGAGGTGGAAATGATCACTGGAAACTTCTCATCATCCTCCAAATAAGCGTACTTGAGGTTTTCTGGTAAAGTCTTTAGTTCTGGAGTGGGTGTTGGCTGAACAGAAGGAAGCAGAGAGGGAAGAAGAATGGGTTCCACAACCTGTACCTCAACCTGCAAGTCAGATTCATGTATACTTCCTACAACATGGTTAGTGCATTCTGACTCTAAAGAACTTATATTCATAGGAGGTACAACACCCAAAACATCAGACATATGATCAGATTTAAATTCAGAATATAACTCAGGATTAGAATGAAGATCAATGTCAATATCAAAATCAGATTCGGATTTGGTGCATGCAAAAGAAGTATACAGATCAGAAAGAAAACAATGTTTCCTAGCATGTAAGGAATGAAAATCAGAAACATACTCATCAATAACATCATCAATGATCTCAACACGAAAAACAGAATGGCACTCAGATGGATGTTTCATGGCATCCAGAATATTGAAATGGACAATAATATCACCAAATTCCATGGACAATGTACCATCATACACATCAATCTTGGTTCGGGTTGTTTTCGAAAATGTTCTGCCTAAAATGATTGGGACAGATCCATGGGAAAATCCCTCTTCCATATCAAGCACATAGAAATCAACAGGAAAAATAAGTTCACCAACCCGAACTAAGACATCCTCAATGAAACCTGTAGGGTGGGCTACACTCCTATTTTCCAGTTGTATCACCACACCCGTAGGTTGCAGAGGTCCAAGTGATAAAGAATTAAAAATGGACAAAGGCATAACATTAATTGAAGCACCCAAATCAAGCATGGCATTCTCAAATTTATTATTGCCAATAATACAAGGTATGCAAAATGTACCGGGTCCTTACATTTCTCGAGAATGTAAGGAACAGATTTACCTATCAAAGCAGACACATTTCGCCCATGCCGATTGTCTCACTGCCCTTCATCTTCCTCTTGTGGGTGCACAGCTCCTTCAGGAATTTAGCATATCTGGGAATTTTCTTGATGGCATCAAGCAGAGGTATGTTCACCTCAACTTTCCTGAAGGTCTCTAGAATCTCTTTATTGACCTCTTCCATCTTTTTGCTTGGAATTGCTTTGGGAGGGAATGGAAGAGGGATAGGAGGCTGTTGCAAGTCAGAACTGGGGCTAGAAGAAGGTCCATATATATGCAATTTTCGGCTACCAACTGGTTGCTCAGGTGTAGGAATTGAGGCAACTACAGATGAGGGTGGAGGTGTTGCAGTGGGTATGTCAATCTGTTTCCCTGACCTCAATGTGATGGCACTCACATTCTTAGGATTAACCACAGTCTGTGCAGGGAGCTTGTCTGAATTTTGATTTTGCAATTGATTCACAACAGTAGCTAGTTGACCAATCTGGTTGGTTAAACTCTGAATGGAGGCATCATTTTTCTGTTGGTACTATATGTTCATCTCAGCCATTTGTTTGACCAATTCCTCTAATGAAGGTGAAGAAGGTTGAGGATCTGGTGCTTCATTTTGTTGTCTCTGATATTGTTGTTGCATTGGTGGAGGCATATAAGTTCTGCTTGGACCAGCAGAATTCTGAAATGGTGGTGGTGGCAAAGGATTTTGCTGTTGTTGGTGCTGCTGATTGGACCATCTCAGATTTGGGTGATTCCTCCACCCTGGATTGTATCTATTGCTTGAGAGGTCAGAATTATGTTGTTGGTTCGGAGCCCTATTATTGAAAATGTTTGCTCGCATAAGCTTGTGGAGCTCCGAACTCGTAGACTCATGTAATAATTGGCAGCAATCGATGGGATGCTCAATTGAAGTACAAATGCCACAAACCCTTGCAGGTGGTGCAGGTCTCTAATTTGCAGCAAGTTGGGAGACTAGGGTGGTGAGGACATCAATCTTAATTTCTAGCTTCTTCTCCACTAAATCTGATGAACCCACATCATGTACACCTCTAAAGACTATGGCATCACTCCTCATGTTAAATTGCTGGGAATTGGATGCCATTTTCTCAATTAAACCTCTAGCAGTAGCAGGTTTCATGTCTCCTAAAGCTCCTCCACTAGCTGAATCTATCATACTCCTATCCATTGTGTTCATCCCCTAATAAAAGTATTGCAGCAGTAGTTGTTCTGATATTTGGTGGTGAGGGCAACTTGCACAAAGCCTCTTGAACCTCTCCCAATACTCGTATAAGCTCTCTCCCATCTGTTGCATGATACCTGATATATCCTTCCTGATGGCAGTGGTCCTGGAAGCAGGGAAAAATTTCTCTAGAAAGACTCTCTTCAGATCATCCCGACTCGTTATGGAACCAGGAGCTAAGTAGTACAACCAGTCTTTGGCAAGATCCTCCAAAGAGAAAGGAAAAGCCTTCGGGTATATGTGATCTTCAGGAACATTTTGTGGCTTCATGCCTGGAGCGAGACTATATGGAACTCCTTGAGATGCTTGTGTGGATCCTCACCTGCACGACCATGAAACTTGGGCAACAAATGGACTAGTCTAGTTTTAAGCACAAATGGTACATCCTCTTCAGGGTATTGGATACATAAATTTGCATAAGTGAAATCAGGTGCAGCCATCTCCCTGAGAGTCCTCTCACGAGGTCCAATAGGTTGATCACCCATGTTATTAGTTTGGAAATTATCAGAAGAAGGTATATTAGGTGCAGTACTCTCACTATAACTATCTAATGGTTCAGACTTAAGAGATGAATTCCTAGAATGTCTAACTAATCTATGAAAGGTTCTGTCTATCTCGGGATCAAAAGGTTGTAAAAGGTCAGGATTGCTCCTAGTCATGCACTATATTCAACAATTCATGTATTTCCCAAGAGTTAAAAAAAATTCTAAAAAGAAATAAAATATTTACTAGAATGAAAACGGTAGACCGTGAATAAGTACACCAGGTAGGTTCCCAGGAAAGAGAGGTGGGTCATTAATGGATACACTTAAGTACAAAGTCTTTCCTAGCCAGAACCCTCCTAGACATGCACTCTCACACTACCAAGCTATATGCAGAGTTTCCTATGAGAATGGAAATTATAATTTTTTTTTAAATAAAGCTAGAAAAACAAATTAGAGATGAAATTATTTTTTGAATTATTATTTATATTTATTTTTTATTTTATTTTATTTTTTATTATTATTTTTTTTAACCCAAAAGAGTTTTAGAACAACAATGGGCTATCAAAATGGTATTAAGAGAAGAAAAAATGTTAAATTAAAAAGAAAATCAAATAAATATTCAATTAACTGAAAATCAAATAAAATATCCAAATAACAACAAATCAAATAAAATATTCAAATAACTCGAAAATCAAATAAAATATCTAAATAACTAAAAACCAAATAAAATATTAAATAACTGACAATCAAATAAAATATCCAAATAACAATAAATCAAATAAAATATTCAAATAACTAACAATCAAATAAAATATTAAAAATTAACAACCAAATAAAATATTTAAATAACTAAAAATCAAATAAAAAATCCAAATAACAAGAAACCAAATAAAATATTAAATAACTGACAATCAAATAAAATATCCAAATAACAACAAATCAAATAAAATATTCAAATAACTAACAATCAAATAAAATATTTAAATAACTGAAAATCAAATAAAATATTAAAAACTAATAATCAAATAAAATATTTAAATAACTAAAAATTAAACAAAATATCCATATAACAAGAAACCAAATAAAATATTAAATAACTGACAATCAAATAAAATATCCAAATAACGAGTAAATCAAATAAAATATTCAAATAACTGAAAATCAAATAAAATATTTAAATAACTAAAAATCAAATAAAATATCCAAATAACAACAAATCAAATAAAATATTCAAATAACTGAAAATCAAATAAAATATTTAAATAACTAAAAATCAAATAAAATATTTAAATAACTGAAAATCAAATAAAATATTCAAATAAAATAAAAACAAAAAAAACGAAAACATAAACAAAAAAAATTGAAAACCTAGACAAAAATCTTGGTCCTCGACAACTGCGCCAAATTTGATCGATGTCGTACTCGGTCAAATAATTAAAACAGATAAATGTAGTACTAGGAAGCTTTCCTAGGTCGTCTCCCAAAGACCACAAATTTCTATCAAAGCTTATCAATTTTTAAATTTAGAACGGTAAAAAAAAGAGTTTTTCAAAATTAAAATATTAGATGAAACAGAACAAAAGCAGCATTATAAAAATTTGGATTAAAAACAGATTAAAATGCAATTGATTTCCGATTCTAATGCGAGTGTCACTTATCCTAGATTACGAAATTAATTTGAAATTAACCAACTAAGCGAAGATAAATCCCAAATTATATTCTAATTCGAAATTAATCAACTAAGCGAAGATTAATCTCAAATTAGCTTTAACCCTTGTTCCAATTCGAAATTAACCAACTAAGCGAAGATTAATCCCAAATTTTTCTTACCCTTATTCCAACATGAAATTAACCAACTAAGCGAAGATTAACCCCAAATTATCCTTATAAAATTAAGCATTGCATACATCACATAATCTCATCTCTAGCACAGAATTAAGCAAACTGTGATATTAGTTTCGATTTATTAAGCATAAACAGATTATAATTCAACACTGAGATTAGAAGATGAAGAGTTAAGAGAACAAACAAAATGAAATTGAAGAACAAAACCTCAAAGATCTACTTGCATTCTTCTCAGAAAATCAATACAAAGATTTAGCTATCCATGGAAAGTTGAAAACGCAATAGAAGAAACATAATTAAAATCGAAACAAGAACTTAAAAATAATGACAGAAGAGTAAACAAACTTGAATATAAATTGCAGAAGATGAAAGGCGGCTGTGTGGTGGTTTCATGGCAGCAGAAAACGAAATTGAACCAAACTTTTAATGAGCCTTGAGCAGTCCAAATTAAAATGCAGAGAAAACCAGCATGAAACAAACGTGAAACAGAACTACACTGGCTGCCTGTCTCCTCCTCCTATTGCTCCTCTAAAAATACCAGTCTACCCTAACCCTAGAGTCCCCTAGGAATGGGCCAAGCTGGCCCATACGGGATTACACATCAAACAAACCCTAGCTGATGTGGCAATCATTAATATGATGTGGAAATAGCAGCTGACATGGCAGGTGACGTGGCAGTTGACATGGCAATGATGTGGAAACTCTCTTCATCTCAATATTAATGTCTATACTTCAAAATTGTTTCACCAAAAATACCTAAAAATAATTAGAAACGAAAATTAGACCAATTAATGCTAAATTAAGCAAAATTTGGAATAATGGCCCAATGAAGCCCAATCAATGAAAATGCACTAATAATAGACAATTAAACAAAATGCACCAATTAAGTAGATGAATTAGGGTTTGGGAATTGGGGATTTTTGAAACTTGGTGTATTGGGGCTAGGATTTTTGAAAATAGGCTTAATTTGAAGTTCAAAATGAAAATGTTACTAAAATAATCGATTTTCTCAAGTGTTAATCAATTATTATAGAGCCAAAATCAATAGGAACCCACAACGCACTATTTTAATCGATTATTTGCCCTGTTAATCGATTAACAAACCTGTTAATCGATTAATAGGCTTGTTAATCAATTAACAGGAGTGTTAATCGATTATTACAGAGAGCTAATACATAAAATGGTTTTTCTCTCTGTAATAATCGATTGTTTGGTCTTTTAATCGATTAAACCCGTGGGTTAATGATAAAAATGAGTTTTTGAAGCTTCTAAAGAGTAGACTATGTACTGGCTATCTTAGACTCTAATATTACAGACTCAAACTCATCAAAACAGAGTTATTACACAAGAATACAAGTCTTCAACTCTCTAAGTTCTTTGTTCTTGAATCATCATCAAAATCAACAAGCTTCATGTCCATGTAAGTTCAACATCAAGTCCTTGTATGTTCAATATGTTGCCCCTGAATTCACTTATGATAGCTTATGTATCCAGTATCTTGATGAAGATGTTCCTTATGTTCTTAAAACTGGACTCATACACTTGTTGCCCAAGTTTCATGGTTTTGCAGGTGAAGACCCTCAGAAACACTTAAAGGAATTTTACATTGTTTGTTCCACCATGAAACCTGCGAATGTCCAAGAAAACCATGTGTTTCTAAAGGCATTTCCTTTCTCTTTGGAGGATCTTGCTAAGGACTGGCTGTATTATTTGGCTCCTAGTTCAATTACAAGCTGGGATGACCTGAAGAGAGTGTTCTTGGACAAATTCTTCCCTGCATCCAGGAGTACTACTATTCGAAAGGATATTTCTGGAATCAGGCAAACTGCTGGAGAGAGCTTGTATGAGTATTGGGAAAGATTTAAAAGACTTTGTGCTAGTTGTCCTCATCATCAGATTTCTGAGCAACTATTACTATAGTATTTTAATGAGGGGCTAAACATAATGGATAGAAGCATGATTGATGCTGCCAGTGGAGGAGCCTTAGGAGATATGACACCTGCTGCTGCTAGAGGTCTGATAGAGAAAATGGCCTCAAATTCCCAGCAATTCAGTGTAAGGGGTGATGCAATAGTTATTAAAGGAGTAAATGATATGGCTACAAACTCCTCTACTGAAATAAAAAAACTAGACAACAAAATTAATGTCTTAGTGAATTTAGTCACTTAACTTGTTGTAACCCAGAAGAATGATGCTACACCTGAAAAAGTTTGTGGTATTTGTACTTCCATAGTTCATTATACAGATGGTTGTCCCTCATTAAAATCTTATACTGCAAACATTTACAACAATAGAGGTCCACAGTAGCAACAGAATTTTGACTTGGATTCAAATAGATACAACCCAGGTTGGAGAAATCATCCAAACTTGAGATGGTCTAATCAACAGCCACAACCACAACATCATCAACAACAACAACATCCTCCCACTTTCCAAAACAATGCTGGACCGAGCAAATATGGGCCTCCACCTTTTAAACAGCAATATCAGAGACAACATGAAGCTCCAGTAACAACACCTGCTCCAACTACTCAACCTTCACTTAAACAGCTGGTCAGGTAGATGACCCTACAAAATATGCAGTTCCAATAGGAGACAAGAGCTTCCATACAGGACACAAGAGCTTTCATAAAGGAGACAAAAGCTTCCATCCAAAGTTTGACAAATCAGATGGGGCAGATGACTACTCAGCTTAATCAGACACAGTCCCAGAATTATGATAGATTGCCATCCCAGACAGTGCAGAATCTGAAAAATGTCAGTGCCATCACTTTCAGATCTGGTAAGCAGGTTGATATCCCAATAGCTACACCTGTACCAGAAATTGTGCCTACACCTCAGACAGACAACCTTGTTGCATCAAATACAAATTGTCTTGAGCAAGGGGAGCCTACAGATGATAATACAGAATCCTCCAATTCTACTGTACAAAGTAGTCAGCAACCTCCTATCCCTCTTCCATTCCCTCCAAAATTAATTCCAAGTAAAAAGATGGAAGAGGTTGACAAAGAAATTCTAGAAACATTCAGGAAGGAGGAGGTGAACGTTTCTCTTTTAGATGTCATCAAGAAAATTCCTAGATATGCCAAATTTCTGAAGGAGTTGTGTATACACAAGAGAAAGCTAAAGTGAAATGAGCGGATTAACATGGGCAAAAATGTGTCAGCGCTAATAGGTAAATCTGATCCTCAAATTCCTGAGAAGTGCAAAGACCCGGGTACTTTCGGTGTGCCTTGTATCATAGGTAATTATAAATTTGAAAATGCCATGCTTGATCTGGGTGCTTCAATTAATGTCATGCCTTTGTCTATATTTAAATTTCTTTCTCTTGGGCCCCTGCAACCTACGAATATAGTTATTCAGTTGGCAAACAAGAGTGTTACCCACCCTACAGGTTTCATTGAGGATATCTTAGTTAGGGTTGGTGAGTTGATTTTCCTTGTTGATTTATATTCTTGATATGGTTGAGGGATTTTCACGTGGTTTTGCACCCATCATTTTAGGAAGACCATTTTTAAAGACTGCATGAACCAAGATTGATGTGCATACATCGACTTTATCCATCAAATTTGATGACATTGTGGTGCGCTTTAATATTCTGAATGCCATGAAACACCCATCTGAGGAGATAGATCTAGGAACCACCATGTTCAGTGTCACCGCCATCAGAAGAGGCGGTCGGAGCAACGCGATGGTTTTCATATGACTCGCGTTTCTTTGAAAGAAATGGTTCAACGCCTTTAGGCCGTCCGATAACCAGGCTAGACCTAAAGGCGAGGTTTTCGAATAGGTTCGAGGAGTCGCCATCAATGTTTTAACCTTAAACACTACAAAAGGTAAAAAAGAAAAAGGCAGTGGTTTTAGAAAAAACCAACTTTGGCCATCACAACCAGAGTCGGGTAAGGGAGTTAGTTACGTGTGGGGAAGGTGTTAGCACCCCCACAACGCCCCTTTCAGGTTCCCTATGATGGACTTGTTAGAAAAGTAGTTTTAGATCAAGAGGGGGGGTGAATTGATCTTTGAAAGTTTTTCGCAAATCTCAGATTATCTAATTCGAAAATTAAGTTTAAAGATCTGTTCTTGAATCACAAAGCAATCAATCAAAATGAGCGCAACAACTGAATTTAAATGAGAGAAAGGTTAAGGAAGATATCACCGGTATTTTATACTGGTTCACCCAATACCAGGGCTACGTCCAGTCTCCAGCCAAATTCCAGCTGGGTTCCACTAGATTAAATGTTTTACAGATTCAACAATCTTACACCTAATCTATCACAAGAACCAAATTTCAGTTCCTGCACTTAACCTCTCCACCAAGAACCAAATTCCAGCTCTTGATAACCTCTACAACCAAATTCCAGTTGCAGAGAAACCAGTGCCCAAATTCCAGGCACCAAACCTTTCACCAAGAACCAAATTCCAGTTCTTGATAACCTCCACAACCAACTTCCAGCTGCAGAGAAACCAGTACCCAAATTCCAGGCACCACACAGTACAAGAACCAAATTCCAGTTCGTGTACTCAACCTCTCCACCAAGAACCAAATTCCAGTTCTTGATAACCCCCCACCAAGAACCAAATTCCAGCTCTTGATAACCTCTACAACCAAATTCCGATTGCAGAGAAACCAAGTGCCCAAATTCCAGGCACCAAACCTTTCACCAAGAACCAAATTCCAGTTCTTGATAACCTCCACAACCAACTTCCAGCTGCAGAGAAACTTGTGCCCAAATTCCAGGCACAACACAATACAAAAGAATGAAAAAGAATTTACAAAGAAGAAACTAGAAAGCTCAAACCAGTTTATCCAAATCTACAGAGAGTTTCTTCTTCAAAAGAATGCAAGTTGCCTCAAGAAAGATTTTCAAAATAACTTCAAAAAATTGTTGCGAATCTTTCTTGAAAAATTTCTAAGGTTTGCTTGAATGATTGCTTAAGGATGTGTAAAAACTGATATTCAAAGTGTGTTTCAAAAGTTCAAGAAAAACTATTTTTAAAGAGTAATTTCAAAAACTGCTTCATTAATTAATCTGTTGAAAGTTTGTTTTAATCTGTTGAAATAGCCGTTTCAATCTGTTAAATGTCCTTTCAATCCATTAATGCGTTCTTGTTTCTTTAACAGAATTGTTTTAGTTGATACTGCAACGGTTATATCAATTAAAACACTTTACAAAACTTTTCTAAGTTTGATTCAATCGATTGTTTCGTGTTTTAATCGATTGATATACTGTAAAACTTTCTTATAAAACTTTTCAAGTTATTTTAACTGATAAAAAGAAGTTTTAATCGATTAAAACTCTGTACAAAAATTTTCCAAGTTGTTTTAATCGGTTGAAATGTGTTTTAATCGATTGAAACTCTGTAAAAAATTTTCCAAGTTATTTTAATCGATTGAAATGCATTTTAATCGATTGAAACAGATCTGATCGGTCATAATTCAATTCTGATCGATCATAACCAACTCTGATCGGTCATAACTGCATTCTGATCGATCATTCTGACCCTTTAAGTGATTTTAATCGATTGAAACGTGTTTTAATCGATTGAAAAAGTTCTAATCGCTCATAATTAAAATCTGATCGGTCATAATGGTTTCTAAAGGGTTTTAATCGATTAAAAGTAATTTGTATCGATTAAAATACTGTAAAAACATTTCTTTGAACATTCTAAGTGATTTTAATCGGTTCTTTCAAAACTTTATCAGTTAAAAACATGTTTTAAGAATGCTTTTGTCAAAATGCTTTGTTTTTAATTGTTTAAAACGATTTTAGAGGCATTTCGCAAAATCTTTTAAGAGAAGAAACTTCATGCAGCAGAAAAGATAAAGTGATTTTACCTAAGCATTCTGTTAGACACACTAATCCTCTAACTCTTTTATCTGAGTGACTTGTTGACTGCTGCAAAGTTGACTTTTGACTTCATCTTTGACTTCATCAAATCAATGAGATCTTTGCCAAAGTATTTCACTAAGATCTTCATCACTTTCAGTCTCCCCCTATTTGATGAAGACAAACACCATTTTGAAAAAACAAACTCTGCAAGAGAAGTCACTTGATAATACAGTTTAGTGAGAAATTTAAAAATGTATTAATGTGTTATTTCTCCCCCTAAAACTTATTTCTCCCCCTAAAATGATGTTTCCTTAATGTAAGAGTTATTTCTCTAAATTGATCCTAAAGTAAGGCAACTATTTCTCCCCCTTTTGACTTCATCAAAAATAGGGAACAGAGGAGAAATAATGAAATGCAAAGGTTTTCAACAGTTTTGAGTTTTTGAAAATAAAAAGAAATCAATACTTTACTCATGAAAAGATCAATTAAAGTTGATTCAAACTTATCTTCATTAACACGTTTGTAATGAATACAATTAACACGTGTAAAGATAAGGGAATCACGCTTTAGTAGCATGTTACAGGAACAACCATTAACTAAAGCCTTTAATCTTTCTTTCCGAATAAAAATCGATTAAAAACGAACAGTAATCAGTTAAAATGTTCTTGTTAATTATTTTAATCGATTGAAAGAAAGGTTTAATCGATTAAAACATTTAAGATTTTGAAAACATGAAACTTTAGTGCAATTAATCGATTATTTCGATTTTTAATCGATTAAAACATTAATGAAAAATTTTATATAAGTTCATTTAATCGATTTAAAATATGTTTTTATTGATTAAAACATTCAGATTTGAAAACTCTGTCATATCTGATGCGAATTTCTTATATCTAATTTAGTGGATATGTTGTGAACTGATTATCTAGAAAGATGTTTAACAACAATATCAATTATATTGATTATCTTTTCACTAATAGATCCAACAATATCAGAATTAAGATTCTCATTGATCTATGATCTAATTTTATCTATGTTAGTTTTATCCAAATTAAAATCTATATTATATCAGTCAAAGTTAAAGCAACTGTGCCTGGTATATAACCAGTAATGTTACTGACCCAGAAAAATAAGCATCAAAAAGCAATAAGATATAAGAGATAAGGTAAGAAGGGACCCTTTTTATCCATACTTCCTTGATTATTTGTGTCCGGTATCAGAATTCATGATTCAGTCATTTTATCCTTACCATCTTTAAAAGGCCATAGTCTTCACTTTTTGCTGAAACCAATTTTGCTTTATCAATCATTGAGATACCAACAGCTGTTTTTCCTATTATGAACTCTGCAGTTTTCACCATCCAAGCAAATAACTACATCCTCAATGTAGTATGAAGGAAAATGATAGCGTGTTATTCTTTCCTTTAAATGAATCAGTCATCATCATCTTTGAGGAATGAATCTTCTTCAACTTTGTTGTTTCCAGTGATATCATATACTGAAACACAAGCATACGAAACAGATCTAGTGATGACAGCAGTCCAGGATTCCCCGGTCAATGACCATATCCATACATATCTCATACATCACTATTATCATGGGCATCAAAACATCTGAAATTCCTTTAGAATCACTGAAAGATCCTCTTGTTGGTTTGTTGTTTAAGGATGCCAGATCATCAGTATAAAATTGATCCCTGTACTGACCATAAAACACACATTCCCTGTGGTACTTTTAGCTTTTCTTTTAGTTCTTGAATTGCTGTCTCAGATTGGTTTTCTTACAGTGACACTTCGTGACTTTGATGATTAAGATGAATTATCAGAGTTGCACAATTCCAATGAATTTCAGCAAGAGTCTTGAACTAATGCATGTCCAAAATTATTTCAAATATATTGCTAGGTAATATCCAGAAATCAAATGTAAACGTGTGTCCAATTTATCTGATCATACTTCTTAGTAATCAACAACTTATTATCAGAAGCGAATATTAGTTACCACGCAGCATTTCATGTAAAGTATTTAGGAGAAATGTAGACATCTACAGTTTGAATTGAGCCAATGAAAGAAAATTCGACATTATTCATGATTGTCTTGCCATTATTTAAGGCTGAAAGAAACTAAATTCTCTAGTGAAACCATGGATTTCTGTGTTGCTTCGATCACGTTTGCAGCAGAGAATTGAGAGAAGATTTTGAAAATATGAAAACAGAAGAAAGATGATAAGTTGAGAAATTGATAAGTTCGAACCTGGTTTGATGATTCGGACGTTAGGTACTGCAGACTATTGGGAATAAATTTTAAACATATTATGCAGATTCGATTATCATAAAACCTTGGGTTTCGACTGCTTTTTGCAGACCAAATTTCATTTGGATGTTTTGAAAATGATTTTCAGGAACAAATTGATTAAACAACAAATTATCCTATTAATTTGATCCTTAATATTCGGTTTGAAAATGCAATAGTAAAATGATCGATTAATACTTGAAAGAATCGATTGTTTATGTACTTGAAAGAGATTTAGAAGATGATACCAGAATTTAAATCGATTAAAACGAAAATGAATTGATTAAATTTGATACCTTAGTGATTTTAGTTGATATAAATTCATTCTAATCGATTAAAACAGTTAAACTCAAATCCCGAGAACATTTTAATCGATTGATTCGCATTTCAATCGATTAAAACTATACTGGACAGATTTATTAATATCTTCCGTAAGTTATTTTAATCGATTAATACTTGGTTTATATCAATTAAAACAATCAGTTTAGGAAAAATAGAACCCGATTCGCAGCTCCGAACTTCAAGGGATTCCCGGACTTTGTTCCTGCAAAACAAGTTAAGAATTTTTCGGTACCCTTTATGGTTACTCGGGTCCTGATCAGGTTATTTGAAATGAATTAATTTTTGGAACCCATTTCATTCTTCCTTTAGGAATAGCATACTTTTTGATTCTACAATATTTGACCGAGTGACCTTTCTTCATGCAGGTAGAAACATTTGATTACAGAGTATGATTTCCTATTTGTGTTTGTTTTCCTGGATCTAGATTTAAATCCTATTCCGCATTTGTCAAAAATCAATTTTTGAGACCCAAGTAAAACATCAAGATTGGCTTGCCCTTGTGTGAATCTTGAAACAGTTTGAGATAAAAAATCAATCTTCTTTTGTAATTTTGAACAGCTTATTACATGGTTTATTACAAGCACAATCGAATTAGCATGAATTAATTTCAAGTAATCACAATCATTTTCATCTTCAAGAATTCTTTTTTCCAGAGAATCAACTTTATTTACTAGCCAATTATTTAGCCCTTTTAACCTATCATTTTCTTTTTGAAGTTTCTTAGCCTCTTCATGCATTTCATTAAATGCTTCTTGCAATGCATCATAATTCACTAAATTTGAAGAGGAACTAGAACTTACATTATCAGAATTTTCTAGGCATTCCATCCTGACATGGCCACTGGTATTTGGTGATTCTGAGTTGACCATTAAGCATATCTCTGGTGCTTCTTCATAGGTCTTTTCAAGGATCTTCCACATTTGTGCAGCAGTTTGACAATGTGCAATCCTAAAAAAATCATTTCTGTTAAGAGCGGATGAGATGATATTTTTGGCAATACAATCATCTTGGATTTTGTTAACCATATCAGTTTCTTGTTCAATGACATTCCAAACATTTATACTAACAGATTCAATAAAGTTCTTCATCCTCATTTTCCAAAATAGATAAGCTGTTCCACAAAACAGTGGAGGTCTATCAATACAAGCTCCCTCAGAAAATTTGTTTCCAGCCATGGATAGAAGAACTTGAATAACTTTCAAGCACCTCGCTCTGATGCCAATTGTTAGAAAAGTAGTTTTAGATCAAGAGGGGGGGGTGAATTGATCTTTGAAAGTTTTTCGCAAATCTCAGGTTATCTAATTCGAAAATTAAGTTTAAAGATCTGTTCTTGAATCACAAAGCAATCAATCAAAATAAGCGCAACAACTGAATTTAAATGAGAGAAAGGTTAAGGAAGATATCACCGGTATTTTATACTGGTTCACCCAATACCAGGGCTACGTCCAGTCTCCAGCCAAATTCTAGCTGGGTTCCACTAGATTAAATGTTTTACAGATTCAACAATCTTACACCTAATCTATCACAAGAACCAAATTTAAGTTCCCGCACTTAACCTCTCCACCAAGAACCAAATTCCAGCTCTTGATAACCTCTACAACCAAATTCCGATTGCGAGAGAAACCGAGTGCCCAAATTCCAGGCACCAAACCTTTCACCAAGAACCAAATTCCAGTTCTTGATAACCTCCACAACCAACTTCCAGTTGCGAGAGAAACCAGTACCCAAATTCCAGGCACCACACGAGTACAAGAACCAAATTCCAGTTCATGTACTCAACCTCTCCACCAAGAACCAAATTCCAGTTCTTGATAACCTCCCCACCAAGAACCAAATTCCAGCTCTTGATAACCTCTACAACCAAATTCCGATTGCGAGAGAAACCGAGTGCCCAAATTCCAGGCACCAAACCTTTCACCAAGAACCAAATTCCAGTTCTTGATAACCTCCACAACCAACTTCCAGCTGCAGAGAAACTTGTGCCCAAATTCAAGGCACAACACAATACAAAAGAATGAAAAAGAATTTATAAAGAAGAAACTAGAAAGCTCAAACCAGTTTATCCAAATCTGCAGAGAGTTTCTTCTTCAAAAGAATGCAAGTTGCCTCAAGAAAGATTTTCAAAATAACTTCAAAAAATTGTTGCGAATCTTTCTTGAAAAAGTTCTAAGGTTTGCTTGAATGATTGCTTAAGGATGTGTAAAAACCGATATTCAAAGTGTGTTTCAAAAGTTCAAGCAAAACTATTTTTAAAGAGTAATTTCAAAAACTGCTGCATTAATTAATCTGTTGAAAGTTTGTTTTAATCTGTTGAAATAGCCATTTCAATCTGTTAAATGTCCTTTCAATCAATTAATGCGTTCTTGTTTCTTTAACGGAATTGTTTTAGTTGATACTTGCAACGGTTATATCAATTAAAACACTTTACAAAACTTTTCTAAGTTTGATTCAATCGATTGTTTCGTGTTTTAATCGATTGATATACTCGCAAAACTTTCTTATAAAACTTTTCAAGTTATTTTAAGCTGATAAAAAGAAGTTTTAATCGATTAAAACTCCGTACAAAATTTTTCCAAGTTGTTTTAATCGGTTGAAATGTGTTTTAATCGATTGAAACTCTGTAAAAAATTTTCCAAGTTATTTTAATCGATTGAAATGCATTTTAATCGATTGAAACAGATCTGATCGGTCATAATTCAATTCTGATCGATCATAACCAACTCTGATCGGTCATAACTGCATTCTGATCGATCATTCTGACCCTTTAAGTGATTTTAATCGATTGAAACGTGTTTTAATCGATTGAAAAAGTTCTAATCGCTCATAATTAAAATCTGATCGGTCATAATGGTTTCTAAAGGGTTTTAATCGATTAAAAGTAATTTGTATCGATTAAAATACTGTAAAAACATTTCTTTGAACATTCTAAGTGATTTTAATCGGTTCTTTCAAAACTTTATCAGTTAAAAACATGTTTTAAGAATGCTTTTGTCAAAATGCTTTGTTTTTAATTGTTTAAAACGATTTTAGAGGCATTTCGCAAAATCTTTTAAGAGAAGAAACTTCATGCAGCAGAAAAGATAAAGTGATTTTACCTAAGCATTCTGTTAGACACACTAATCCTCTAACTCTTTTATCTGAGTGACTTGTTGACTGCTGCAAAGTTGACTTTTGACTTCATCTTTGACTTCATCAAATCAATGAGATCTTTGCCAAAGTATTTCACTAAGATCTTCATCACTTTCAGGACTAACTTAGAAAATAAACACTTAAAGAAATTACATTTTTACCCTATTATTTGATCTACTTGCAGAATTTAAATATCTACATGGCTCTATTATCTAATGCACAGAAAGAAAGCGATAAAGAAAGCAGTAAAAGAGACAGAGAATAGAGAAGGAACCTCCGAAGCGAGCTCTATATTAATACTTCTAAAACGTGAGGACGCTTTTTGGCAGTCCCCGCACTCTACAAGCACGCTCCTCCCACAAAATAAAGACAAATCACTCTACCGAGGGCCGGATGCCTCAAAAAGAGACTTCCTTAACCGATTTCAACCTTAACAGAAATCGGAAAGCTCCCTCGAACCCCGGAATAATGCTCAGGGTTACTCTCAAGTGCCAAAAAGCTTCCAAGAGAGTGGAGGAGTGGAAAAGGTGTGAAAATTCGGAGGAATGAGGCCCCTATTTATAAGGATTCGGGCCTGGAAAAGGTGGACGACCGTTTGGACAAAGCGGATGGTCGTCCAGGGCAAAAAGTGGCCATGGACGGCCGTCAAAGCTAAGTGGACTGCCGTCCATGGCCTTAAAGTTGCCATGGACGACCGTCTGCTTGTCATGGACGACCGTCTGCCTACTTTGGACGGCCATCCGCCTGTTCTGGATGGCCATATGTTGTATCCTGCGGATTTCCCGATTTTTAATGCCTCTAAAAACCCTTCCTATCCTAAATGGAACCTAGAACAAGCTACTAGGGACTTGATAAAGTCTTAACCATCTTCGCAATGGGCGATCTTCGGCTTTATTAGAGGTCCGAGCAAGATTTGGGGTTTACAGCTGCCCCCCCTTTACCCGACCAATTGACCGTGGGTTAACATACCATGAGGTCTATTGGCGGGTGAAGGAGTTAACCCTCTTGCCCGGTTGTCTTCTGGATGCTCCTCTTGCTGTGGAGGCTGACCCTTCGGACGATATGCTGTGAGGCTTCAGGATGCTCCTTCGGTGCGGTAGCTGACCCTTCGGCTGACACGTAGAGAATTTCGGGATGCTCCTTCGATGCGGTAGCTGACCCCTTGGTTGATGAGTATGAACCCCCATCAGGTTAGATGCCTCAGGATGCTCCTTCGACGCGGTAGCTGACCCTTTGGCTGTGGTGGCGGCTTACTGCTTCTGGTCATGCGCCGGCTTTGCCGGTGTGCAGGTCTTTGTCTTCAGGTCTTTCCTTTTCCTGAAGAGGTGGTGGCGGCTTACTGTTTCTGATCATGCACCGATTTTGCCTGGTGTGCAGGTCTTTGTCTTCAGGTCTTTCCCTTTCCTGAAGAGGTGGTGGTGGCTTACTGTTTCTGATCATGCACCGATTTTGCCTGGTGTGCAGGTCTTTGTCTTCAGGTCTTTCCTTTTCCTGAAGAGGTGGTGGCGGCTTACTGTTTCTGATCATGCGTCGGTTTTGTGGGGAGTGATTGTTCTTGACTTTTGTGTAGTCATCCGGTATGCCGGGGATTTTTTCGCTTTTGGATTTTTCTTTGGTCGTCCAGCTTCTTGACTGCTGCGGATTCTTGATGAATGCCTTCTAGGCAGGAATCCATTGGGGATTCGGCCTTTTATTGGCTGTGGCAGTTGGAATACTTGATTAATTTCTCATTTTTTCGCGGTTTTATTCCTCTTTTTGATTTGGAATTTTGGCTCTCTTTTTTTTTTTGGAATTGTGCCTTTTTATTTTCTTAGTTTCTTCTGTGTGTCGCCGCCTCCCCTGAAGAGGGGGCACGGTCGGAGCGACGCGATGGTTTTTTCGACTCTTCTTTGATTTTCGCGTTTTTTATTGGTGGTTACAACGCCTTTTAGGCTATCCGATAACCGGGCTAACCTAAGGGCGAGGTTTTCGAAAGTATTCCTGAGTTGTCCGATGACCGGGCTAACCCAGGAACTTATTTAATTTGGGTTCTATGGAGTCGCCACCGATGTTTTTACCATAAACATCGGAAAAGGGGTTTAAAAAGGCGTTGGTTTTCGAAAACCAACTTTGGTCATTAGAACCAGAGTTGGGTAAGGGAGTTAGTTACGTGTAAAGGGAGTATTAGTCCCTTTACGACGCCCCTTTCGGGTTCCCTATGATAGGCCGGCTAATTGTGAATAATTAAACTTGGAAAATTGCGCTTTTACCCTTTTTATTATGCGGAATTTAAATATGTGACTACATTGCCCTGACTTTTATTGCGTAATTTAAACAGCAGTAATTTAAAAGAAGAGAATGAGGATATGCACCTCCAAAGCAAGCTTTATATTCAAGAAGAGGGTGCGTTTTGGCAACCCTTCACTCTACACTCTCAGAAACTCCAGAAATGCCTCGGAGGGATTCTTAAGAAGATTTAGAACGCTCAGTCTATGCCTAAAGACGCTCAGAAACTCCGGAAATGCCTCGGAGGGATTCTTAGAGAGAGAAAATCTAGAGAGAAGGGAGAGCTCTTGCTGCTGGGTGTGGAAAAAGGGAGAAATGACGCCCCTATTTATAGTTTTTCGCGCCTGACAGGTCGAGACCGCCATCTCCTCTGACAGGGTTGAGACCGCCGTCTCAGAATTCGAGACCGTCGTCTCGACGATGACAGAAGTCGAGACCGCCATCTGGAAAAACAGGACCGCCGTCTCGACTAGGCGGAAGTCGAGACCGCCGTCTGGATAATCCAGACCGCCGTCTCGACCAATGCACGAATCGAGACCGCCGTCTGGACAAACGAGACGGCGGTCTCGACCCTGCGCGAAAACGAGATGGCGGTCTGGTTATTCCAGACGGCGGTCTCGTCCCTTCAGGGCGAAAAACCTTATTTTCGGGCCAAAAAACCTTCCTATCTTGGTATGGGGGCCTAATAGTCTCTCCTAGTGGCTTGTTAGGCTTTGACCGTCTTCAAATAGAAAGCTTTCTAACTTTATTTTGAGGCCGGGCAAGATTTGGGGTCTACAGCTGCCCCCCCTTTACCTGACTAGTCAGCTGTTGGCTTTGTTGTGCCAGACAGGCAGACAGGCAAGTAAAGGAGTTGACCCTCTTGCCCGGTTACCCTTCGGATGTCCCATCTTGTGACGGATGATCCTCTGGGGAGATGTTGTGTTTGTGCGCCTCCAGGATACTACTCCTGACGTAGCCGATCCCTTTGGTTGACACGCGGTAAAACCTCCGGATACTACTCCTGACGTAGCCGATCCTTCGGTTGATGAGTATAAACCCCCCATCAGGCTGGTAGTTGCAGTCCGTTGTGTGGGACTGGATGGGTATAAACCCCCCATCAGGCTGGTAATTGCAGTCCGTTGTGTGGGACTGGATGGGTACGAGCCCCCAATCAGGGTGGTAATGGCGGCTTACAGTTCAGGTGGCCCATGCGCCGGCTAGGCGCTTCTTGTGTGCTGGTTGATAGGTATAAACCCCCTATCAGGCTGGTGCAGTCCGTTGTGTGGGACCGGATGGGTATGAACCCCCCATCAGGGTGGTGCAGTCCGTTGTGTGGGACCGGATGGGTATGAACCCCCCATCAGGGTGGTAATGGCGGCTTACTGCTCGGGTAGCTCATGCGCCGGCTCTCTGGAGAGGTGACTTCTGTGTTGGTAGATGCGTTTATCCGGTGTTGTGCTGGGAATCTTGTTGTCTTTGTTCATCCAGCTTTGTTGGTTGCTGGGGATTTTTTGATAAGTGCCTCTTAGGTAGGCAGGAATCCTCTGGGGATTTGTTGATCTTGGTGAGGCCTCTTGAGTAGGCGGATACTCCATTGAGTTCTCTAGTGATGCCTCTGAGTAGGCAAATGCTTCATTTGGAGGTGAAGACTTTTGGTTGCATTTATTTTGCCTCTGACTAGGCTGATATTCCCCTATGGGGATGCTGGCTCTTGCTTGCCGGGCCTTGCCTACGCCTAGGCAAATGACTCTTCTAAGGATGTGAGTCTAGAATTTGCCTTTGTCGTAGGCTCACTGGAGATGATCTTTCTTTTTTATTGATCCACCGGGGAATTGGTTTCCTTCCCGGGGATCTAATTTTGATTTGCCGCTTGAGGGGATGGAGTTTTGACTCCTTGTTGGATGTTGTTGGTATGAGATGACTTTGCCGATACTCTTGTTCTGTTTGGGGGAATGGAATTTATGATTCCTCTTTTTTGTTGATTTTCCCTTTTTTCTGAGGTGACCCACTTTAGGGATTTGATTTCCTAGAAGTTAGGATTTTTATTTGATTTTGCCTTTTTCCACGATTTATCTCTTCTTTTATCGCGGCTTCGAAATCTGGCTTTTTTTATTGGGATAATGCATGCGCCTTGTTACTTTTTAGTTTCTTTTTATGCATGCAGGCTTTTTCTCTTCTTTTTGGGAGGGTCCACTAGGGATGACGTTTTATTTCTTTAGTGATCCACTAGAGAATTGACTTCCTGGGGATTTTTTTCTTTTCTAGTAATGGAGTCTTGGCTCCTTGATTGATGTTGATGTGAGCTATACTTATGAAGTTCTTATTCCACTGGGGGATGGGTATTTCTGTTTCCTTTTTGTAGAATTTTTTTGGAGATCCACTTGAGGATTTTTATTCGGCCTTCTCTATCATGGCCTTTTTGTCATCTGCTGGAGATGAAGGGTTTTCTTTTCTCTTTTTCTCTTCTTTCTTTTTGTTGTTGAGCCCTTGTTGGTATGGAGATTGGACTCTTTTGACTATTGATGATGATGGGCTCCTGAAGCCTTTATTCTCCATTGGGGAGTGTGGAGGAGACTTTGGGTGAGTGTGCTCGATGACTCATGTGATGGCGGTGCTGAGCCCTTGGGTAATTTTTTGTGTTGCCTCTGGAGTAGGCAAGGATCCTTTTGGGGATGACTAAGCCTTTCCGTCGGCTTTTCTTTTATGATGTCTTGATGATTGTGCCCTCTTTGATTGGAGCTTTGGCTTCTGGAAGCTTCTTATGACAACTCATTCTTCTTTCTTGAGGGAGAGCAATGTTTGGAGACTTATTAATTTCTTGTGCCTTCTTTTCTGGGTAGAAGGATGGTAGCTGGAGCTTTTGATTTTCAGAAGCTCTTATTCCGCTGAGTCGCTTGATTGACGACTTGCTCCATTTTCTTGAAGACTTTATTTTGGAGACTCGGTCTCAGTGATCCTGTTTTCAATCACAAATATGGAACTAGTCTCCTTATATGCATGAATGCTTTTTTTGTTATTTATTTGAAGTGATTTTTATTTCTTTCATTTTTGACATTGACAAAGTCGTTTTGTGCGACTACTTGTGTGTGGATGCCCTAAATGCAATCTAGTCTTTTTGATTGATGCATCTGGAAAAGTGACTGGCATTCTCCTGCTGGACTTTTTTATGATTATGAGGTCCTTCTCTTTTATTCATTTTTTGGTTTAGCCCTATCTTTTGCCTAGACCGCCCTTTGCGGGTTTTCGATCTAGCGGGCTGCCTTAATTTTTGCCTAGGATATCTTAGCGGGCTTTTTCCTTTTTTATGAATGCCCTAACTTTTGCCTAGACCGCCCTTTGCGGGTTTTTGATCTAGCAGGCTACCCTAACTTTTTCCTAAGAATCTCCTAGCAGGCATTATTCTTCTCATTTTTCTTTATCTTCTTTTTTTGAGAGATAGGAGCCTATCATATGCATGCAATCTTGGTGATATGCATCTTATAATACTATTTCAATTAATTTTTCAAAAGGATTGACCAATGTACTTTTACTTCTGATGAGCTTCCGACGTTATGTGCTTTCGTTGACAGGATAGGCTGTACCGATTTTGCCGTCTCGATTTTACCATGACCGAAGAATGATTGGTTTTCCCTCTTTTCCTTTTCGTTTTCTTTTGTAGAGCACTCTTTGTCATGTAGTGTCCCTCTTTCTCCACTCTAGGGATTTCAATCCTTTTGTTGACTATACGCCTCCATATTCCCAAATTAATTATTAGAATATTGTCATGAGGGTCAAGAGAAAAGAAGTACAGGGGTAAAAATCAATGGTTTGTGTTTTAGAGGGTTGATTTTTATTGATAAAAGGGTTTTGTAAGAATGGCTGGCTAGGGTTAGGCTTAGGTGTTTAAGCTTGTGTCTAAGCAAACATTTTTCCTTTTTTCTTTGTATTTGCACTCTTTGGTTTTATCTCCATTGCTTTTAAATGGCTAGCTGATTTCCCTAGATCACCCTTTTGGGTTTTCGAACTAGGATACTGTGTGTTGGCCCTAACTTTTGTCTAGGTTCCTTTTTTTGTAAAATTTTGGAGAAATCCTAGCGGACCTTATTTGTAACCCTAACTTTTGCCTAGGCTACCCTTTATTGTTGTTTGGGTATCCTACCGGGTCGACCCTATCTTTTGTGTAGCCCCCTTAGTGGGTTTCCTACCGGGTATTTTGCCCTTTTCTTTTGGCCTTTGGCTTCTCTGGGCTTTTTCTTTTGTGGATTTATTTTTTGTTCACAGTATTGGCGAAGCTTGACTTTCTTTATGGTGAGGTAAAGCCTTATTTGGGTGCTTCTAATCAACTAGCTTAACTGTAATGGCAAATGTTGATTATTTGGATGCACTTTTTTTTCTTCTTTTTATTTTTTCCGTTTACTTAGACAAGGTTATTGTGAGGTCTAGTCAGAAATAGCAAGAAGAGAAGCAGATAGTAAGAAGTATTCTTTATTAATTAATAAGGGAATATGTGCCCTAAAATGCCCGGGGGTCGGGCTAGCCCCGGGGGATAATCATGGGGTTTACATCCCTTGAATGAAGAAAAAGATTTCCTAATGACTGGGGACGCTCTTGACGCTTGCACCCCTCCACTTCGGAAAATTTGCTTGAGTGTGCGGAGGGGAGACTTCCCTTTTCTCTGTGCAGCTTGTTCCTTTGTAGGATTATGCTTCAAAGGATTGTCTTTAAAATCCGGTGGCTCCCTTATTCCTTGAGAGTTTCTAATGAGCCCTTGGTTTGGGCGATATCCATGTGGGTCACCTTCATATTGTTGAGGAAGTCGTTTCATATTGGCAAAAGATATTTCAAAGGTCTTCTTCAGCCGCATCCATTCGAGGTAGGGCAAACGACTTGCTACTCTGAATGTTGTCTCTAGCTCAAACTGTGACTAGCTTGTCGCCTACCCTGAGTTTGTCTCTTTGGCGGAGCGTTGAAAGAATTGCCTCAGCGTCGTGAATCCAAAGTCTACTCAGTTTCCTCTTTGGATTATGCTTCCTTCGGTCTTATTATTTTTCCTTTATTTGTAGGAGCGTTGTCTTATAGCTCTTGGGGGTGTAGATTTTTTCACTTCTAGTCATGCCTCTGATGCCAGCTATATTTGTGATATCCTTTTTTATTGGTGAAGACTTTCCGTATCTCCACGGTGCAGCTTATTCGATTTGAGGTGTGAACAAAATGTAATGGCATCCTTGCCCCCTCTTCCTTATTAACTCGGATACCCAATGGTTGAGGCTTATTATCCTCCTTAGACGGATCAACCATTGGGGAGAACTTGATGACGAAAGGCTTACTCTCCATCTTACTTTGATTTGTGGAAAGCACATCGACTAATCCTTTCTTTTTATTATCTTTTTATTAAAGTGAGAATGAATGCAATTTATGGATGCAATTCATGAATGTAGTAGACGGTTGAGACAAACAATTTTATTTGTTTTATCCAGACAGTGTACATTCCTCAATGCAATGTTTTGAAGTACATATTTTTTGAATGAAAAGCGGAGAAGCCTAAATGAACCCATAGGCGGGTAAATATTTTTATTCAAATTTTTCTTTTTGACTTCCCGTGTATGGCATGCGAATGCCTTATCCTCTTCACATGGTATTGAGGAATGTCCACTTCTTCGAATGTCTATTATGAGATGCATGTTATGAGGATGAAGTTTGGTGGATGCATGTATGCAAGTGTTTGTTTTTTCCTAAACATTATCATGTTTTATTTTCTAACATGATGTATGATAGTGTTTGGGATTTTGTGTTTTTTTTTTTTTTTTGTATGCGGTTGAGGGCATGAAGAATACCAGCCGCTTTCTAGAATGCAAAAAGATTTTTATTGTTTAAAATGAATTATTTATGAGATGGATATTCCTTAAGACTATGACTTAGGTATCCTCCTTAAAGCTTATGCTTTGTGGGGTATCCTACCCACCTTGGTGTAATGGTTCCTTCCCATCACAGATTTGACAAGTATAATGGGGGTCACCATCACACCATAGTACACTTGTCCCTTCTTTGTCGCGAAGGTCACAAATGTGCTCGGGGCCTCTTTCGCCATTGTCTTAGGGATATCTAGTGCTCCCTAGAATGAATGTATTTATGCATGCACCGAGTACAAAAGGGCAGCGAGATGTTCAAAGTGGCATAACTTTTGACTGGGATGTCCGAAGGCGATTTGGCCTAGTATTTTTCCCAAAAAACGCTTCTAAGACCCACTTTTCGAGAGGTTTATTAAAATGATGCGTATGCGAGACTCTCCTTATGTATTTATTTTCTCTTTTGGTTTTTCCACTTATGATGCGATATGAATGATACAACTTTGTCAAAATTCTTTTTGTTTATTGGATTTATTTATGTATTTTATTTTATTTTTTTGTTTTTTTGTTTTTATAGCCTTTTATCTCTTACGTCGGATCTGCGTGGCTACTTAGCTTACAAAGAACCTGAAACCAGGCTAGCTAAAAGGCAGACTGTGCGAGATAAAATGTGGCTTTATGTGAAAGAATAGTTAGCGTCCCTTATCTCTTCTGTCGGAACTGCGTGGCTACTTAGCTTGCAAAGAACCTGAAACCAGGCTAGCTAAAAGGCAGACTGTCCGAGATAAGGGGGTTTATTGCAAAAAATGTTTTTTTTTTTGTGATTTTTTATTTTTATTTTTATTTTTTTTTTCTGTTGTTTGGTTATCCTATGCAATCAGATGCAACAAACATATGCACACACAATTCAGTCATCCGCGAACAGGCGAGAATTCGTTTTTATCACGAGGTAGGGTTTTCCTGCAGAAAGGTGCATTGGCGAGGGTAGGTTCTAACTGTTCTCACCAGGCTAAGGCCCCCAAGGTGCCCCCATTATAGGGTCCCCACTCTCTAGCCGTCCAACCATGCTCAGCACTAAGGCTAGAGTCGGTCTTTGTTGCCAAAAGAGGAAGGTTATCACCTTGAGTGGTGGTTTCCGATCACACTGGTGGGCACAAGGCCCTAACTGCAGCGAACCGTACCTGCCACCCACTCCCTATGGTTTTCTCACTTGCCCCCAGGTATAGAGGGAACTGTAGTGTGCAAGGGTTTTGTGTGCAATTTTTATTTCAGCCAATTGCGTAAGTATAAACAAGCAATAGTTATTTGAAAGCCAAACAATAAAGCATGTTATAATACAAGGTAGGGTAAAAGCGCTATTTTCTTGGTTTAATTATTTTTAAGCCGGCCCATCACTAAATGGGATCAACTCTCTAGGCTTCCCCAGCGGAGTCGCCATCTGTCGCCGCCTCCCCTGAAGAGGGGTCGCGGTCGGAGCGACGCGATGGTTTTTTCGACTCTTCTTTGATTTTCGCATTTTTTATTGGTGGTTACAACGCCTTTTAGGCTGTCCGATAACCGGGCTAACCTAAGGGTGAGGTTTTCGAAAGTATTCCTGAGTTGTCCGATGACCGGGCTAACCCAGGAACTTATTTAATTTGGGTTCTATGGAGTCGCCACCGATGTTTTTATCATAAACATCGGAAAAGGGGTTTAAAAAGGCGTTGGTTTTCGAAAACCAACTTTGGTCATTATAACCAGAGTTGGGTAAGGGAGTTAGTTACGTGTAAAGGGAGTATTAGTCCCTTTACGACGCCCCTTTCGGGTTCCCTATGATAGGCCGGCTAATTGTGAATAATTAAACTTGGAAAATTGCGCTTTTACCCTTTTTATTATGCGGAATTTAAATATGTGACTACATTGCCCTGGCTTCTATTGCGTAATTTAAACAACAGTAATTTAAAAGAAGAGAATGAGGATATGCACCTCCAAAGCAAGCTTTATATTCAAGAAGAGGGTGCATTTTGGCAACCCTTCACTCTACACTCTCAGAAACTCCGGAAATGCCTCGGAGGGATTCTTAAGAAGATTTAGAACGCTCAGTCTATGCCTAAAGACGCTCAGAAAATCCGGAAATGCCTCGGAGGGATTCTTAGAGAGAGAAAATCTAGAGAGAAGGGAGAGCTCTTGCTGCTGGGTGTGGAAAAAGGGAGCAATGACGCCCCTATTTATAGTTTTTCGCGCCTGACAGGTCGAGACCGCCGTCTCCTCTGACAGGGTCGAGACCGCCGTCTCGGAATTCGAGACCGCCGTCTCGACGATGACAGAAGTCGAGACCGCCGTCTGGAAAAACGGGACCGCCGTCTCGACTAGGCGGAAGTCGAGACCGCCGTCTGGATAATCCAGACCGTCGTCTCAACCAATGCACGAATCAAGACCGCCGTCTGGAAAAACGAGACGGTGGTCTCGACCCTGTGCGAAAACGAGACAGCGGTCTGGTTATTCCAGACGGCGGTCTCGTCCCTTCAGGGCGAAAAACCTTATTTTCGGGCCAAAAAACCTTCCTATCTTGGTACGGGGGCCTAATAGTCTCTCCTAGTGGCTTGTTAGGCTTTGACCGTCTTCAAATAGAAAGCTTTCTGACTTTATTTTGAGGCCGGGCAAGATTTGGGGTCTACACTGTGCATGCTGGCTTTTGTACAGAGAGACAAAAAGACGAAAACATAAGGTCTCATTTATTTATTTTGCGAAAAATTAAAGTACAATAGGAGATTTATAAAGATCTCAGCTTTCCGGCTCTGAGCTGGATGCTGAGGATGGTGATGGCGAAGGGAGTCGGCGGAGTACGCGGTGCTGGAATTCTTCCTGGCTTCGGATCATGCCGTGTAGGTCCTGGCCCATCGTGTCCATTCTCTGCATGAGGCCGTCTACCCTTAGGCTAAGGCTTTCCCGGCCTTGCTCATAGCTCTGTTGCCTTAAGGACAACTGATCGGTCTGTTGGCACAGGTGCTGGTACTGTCTATCCGAGTGGGCCCTGTCATCGCTCATGTGCCGGTGCAGGCTGGCGAGACTATCTTCATATTGCGTCTCTTGTTGTTGGGATCCTGGAGGGACGGGCATCTCTTGTGATTCTGAAGCGTCCATCTCCTGGATGTCGAACGTCGTAGCAAGGATGGGGTGTATGACCCAGGAAGTGCCCTGACGGGTGAGCATGCTCATGTGGGCGAGTACCGGACCATCTATGAGTTCCGGTAGCAGGGCAGCGGGGATGTCTTCTCCATCAGTGCATCCCCAGTACTCAGCTAAAGGAGTGATAAGGGGGCCTACCATGAGGGATCTTGCAGGGCCTCGTGTCCCAAAGTCCTTCAGGGCCTTTAAGAAAAGGTATCCCAGGTTGCATCGGATCCCTTGATGCATGCAGTAGATGACAAAGAGGTCCGCCTGAGTGACCTTGCCTTGACTTTCCTTCCGGCTATGAAGGGTGCCTGCTAGCAACTTATGACAGATGCGGAGAGGCGGGAGGAAGGAGGTCCCTTTTGGATTGGCGGGAACATGCTGGGAGCCGGTGACCTCCTCCCATATCTGACTGGTGGTGAGGGTAGCTGGCCTTTCACAGAATGCCCCCCTGTACTCCGGTGTATGGATCTCTACGGGCTGGTGGAACCCCATGAGGACGTTGAAGTCGTCTATGACATTAGTCTAGTAAGCCCCATTCATCCAATAGGTGACTGCTGGGACAGGTGGAAGCCCGGGGATCATAGATGGTAGGTCTATGAGTGTGACCGAAGCAATGAATTCCAGCGTGGCCGTGCGGTGGATGCGGGTAGGTGGATCTTTGAGCAGGAAGTCCCATCCTATACCTTGGATGTACCACCTTACATCCTGATCCCAACCGAACATGGCTAGGATGCTGAAGTCTAACCAGAGCATAGGGTGCCAAACATACTAGCTGATATTGGCAAACCTGGCCTGGTGCTGCTCGGTTAGTTGAGTGGGAACCTGAGGAGGAGGGATGCTCCTTATGGGTCCCCGGGAGCGCTTCCGACGTGTAGATGACTCTCCACGATCCATTACTCAACCAAGAACACTCAAAATATGCAGAGGGAGGTGTAGGAGGAAGGGAGAATGCAAGAATGAGGTGCCATGAACCATTTGGGGCGCCCAAATTTATAGGCAAAAGAAACAGGGGCGGACGACCGTCTGCTCTAGGTGGACGGCCGTCTGCCACCAACGGTTACCCATGGACGACCGTCTGGCAAGGGTGGACGGCCGTCTGCCCCCCAACGGCCCCTTCTGAACGGCCATCTGCCTTAAACGGATGACCATCTGCTCTTTTTTTTGCTGTTTTATTATTTTTTCTTTTGTTTATTATTTTTAAAGGAAATAGGACCTTATTCATCAACATCTATGCATGTAATGTTCATGATATGCAACTTATAATGCTATTTCAATTAATTACTTTTAGAAAAGTTAACTGATGTACTCCTGACGGGGGAATTCTTCTGGTGTTACCTTCAGCTGTACCATTTCTGTCGTTTTGGATTTGCCTTAACCAAAGAATGATCGTGATGAAGAGTTATTTCGTCATACTAGTGTGCTTCTTCCCCTTTTTGGAATTTCAATCGTCCTATTGATTACTATGCTTTCATATTACCTGGTTAATCGCTAGAATATCATAGTGATAAGGGTCAAGAGAAAAGAAGGAAAAGGATGATTAAGTCAAAGGTTTGTGTTTTTAGAGGGGATTTCTTGAAACCAATGGTATCTGTAAGCACGGCTAGCCAAGGTTAGTCAAAACTGTTTAGGCTTAGCTTAAACAAAACGTTTGTTTGCGGGGTTGCGTCTTTGCTTGGTGAGCTTTGCGGCGCCTGCTAAGACTGATTGTCTTTCCTAGACCGCCCTTCGGGTTTTCAATCTAGGATGTTGCGTTTCGTCCTAACTTTTGTTGGGGTTTCTTTTTATTATGCTTTAGAAACCCTAATGGACTCTGTTTTGTAACCCTATCTTTTTCCTAGGCTACCCTTTATTATTGGTCGGGTTTCCTAGCGGATTGACACTAACTTTTGCGTAGCCCCCTTTTGTGGGTTTCCTACCGGGTTAGATGCTCTTTCTTTTTGGCCTTCGGCTTTTATGGGCTTTCTTATTATTTTGGCAATGTTGGCAAAACATGGTTTCACTATGATGGGGTAAAACCTTATTCGTGTTTCCTGATCAATCAATGGTGGTTTAATTTGTTTCTTTATTGTTGGTGCGCTTTCAAGTTTTTAGACGCCTTTTAGAAACGTTTGCTTAAGCATGGTTATTAATGAGGCGTAGACATGAGTAGTAAGAAAAGAAGCAGATAGTAAGAATTATATTCTCCTATGATTAAAAGGGTAATATGTGCCCTGAAAATGGGGGTCGGGCTGCCCCCGGGGAGTAATCTCTAATAGTCATTGGGTTTACATTCCTTAAAAAATGGAAGAAGAACACCTAATGATTAAAGTCACTCCTGACGCCTGTATCCCTCCGCTTTGGAAGATTTGATTCAGCGGGCAGAGGGGAGACTTTCCCTTTATTCTTGTATTAGGGTTGTACCCTAGACCGCGTTTCAAAGGATTGTCCTTGAAATCTGGTGGCTCTCTTATTCCTTGGGAATTTGTATCGAGTCACTGGCCTGGGCGGTATCCATACTTTGTCATCATATGTGCCACCCTCATGTCATTGGGAAGTCTTTCAACATTGGCAATCTCTAGCGCCTGGAAGGATGTTTCGATGGCCTCTTCTGTTGTATCCACATAAGGTAGGGTAGATGGCTTGCTGATCAAGATGTCATCTTCGGCTTGAACTATGACCAGTTTGTCGCCTACCATGAATTTGATCCTTTGGTGGAGCGTTGATGGGATTGCTTTGGCATCATGAATCCAAGGTCTACCGAGGAGACAACTGTAAGCAGGAGTGATATCCATCACATGGAAGTCCACGCTGAAAGTAGTGGGACCTACCCGGATTGGTAGATTGATCTCTCCTACTACCTCACGTTTTGATCCGTCGAAGGCTCGAACGACGGTGTTGCTTGGACGCATATGGGCTCCTTGAATTGTCAATTTGTCGAGCGTGCACATAGGCATGACGTTCAGGGATGACCCATTATCCACCAGGACTTTGGCGATGAGGTATTCTTTACACTTGACAGATATGTGCAAAGGCTTGTTATGGCTCGACCCTCCAGGGGGAAGTTCTTCATCGGTGAAGGTAAGATGATCACTGGCTGTGATGTTCCCAATGATTCCTTTGAACTTGTCTTGGGATATGGTGTGGGATATGTAGGCTTCGTTCAAGACCCTCAGCAGTGCGTTTTGGTGTGGTTCCGAACTCATTATCAGAGACAACAAAGTTATCTTCGTGGGAGTGCGGTTGAGTTGGTCTATGATGGAGTATTCACTCTGCTTTATGAATTGGAGTAATTCGTCTGCTTCCTCCCTGGATTCTCCTTTGTTTTCTTCTTCAGTTTCTTTGTTTTTTTCTTTATTTTTGGGGGCATCTTCTTGTGAATCCTTGGGAGCATATATTTGCCCACTTCTGGTCGTGCCCCCAATGTCGACTATATTGGAAACGTCTTCGTTTACTGCGTATTTCCATGGTACAACTTTGTTTGATTCGTAGGGGAAAGGACGAGGCATAAATAATCGCAATGGTGTCCTAGTCCCTTCTTCTTTACCGATCGTGATAACCAGTAGTTGAGTTTTCTTGTCCGTTGGGGGTGGCTCAACCGTTGCGGAAAGACTGATGATGAGTGGTTTCTGTTCCATTCTTTCTGTTGTATGACAACACATTAGTTAACCTTTCTTCTTTTATTTTCTTATTAATTTTTAAAGCAAGGAGAGATATGTGAATGAATGCGAGATGAATGCAATAAACAGTTGTATAGATAAACAAAACGTGATTCTATTTTTCTGAAAAAAGTGTACATTCCCCTAGACCATGCTACGAAGTACATTTTGGCATAAACGGAAAAGTCTAAAGAAGCCCACAGGCGGGCTCTGGTTTCTACGTAACTCCCCTTCGGCCTCCCATACATGATGGGTGAGTACTTCAGACTGGCGATGGACCGCCTGGCTCATATCTTTACTGTATTTGCGAGCCTCCTCTATCTTTGCCTCTTGATGAATGACCAAAGCCTGTAAGTCATCAAGTTTCTCAAGGGCTCAGTCTCTTTCTTGCAACACTTGGCCGTACTGGGCTAATCCGTCTCTCTCCTTGCATCGTAGCTCCGCCAAGTCCCTGTTAAGTCTTTGGGCGGCTTCCCTCTTTTGTCGTGCTTCAGACCGAGTTCTTTCGAGATCTCGTTGCATCATCTTGGTCACCTGTGCCTGCTTTGCCAATTCGACCTCAAGGTGTGTTAATTTGGCCGTTATTTCCTGGATTTGATTATCCGAGTTAGCTCTAGCAACTTTAGATGCTCGGGCAACCTCTTGGTTGGAGTCAGCGCACTGGTCCTTGAGATGCTCTATCTCTTGGTCCTTCTTCTTGCATTACCTTTGCAGACCGTCGATGGTAAGGATAGATTCTTGTTCTTTTTCTTCAAGACCTCTCAATTGGGCTCCCATAACTTCTATCCTTTAGGTTAAGGCATCGACTCGGGTTCGTAGTTCTGCATTTACTGATCGTGAGGGGGATGGAGTGGATGGATGTGGCACCCCTCTATTCTTCCTCCATTCCTCAAAATCACTAGAAACTGCTATTCGAGCCCTGCCAAGCTCTTCGTCCCCCACATAGACTGGTCTCTCCCATGCTTTTTGGATTGCAGAAGCGTCCTTGAAGATGCTGGAACTTCAAAAGAAACACAATCCCCCAATTTCTTCCTGTGTTGGGGTGGTCTGGGTCCTCATGAGCTGCCTCATAGCTATCTTTGGAGAATAAGTTATGAAACCCCTGCGGCCCAATAATGGTACACAGGGGTGATCTCCGCATCGGATAAGAACGGGGCCAGGTCGGAACCAAGGACATGCCCAAGATATGTGATCTATGTTCCAGTGCTCCAACTCAGTCTTCCACTCCATGGAAACATGATGATGGAGGGGGATCTTCGAGAAGTTCCTCAACGGGTCTGGGAATGCTCCCATGTGACTTGAAGCATAGAAGTGAGTGATACCCCAAACAAACAATAATGCAGAACAACAGCGGAGTGTTTTTCCTTGCTTGTGATGACAGAATTCTACTAACAGCAAGGTGTTGGCAAGAAGCGCATGCACGAGACTTTTTAAATGTGCGTCCCAAGCAAAGAAAGCATCCATTGCGGCGTGATCCACGGCATCGTTATGGAAAGGGAATAAAAATATCCCAAACATAATTAATGCTAGAGTCTTATTGAATGTGGGTCAATCTCCTTTTTCAGCCAGAGAGGATAGGTGGTCCTCTAAAAGCGATATCTTCCACCCCTGAACGCTCCCTTTTCCCTTCAGGGCAGACTGTGGAAGTGGTAATCGGATGAGGTGAGCGACCTTGTTTACTGAGACGTAGGCCCCCTGGCTAATGTATACCCCAGCTGACTTGGGCCATCTGATCATAAGTTTGTACTCTTCCAAAGTCGAAATCAAATCAAACTGAGGGAACTCGAAGCAGTGCAATCTGGAGCTCCAGAAGTGGATCAGGACCCTGACAAACACGTGGTCAACAGATATTTTTAAGAGGTCCAAAATTCGTCCGTAAGATCTCTCGAAGTCGGATTGAACTTCCGATGGCATGAGTGCGCACAACTGCTCTAACTTCTCAACACGGTATCGGGGAATGTCTACTTTTCCCAACTGTTTACTACCTGATCCCTCCATTTTCTAGAAATGACAGAAAATGAATGGTATGAGTATGATGATTTCGTATGCATGAAAGTGTTTTTTTTTTCTAAATATTATCATGTTTTATTTTCTATATGGTACATGATTTATATATATATATATATATATATATATATATATATATATTTTTTTTTTTTTTTTGAAGAATAATAAAACTACCTGTATGATGGATTCGATGCTTAATATGAAAAAGACCCGAATTCCTTTCATTTATTTTGATTTATTTTAAAACCTTTTATCTCTTCTGTCGGACTGCGTGGCTACTTAGCTTACAAAGAACCTGAAACCAGGCTAGCTAAAAGGAAGACTGTCCGAGATAAAAATGGTTATGACGAAAGAATGGTTTTAATGTCCCTTATCTCTTCTGTCAGATTACGTGGCTACTTATCTTACAAAGAACCTGAAACCAGGCTAGCTAAAAGGCAGGCTGTCCGAGATAACGGTGTTTATTGTGAAAATATTTATGAGTTTTTTGTTTTGCTGTTGTATGATTATGCTATGCAACAAACAAATGCAACAAACGAATTCACAAACAATTCACTCATCCGCGAGCAGAGTGACGTTTAATTACGAGGTAGGGGTTTCCTGCAGAAAAGTGCATAGGCAAAGGTAGGTTCTAACTGTTCTCACCAAGGCCAGGCCCCCAAGGTGCCCCCATTATAGGGACCCTTCAATCTCCCAGTCTTCGAACCGTGCACGGATGTCCGTGTCGACGTTCTTAGACCAAGAAAAAGAAAGTTATCACCTTGAGTGGTGGTTTCCGACAATGACCTGCTAGCACTAGGGCCATTACCATGGTCGGCCATACCTGCCACCCACTGCCTATGTGTATTCTATCTTGCCCCTAGGTATAGAGGGACTGTAGTGTGCAAAGGTTGCGTACAGTTTATTTCAGATAATTCCATAAAATAAGCATACAACAATTATTAAAGTCAAACAGTAAAGCATGTTATAAAAGCAAGAAAGGGTAAAAGCATAATTTCTAGTTTTTATTTCCTAAACTAGTCCATCACTAAATGGGATCAACTCTCTAGCTTCCCCAGCGGAGTCGCCATCTGTCGCAGCCGTCAGAAGAGGCGGTCGGAGCGACATGATGGTTTTTATATGACTCGCGTTTTCTTTGAAAGAAACGGTTCAACGCCTTTAGGCTGTCCGATAACCGGGCTAGACCTAAAGGCGAGGTTTTCGAATAGGTTCGAGGAGTCGCCATCAATGTTTTAACCTTAAACACCGCAAAAGGTAAAAAAGAAAAAGGCAGTGGTTTTAGAAAAAACCAACTTTGGCCATCACAACCAGAGTCGGGTAAGGGAGTTAGTTACGTGTGGGGAAGGTGTTAGCACCCCCACAACGCCCCTTTCGGGTTCCCTATGATGGACTAACTTAGAAAATAAACACTTAAAGAAATTACATTTTTACCCTATTATTTGATCTACTTGCAGAATTTAAATATCTACATGGCTCTATTATCTAATGCACAGAAAGAAAGCGATAAAGAAAGCAGTAAAAGAGACAGAGAATAGAGAAGGAACCTCCGAAGCGAGCTCTATATTAATACTTCTAAAACGTGAGGACGCTTTTTGGCAGTCCCCGAACTCTACAAGCACGCTCCTCCCGCAAAATAAAGACAAATCACTCTACTGAGGGTCGGATTGCTCAAAAAGAGACTTCCTTAACCGATTTCAACCTTAACGGAAATCGGAAAGCTCCCTCGAACCCCAGAATAATGCTCAGGGTTACTCTCAAGTGCCAAAAAGCTTCCAAGAGAATGGAGGAGTGGAAAAGGTGTGAAAATTCGGAAGAATGAGGCCCCTATTTATAGGGATTCGGGCCTGGAAAAGGTGGACGACCGTCTGGAAAAAGCGGACGGCCGTCCAGGGCAAAAAGTGGCCATGGACGGCCATCTGCTTGTTATGGACGGCCGTCTGCCTACTCTGGACGACCATCCGCCTGTTTTGGACGACCATCTGCTGTCTCCGGCGGATTTCCCGATTTTTAATGCCTCTAAAAACCCTTCCTATCCTAAATGGAACCTAGAACAAGCTACTAGGGACTTGATAAAGTCTTAACCATCTTCGGAATGGGCGATCTTCGGCTTTATTAGAGGTCCGGGCAAGATTTTGGGTCTACATTCAGGAAGACTTTGTATGTTTTAGCTGAACAAAGTTGCTACTTTATGACCTCAACACCTGTACCATCTGAGGAGATAGATCCAGGACCCACCATTATCAGGGAGTTCTTCTTTCCCCTTCAACTCTTTTATCTTGCTTGTCCTATTTTTTAGTGGATATGATTGTGTTTACATTGAGGATAATGTCTGATTTAATGTGGGGTGGGAGATGTAGCATCGTAGGTTTTTATTGTATGTTTTCTGTACAATTTTGCATATTTTTCTTTGATTTTTGGGTTTCGTTTAGGTTTTGGGAACTTACTTCACTCTTGGATATGAGTTGCTTGATATTCTATGGATTGAAATCTTTGTTCTTCTTTGCATGTCAAGTTGATTTTGAGGTTTGAGAGGTTGAATTGAATGTAATAGATTTACCTTGTGTGAGGATTTGAGCCACTCTCTATTATTTCTTTCTTGTGTGTTATGCCTCTTGACTGCTTGCACAGTGGCCTTGGCTTGACTCATTTTTATACTTCTTGATTCACATGCATGTTGGAGATAATTTAGACATTTTTGTTCTTATAAGCCTCTAGCCAAATGAGCCTACCTTGAATCATTCCCTTTGATAGCCCCTTTGAGCCGATGACCTTTTTTTTCATTGTTTTATAGCTCATTACAAGCCCTTAGCCTGAAAAACCATGATTACCCTACCTTAGGAAATTTTGGAGCTTTGGAATTATTTTGGGAATGGGTGCTCAAATAATGGGGGGTTGTACCTAGTTGTGTTGGTTCTTAGATTCTTCATTTGTGTATATATGAGTGGCTATGTCGTTTTCTTTTATCTTTGAGGTTCTAAAAAAAAATTGAAAAAAAGAAATAAAAAAAAAGAAAAAAAGAAAAGAAATATGTTGGGCTTGGGCATTGTGTGAGGATTGAAATTGGTGGATTTATTTTAATGTGTATTTTTGACTCATTCCCCATTGCTCCTCTATTTTCTTTGATATTTAAGCTACTTATCCATACATTCCATACCTTGTCCTTAGCCCCATTACAACCTTTGAAAGTCTTTTTGATCTTTATGTGCATGTGTTTCTGGTTGTTGATTTTAGAGGCTTGCCAAGTCTATGTGGTGCTATTTTTTCATGGGTGCTTTGAGAGTAAACAGTAGCCTAAACACATGAGTGATATAGTGCATATCTTGTGAGGTTCTGTTGATTTTCATTCACCTCTTGAGCAGATTGATTTGCTTGACATGTTTTGAATTGTTTGGACGATGTCTATAGATGTCTGATTTCTTTGACTCTTTGAGTGTTGGAGGTTGTCTTTCGTTTCCCAAGTTTCATTAAGGAGTATGTAATTTTGTTTATGTTTTTGTTTGTCGTTATTTTTGTCTTTGATTTTGTTTCTATCCTTTGCATGATATTTTTAATGTTTTTTTTTATTTATTTCCTTGATTTGCTTCTTAATTTTGCCCAAGAGTGCAAAAGACTAAGTGTGAGATTATTTGATGAGTCATTATATTCTCGTATTTTCTTCCCTTACTAAACTTATTTTAATTAGTGTTTTGGGCTTAACTTTCTATTATTAGTGAATTTTTATTAATTGAACTTCATTGGGCCAATAATTTAGATTTTAATTAATTTGAATTTATTTGATCTAATTTTTTCTCATTATTAATTTTAGGAAAATTTAAAGCAATTTTGGTCCTAGAAGATTGGGTCAGATGTCATATTTTATTTTATACGGGTACTAACATTGGTTCACTGTTTTATTTATCATTTTTTCTACAGATCTCCAAAAAGCATGATTCTGAAAGAATTATAAACTATACACATTCAACTTTCCATAGGATTCAAAATCATTCAATTCAGAGCTAAATTGGATTTTACATAAATTATCCAAAACGGGTCAAATGCACCAGGCCGGACCAATGGACATGCTTCAGTAATTTAAGTTTCCTAAATTCATTAGACCTTCGAAAATAGTATAAATGATGGAATTTTAAATCTAACTCAAAAGGATTTAAAAGGAGGCCAAAATCACTTAATTTGGATAAGTATTGAAAATACTGAACATGTTTGAAGTTCATAGACCTGCACAAAAGCCAACTTATGATGTGTTTAATGGACCAGTTGAGCCCAAACCTCGATTAAGATTAGGGTTAGGGTTATTTATATAAGAGAGGCACATCACACAATAGACATCACACGAAACACAACACTCAAGGACTGCGCAGCCACCACCCAACCATGTTTCATCTTCTGCAATTTATATTCAAGTTTGTTTACTCTTATGTCATTATTTTAAATTCTTGTTTCAATTTTAATTATGTTTCTTCTACTGCGTTTTCGACTTTCCATGGATAGTTAAATATTTGTATTGATTTTCTAAGAAGAATGCAAGTAGATCTTTGAGGTTTTGTTCTTCAATTTCATTTCGTTTGTTCTCTAAATTCTTCATCTTCTAATCTCAGTGTTGAATTATAATCTGTTTATGCTTAATAAACCGAAACTAATATCACAGTTCACTTAATTCTGTGTTAGAGATGAGATTATGTGATGTATGCAGTTCTTAATTGTATAAGGATAATTTGGGGTTAATCTTCTCTTAGTTGGTTAATTTTATATTGGAATAAGGGTTAAGGAAAATTTGGGATTAATCTTTGCTTAGTTGGTTAATTTCGAATGAATTTTGTAAGCTAGGATAAGTGACACTGCATTGGAATCAAGAAATCAATTGCATTTTAATCTGTTTTTAATCCGCATTTTTATAATCTCCTTTTGTTCTGTTTCATCTAATATTTTAATTCTGAAAACCCCCCCTTTTTGTTATTGTTCTAATTAGAAAAATTGATAAGCTTTGATAGAAATTCGTGGTCTTTGGAAGACAACCTAGGAAAGTTTCCTAGTACTACATTTATCTGTTTTAATTATTTGACAGAGTACGACATCGATCACAACTATCTTTACAAAAAATGCGAGTCAATCAAAACCATCGTGTCGCTCTGACCGCCCCTTTTGGTGGCGGCAACACCCTCGCTCTACAAGCCCACTCCTTACCCGCAACAAATAAAAAGATCACTTTATCAAGCACTGAATGTCTCAAGAGGAGACCTCCTTAACCGATTTCTACCTGTTGCCACCGTCAAAAGAGGTGGTTGGAGCAACACGATGGTTTTTGATTGACTCGCGTTATTTATAAAGATGGTCGACATTCTTAAGATGTTCGATAACCGAACTAATCTTAAGAATGAAGTTTTTGAAAAACGGTTCTATGGAGTCGCCACCAGTGTTTTAACCTTAAACACTGAAAAAGGTTAAAAAAGGCGTTGGTTTTAGAAAAACCAACTTTGGCCATTACAACCAGAGTTGGGTAAGAGAGTTAGTTACGTGTGGGGAAGGTGTTAGTACCCCACAACGCCACTTTTAGGTTCCCTATGATGGACTAGTTTATAAAATAAATACTTAAAGAAACTATGATTTTACCCTATTTATTTATCTACTGGCAGAATTTAAATATCTACATGGCCCTAATATCTAATGCATACAAGGAAAGCAGTAAAAGAGAAGAGATATGAAGGAGAAACTCTGAAGCGAGCTTTTATAAATCTTGAACTTGAGGATGATTTTTGGCAGTCCCCTCACTCTACAAAGTCACTCCTCCCTCGAACAAAAAATAAGAGTATCACCCTACCGAGTGTCGGATGTCTCAAAGGGAGACCTCCTTAACCGATTTCTACCTTAAACGGAAATCAGAAAGCTCACTCGAACTTTGGAATAATGCTCAGAGTCACTCTAAAGTGCCAAAAGGCTTCCTAGAGAGTGTAGGAGTGGAGAGGTGTGTCAAAATGTGAGAAATGAGGGCCTATTTATAGGGAACCACACCATGAAAAGTGGACAACCTTCTGGGCTTAGTGGATGGCCGTCCATGGAAAAAAGTGGCCATGGACGACCGTTCATGTAGGGTGGATAGTGGTCCATAGCCAAAAGTTG
This sequence comes from Sphenostylis stenocarpa, assembly GCA_963425845.1. Taxonomy (NCBI): domain Eukaryota; kingdom Viridiplantae; phylum Streptophyta; class Magnoliopsida; order Fabales; family Fabaceae; genus Sphenostylis; species Sphenostylis stenocarpa. Next base: position 31,337,290 of record OY731402.1, on the reverse strand, counting down.
CCATGGACGGCTGTCTGAGCCAAGTGGATGGTCTTCCATTGCCGTAAAGTAGGCATGGACATCTGTCTGACTGTCCTGGATGGCCATCCGCTGTTCACGACAAAATTTTCAATTTTTATTGTCTCTAAAAACCCTTCCTATCTTAAATGGAACATAGAAAAAGCTACTAGGGACTTAATAAAGTCTTGACCATCTTTGAAACGGCCGATCTCTGGCTTTATTGGGGAGCCGGGCAAGATTTGGGGTCTACAGTTGCCCCCCCTTCACTCGACTAATTGACTATGGGCTAACGTACCAAAGGTCGGATGGCGGGTGAAGGAGGTAACCCTCTTGCCTGATTGTCCTCTGGATGCTCCTCTTGTCGTAGTAGCTGACCCTTGGGACCATGAGTGTAATCTGGTGTCGTCTTCAGGATGCTTCCTTATTGTGGAGGCTGACCCTTTGGACGATACAGGTGAAGCTTCAGGATGCTCCTTTGATGTTGTAGCTGACCCTTCGACTGATATGCGTGAAGCTTCAGGATGCTCCTTTGATACGGTAGCTGACCCTTCAACTGACGAATGAAGTTTTTCCCTCGAGATGCTCCTTTGGTGCGATAGCTGACCCCTTGGATGGTTGTGATGCCTCAGGATGCTCCTTTGACGCGGTAGCTAACCCTTTGGCTGATGTAAGTGCATGTAGAATTTTTTACTTCAAGAAACTTCCATGCTGCGGAAGTTGACCCTTCAGACGATAGGTGTGTGGTTAATGGGTATGAACCCCCATCGGGTTTGAAGTCATCTTTTGAAAGACTTGGTTGGAGCCCCCTTTTGTAAGACTTGATGAGTATAAACCCCCATCTGGTTTGAAGTCCTCTTCTGAAAGACTTGGTCAGAGTCCCCTTCTGTAAGACTCGATGAGTATAAACCCCCATCCGATTTGAAGTCCTCTTCTGAAAGACTTGGTCGGAGTCCCCTTCTGTAACACTCGATGAGTATAAACCCCCATCCGGTTTGAAGTCCTCTTTTGAAAGACTTGGTCGGAGTCCCCTTTTGTAAGACTCGATGAGTATAAACCCCCATCCGGTTTGAAGTCCTCTTCTGAAAGACTTGGTCAGAGTCCCCTTTTGTAAGACTCGATGAGTATAAACCCCCATCCGGTTTGAAGTCCTCTTCTGAAAGACTTGGTCGGAGCCCCCTTCTGTAAGACTCGATGAGTATAAACCCCCATCCGATTTGTAAGCCGATGAGCCCCCTTTTGTAAGACTTTACCGGTTTGAGGAATCCCCTATTGATCAGTCCCCTTTTGTAAGACTTGATCTAGTTTCGAACCCCCTTTTGTAAGGTTCTTGTGAATTTGAAGTCCGACCAGGTTGTAAGCCAACGAGTCCCCTTTTCTAAGACTTTTCCGGTTTGAGGAATCCCCTTTTGTAAGACCCTCTTGATCAGTCGCCTTTTGTAAGACTTGATCTAGTTTCGAACCCCCTTTTGTAAGGCTCTCGCTATTGATAATCTTGAGACTACATGATACTTTTTTCTGTTAGTTGATCCTTAGGCTGTTGAGTATGAACCCTCATCTGGTTCTGAGTCCTTTGTTTTGGACCTAAAAATGTGTTGACGTTTTACTACTTCTGCTCATGCACTGGCACCATGGGGAATAATTTTTGTTTAAGATTGTTGTGTTGACTTTTTGTTGTAGTCATCCGGTGCACCGGGGATTCTTTGATTTTTGTCTTTTACAATAGTCATCCAACTTATTGATTGCCAGAGTTTTTTGTCTTTGGCTTTTTCGTAGCCATCTGGATTTATTGGTTGTCGGGGGTTCTTTGATGAACGTCTCTTAGGTAGGCAGGAATCCACTGGGGATTTGTTGATTCTGATGATGCCTCTGAGTAGGCAGATACTTCATTGAGGTTCTAGTAACGCCTCTGAGTAGGCAGATACTTCATCAGAAGTGAAGACTTTTGACTGCATTTGTTTTTCCTCTGACTAAGTTGATATTCCCTTCTAATGTTGACTCTTGCTTGACAGGTCTTGCCTATGTGTAGGCAAATGACTTTCTGAGGATGAATTTGAAGTTTTGCCTTTGTAGTAGGCTCACTTGGGATGATCTTTCTTTTTTATCAATCCACTAGGGGATTGGTTGACTTCTCGGGGATTAGATTTTGATAGCCCTTTGGGGGAATGGGGTCTCGGCTCCTTAATTAATATGGGTGCGAGCTGGCTTTTCTGATGCTCTTATTCTATTGGAATTTCCAATTCCTTCTTTTTCATTGATTTTCCCTTTTTCTGAGGTCACCCACTTAGGGATTTTATTGATTACCTAAAAGTTAGGATTTTTATTTGATTTCACCTTTTTCCGCGATTTATCTCTTTTTTCACGATATGAAATTTGACTTTTTTTGGGATAATGCGTGTGCCTTTTTACTTTTTAGTTTCTTTTATACACGCAAGCTTTTTCCTTCTTTTGTGGGGGGGGGGGGGTTCGCTATAGATGAAGCTTTTTTGGTGATCCACCAATGAATTATTTTACGTCCTGGGGATCAGACCTTGGTTTTTCTTTTCTGCTTTTTTGTTGGACCCTTGAGGGTATGGAGGTTTGCCTCCTTGATTGCTTTGGGTGATGGGCTTTTTGCGTAGCCTTTATTCTCCTTTGATGAATGTGGTGGAGAATGCGTGAGTATGCCAGCTGACTCATGTGGCGGCGATGTTGAGTCGTGCGGAACTATTTTGTTTGCCTCTAGAGTAGGCAATGATCCGCTTGGGGATAATCGAGCCTTTTCGTCGGCTTTTCTTATTCTGATGACTATGCCTTCTTTGTTGGGTAGAAGGATGGCGGCTGGAGCTTTGGCTTCCGGAAGCTCTTATTCTGCTAAGTCACTTGATGACTTGCTCTGTTTTCTTGAGGGGAGCTTCATTTGGAGACTTGTTTTGGGTGCTTCCTGTTTTCAAACACAAACATGCAGCTAGTCTCCTTATATGCATGAATGCTTTTTTTTTTTGTTATTTATCTGAGGCGATTTTTATTTTTCTGTTTTTCGATTTTGACAAAGTCATTTTGTGCGACTACTTGTGTGGATGCCTTAAATGTGATTTATTTTTATTTGATGCATCTAGAAAAGTGACTGGCATTCTCCTGCTAGACTTTTATGATTATGCTAATCGGCTCTTTTCTTATTCATTTTCTTTTTATTAAGCCCTGTCGTCGCCGTCAAAACGAGGGCGGTTGGAGCGACGCGATGGTTTCCGACTCTCTTGATTTTCACGTTTTTTATTGGTGGTTACAACGCCTTTAGGTTGTCCGATAACCGGGCTGAACCTGAGGGCGAGGTTTTCGAAAGGGTGCTCTTGGATTTTCTGATAACCGGGCTAATCCAAGAGCTAGTTTTGAGGGTTCTCTGGAGTCGCCACCGATGTTTTTACCGGAAACATCGAAAAAGGAGTTTAAAAGGCGTTGGTTTTCGAAAAACCAACTTTGGTCGTTAGAACCAGAGTTGGGTAAGGGAGTTAGTTACGCGTAAAGGAAGTGTTAGTTCCTTTACGACGCCCCTTTTGGGTTCCCTATGATAGGCCAGCTATTCTGTTGATAAATAAACCAAAAAAATACGCTTTTTCCCTTTTATTTTGTGGAATTTAAAGATTACGACTACATGGCCCTAATGTCTATTGCATAATTTAAATAAAGCAGTAAAAGATAGAGAGAGAAAGTAGGAACCTCCGACGCTAGCTTTCTATTAATTCTTTTAAAATAGGGTGCTTTGCGGCAGCCCTTCACTCTACACGGCGTCGGAAACCTCTCAAAACGCTCTAAAAACACTCTAAAGACACTCAGAAGCTCCGGAAATGCGTCGGAGGGATTCTAGAGAGAGAAACTATTGATGTGACTAGAGAGAGAGTGAGAAAGTTGTGAGAAATGAGGGGAAGGGAGGCCCTATTTATAGGGATTCGCGCCTGTCAGGTCGAGATGGTCGTCTCGTCTGACAAGGTCGAGCCGGTCGTCTCGACATTCCAGACAGCTGTCTCGCCTTGCAGGAATGGCGAGACGACAGTCTCACCAAACGAGACGGCGGTCTCGCCTTTCGCACCGTCTCACCACTTGCGATAGGTGAGACGGCGGTCTCGATTTTGAGACGGCGGTCTCGACCCTAAAAGGCAAAAGTCCTTATTTTTGTGCCAAAAATCCCTCCTATCCTAGTATGGGGCCTAATAGTCTCTCCTAGTGGCTTCTTAGGCTTTGTCCATCTTCGAAAAGGAGGTCTTCTGATCTTTATTGTGAGACCGGGCAAGATTTGGGGTCTACAGCTGCCCCCCCTTTACTCGACCAGTCGACTGCTGGCCTTTTGTGCCAAGGAGATCGACTGGAGGGTAAAGGAGTTGACCCTCTTGCCCGGTTGTCCTTCAGATGTTCCATCTTGCAGCGGTTGATCTTCTGGGGAAAACTTTGTGTTCGTGCACTTCCGGGATACTCCTTCTGACGGTAGTCGATCCCTTCGGTGGACACGTGGTAGAACCTCAGGATACTCCTTCTAATGGTAGCCGATCCTTCGGTTGATGGGTATAAACCCCCCATCAGGCTGGTAGTTGCAGTTTGCTGTGTGTCGAACTGGATGGGTATGAACCCCCCATCAGGCTGGTAGTTGCAGTCCGCTGTGTGTCGAACTGGATGGGTATGAACCCCCCATCAGACTGGTAGTTGCAGTCCGCTGTGTGTCGAACTGGATGGGTATGAACCCCCCATCAGGCTGGTGGTTGCGACTTACTGATCCGGCTCGAGCGCAGATCACGTGCACCGCGTGCGCAGGTTGATAGGTATGAACCCCCTATCAGGCTGGTACAGTCCACTGCGTAGGACTGGTGGTAGTGGCGGCTTACTGTTCAGGTGGCCCATGCGCCGTGCGTTGAGATGTACTTTTCTCTGTTTGTGTTTGTCTTTTCTGGGAATTGTCATCCGGTCTGCGCTGGGGATTTTGTGGGTGCTCATCCAGCTTGCTTGTTTGCTTGGGATTCTTTTGATTTTGATCTTTTGTGGTAATCATCCGACTCTTGCTAGCTGGTCAGGCAGTCTTTGTTTGTTGTTCGACTCTTGTTTGGTTGTTTGAAATTTATTGGTTGGATACATGATTGATAGAGTCTTACCGGGGTACCTCTATGCAAGCATGAATGTCTTTTTGGTTATGAAGTGTGTTTGTTTGTTTTGATTCTGACAAAGTCCTATTTGTGCGGCTACTTGTGTGTGGATGCTATTGATGCAATTTATTTTAGTTGAGGGCATCTAGAAAGTGATCGATACTTTCTTCTTTTTTGTTCTCTCGTGACTATTTTTTGCATTTTTTGTTTTAACCCTATCTTTTGCCTAGACCGCCTTTTGCGGGTTTTCAATCTAGCGGGTTTTGATTTTTTGCCTAAGATATTTTGGTGGGCTTTTTCTTTTTATGAAAGCCTTATCTTTTGCCTAGACCGCCCTTTGCGGGTTTTCGATCTAGCAGGCTACCTTGTACTTTTTGCTTGGGATGGCCCTGGTTGGTGCTGTTTTGTCTTGTTTTTTATGCTTTCTTGAATTGCTTGTTTTATGCATGCTCATATTTCGTTAATACAGAGGCATTCACACGAGTAGGTAAAGAGAAGAAAAGACAATTTTTATTGATATATAAGCAAATGGTCTATTTTTCATGAGGATTTACAAAAGAGTTTGTAAGCAGGGCTGGCCAAAGTTGGTTATACTGTATGAGGGTGCCACAATCATATCTGTGATATCTGTTTCCCCATTTTTCCTGGTCCCTTCAGTTGAGATGCTCGAGATCGGAGTGAAGACTATGCGAAGTCTGCTTGCTTTTGTGAAGGTATTACCTTAGTCGCCTTTGCAGTTTTCGGCTAAGGTAATCATCGCTCTCTTTTTTTTTATTGTTGTTTTTGTTTTTGTCTTTTTTTTTTTTTTTGGAACCTCTAATTTTTGCCTAGGACGTATCCTAGCGAGCAATGTGGACCCTATTTTTTTGCCCAGGATGCTCTTTGCGAGTTTTCATCCTAACGGGTCATGAGCAACGTCTTTAGGCGTAGTATCTTTTTACCGCATCTGAGTTGACAGGATATCAGAGCTCTTCTCCATCCATGTTAGTGAGGATAAGGGCTCCTCCTGAGAAGGCTCGCTTGACCACAAAGGGTCCTTCATAGTTTGCTGTCCACTTCCCGATTTTGTCTTTCTGGGCTGGAAGCAATTTCTTTATCACCAAATCCCGTTCTTGGAAAGTGCGAGATTGATCTTCTTGTCGTAGGCTTTCTTGATCTTCTTTTGGTAAGCTTGCCCCCGACATATGGCATCTAGCTGTTTTTCTTCGATTAGGTTTAGCTGATCATACCGACTTTGGACCCATTCGGCTTCTGTTAATTTTGCTTCCATAACAACTCGCAGAGAGGGTATTTCGACCTCTACTGGTGCTACGACCTCCATTCCGTATACGAGGGAAAACGGGGTAGCCCCTGTGGAGGTTCGTACCGACGTTCGGTATCCGTGTAAGGCGAAGGGAAGCATCTCATTCCAGTCTTTGTTGGTTACTACCATTTTCTGGACGATTTTCTTAATATTCTTATTGGATGCCTCTACTGCACCGTTCATCTTTGGTCGGTACGGAGAGGAATTGTGGTGTTGGATTTTGAAGTCTTGGCATAATTCCTCCATCATTTTATTGTTGAGATTGGTCCCATCATCATTAATGAGCCTATGAGGGATGTCGTACCGACATATAATATTTTTCTTGACAAAGGTGGTCACCACTTTCTGGGTCACATGCGCGTATGATGCTGCCTCAACCCATTTGGTGAAGTAGTCAATGGCCACCAAGATAAAATGGTGACCATTGGAGGCTTTAGGTTCTATGGGTCCAATGACGTCCATACCCCACATAGAGAATGGCCATGGTGTAGCCAGGGTACTGAGTGGTGCGGGCGGTACATGGATATTGTCAGCATAAATTTGGCATTTGTGGCATTTTTTGGCATATTGGTGACAATCAATTTCCATTGTGGACCAAAAGTATCCTGCCCTTAAAATTTTCTTGGCCATGACATGCCCAGGCGCGTGAGTCCCAAAAGCCCCATTGTGGATTTCTTTTATCAAGGTTCGGGCTTCTTCTTGGTCCACACACCTTAGGAGAGTGGAGTCGGGGCTCTTTTTGTAGAGGGTTCCTTCAATCAACGTGAACCTTATGGCCCTTTTACGAATGGTTCGTTTATCATTGTTGCTGATTCCTTCGGGATATTCGCCCCTCATGAGATATTGCTTGATATCATGATACCAGGGGTTTTGGTCGCGCTCGCTATTTACTGTCATACAAAAAGCTTGTTTGTCATGCAGCTTAACTTGGATGGTTGGCATCTCATGTTCTTGATCCAGGGCAAACATGGATGATAGAGTGGCGAGGGCGTCAGCACATTGGTTGTCTTCCCGAGGGATGTACTGGAAGGTGACACTTTCCATTCTTGAAACTAAGTCTTGGATATACTCTAGATATGGGATTAGTTTTGAGTTGCGGGTTTCCCATTCACCTTTGAGTTGATAGATGACAAGGGATGAATCACTAAAGACTTTGAGCTTAGTAACCCCATGATCTAAAGCCGCTTGGATCCCTAGCGCACATGCTTCGTATTCGGCCATGTTGTTGGTACAGTTGAAATTAAGCCTGGCCGTTACAGGGATGTGTTTCTTTTCGGGGGATATCAAAATAGCTCCTATCTCGTGTCCAAGCATGTTTGAGGCCCCATCGAAGAACATGGTCCATGCATCTTCTTTGGTCTCTTCGTGTTCGATGTGCATGATATGTTCATCGAGAAAGTCATCTTGTAAGGACTGGTATTCGTCCGTTGATCCATGGGCTAGATAATCTACTAGGGGACTTCCTTTAATAGCTTTCTGAGTGACATGAATGATATCAAATTCTGAGAGGAGAACCTGCCACCTAGCTATTCTTCCAGTTAGAATGGGCTTTTCGAAGAGGTACTTGATTGGGTCCATTTTGGAGACCAACCATGTTGTATGCCGAGCCATATATTGTCGGAGGCGCTGAGTGACCCACACCAATGCGCAACAGGTTTTTTCGAATGGTGTATAACAGGTTTCATAATCTGAGAATTTCTTACTGAGATAGTAAATGGCTCGTTCCTTTTTCCCGGTTTCATCATGTTGGCCGAGCACACATCCCATGGACTCTTCAAGTATTGACAAATATAGGATGAGATGTCTCCCTTCAACGGGTGGTACCAATACAGGCGGATTGGTTAAACAAGTTTTGATCTTATCGAATTCTTGTTGGCATTCTTCATTCCACACCGTTGGTTGATTTTTGCGCAACAGTTCAAAGATGGGTATGCATTTATCTGTTAACTGTGCGATGAAACGGGCAATGTAGTTGATCCGGCCTAGAAACCCTCTGACCTCCATTTCTGTGCTTGGTGGAGGCATTTCCAAAATTGCCTTGGTTTTGTCAGGATCCACTTTGATTCCTCTTCGGCTGACAATGAACCCCAATAGTTTTCCTGAACGTACTCTGAAAGTACATTTTGTCGGGTTTAGTTTAAGCTGATACTTCCGAAGTCGATCAAAAAGCTTTTTGAGATATTGAATGTGGTCCATTTCATTTCTGGACTTGGCAATCATGTCATCCACATATACTTCTATTTCCTTGTGGATCATGTCATGGAATAGCATTACCATAACCCTTTGATATGTTGCCCTTGCATTTTTTAGTCCAAATGGCATTGCTCAGTAGCAAAAGGTGCCCCACGGTGTAATGAAGGAGGTTTTTTCTCTGTCCTCGATGGCTAGCTTGATCTGGTTATACCCCGCATACCCGTCCATGAAGGAATATAGTGTGTTGGTAGCGGTATGATCTACCAGCGTGTCTATATGTGGTAGGGGGAAGTCGTCTTTTGGACTTTCTCGATTGAGGTCCCTATAATCCACACACACCCTGACCTTCCCGGTCTTTTTGATGACGGGTACTATGTTGGCCAACCATTCTGGGTATTTAGAAACTACTAGGAAATTGGCGTCCAGTTGCCTTTGTACTTCCTCCTTGATCATTAGGGACCAATCCGGTTTGATTCTCCTAAGTTTTTGTTTCACAGGTCGGAACCCCTCTTTCAATGGTAATCTATGTTCCACTATACTTGTGTCGAGCCCAGGCATGTCATGATAAGACCAAGCGAATACATCTATATATTCCTTGAGAAGCTGTATCAATCCCCTTTTTATGCTACTTTCTATTTGGGTGCCGATGTTCTCCTTTTTCTCATCATCCCCTTCTCCCAAATTAACAATTTCTATCTCTTCCTGATGTGGTTGTATGATGCGTATTTCCTTTTCCAGCATTCTTTGCATGTCCGGAGAGATGGTCTCCAGCTCACTGTCGGACTCGACCCATTCGCCTTCGGTTCCCGGGGTCCACAGAGATTCATCAATCACAGACATGATGTGTTTTAGGTTCTGTTTTAGTCATATATTTTATTATTCAATTTATCTTTGAAAGAATAATAAATAGAAGAGGGAAAAGAATGAATATGACAAAATGCCTCGTGTATTAATGAAAATGTATGTATAAGCCCTTTTAATCAAAATTCCTGCGGCCATGGGCGGGGACCGCAGAAGATATAGAGAAAAGCTAGAAAAAAATAGACACCCTATGGATGATCCTCCCATTCCTCCCTTTCTGCTACTCTGGCTTTGACAGAGGTTTGGCGTCAACATCGGAAGTAGAGGCATCGAAAGTTATCCACCCGGCATCGATTAATTCTTGAACCTGATACTTAAGGGTCAAGCAATTTTCTGTAGAGTGTCCGGGTGAACCCGAGTGGTAAGCGCATTTCTCATTTGGCTTATACCATTCGGGGTAGGGGGGCTCCAACTGCTTCTTGGGAGGAACGCAGGTTAGGAGTTTAGCCTCCAACAACTGAGGTAGCAGCATCCCATAGGAAGTGGAGATTGGAGTGAACTTCCTCTCTTTCTTGCGAAGCTGCCTGGCCATTGGTGGGGCAGAAGAAGGAGTGGCAAAGTTGATCGCATGCACAGATTCATCCTTCTTCCTGCTAGCAGGCTTCCTGAACGAGACACCAGCTTGGGAAGACTGTGTTATCTTCCCGCTTCTCAGTCCCTGCTCCACTCTTTCACCCACAGTGACTATGTCCGAAAAAAGGTTGGAGGTACTGGCTATTGCCTTATCGTAGTACGCTCCAGTCAGTGAATCGATGAACATAGCCACTGTCTCCTTATCCGTCAAAGGAGGATCTATCTGGGCTGCCATTTCCCTCCATCTTTGGGCGTATGCTTTGAAAGGTTCATCACTCCTTTTACTTAGAGTCCTGAGATCTGACCTGTCGGGGGTCAGATCAATGTTGTATCGGTAGCGACGAAGAAAAGCATCAGCCAATTGTTTCCAGCTCTGGACCTGCCCTCTCTCTAGCTGCATATACCAATTGAGAGTCGTATCCGCCAGACTCTCCTGGAAGCAGTGGATCAGAAGTTTCTCATTCTCAGCATGGGCGGCCATCTTACGACAATACATCGTAAGATGATTCTTTGGGCAGGTCATCCCGGCATACTTAGGGAAATCCGGGATCTTGAATTTGGGAGGGAAGTGGATATTCTTCACTAGGCACATGTCCGCCACCTCCTTGACGTCGAAGTTGTGCCCTTCCACCGCCTTAAGCCTTTCCTCCAGGGCGGAGAGTTGTTATTTAGATACCTCTGGGGTAAGGATGCGTGTAGTCTTAGCATCCTTCCCGTCATAGAAGTACTCTTCTTCCTCTTCCTCATGGTGAGGGATGTGTTCAACCTGGTCTTCGCCCTTACTCTGACCCTGGCGTACAACCTCCATCAGTTGGGCCACTTGCTCGCGGAGGGTATTGACCTCCGCAGTGAGCTTTCGGTTTTGCTCTTCTAAGTTTTCCATTGCCTTTTCTTTTTGTGCACGAGTTCGGATGGGGAGAGGACCAACCACTTTCTAGAATGCCTGAAAAAGGTTTATTAATGCATGTTGAGTGCTTAAACTAACATGGATATGCTTATGCATGAGAGATTCTGTTTAAATGATGCTGAATGTGCTCTCATTTTTTATTTTCTCTCTTGGTTTTTCCTTGCTCATGATATGATGTAATATGATTTGACTTTGTCAGATGTTTTTTATTTTTTGTTTGATTTATTTTTTATTTGTTTATTTTTATAGCCTCTTATCTCTTCTGTCGGAACTGCGTGACTACTTAGCTTACAAAGAACCTGAAACCAGGCTAGCTAAAAGGCAGACTGTCCGAGATAAAATGTGGCTTTATGTGAAAAAAAAAAATATTTAGCGTCCCTTATCTCTTCTGTCGGAACTGCGTGGCTACTTAGCTTATAAAGAACCTGAAACCAGGCTAGCTAAAAGGAAGACTGTCTGAGATAAGGGTGTTTATTGTAAAAATATTTTTTTTTGTGATTTTTTTTGTTGTTGTTTGGTTATGCTATGCAACAAACATATGCACACACAATTCGATCATCCACAAACAGGCGAGAATTCGTTTTTATGACGAGGTAGGGTTTTCCTGCAGAAAAGTGATTTGGCGTAGGTAGGTTCTAACTGTTCTCACCAAGGCTAAGGCCCCCAAGGTGCCCCCATTATAGGGTCCCCATGAAAGTGATGAAGATCTCATTGAAATACTTTGGCAAAGATCTCATTGATTTGATGAAGTCAAAGATGAAGTCAAGCAACTTTGTAGTGGACAAAAGTCACTAAGATAGAAGAGTAGAAAAGTTAGTGTGTCTTCAGCTATGCTTAGGTATAATCATTTTATCTTTTCTGCTGCATGAGGTTTCTTCACTTAAAAGATTTTGCAAAATGCCTCTAAAAATGTTTTTAACAATTAAAAACAAAGTAGTTTGACAAAAGCTTTCTTAAACAAGTTTTTAACTGATACAACTTTGATAGAACTGATTAAAATTACTTAGAATGTTCAGAGAAGTGTTTTTACAAAATTTTAATCGATACAACTTGAGTTTAATCGGTTAAAACCACTTGGAATTCAGGATGATCGATCAGAATACAATTATGACCGATCAGAATCAGATATGATCGATCAAAATTCAATTATGACCGATCAGAATCAGTTATGATCGATCAGAATTTAGTTATGACCGATCAGAACTCTTTTAATCGATTAAATCTCATTTCAATCAATTAAAACAACTTAGAAAATTTCTACACAGTGTTTTAGTGGATTAAAACTTATTTTTATCAGTTAAAATAACTTGAAAAGGTTTTACAAGAAAGTTTTGCAGTATTTCAATCGATTGAATCACGAAACAATCGATTAAATCAACTTAGAAGATTTTTTTGTAAAGTGTTTTAATTGATACAAACGTTGTCGTATCAGCTAAAACAAATCTGTTAAAGAATCAAGAACGTATTAATGGATTAAAAGAAGTTTTAACAGATTAAAACTGCACTTTTAGCAGATTAAAAGAATCTTTTAACAGATTAATTAAACCAGCGAGTTTTGAAAATCTTCTATAAAAACAGGTTTGGCTTAAACCTTTTAAACACACATTGAACATCAGTTTTTACACATCCTTGAGCAATCAATCAAGCAAACTTTAGCACTCTTTTCAAGAAAGATTCGCATCAGTTTTTGAGAAGTTCTTTGAAAATCTTTCTTGAGGCAACTTGATTTCTTTTGAAGAAGAAACACTTACAGCAGAATTGCATAAACTGGTTTGAGCATTCTAGTTTCTTCTTTTTCATTTCTTTACATTCTTTTTGTATTGTTTGGTGCCTGGAATTTGGGCACTGGTTTCTCTGCAGCTGGAATTTGGTTGTATAGGTTATCAAGAACTGGAATTTGGTTCTTGGTGAGAGGTTAAGTGCAGGAACTGGAATTTGGTTCTTGTGGTAGATTAAGTGTAAGATTGTAAGTCTGTAAAACATTTGATCTAGTGGAACCCAGCTGGAATTTGGCTGGAGACTGGACGTAGCCCTGGTATTGAGTGAACCAGTATAAAACACCGGTGATATCTTTCTTAACCTTTCTCTATTTTAATTTTGTCGCTGCATTTATATTGATTGATTGCTTTGTAATTCAAGAACAGATCTGGAATCTTAATTTTTGAATTAGATAATCTGTTATTTGCGAAAAACTTTTAAAGATCAATTCACCCCCCTCTTGATCTCAGCCTACTTTTCTAACACCCCACTCTCCAGCCTTCCGACCATGCTTAGCACTAAGGCCATAGTCAGTCTTTGTGCCAAAAGAGGAAGGTTATCACCTTGAGTGGTGGTTTCCGATCACACCGGTGGGCACAAGGCCATCACTACAGCGAACCGTACCTGCCACCCACTCCCTATGGATTTCTCACTTGCCCCCAGGTATAGAGGGAACTGTTGTGTGCAAGGGTTTGTGTATAGTTTGTATTTCAAACAATTGCGTAAGTATAAACAAACAACAGTTATTAAAGCCAAACAGTAAAACATGTTATAATACAAGGTAGGGCAAAGCGTTTTTTTCTTGGTTTTTTTATTTTTAAGCTGGCCCATCACTAAATGGGATCAACTCTCTAGGCTTCCCCAGTGGAGTCGCCATCTGTCGCCGCCGTCAAAACGAGGGCGGTCGAAGCGACGCGACGGTTTCCGACTCTCTTGATTTTCGCGTTTTTTATTGGTGATTACAACGCCTTTAGATTGTCCGATAACCGGGCTGAACCTGAGGGCAAGGTTATCGAAAGGGTGCTCTTGGATTGTCCGATAACCGGGCTAATCCAAGAGCTAGTTTTGAGGGTTCTCTGGAGTCGCCATCGATGTTTTTACCGGAAATATCGGAAAAGGAGTTTAAAAGGCGTTGATTTTCGAAAAACCAACTTTGGTCGTTAGAACCAGAGTTGGGTAAGGGAGTTAGTTACGCGTAAAGGAAGTGTTAGTTCCTTTATGACGCCCCTTTCGGGTTCCCTATAATAGGCCAGCTATTCTGTTGATAAATAAACCGGAAAAATACGCTTTTGCCCTTTTATTTTGCGGAATTTAAAGATTACGACTACATGGCGCTAATGTCTATTGCATAATTTAAATAAAGCAGTAAAAGATAGAGAGAGAAAGTAGGAACCTCCGAAGCTAGCTTTCTATTAATTCTTTTAAAATAGGGTGCTTTGTGGTAGCCCTTCACTCTACACGACGTCGGAAACCTATCAAAACGCTCTAAAAACACTCTAAAGACACTCAGAAGCTCCGAAAATGCGTCAGAGGGATTCTAGAGAGAGAAATTATTGATGTGACTAGAGAGAGAGTGAGAAAGTTGTGAGAAATGAGGGGAAGGGAGGCCCTATTTATAGGGATTCGCTCCTGTCAGGTCAAGACGGCCGTCTCGTCTGACAAGGTCAAGACGACCGTCTCGTCTTGCATGAATGGTGAGACGGCTGTCTCGCCTTTCGCAGGTGGCGAGACGGCCGTCTCGCCAAACGAGACGGCGGTCTCGCCACTTGCGCTAGGCGAGACGGCGGTCTCGCCACTTGCGCTAGGCGAGACGGCGGTCTCGCCACTTGCGCTAGGCGAGACGGCGGTCTCGATCCTAAAAGGCGAAAGTCCTTATTTTTGTGCCAAAAATCCCTCCTATCCTAGTATGGGGCCTAATAGTCTCTCTTAATGGTTTCTTAGGCTTCATCCATCTTCGAAAAGGAGGTCTTCTGATCTTTATTGTGAGATCGGGCAAAATTTGGGGTCTACAAGCCCTATCTTTTGCCTAGACTGCCCTTTTAGGGTTTTCGATCTAGCGGGCTACCTTAATTTTGCCTAGGATATCTTAGCGGGACTTTTTCCTTTTTATGAGTGCCCTAACTTTTGACTAAACCGCATTTTGCAGGTTTTTGATCTAGCAGACTACCCTAATTTTTGCCTAAGAATCTCCTAGCAGGCATCATTCTTTTTATCTTTATTTTTCTTTTTCTTTTTCAATGCTTCCTTGTTTATGATGCATGAAAAGACTTTGACAAAATGACTTTGCACATATTTATGATTTATCAATGTAGAGGCAATTTCATAAACTGGTCAAGAGAAATAAAATGAATGAGAATTTTATTGATATGTATGAGCAAAGGTTTATTATTATCACAGAAGGATTACAAATGGAATTTAGAAGAATGGCTAGCCCAGGTTGGCTACATTGTACGGGGTTCAACAATCATGTCTTATGATATCTGCCCCCTAGTTCTCCTAATTGCCTTAGTTGAGATGCTCGAACCCGGAGTGAAGACTATACAAGGCTGCTTGCTTCTGGAAGGGTGTGACCTTAGCTGCCATTCGCTTTTCGACAAAGGCAACCATTACTATTAGGGGATTTTTCTTTCTTCTCTTCTTCCCATTTTCTTCTTTCCTCCCTTTTTTTCTGGAAAATCCTCTAAATTCTGCCTAGGATGTATGCTAGCGAGGCGAGTGGACCCTAACTTTTGCCTACGATGCCCTTTGCGGGTTTTCATCCTGGCGGGTCATGAGCAATGCCCTTCAAGCATAATACTTCTTCACCGTATCGGAGTTTACCGGGTGTCAAAGTTATTTTTTATCCATGTCAGTGAGGGTAAGAGTTCTTCTTGAGAAAACTCGTTTAATCACAATTTGCCGTCCATTTTCCTATTTTGTCTTTTTGGGCTGGAAGCAATTTGTTTACTGCCACCATCGTCCATTCCGACGTCTAGGGACATCTAGAACGTTTATGCGAGCGGTCGCAAAAAGATGGTTTATACTCGCGTTTTATTTTTAAATGTGTTCATTGCTTCCAAGGTGCTCAACAACTGAACTATCCTCTAATAAAAGCAAGGTTTTCGTAAAAGGGTTCTTATGGAGTCGCCACCAATGTTTTGACCATAAACATTGGAAAAGGATAGCAAGTCGTTGATTTTAAGAAAAACCAAACTTGGCCATTATAACCAGAGTTGGGTAGGGGAGTTAGTTATGTGTGCGGAAGGTGTTAGCACCCCACAACGCCCCTTTCGGGTTCCCTATGACAGATTAATTCATAAAGTAAAGATTAAAAGAAATTACGCTATTACCCTATTTTATCGTACAATATTTTAAAAATGGCTATCTACATGACTTTATTTTCTATTGCATACATAAAACAATAAATAAAGCAATAAAAGAGAAGAGAAGTGAAAAGAATCTCCATAGCAAGCTTTTTATTGCAAATCTTTAACTGTGAGTGTCGCCGTCGTCTCAAAAGAGAGAAGGTCGGTCGGAGCGACGCGATGGTTTTCCACCCTCTTGATTTTCGCGTTTTTATGGGTGGTTACAACGCCTTTAGGTTGTCCGATAACCGGGCTAACCTAGGGGCGAGGTTTTCGAAAGGGCGTCCTTGGGTTGTCTGATAACCGGGCTAACCCAAGGACTAATTTTGTAGGGTTCTGTGGAGTCGCCACCGATGTTTTTACCGGAAACATCGGAAAAGGGGTTTTAAAAGGCGTTGGTTTTCGAAAGCCAACTTTGGTCATTAGAACCAGAGTTGGGTAAGGGAGTTAGTTACGTGTAAAGGAAGTATTAGTTCCTTTACTACGCCCCTTTTGGGTTCCCTATGATAGGCCAACTATCTAAAAATATTTAAATCAGTGAAAATAACGTTTTTGCCCTTTTATTATGCGGAATTTAAATTTATGACTACATGACCCTAATCTATTGCATCATTTATAATTAAAGTAGTAAAAGTAGAGAGAGAGAGAATTTAAACCTCCGAAGCAAGCTTTCTTTTTTATTTCTTTAACAAAAATGGGTGCTTTTTGGCAGCCCTTCACTCTACATGACGCTGGAAACTCTTCTAGACGTCGAAAAAACACTCAAAAAAGCACTCAGAAGCTCCGGAAATGCGTCGGAGGGATTATAGAGAGAAGTTTTAGAGAGAAGGGAGAGCAAAAAGTTATGTGGTGTGTGGAAATGAGGGGGGGAGGCCCCTATTTATAGGTTTTCGCGCCTGGCAGTGGCGATACCGCTGTTCTCGTCTGACAGGGTCGAGACCGCCGTCTCGCCAAACGAGACCGCCGTCTCGTCCTGCGCAGGTGGCGAGACCGCCGTCTCGCCATTCGCAGGTGGCGAGACCGCCGTCTGGGAAAGCGAGACCGCCGTCTCGCCATTCGCAGGTGGCGAGACCGCCGTCTCATCAAACGAGACGGCGGTCTCGCCACTTGCCTGAGGCGAGACGGCGGTCTCATCCCAAAGAGGCGAGAAAACTTATTTTCGGTGCCGAAAGTCCTTCCTATCCTAGTATGGGGCCTAATAGTCTCTCCTAGTGGCTTGTTAGGCTTCGTCCATCTTCGAATAGGATGTCTTCTGCTCTTTATTTGGAGGCGGGGCAAGATTTGGGGTCTACAGTTGCCCCCCCTTTACCCGACCAGTCGACTGCCGGCCTTTTGTGCCAAGGTGATTGAATGGAGGGTAAAGGAGTTAACCCTCTTGCCCGGTTGCCCTTCAGATGCTCCGTCTTGCGGCGGCTGATCTTCTGGGGAAATGTTGTGCGCTTCCAGGATGCTTCTTCTGGCGATAGCTGATCCCTTCGGCTGATGAGTACGAACCCCCATCTGGTTTGACGAGTATGAACCCTCGCCCGGTAAGCCCCCTTTGGTAAGGCTTGATGAGTACACACCCCCATCTGGTGTTTGACGAGTATGAACCCCCGCCCGGTAAGCCCCCTTTTGTAAGGCCTGATGAGTACACACCCCCATCTGGTGTTAAGCCTCCGGATGCTCCATCTTGTGGTAGCTGATCCTTTGGCCGTGGTGGCGGCTTACTGCTCTAGCTCATGCGCCAATGTGAAACCTCGGGATGCTCCTTTGACGTGGTAGTTGACCCCTTGGTTGACGAGTACGAACCCTCGTCTGGTTTGGTGCCTCTGGATGCCCCTTCTTGTGGTAGCTGATCCTTTGGCTATGGTGGTGGCTTACTGCTCTAGCTCATGCGCCAATGTGAAACCTCGGGATGCTCCTTCGACGCGGTAGCTGACCCCTTGGTTGACGAGTACGAACCCTCGTCTGGTTTGGTGCCTCTGGATGCCCCTTCTTGCGGTAGCTGATCCTTTGTCTATGGTGGCGGCTTACTTCTCTAGCTCATGCGCCGGTTCCTTGGGGAAGGATTTCTGTGATGTATTTGGACCTCTTTGAATGGTCATCCGGACCGTGCCAGGGATTTTGTGCTTCATCCAGCTTTGTTGGTTGCTGGGGATTCTTTGCTTTTGATTTTTGGTGGTGATTATCCGATTCTTGCAGGTTGGTCGGATGATCCTTGTTTTTGTTCAACTCTTGCTTGGCAGTCGAAATTTTGTTGGTTGGATATAGAGTCTTACTGGGGTACCTCTATGCAAACATGAAGATGAATGTCTTTTATGAAGTGCGTTTGTTTATTTTGATCCTGACAAAGTCCTATTTGTGCGACTACTAGTGTGTGGATGCTTGTTGATGCGAATTTATTTTAGTTGAGGACATCTAGAAAGTGACCGGTACTTCCTTCTGTTTGTTCTCTCGTGATTATTCTTTTTTTGCATTTTTTTTTAACCCTGTCTTTTGCCTAGACCGTCCTTTGCGGGTTTTCGACCTAGCGAGTTTTAATTTTTTGCCTGAGATATTTTATTGAGCTCTTTTTCCTTTTATGAAAACCTTATCTTTTGCCTAGACCGCCCTTTGCGGGTTTTCGATCGAGCAGGCTACCCTGTACTTTTTACTTGGGACGGCCCTGGTTGGTGGTGTTCGTCTTGTTTTTATGCTTTCTCGAATTGCTTGTTTTATGCATGCTCATGTTTCGTTAATACAGAGGCATTTACCCAAGTAGGTAAAGAGAAGAAAAGACATTTTTTATTGATATAAATAGATGGTTTATTTTTATTGAGAGCATAGGCAAAGGCAACTCAAAATAGTAACATCCAACAAGGAGTCAAAAAACTCCATTCCTCCCTAGGGGGCAAGTCAAAATAGATCTCCGGGAGAGCAATCAAATCCCTGATGGATCATCAAAAGGGAAAAACTACCCTAGTGAGCCTACGACAAAGGCAAACGGCAAATTCATAATCCTCAGGGAGTTAATCGCTTATAACACCCAATATGGATATCCCCAGTGAATGCAAAGCCTTCACTTCCAATAGAGCCTCTGCTTACTCAGAAACAAGCAAAGAGCCAATATCCCTAAGAAACGGGAAATCTACCTATGCAAGAGGCAATACAAGCCCAAAGCATAAAGTCTTCACCACTATTGAAGCATCCGCCTAGTCAAGAGGCACAATCAACAGAAATCAACCAATCCTCAAAGGATTCCTGCCTAAATTAAGAGGCAATCATCAATAAACCTCGGCAAAGACTGCATGACTAAATAGAAAAGCCCAAAACCACAAATCCCTAGGGGATTCCTGCCTAAAACAAGAGGCAATCAACAAGAAATCACAGGTAAAACTAGATGGCTAAACAAAAAAAGCCAAAACAAGAATCTCTGGCAAGACCGGATGGCTAAACAAAAAAGCCAAAACAAGAATCTCCGGCAAGACCGGATGGCTAAAAAGGAAAAGCCAAAAGCAAACAATCCCCGACAAGACCGGATGGCTAAAAGGAAAAGCCAAAAACAAAGAATCCCCGGCAAAGCCGAATGGCTAAACAAGAAAAGCCAAAAACAAAGAAATCCTCGGTAAAACTGGATGACTAAAGCAGAAAAGTCAGAAAGAAAAATCAATCATTCCCCATGAATGGGCACTTGATAAAAAACAATAAGCCGCCAACACATCTCCAAAAACCGGATGAGGGTTTGTACTCATCAAAAGATTGACTGCCAAAAAGAGAATCCTAAGAGCCTTGCAAAATGGGGCTCGTCTCGAGTCTAGCAAGTGCAAACCCGAACTTAGTGGGGGAAAGTACCCACAAGAATTTAGCAAAAGCAGATTCATACCTGGTGGGGGTAAGTACCCACAAGAGCTTTGCAAAACGGGGCTCGTCAGAGAGTTTAGCAAACGCGAACTCGAACATAGTGGGGGAAAGTACCCACAAAAATCTAGCAAATGCAGACTCGAACCGGGTGGGGGTTTGTACTCACAAGAGCCTTACAAAAGAAGGTTCGGATCAGATGAGGGTTCATTCTCATCAAAATAGATAGGGGTTGATACCTATCAAAACTATTCATCATCCAAAGGATCGGCTTCCTCACCGAAGGAGCATCTTGCAAATCAAAGGATCGACTTCCTCACCAAAGGAGCATCCTACAGACCGAAGGATCGACTTCCTCACCGAAGGAGCATCTTGCAAATCAAAGGATCGGCTTCCTCACCAAAGGACCATCCTACAGACTGAAGGATCGACTACCTCACTGAAGGAGCATCCTGCAAATCAAAGGATCGACTTCCTCACCAAAGGAGCATCCTACAAACCGAAGGATCGGCTACCTCACCTAAGGAGCATCCTACAGACCGAAGGATCGGCTACCTCACCGAAGGAGCATCCTGCAAATCAAAGGATCGACGTCCTCACCAAAGGAGCATCCTACAAATTGAAGGATCGGCTACCTCACCGAAGGAGCATCTTGCAGACCGAAGGATCGGCTACCTCACCGAAGGAGCAT
Source organism: Sphenostylis stenocarpa (assembly GCA_963425845.1). NCBI lineage: Eukaryota > Viridiplantae > Streptophyta > Magnoliopsida > Fabales > Fabaceae > Sphenostylis > Sphenostylis stenocarpa. The sequence continues at coordinate 31,316,736 of OY731402.1, read as the reverse complement.
CCTGCAAATCAAAGGATCGGCTACCTCACCGAAGGAGCATCCTGCAAATCAAATGATCGGTTTACTCACCAAAGGAGCATCCTACAAACCGAAGGATCGGCTACCTCACCGAAGGAGCATCCTGCAGACCGAAGGATCGGCTACCTCACCGAAGGAGCATCCTGCAAATCAAAGGATCGGCTTCCTCACCAAAGGAGCATCCTACAAATCAAAGGATCGACTACCTCTTTGAAGGAGCATCCTGCAAATCTAAGGATCGACTACCTCACTGAAAAAGCATCCTGAGGCTTCACACTCATCAGCTACGGGGTCAGCTACCACATCAAAGGAGCATCCCAAAGCTACGAAATTCATACTCATCAACCACAGGATCAACTACCGTATCGAAGGAGCATCTTGGAGGTTCACATTCATCATCCGAGGGAACAACCTCCCCAGCAAGGAAGCATCCTGAAGACAACATCATATTGTATTTATCATTCGGAGGATCGACAAACTTTAGTAAAAGAGCATCCGAAGGATGATCGGGCAAAAAGGGTTAACTCCTTCACCTACCAACTAATCTTGTGGGCACATTAGACCAACAGTTAGTCAGGCAGGTGAAGGGGGGGCAGCTGTAGACCCCTAATTTTGCTCGGCCTCTCAATAAAGGCCAAGAAGACTTCCTATTTGAAGATAAAGCTTCGATGGACGTCTAATGACATCGAACGACTTCTGAATAAACAAAGGAAAGCTTCCCGGGGGTCCCAGAACAAAAAATCTGGCCAGAACAGTCGAGATGGTCGTCCCAGAAGTCGGGATGACCGTCCCAGCAAGCCCAGATGACCGTCCCACATGCCAGACGGCCGTCTCAGCCAATTTTGGTGCTTGGGACGGTCGTCCCGAAGTGCTAGGCTGCGAAAACTATAAATAGGAGGCTCATTTGATACTTTTTCACACTCCAGACACTTGTCTTCTCTCCCTACTTTTTCACACTCCAGATACTTTTTCATTTGAACTCTCCGATTGCCTAAAAAGGTAACAATCGGTTAAGGAATACTCTTCCAACATTCGATTCTTCTTAAAATTGTAGTAGAGTCTATCTTGTATTCAGGGAGGAGAGTCTTTGTAGAGCGGAGGATTGCCAAAACACATCCTCATAGTTAAAGATTTGCAATACAAAGCTTGCTACGAAGGTTCTTTTCACTTCTCTTCTCTTTTATTGCTTTATTTATTGCTTTATGTATGCAATATGAAATAAAGTCATGTAGATAGTCATTATTTCAATATTATGCATTAAAATAGGGTAATAGCGTAATTTCTCGTAATCTTCACTTAATGAATGAATCCGTCATAGGGAACCCGAAAGAGGCGTTGTGGGGTGCTAACACCTTCCCCACACGTAACTAACTCCCTTACCCAACTCTGGATATAATGGCCAAGTTTGGTTTTTATTAAAATCAATGCCTTTTTATCCTTTTCCAATGTTTACGGTCAAAACATTAGTGGCGACTCCATAAGAACCCCTTTTCGAAAACCTTGCTTTTATTAGAGGATAGTTCAATTGTTGAGCACCTCGGAAGCAATGAACATATTTTAACATAAAACGCGAGTCTAAACCATCTTTTCGCGACCGCTCTCATAAACGTTCGAGATGTCCCTGGACGTCGGAACGGACGGCGGCGACAAATGGCGACTCCACTAGGGAAGCTAGAGAGTTGATCCCATTTAGTGACGGATAAACTCAAACTAAGTAAAGATTTGAAATTACGTCTTTACCCTTTTCCGTATGTTTTATTGTATGGCTTTAATAAATTGCTGTATGATTATTTTCTGCAAATTGTTTGAAATATAAATTGCACACAAAAACCCTTGCACACTACAGTCCCCCTATACCCAGGGGCAAGAGTGAATACCTATAGGGAGTGGGTGGCAGATACGACCGGCTTGTTGGCACACGGGGCTACAACCGTTGTCGGAAACCACCAACTCAAGTTGATAACTCTCTTCTTTCGGTCTAAGGATGTCGACACGGAGTTCCGTGCATGACCCGAGGACTGAGAGATTGAGAGGTCCCTATAATGGGGGCACCTTGGGGACCTTTGGCCTTGGTGAGAACAGTTTAGAACCACCTAAACCAAGCACGTTTTTGCAGGAAAACCCTACCTCGTGATTAAATAAGCGTGGCTCTGCTCGTGGGTGAATGAATTGTGTGTGCATTCGTTTTCTGCATTTGTATTGATGCATTAGCATAGGGTAATCATATAACAAACAAAAAAATGAAAAACCCTAAAAATCAAAAAGTGATAAGATAACCACCTTTATCTCGGACAGTCTTCAGTTAAGCTAGCCTGGTTTCAGGTTCTTTGTAAGCTAAGTAGCCACGTTGACCGACAGAAGAGATAAAGGGTCATAAAAAAAATATAAAAACAAATTAAAGCCATAAAAATGCCTTTATAAAATAAAAAAGGTCTTATAATTCATACAACTTTTGTTCATAGAAATAAGAGAAGAAAATAGGACTCTCTTCATCAAAATCCATAAACATCCATATAGATAGTTTTCTTTTTTAAGAAAAACCAAGTATTACCATGTATCATATTAGGAATAAAACATGATAATACTTAGAAAAACAAACACTTACATGCATGCATTTACAAGAACTCATCCTCATATCATGCATTTTCATTTCTTTTAGATAATGGAGGGATCCAGTAATAGACAATTAAAGAAAGTGGAAATCCTTCTATGCCGTGTAGAGAAGTTAAGGCAGTTGAGTACATATATGCCGCTAGAGGTCAGTGCCAATTTTGAGAAATCTTATGGGAGAATTATTGACCTCTTGAAAATCAGCATCGATCCAATCTTTGTTAGAGCATTGGTCCACTTCTGGAATCCCGATCTACACTGCTTTGAGTTTTCGCAGTTTGACTTAGTACCAACCTTAGAAGAATATGAACTCATGGTTAGATGGCCTCAATCAGTCGGGGTCTATATCTGCTCAGGAGTATATGTGGCCGTGAGTAAGGTTGCTACTATCATACGACTGCCTCCTCATCAATCCATTCTAGAGGGAAAAGGGAACATCCGAGGTTGGAAAATGTCCATAATAGAAGACCACTTAATCTCTTTGGCTGAAAAGAAAGATTGGTCTACCTTCAACAAAATTCTAGCATTGGCAATGTTCGGAATCATATAATTCCCATTTCATGTGAACATTGTGGATCATGCTGCAATAGATGCATTCTTTGCCTGGGATGTATACTCTAAGAGTCCTATACCTGCAATTCTCGCTGATACCCTGCTTTCAGTAGATTTTTGCCGACAGAAATAGGGGAAAACACTTAGATGCTGCACTTCATTACTATATGTATGGGGCATTACTCACTTCTACGCTTCAAGCTACATGGGCGTATTCCCCGATCCTTTAAGGAGTTTTTCGAAAATCCCTCTTCAACATCGTCAAGCTTTAGAGTGGAAAACTGAGTTAGAAAATTGGAACATGGAGCATGTATCATGGGTTTGCCCTTGGTTCCGACCCGGTTATATTCTTGTACGATGTGGAGATTACCTGAGCATACCACTACTAGGCCTCAGGGGTTGTATAGCTTATTCTCCTAAAATAGCTATGAGACAACTTATGAGAACCCAGATTGTGCCAACTCAAGAAGAGCTCAGAGGGCTGAGTCTATGCCAGTATTCCCATAGCTTTGAAGAAGTATCTGCTGTCCGGAAAGCATGGGAAAGACCAGTCTATATGGGAGATAAAGAACTCGGAAAGGTTCAGGTGTCTACATCCCATGAATACGAAGAATGGAGGAAAAGTAGAAGGATACCCCAACCACCTGCTACAATTACTACAACGTTAGTCAATGAAGAGCTACAATTGCAGGTCAATGCCTTAAATAAAAGGGTAGAAATCATGGAAGCTCAGATGAGGGCCTTCGAAGAAAAAGAGCAAGAAGCAACCCTTATAATAGATGGTCTAAAAAGGCAATGTAAAAAGAAGGACCATGAAATAGAGCGCCTTAAGAATGATTGTGCTGACTATCAAGAAGAGACTAAACAAGCATTGAAAATTCCGAGGCTTGAACAAGACAGTCTATTCCGGGACATGAATGATGAAATAGCACATCTTGAAAGTGCGCTTGCAGAACAGGCAAAAACGATCAAGTTAATACAGGATGACCTAGCAGAAACTCGGTCAGAAGCACAAAAGTGGTGGGAAACCGCTGAAAGATACAAAGAAGACCTAGAGGAGCTACATGATAAAGAAAGAGATGGATTAGCTCAGTATGGTCAATTGCTTCGTGAAAGAGACCAAGTAATAGAAAGGTCTGACCAACAACATGCCTTGATCGTTCATCAAGAAGAAAAGATAAAAGAGACTCGTCGATATAGTGAAGATATGAGCCAGGCGGTACATGAGCAAATCAAGATGCTCAGAAATCATGTGATAACAGCTAAAGATGAATTACGAAGAAAGCCTAATTTACCCATAAGATTCTTCAAGCTTCTCCGTTTTTGTCAACACTTGCTTCAAAGCATTGTATAGAAGGATAAACACTTTCTAGTTGAAATAAAAAGTTTTTTTTCTCTTAAACTGTCTATTGCATTCATAAGTTGCATACATTCATACATCCCTCCTCATTTTAATAACAAAGATAATAAAAAGGAAGGATTAATTGATGTGCTTTACGCAAATCAGAATAAATGGAAAAGAAGCCTTTCGTCATCAAAATCTCTACAACGATCGATAGACCCAAAGATGATAATAAACAAGCACCGTTGGTCATTCCAATTGATAAAAGGGAAGAGGCAATAACTCCTTTACGTTTATTCGTGCCTCGGCCTTTCCTTTATTTATCAAATAAAGTTGTACCTTGGAGATACTCAGAAGAATCGTCATTCAATCCAGATATCTCCAACATAGCCGGTATTGGGGGCATGACAAGAAGCGGAATAATATATTCCCCCAAGGAATTACAAGATAACATTCCTAAAGATAAGGCAAAGGATAAAGTCGAAGAGGAAAAAGAATCCAAGGAGGAGACAGATGAGTTACTCTAGTACATAAGGCAAAGCGAGTACTCCATCATCGATCAACTCAATCGCACTCCTGCAAAGATAACCTTGTTATCACTCATAATGAGTTCGGAACTGCATTGAAACGCACTGTTAAAGGTTTTGAATGAATCATTTGTCCCACATGCAATATCCTAGGACAAATTTGAAGGAATTATTGGTAACATTACAGCCAATAATCATCTTACCTTCACAAATGAAGAACTCCCTTTAGAAGGATCAAATCACAACAAGCCCTTGCATATTTCCATCAAATGTAAGGAATATCTCATTTCCAAAGTTCTTGTGGATAATGGGTCATCCTTAAACGTCATGCCTAAAGGCACACTCAACAAGATAACAGTGCAAGGAACCCACATGCGCCCGAGTAATACAATTGTTCGAGCCTTTGATGGATCAAGACGAGAAGTAGTAGGAGAAATTAGTCTACCAATTCAAATTGGCCCTACTATCTTTAACATAGACTTCCACGTGATGGATATCACGCCGGCATATATTTGTCTCCTTGGTAGACCTTGGATTCATAGCGCTAAGGCAATACCTTCAATGCTCCACCAGAAAGTCAAGTTTGTGACAAATGATAAAATCGTCATAGTTCAAGCTGAAGAAGACTTTCTAATCAGTAAACCGTCTGTCCAACCATATGTGGATGCAGCTGAAGAGGCTCTTGAAACATCTTTTCAAGCACTCGAAATTGCCAACATAGAAAGACTTCCCAGTAATACAAAGGTGGCCCATATAATGAAAAAATATGGATATCGCCCAGGACAGGGGCTCGGAAAGAGTACTCAAGGAATAAAAGAGCCACCAGAGTTCAAGGATAACCCTTTAAAATATGGTTTAGGGTATGACCCCACGAAAGATCAAACCATACGGAAAACAGGGAAGTCTTATCCCTCAAAGACGATATTCCGAAAAGGAGGGATATTAGCGCAAAGGGTAGTGTTAGTCATTAGGTGTCCTCCTTCCAATTCTAAAGGATGTAAACCTAGTGACTATTAGAGATCGCTCCTCGGTAGGCCCTTCCCCCGAGCATCTCTAGGGCACACATTTCCCCAAAATTACAAAAGAATGCTATTCTTACTATCTGCTTCTTTTTTTGCTAAATATGTCTATACCCCATTTTTAATAAACAAAGTTTAGATAGACGTTTTGTTCCAAATGCGTTAGAACAATCAAAGCGTCATAAAGCAAAGTCAAATATGATTGATTAACTAGAAACACGGATAAAATTTATCTCGATAAAATCAAGTTTCGACAATGTTATGCAAAAAAATAATATGTATATACAAAAAGTAGAGCCCGTCAAGGCCAAAGGCCAAGACAAGAAAATAAAAGGGCAAAATACCCGGCAGGAAACCCACAAAAGGGGGCTGCGCAAAAGATAGGGTAAACCCGGCAGGAGACCCGAACAATAATAAAGGGTAACCTGGGCAAAAGTTAGGGTTATAAAAGTCCGCTAGGTATTCCTAAAAAATAAATAAAAAGGGGAAACCTAGACAAAAGTTAGGACATAAGCATAACATCCTAGGCTGAAAACCCGAAAGGGCGGACTAGGAAAGCTAATCGATCACAAAAAGGCGCCACAAATCAGTAAAGTAAAGACGCCACATCATAAGAATGAAACATCTACCTAAACTAGCCTAAACACAAACCAACCTTGGCTAGCCATTCTTACAGAAACCTCTATTATGAAAAATATCCCTCTAAAACACAAACCCTTGTTGTAAATCCTTTTCTTTCTCTTCTCTTGACCATTTCACTATAAAGCATTCAAGTAATAAGGGGAAAGTGGAAATATAGTGATCAATAGGAAGGTTGAGATCCCTAAGGAAAGGAAGGGGGGCATTGACATGGCAGTTACCCTATGAACAACAGATTGCTCTTCGGCTATAGCAAGAAAAAGTCTAAGACGGCAAATCAGGTACAACCAAGCTTGTTAATCAGAAGAAACATGATGACGGAAAGGTACAACACCAAGAATGCGCCCGAAGTCAAAGCACTTCAGTTAAAACTTTCAAAATATTAACTGAAATAGATCATATGACACATATCATAAAACATTACATGCATTAAAGCATCAATGAATGGAGTCCTATCCCTTTTTTCCACAAAAAAAAATAAAAAACCCACTCAGAAAGCTTGAGACGGTCGTCCCAACCCAGACGGCCGTCCCAAATCTCCTGGCGTCCCCTATATGTATTGTGCGTGGATTTGGCCTTTGGTACCCCATTCCAAGCATTCTACCTTGCTTCTCTTCCCTTTTAACACACTCCTAGCATTCTTAAGTGAGTACTACATACAATGGAGCATGGAGAAGCCTCATCTAGGAGAAAACGCACTAGAAACCCTGCTAGAGGAACTCCTACTACTAGCGCTCTACTAGCAGAATCACATCAACAGCGACTGGAAAATATCCAGCAATATTCCTGGTATCCTACACTGCGGTTGGATTTTGAAATCCTAGCTACATTTGGCTGGGAACAAGACGTCGAAGGTTCATCCACAACATAGGATGGGACTTTTCGCTCCGAGAGCCACCTACTCGGATCCACCACACTGCTACACTCGGAATTTCTTGCCTCCGTCAACATGGTGGAAATGCCGCCCGCAATTCCCGGAGTGCCACCGACTCAGGCCATCTCCTACTGGATGGATGGAGCCTACCGGACCACTGTTCTGGATGACTTTAATGTCATAATGGGTTTCTGTCAGCGAGCAAATACAAGAACACCAGAATATCGGTCCGCATACCTGGAAAAACCTGCTGCTCTCACCACCACTAGCATGTGGAGAGAGATCACTGGAGCACACACTCTGCCGTCGAACCTGAAGGGTGCAACTTTCTCTCCTCCGCATATGCCATAAGTTGCTAGCTGGGACTATACACAGCCGAAAGGAGAGCCAAGGGAAGGTAACGCTGGCCGACCTCTTCATCGTTCACTGTATGCATCAAGGGCTGCGATGCAACCCATGATATGCCTTTCTGAAAGCCGTAAAAGATTACGGAACCCACGGCTCAGCAGGAGCCATCATAATAGCTCCCTTTCTCACCCCTTTAGCTGAATATTGGGGATGCACTGACGGAGAAGACCTCCCAGCTAGCCTCCGACCAGAGCCTATTAGCGGAGGAATGTTGGTTCATATGAACATCCTCAGTCGACAGGGATCAGGGTTTATCTTAAACCCCATGTAGACACCAAATCTTGCCCGGCCTCCAAATAAAGACCAGAAGACCTCCTATTTGAAGATGGACGAAGCCTAACAAGCCATTAGGAGAGACTATTAGGCCCCATACTAGGATAGGAGGGAGTTTCTGTGCGAAAAAAATAAGTTTTCTCGCCTTGTTGGGACGAGACCGCCCTCTGGATTTCCCAGACCGCCGTCTCGCTTCACGCAAGTGGTGAGACCGCCGTCTCGCTTGACGAGACGGCTGTCTCGCCACCTGCGAAGGGCGAGACGGTGGTCTCGCCGCGTTTTCCAGGTCCAGACGGCGGTCTCGTTGGACGAGACGGCGGTCTCGACCCTATCAGACGAGAACGGCGGTCTCGCCACCTGACAGCGCGGAAACCTATAAATAGGGGTCCTCCCCCCCTCATTTCCACACACCTCAAGCATTAGCTCTGCCTTCTCTCTAAAAACTTCTCTCTAGAATCCCTCCGATGCCTTTCCGGAGTTTTTGAGTGTCTTTGAGAGCTTTTTTCGGCGTCTAGAAGAGTTTCCGACGTCTTGTAGAGTGAAGGGCTGCCAAAAAGCACCCATTTCTTTTAAAGAAATAAAAAGAAAGCTTGCTTCAGAGGTTTAAATTCTCCCTCTCTATCTTTTACTGCTTTAAATTTTAAATTATGCAATAGATTAGGGCCATGTAGTCATAACTTTAAATTTCGCAAAATAAAAGGGGAAAAGCGTAATTTTCAAACGGTTTAAATATTTTTTAAATAGCCGGCCTGTCATAGGGAACCCGAAAGGGGCGTAGTAAAGGAACTAATACTTCCTTTACCACGTAACTAACTCCCTTACCCAACTCTGGTTCTAATGACCAAAGTTGGTTTTCGAAAACCAACGCCTTTCAAAAACCTTTTCCGATGTTTCCGGTAAAAACGTCGGTGGCGACTCCATAGAACCCAAAATAAATAAGTCCTTGGGTTAGCCCGGTTATCGGACAACCCAAGGACACCTTTCGAAAACCTCGCCCCTAGGTTAGCCCAGTTATCGGACAACCTAAAGGCGTTGTAACCACCCATAAAAAACGTGAAAAACAAGAGGGTCGAAAAAAACCATCGCGTCGCTCTGACCGCCTCTTTTTTTGACGGCGGCGACAGATGGCGACTCCATTGGGGAAGCCTCGAGAGTTGATCCCATTTAGTGATGGGCCGGCTTAAAAATAAATAAACCAAGAAAATAACGCTTTTTGCCCTTAACTTGTATTATAACATATTTTACGGTTTGGCTTTAATAACTGTTGTTTGTTTATAATTGTGCAATTGTGTGAAATACAAATTGTACACAAACCCTTGCACACTACAGTTCCCTCTATACCCGGGGGCAAGTGAGAAATCCATAGGGAGTGGGTGGCAGGTACGGTTTGCTGTAGTGAGGGCCTTGAGCCCACCAGTGTGATCGGAAACCACCACTCAAGGTGACTATGGCCTTAGTGCTAAGCATAGTCGGACGGCTGGAGAGTGGGGACCCTATAATGGGGGCACCTTGGGGGCCTTAGCTTGGTGAGAACAGTTAGAACCAACCCTCGCCAATGCACTTTTCTGCAGGAAAACCTTACCTCGTGATAAAAATGACTTCTCGCCTGTTCGCGGATGATTGAATTGTGTGCGCATATGTTTGCTGCATTTGTTTGTTGCATAGCATAAACAAAAAACAGAACAAAAATCACAAAAATACTTTCGCAAATAAACGCCCTTATCTCGGACAGTCTGCCTTTTAGCTAGCCTGGTTTCAGGTTCTTTGTAAGCTAAGTAGCCACGCAGTTCCAATAGAAGAGATAAGGGACGCAAAATATTCTTTCACATAAAGCTACATTTTATCTCGGACAGTCTACCTTTTAGCTAGCCTGGTTTCAGGTTCTTTGCAAGCTAAGTAGCCACGCAGTTCCGACAGAAGAGATAAAAGGCTATAAAATAAAATAAAAAATAAATCCAAAATAAATAAAAAAATAAATAATAACAAAATCAAAACATTTATAAAAACAATTTTGACAAAGTTGTATCATTCATATTACATCATGTCATAAGTGGAAAAACCAAGAGAGAAAATAAATGCATAAGGAAAGTATGCATACACATCATTTTAATAAATCCCTAAAAAATGGGTCTTAGAGGCGTTTTTTGGGAAAATTACTGGGCCAAATCCCCTGCAAGAATTTGCAGCTTGATTCTTCACCTCTTTCTCTTCGTTTTGACATGCTGTGCGTCCAAATCGGACAACCCAGTCAAAAGTTATGTCACTTTAAACATCTACTGCCCTTTTGTACAAGTGCATGCATAAATACATTCATTTTAGGGAGCACAAGGAAGGAACGACTGTACTAAGGTGTGAGGGTGACCCCCATAGGGAAGGAACCATTACACCCAGGTGGGTATGATACCCCACAAAGCATAAGCTTTAAGGAGGATACCTAAGCCATTGTCTTAAGGAATATCCATCTCATAAATCATTCATTTTTAACAATAAAAATCATTTTGCATTCTAGAAAGCGGCTGGTATTCTTCATGCTCTCATCCGCATACAAAAAACACAAAATCCCAAACACTATCATACATCATGTTAGAAAATAAAACATGATAATGTTTAGGAAAAAACAAACACCTACATACATGCATCCACCAAAGTTCATCTTCATAACATAATAGACAGTCGAAGAAAGTGGACATTCCTCAATACCATGTAAAGAGGATGGAGCATTTGCACGATAAGTCAAAATGAAAAGAAATTATAACCTGCCTATAGGTTCATTTAGGCTTCTCCACTTTTTTTAACAAAAAATTGTACTTCGAAACATTGCATTGAGGAATGTACACTGTCTGGATGAAATAAATAAAATTGTTTGTTTTCATCATCTCTTCAAACGTCTATCGCATTCATAAATTGCATTCATTCATTCTCACTTTAATAATAATAAGATAATAAAAAGAAAGGATTAGTCGATGTGCTTTCCATGAATCGGAATAAGATGGAGAGTAAGCCTTTCGTCATCAAGTTCTCCCCAATGGTTGATCCACCCAAGGAGGATAACAAGCCTCAACCATTGGATATCCAAGTCAATAAGGAAGAGAGGGCCAGGATGTCGTTACATTTATGTCTCGAACCAAATAAAGTTGTACCATTGAGATACGCAGAAACATCGTCCATCAATCTCCAACATAGCCAACATTCGGGGGCAGAATTGGAAGTGAAACAATCTACACCCCCAGGAGCTATAAGACAATGCTCCCAAGAATAAAGGAAAAATAATAAGACCGAAGAAAAACATAATCCAAAAAGGAAATTGAAAAGACTTTGGATTCACGACGCTGAGGCAATTCACGATGCTCCGCCAAAGAGACAAACTCAGGGTAGGCGACAAGCTAGTCACAGTTTGAGCTAGAGATGACATTCAGATCAGCAAATCGTCTGCCCTACCTTGAATGGATGCGGCGTAAGAGGACCTTCGGAATATTTTTTGCTAATATGAAAAGACTTCCCCAACAATAAGAAGGTGACCCACATGATGAGAAAATATGGATATCGCCCAAACCAAGGGCTCATTAAAAACTCTCAAGGAATAAGGGAGCCACCAGATTTTAAAGACAATCCTGTAAGGCATGGAGAAAAGGGAAGTCTCCCCTCCGCACCTTGAATCAAATTTTCCCATATAGAGGGGTTCAAGCGTCAAAAGCGACATTAGTCATTAGGTGTTCTCTTTCTGATTCTTAGGGTTTGTAAATCCAATGACTATTAGAGATTACTCCTTGGGGCTAGCCCGACCCCCGAGCATTGTAGGGCACATATTTCCCTATTAATTACAAAGAATGTCATTCTTACTATCTGCTTCTCTTCTTGCTATTAATGTCTAAACCTCATTAATAACCATGTTTAAGCAAATGTTTTCAAAAGTGCGTCAAAATAATCAAAATGCGCCATTGACCAAAATAAAAGTCAAATCCATTACCACTGATTGACTAGAAGCACAAAATAAAGTTTTACCTCGTCATAGGTAAAGTCGTGTTTCGCCAATGTTGTACAAAAAAAAATCAAAAGAAGCCCATAAAAGCTAAAGGCCAAAAAGAGAAGGCAAGGTACCCGGTAGGAAACCCACAAAGGGGGCTACACAAAATTTAGGGTAAACCTGCTAGGAAACCTGAACAACCATAAAGGGTAGCCTAGGCAAAAATTAGGGTTACAAAATAAAGTCCGCTAGGTTTCCAAAGCAAGAAAAATGAAACCTAGACAAAAGTTAGGACATAGCACAACATCCTAAGCTGAAAACCCAAAGGGCAGACTAGGGAAGTCAATCAGTCATAGCAAGCGCTATAGAATAAGACGTCACTCCATAAACAAAACGTTGTTTAAACTAGCCTAAACACTTTATCCAACCTTGGCTAGCCGTGCTTACAAAAACCATTTTTGACAAAATAAAACAATTCTAAAACACAAGCCTTTGAATTAAATATCCTCTTCCTTCTTTTCACTTGACCCTTACCACTACGACATTCTAGTAATTAGTAGGGAAATGTGGAGATAGTAGTCAATAGGAGGATTGACATCCCCAAGGAAAGGGAGGGGTGCACTGACATGGCAAGTCGCTCTGAAATCAACACAACCATTCTTCGGTCACGGAAAAATCAAGACGGCAAAATTGGTACAGCCTATCATGTCGACAAAGCACATAACGTCAGAAGCTCATCAGAAGCTCAAGCACATTGGTTAATCCTTTTGAAAAATCAATCGATATAGTATTATAAGATGCATGTCGCAAACATTGCATGCATATGATAAGCTCCTATCTCTCGGAAAAAAGAAGAAAAAGAAAAAATGACAATAAAAAGAATAATGCCTGCTAGCAGATTCTTAGGCAAAAGATAGGGTAGCCCGCTAGATCGAAAACCCGCAAAGGGCGGTCTAGGCAAAAGTTAGGGCATTCATAAAAAAGGAAAAAGCCCGCTAAGATATCCTAGGCAAAAATTAAGGCAGCCCACTAGACCGAAAACCCCAAAAGGGCGGTCTAGGCAAAAGATAGGTCTAAACAAAAAATGAACAAAAGAGAAGGGCCCTTCATCATAATCATAAAAAAGTCCAGCAGGAGAATGCCAGTCACTTTTCCAGATGCATCAATCAATAAGAATAGATTGCATTTAGGACATCCACACACAAGTAGTCGCACAAAACTACTTTGTCAATATCAAAAATGAAAGAAATAAAAATTATTTCAGACAAATAACAAAAAATGAAAAGCATTCATGCATATACGGAGACTAGCTCCATGTTTGTGATTGAAAACAGGATCACTGAGATTGAGTCTGCAAATAATGCCCTCAAGAAAGCGGAGCAAGTCGTCAATCAAGCGACTCAGCAGAATAAGAGCTTCTAAAAATCAAGAGCTCCAGCTACCATCCTTCTACCCAGAAAAGAAGGCACAAGAAAGAAATAAGTCTCCAAACATTGCTCTCCCTCAAGAAAAAGAGCGAGTTGTCATCATCAAATAAGCTTAGAAGAAATAAGAAACTTCCAGAAGCCAAAGCTCCAGTCATCATTTTTCTACCCAATAAAAGAGGGCACAATCATCAAACATCATAAAAGAAAAGCCGACGGAAAGACTTAGTCATCCCCAAGAGGATCCCTGCCCACTCTGAAGGCAACACAAAAAATTACCCCACGGCTCAGCATTACCATCACATGAGTCATCGAGCACACTCACCCAAAGTCTCCTCCACACTCCCCAATGGAGAATAAAGGCTTCAAGAGCCCATCATCATCAATAGTCAAAAGAGTCCAATCTCCATACCAACAAGTGCTCAACAAAAAAAAGAAAAAAAAAAAGAAAAATCCTGCAGAGGATGTCCAAAAGAAAAACAACAAAGAAGGCCACAATAGAGAAGGCCGAATAAAAAAATCCTCAAGTGGATCTCCAAAAATTCTACAAAAAAAGGGGAATCAAGAAATTTCCATCCCCCAGTGGAATAAGAGCTTCACAAGTATAGATCGCATCAACATCAATCAAGGAGCCAAGACTCCATCCCTAGAAAAGGAAAAATCAGATCCCCAGGAAGTCAACTAATTCCTTGGTGGATCACCAAAGAAAGAAAACTTCATCCCTAATGGACCCTCAAGAAGAAAGGAAAAAGCCAGCGTAATAAAAAGAGACTAAAAAGTAAAAGACTTACGCATTATCCCCATAAAAAAGCCAAATTTCAAAATCACGATAAAAAAGAGATAAATCATGGAAAAAAGGCGAAATCAAAACCATTGCAGCAGAATAAAGAGCTTCAAGGAAAATAGCTCTAACCTTCTACACCAATAAACAAAGGTACACCAGAAAAAGCCAACGGAAAGGCTTGATCATCCCCAGCGGAATAAGAGCACCACAAAAGCCAGCTCGCACCCACTAAGGAGTCAAAACTCCATTCCCTCAGGGAGAAAATCAAAATCAGATCCCTGGGAAGGCAATCAATTCCCCGGTGGATCACCAAAAAGAGAAAAATCATCTCCAGTGAGCCTACGACAAAGGCATATTCCAGACTCACATCCTTAGAAGAGTCATTTGCCTAGGCGTAGGCAAGATCTGGCGAGCGAGAGCCAATTTCCCCAGAAAGGGACATCAGCCTAGTCAGAGGCAAAACAAATGCAACCAAAAGTCTTCACTTCCGATGAAGCATCTGCCTACTCAGAGGCATTACCAGAAACTCAATAGAGCATCTGCCTACTCAGAGGCACCATCAAAATTAACAAATTTCTCAATGGATATCCGCCTACTCAAGAGGTGTCACCAAGATCAACAAATCCCTTGAGAATTTCTGCCTACCTAAGAGGCATTCATAAAAAATCCCCGACAAACGGCAAAGTCGGATGACAAAATACCAAATGATCAAAAATCCCCCGGCAATCAACAAGCTGGATAAACACCAACAAGATCCCCAACGCAGACTAGACAACCATTCAAAGACAAACAAAGACAAGAAATCACATCTCAATAGTCGGCGCATGAGCTAGAGCAGTAAGTCGCCACCATTGCCAAAGGGTCAGCCACCGCAAGAAGGGGCATCCAGAGGCACATAACCAGACGGGGGTTCATACTCGTCAGCCAAGGGGTCAGCTACTGCGTTAAAGGAGCATCCCGAGGTTTCACATCGGCGCGTGATCAGAATCAGTAAGCCGCCACCACAGCCAAAGGATCAGCTACCGCAAGATGGAGCATCCGGAGGCTTAACACCAGATGGGGGTGTGCACTCATCGGGCCTTACAAAAGGGGGCTTACCGAGATGGGGGTTCATACTCGTCAAACACCGGATGGGGGTGTGTACTCATCGAGCCTTACGTAAGGGGGCTTACCGGGCGGGGTTCATACTCGTCAAACCGGATGAGGGTTCGTACTCATCAGTCGAAGGGGTCGGCTACCGCGTCAAAGGAGCATCCCGAAGCGCACAACACAACATTTCCCCAGAGGATCACCCACCGCAAAGACGGAGTATCTGAAGGGCAACCGGGCAAGAGGGTCAACTCCTTTACCCTCCAGTCGATCACCTTGGCACAAAAGGCCAGCAGTCGACTGGTCGGGTAAAGGGGGGGCAGTTGTAGACCCCAAATCTTGCCCGGCCTCCAAATAAAGACCAGAAGACCTCCTATTTGAAGATGGACGAAGCCTAACAAGCCATTAGGAGAGACTGTTAGGCCCCATACTAGGATAGGAGGGAGTTTCTATGCGAAAAAATAAGTTTTCTCGCCTTGTTGGGACGAGACCGCCCTCTGGATTTCCTAGACCGCCATCTCGCTTGACGAGACGACGGTCTTGCCACCTGCGAAGGGCGAGACGGCGGTCTCGTTTCCCCAGACGGCGGTCTCGCCGCATTTGCCAGGTCGAGACGACGGTCTCGTTGGACGAGACGGCGGTCTCGACCCTGTCAGACGAGAACGGCGGTCTCGCCACCTGACAGCGCGAAAACCTATAAATAGGGGTCCTCCCCCCCTCATTTCCACACACCTCAAGCATTAGCTCTGCCTTCTCTCTAAAAACTTCTCTCGAGAATCCCTCCGACGCATTTCTGGAGTTTCTGAGTGTCTTTGAGAGCTTTTTTCGGCGTCTAGAAGAGTTTCCGACGTCTTGTAGAGTGAAGGGCTGCCAAAAAGCACCCATTTCTTTTAAAGAAATAAAAAGAAAGCTTGCTTCGGAGGTTTAAATTCTCCCTCTCTATCTTTTACTGCTTTAAATTTTAAATTATGCAATAGATTAGGGCCATGTAGTCATAACTTTAAATTTCGCAAGATAAAAGGGGAAAAGCATAATTTTCAAACGGTTTAAATATTTTTTAAATAGCCGGCCTGTCATAGGGAACCCGAAAGGGGCGTAGTAAAGGAACTAATACTTCCTTTACCACGTAACTAACTCCCTTACCCAACTCTGGTTCTAATGACCAAAGTTGGTTTTCGAAAACCAACGCCTTTCAAAAACCTTTTCCGATGTTTCTGGTAAAAACGTCAGTGGCGACTCCATAGAACCCAAAATAAATAAGTCCTTGGGTTAGCCCGGTTATCGGACAACCCAAGGACACCTTTCGAAAACCTCGCCCCTAGGTTAGCCCAGTTATCGGACAACCTAAAGGCGTTGTAACCACCCATAAAAAACGCGAAAAACAAGAGGGTCGAAAAAAACCATCGCGTCGCTCCGACCGCCTCTTTTTTTGACGACAGCGACATCCCATTATCTCGATTTCGCTGGATATGCGCAATTTCGACATGCCTCAGGACATCCCTTCAACTACAGAATCGCAGCAGCAGTCATATGATCCGGACTTCGTCGGTTTATACCGACGGATAGACGACGAGCAAGCCTATATGGAAGGAGAGTTCCAGTTCATACGGCAGCAGTTCAGTCAACTGACTATAAGGCAAGATAGGACGGACCGACAGATAGAGAATCTGGTCCAGACCCAGGCAAGGTTCCAGCGCCGCCTGCTCTGCCGCATCCCTTCACCAGCACCATCTGCCCATTCCAGTCCAGAGGCAGATGATTAGGAGATAGTTTCCTTTTTCGAGTAATTTGAAAATGTTTTGAATCACAAAAAAAAAAAGTAATAAATAAACATTGTTATTTTTGTCTGCATTTCAAAAGCCCACGTGTACAAAAATTATAAAATAAAAGGCACACGTGACATATTAAAAAGCCAGATTTCAAATACCTCGCGATAAAGATCAAAATCGCGAAAGAAAAAGGCGAAATCAAAACCATTTCAGCAAAATAAAGAGCTTCAAAATAGCTCTAATCATCCTCCTTCTACACCAATAAGAAAGAAGGAAACCATCAAAACAGAAAAAGTCAACGGAAAGGCTTGATCATCCCCAAGCGGATCCTTGCCTACTCCAGAGGCAAGACAAAAAGATTACCTCACGACTCAGCTTCATCGCCATATGAGTCATCAAACACACTTATCCAGAATCTCCGCTTCATTCCCCAAAGGAGAATAAGGACTACACAAGAGTCCATCAAAGAAAATACGGAGACAAATCCTCCATATCACCAGGGGGCAACAATAAAGGAAAAGAAAAACTTTTCATCCCCTAATAGAGGCCACTACAGAGAAAGGCCGTAATACAGTCATGGAAAGTCAACCTATGCAAGACGAAATATAGGTCCAAAGCGCAAAGCTTTCAATAAAGCATCTCCCTACTCAGAGGTATTATCAAGAGCAAATATCCTTAAGTAGAACATTAGCCTACACAAGAGGCAAATAACAACGTATAAAGTCTTCACCACTAGTGAAGCATCCGCCTAATCAAGAGGCACAACCGACAAAAATCAACAAATCCCCAGAGGATCACTGCCTAAAAAGAGGCAATCAACAAGAATCCCCGGCCAAGACCGGATGGCTAAAATAGAAAAAGCCAAAAACAAAGAAACCCCGGCAAAAGCCGGATGGCTAACAGAAAAAGCCAAAAACAAAGAAACCCCGGCAAAAGCCGGATGGCTAAAAGAAAAAGCCAAAACAATGAAATCCCCGGCAAAAGCCAGATGGCTAAAAGAAGAAGCCAAAACAATGAAATCCCCTGTAAAACCGGATGACTAAAACAAAAAAGTCAAGAAAAAAATCCGATAAGGATTTTTTGAGAATATCTCAAAAAGCCCTATAGAATAGGGTTCACACCAAGTGGGGTGTAAAAAACCACTAGAGTCTGTCAAGATGCAGATTCGTACCAGGTGGGGGTAAGTACCCACAAGAGTCTGTCAAGATGCAGATTCGCACCAAGTGGGGGTGTAAAAACCACTAGAGTCTGTCAAGATGCAGATTCGTACCAGGTGGGGGTAGGTACCCACAAGAGTCTGTCAAGATGCAGATTCGCACCAAGTGGGGGTGTAAAAACCACTAGAGTCCGTCAAGATGCAGATTCGCACCAAGTGGGGGTGTAAAAACCACTAGAGTCCGTCAAGATGCAGATTCGTACCGGTGGGGGTAAGTGCCCACAAGAGTCCGTCAAGATGCGGATTCGCACCAAGTGGGGGTGTAAAAACCACTAGAGTCTATCAAGATACGGATTCGTACCAGGTGGGGGTAGGTACCCACAAGAGTCCGTCAAGATGCGGATTCTCACCAAGTGGGGGTGTAAAAACCACTAGAGTCTATCAAGATGCGTATTCGTACCGGATGGGGGTAAGTACCCACAAGAGTCCGTCAAGATGCGGATTCGCACCAAGTGGGGGTGTAAAAACCACTAGAGTCTATCAAGATGCAAATTCGTACCAGGTGGGGGTAGGTACCCACAAGAGTCTGTCAAGATGCAGATTCGTACCAGGTGGGGGTAGGTACCCACAAGAGTCTGTCAAGATGCAGATTCTCACCAAGTGGGGGTGTAAAAACAACTAGAGTCTGTCAAGATGCAGATTCGTACCAGGTGGGGGTAGGTACCCACAAGAGTCTGTCAAGATGCAGATTCGTACCAGGTGGGGTAGGTACCCACAAGAGTCTGTCAAGATGCAGATTCGCACCAGGTGGGGGTAGGTACCCACCAGAGCCTTATAAAAATAAGGTTTGTATTGGATGAGGGTAGGTACTCATCAAAACTTAACAGAATGCATCTGGTGGAGTAAAATACTTGCCTGAGCATTACAAAAATGGGTTGCAAATACCTTGCTTCTATTTGAGGATAGTTCAAGTGTTGAACACCTCGGAAGTAAGTACCCACAAGAGTTTAGCAAAATGCGAACTCATACCGGGTGAGGGTAGGTACTCACCAAAGCCTTGCAAAACAAGGTTTATACCTAGTGGGGGTAGATACCCACAAGAGCCTAGCGAAACACAGACTCATACCGGGTGAGGGTAAGTACTCACCAGAGCCTTATAAAGTAAGGCTCAAACCAGATAGGGGTTGGTACCTATCAAAAATATTTATCATCCGGAGGATCAGCAAAGAAGCATCCGAAGGATAACCGGGCAAAAGGGTTAACTCCTTCCCCTACCAACTAATTTTGTCGGCATGTTAAGCCAAAAAATTAGATGGGCAGGTGAAGGGGGGGTAGTTGTAGACCCCTAATTTTGCCCGGTCTCTCAATAAAGGCTAAAGAGACTTCCTACAACAAAGACAAAGCTCGCCTGACATCTCAATAAAGGCCAAGAAGACTTCCTATATGAAGATAAAGCTTTAACGGGCGTGTATCCGCATCAAACGACGTCCGAATACAGAAAGGAAAGCTTCCCAGGGGTCCCAGAACACAAAGGCTGGCCAAAACAGGTCGAGACAGCCGTCCCAAGGTCGAGACGGCCGTCCCAACCTTCCCTGGCCAAGTGGGACGGCCGTCCCAACTGGGAGTGCCAGTCCCAGGTTTCAGGTGGTCTCAGCCTTTGTAAAAGAGGCAGTTGGGACGACCGTCCCAACCCAGACGGCCGTCCCAACTCAGTAGGGCGTCTCAGATGTTCAGGCAGCGAAAAACTATAAATAGGAGGCTCATTTGCCATGTTTCACACACCAGACAACTCCCAAGACTTGTCTTCTTCTCTCCCTACTTCGAATGATCTTTCTGATTGCCTTAAATAGGTAACAATCAGTTAAGCAATTATATTCCGACATTCGATTCTTCTATAAAATTTTAGTCGAGTCGAGTCTGTATTCGTGAGGAGAGTCGTTGTAGAGCGAGGGATTGCCGAAACGCATCCTTATTGTAAAAGAGTTGTAATATAAAGCTTGCTACGGAGGTTCTTTTCAAATCTCTTCTCTTTTACTGCTTTATTTATTGCTTTATATATGAAATGTAAATAAAATCATGTAGATAGCCATATTTAAATGTTGTATGAATAAAATAGGGTAATAGCGTAATTTCTTATAATCTTCACTTAACAAATTAATCCGTCATAGGGAACCCGAAAGGGGCGTTGTGAGGTGCTAACACCTTCCCCACACGTAACTAACTCCCTTACCCAACTCTGGTTATAATGGCCAAGTGCGGTTTTTATTAAAATCAACATCTTTTTTCCTTTTCCAATGTTTAAGGTCAAAACATTGGTGGCGACTCCAAAAGAACCCCTTTTTCGAAAACCTTGCTTCTATTAGAGGATAGTTCAGTTGTTGAGCACCTCGGAAGCAATGAACATATTTTAAACATAAAACGCAAGTCTAAACCATCTTTTCGCGACCGCTCGCATAAACGTTCGAGATGTCCCTGGACGTCGGAACAGACGGCGGCGACAATGAGGATAAGAGCCCCTCCCGAGAAAGCTTGTTTGACCATAAAGGGTCATTCATAGTTTGTTGCCCACTTTCCAATTTTATTATTCTGGGACGGAAGCACATTATTTACCATTAAATTCCTCTTATGGTAAATATGAGGGTTGACTTTTTTCGTAAGCCTTTTTTATTTTCCTTTGATAGGCTTGCTCACGACATATAATATTCAGCCGTGTTTCTTCAATAAGGTTTAGCTGGTCATATCGGCTTTGATCCCGTTCAGCTTCTATTAATTTTTCTTCCATCATCTTGTGCTTTTGTCAACATGATTAGTTGTACCGATTTTTCGTCTTGGATCTTTGCTATTACCAAAGAGTAATCATTTTGAATGTAGAGCAGTTGCCATGTCAATGCCCCTCTTCCTTTCCTTAGGGATTTCAATCCTCCTATTGATCACTATATTTCCACATTTCCCAGTCAATTACTTGAATGCTTTATGGTGAAGGGTCAAGAGAAGAGAAAGAAAGGGATTTATTGCAAAGGCTTGTGTTTTAGTGAGATTTTTTTATGAAATAACAGTTTTGGTAAGAATGGCTAGCCAAGGTTGGTTGGTGTTTAGGCTAGTTTAGACAAACGTTTTGTTTTTATGAGGTGGCATCTTCAACTAATTACTTTATGGCGCCTATTTGTGACTGATTCACTTTCCTAGTCCGCCCTCTCGGGTTTTCGACCTAGGATGTTGTGCTGTGTCCTAACTTTTGTCTAGGTTCCCCTTTTTCATTTTTTGGGATACCTAGCGGACTTTATTTTGTCTATGACACTTTAATTGTTTTGACGCATTTTGGAACAAAACGTTTGCCTAAACATGGTTATTTATGGGGTATAGATATGATTAGCGAGAAAAGTAGCAGATAGTAAGAATAACATTCTTTTGTAATTCAAAGGGAAATGCATGCCCTAAAGATGCTCGGGGGTCGGGCACACCCCGAGGAGTGATCTCTAATAGTCATTGGGTTTACATCCCTTAGAATTGGAAGAAGGACATCTAATGACTAATGCTACCCTTGATGCTAATATCCCTCCCTTTCGGAAGATCGTCTTTAAGGTACGAAGGGGAGACTTCCCTTTTCCTTGTACGACTTGATCTTTTGTAGGGTCGTACTTTAAAGGATTATCCTTAAAATCTGGTGGCTCTCTTATTCCTTGAGCATCCTTTCCAAGCCCTTGTCCTGGGCTGTCTTCATTATATGGGCCACTTTCATATCACTAGGAAGTCTTTCCAAATTTTCAAATGTCTTCTTCAGCCGCATCAATTTAAGGTATGGTGGACGGCTCGCTGATTTGAATGTAGTCTTTAGCTTGAACCATGATCAACTTGTTGCCTACCACGAATTTGATTTTTCGGTGGAGCGTTAAAGGAAGTGCCCTAGCATCGTGAATCCAAGGTCTACTTAATCTTCCCCTTGGATTCTTTTTTCCTTCTCATCTTTAGTTTCTTTATTTTTCCTTTGTTTTTAAGAGCATTATCTTGTAGCTCCTTGGGGAATAAATTCTTTTGCTTCTCGTCCTG
Source organism: Sphenostylis stenocarpa (assembly GCA_963425845.1). Taxonomy (NCBI): domain Eukaryota; kingdom Viridiplantae; phylum Streptophyta; class Magnoliopsida; order Fabales; family Fabaceae; genus Sphenostylis; species Sphenostylis stenocarpa. The sequence continues at coordinate 31,294,241 of OY731402.1, read as the reverse complement.
CCCCCAATGCCGGCTATATTGGAGACATCTTCATTGACGAACAATTCTTCTGTGCATATCCACAGTACAGCTTTATCCGATGTATAAGGGAAAGGATGAGGCATGAATAAGCGCAAAGGTGTTATTTCCCCTTCCCTGACATTATCCATTTGGGTACCGTTATTTATTTCTTTCTTATTATCTCCTTATCCCAAATTGATGGCCTTAGTTTTTTCCTGATTGGGCTGTATCAATTGAGCTTCTTTTTCAACAGTCTTTGCATGTCTGGGGAAATGGTCCCCTCCTCACTGTCTGACTCAATCCATTCGCCTTCGGCTTTCAGATCCCGCAAAGAGTTTTCAATCACAGATATGACTGTTTATATGGTCCTTATTTGGGTTTAGATTTTATTTAATTATTTTGGAATGAGAGAGAAAAGAATGAGAAGAATATGAATATTATGAAAAATGCCTCGTTGTATTGATGAAAGGAGAAATATATACAGAGCCCCTTTAATCAAAAGATCTCGCGGCCACGAGCGGAGACCGTGAGAGATGCATCGGAAGCTTTTTAATATTTTTTTATTTATTTATACTTTTTATTTATTTATATTTTTTTATGAGGAGCCCTAATCAACTGGTCTTCCCTCGTCATTCTGGTTGAGACTCGTTAGAAATGTAGGTCGAGATCAAGAGGGGGGGTGAATTAATCTTTGAATGATTTTTGCAATTAACAGTTAAAATGCTGACAGAAGGTTTTCAAAACTTCCTTTAATGAAAACAATCGGTTATTTCGAAATTATATCAGTTAAAAGCCTGTTAAAAAAGTGTTAAGAATATTTTAGTTGATAACGTTTATATGCTATTAGTTAAAATGGTTGGTTAAGAAAACTTTTATCAAAATACTTTGTTTTTAACCGTTTAAATATTTTTTAGAGGCATTTGCAAAATCTTTTAAATGATGAAACCTCATGCAGCAGAAAGATAAAAATGATTATACCTAAGTAGAGCTGCAGACACACTAATCCTTCTACTCTTTTATCTAAGTGACCTTTGATTGCCACAAAGTTGTCTTTGACTTTATTTTTTACTTCATCAAATAAACAAGATCTTTGCCAAAGTAATTCAATAAGATCTTCATTACTTTCAGTCTCCCCCTATTTGATGAAGACAAACACCACTTTGAATAATAACTCTGCAAAAGAAGTCACTTGATAAAATAGATTAGTGAGTAAACAACAATTAATCATTTTCCTATTTTTCCCCCTAAATTTCTGCTTCCCTCAAATACAGAATTATTTCTCCCTCTAAATTGATCAAAAGTAAAGCAATTATTTCTCCCCCTTTTGACTTCATCAAAAATAGGGAACAGAGGAACAAAACAAATATGCATGGTATGTATCAAGTTTTAGATTGTAAAAATAAAAAAAGATTTGGATACAATACTTTACTCATGTAAAGACCAATCAAAGTTGATTCATACTTATCTTCATTAACACGTTTGTAATGAATACAATTAACACGTGTAAAGATAAGGGAACCACGCTTTAGTAGCATGTTACAAGAACAACCATTAACTAAAGCCTTTAATTTTTCTTTCCAGAATAAAAATCGATTAAAAACAGGACAAAAATCGATTAAAAGGTTCTTGTTAATGGTTTTAATCGATTGAAATAATGGTTTAATCGATTAAAAAAGTGATGAAATTTGAAAGTTTGAAGCATAAGTTCATTTAATCGATTAATTTGACATTTAATCGATTAAAATAGTAAAGAAAAATGTTATATAAATGCTTTTAATCGATTTAAAGCTTGTTTGTATCGATTAAAACAACCATTTTTGAAAACTTAGTAATGTTTGATGTATTTATCATGCCTAATCCAGTGCAAATTTTGTAAAACCGATCATTTAGAAAAATGTTTTACAATAATATCAAACTACATCGATTAAATTTTAACCAATAGATCTATCAAAATCAGAATAGAATCTTATTTAGCTAATTCAACTGATGTAAACTAGTTTTAGTTGATGACATATAGATTTTAATCGATTGATACGCAGTTTAATCGATTATTTTGTTGTGAATTTCCTATGTAAGTGTTTCTTTTAATCGATTTAATCGATTAAATCCATTTTGTATCAGCTAAAAATATCAGGGATCTATGTTAAATTCTATCTAGGTTTTCTTGATTCGACTTAAAACCTACATTATATTAATCAAAGCTAAAAGGATTGTTTCTGGTTAATAACCAGTTAATATTACAGTCCATAAAAGAAAATTAGAAGCAAAAGAAATATGACATAAAGAAAAAAAAAAGATAAGAATGGACCCTTTTTGTCCAAACAAAAAACTCAATCATCCCAGTTTCCTTGGTTGAGCTACATATCTTCCAGTTTGGTGTAGATATCAGCAATCTGGTTTCCAAGGGATGTGAACTGATTGTTGGACTGCTGAAAATGTTGGTATGTCATCTGCATATGCTTTCTCTGGTTTTCCTGCAATGTAGCCATTTGAGAAAGCATTGTTGTTTCAAATTGAGACAGAGGAGTCCCACGGTCAGGCTGCTCCATGTAGGGGATGATCTCCATATTTTCATATGAAGCTTGTCCACTGGTGGATTCGGGAGCCTCTGCAGCAGCTGGAGAGGAAGGAATCTGACCTTGCTCATCTTCTTCATCATTGTCTTCCTCAACCTCACACATTCCAGCATCAACCTTAGATATCCACTCTTCATCAACTTTTATATATCCCATTTTTCTCAAAGTGGAGTCATCAATTTCATTTGAAGCTTTAGGAGTTTCTATGCTTTCTCCTGTAAGATCAACTTCAAAATATCTAAAGAAATTGTTAATCAACATAGCATACGGCAGTTTGTAATCTACCAACCTTTTTGCCTTCAACATGTGATCTTTAATCACATAAACCCAATTTACCCGAATATTATTAGAGATGTAGTACATGAATGCAAGATCTCCCTCATTAAGTATAGCATGATTACTCCCTCTTGGAGTAAGCATCCATGCCACAATGAAATCTAGCAATCTATGTTCAAGTAAAAGTTTTCCAGCATTTAAAATTCTTACCGAATCATTTGGATCCTTAAGGCAAGACCTGAAAAATTGTATTTTGTTGAAGTCAGGTATTTCAGAGATGTTCCCTCTGGATACTTTGACACCTCTATCCTTGAAACCAACAACTTGTTCCCAAATGGAAGGAGTAATTTCCATGTTATCTCCCTTTACCTGAGATCTGATTGTTGAACCATTCACTGTTAAATCGGAGTAAAACACCCGAACCAAGTCAGGTTGAATATTTCCAGTAAACTCCATGAAGGTTCTGAGCTTTTGACTTTTCAGTTTTCTTCTCAGACCAGTAAATCCTTCTTCATCAATCCACTTGAATTTGATAAACTTTGGAATTACAATTTGTTTTTGACTGAACTCAACAATGAAGTTGTTCATTCTTCCAATATCACCGTCAAACCATGCTTCCAGATGTCCACCAGGATTGGCAGTAGAGGAAGATTCACCTTTCTGCTTCTTTCTTGATTTTGATCTCCTGAGCATCTTGTTGTGTAGTTTTAGAGAGGGTTTTGAAATGTGAGTACAAGAAGGAAGAGAGAAGAAATTTGAACCAGAGACTGAAGAATTAGAATAATGGACTTCAAGTGAGCAAAAAAAGAAGAGTTACGGATGTCAAATTTTGTGAATTGTAGTCCAATTTGAACGAACCTGCAACAAACAGCTTTAATTTCACATGTCCCCTTGACTGAAGGCACAAGCGCATATTTCAGGACAGTGGGTACATCAACTATTTTGTTCTTTGATAAATTTTTGACTTGGTCAACAGATGCAATAAATGTACTATGCAGATTTTGATTAACACAGAAAGTTGGGTTTTTGACTCTGATTTGCTGACCAATTTTCAATTGGATGTTGTAAAAATGATTTTCAGGAACAAATTAATCGATTAATCAAAAAATTAACCTATTAATTTGATCTTTAATACTAGGTTTGAAAATGCTATAGTGAAATAATCGATTAATACATAAAAGAATCGATTGTTTCTATACTTGGAAGAGATTTAGAAAATGATACCAGAATTTAAATCGATTAAAACGAAGAAGAATCGATTAAATTTGACCTCTTAGTGATTTTAATTGATATAAATCCTTTTTAATCGATTAAAACAGCTAAACTAAAATTCCTGACAGAATTTTAATCGATTAATTCGTATTTCAATCGATTAAAACTGTACGGACAGATTTTCTGATATTTTCTGTAAGTGATTTTAACTGATTAAAAATGTTTTATATCAATTAAAATATTCAGTTTACCAAACCAGAATCAATTCTGCTGTATTGAACACCAAGGGACTTCCAGATTTTGTTCCTGCAAAACAGATTTGGCATATTTCTGGTACCCCTTTTTAATTACTGGGTCCAATCATGTTATTTGAAATGAATTTTTGGGTATCCACTTCATTCTACCTTTAGGAATAGCATATTTCTTAATTCTACAATACTTCACAGAATGCCCTTTTTTCATGCAGTAAAAACATCTAATAAATGGAAATGACATAGATTTATTATATGCAAAATAGTTTTCAAATGCTCTAGTTTTCTTTCCAATAGAAGGCGTAAAACCTATTCCACCACGATCAATAACTAATTTTTGAGAATCAAGTATCATATCAAGACTAGTTTTTCCTTGTGCAAGTTTAGATGCAGTTTTTATTAAGTATGTTACTTTCTCTTGTAACTCAGGACAGTTTTTGCAATCTTTAACATTACACATGCAGTCAGAGTTATTACCTATTTCCAAATTTTCATTCTTGGTTTCTTCATCAACTATTTTCTTTTCAAGAATAGTGATCTTGTTTTCTAATAAACTATTCATGCTTTTTAATCTTTTGTTTTCAGTTTCTAATCTTTTAGCTACTGCATGCATTTCATAAAAAGCATCTTGTAATGAACTATAATTCATAGTAGTTGTTAAGTTGGAACTTACACTAGTTATTGGCGAATCCGAGTTGACCATTAAGCATATCTCTGTTGTTTCTTCATAGGTCATTTCAAGGATCTTCCACATTTGTGCAGCAGTTTGACAATGTGCTATCCTGAAAAAATTGTTTCTGTTAAGTGCAGATATGATGATATTTTTGGCAATACAATCATCTTGGATTAATTTCTTTTCACAATCATTTAAGCTACACCAATCTTTGTTAAAAACATCAGTTTCTTATTCAATGATATTCCAAACATTTATACCAACATATTCAATAAAGATCTTCATCTTAATCTGCCAAAATGGATAATCTGTTCCACAAAACAGTGGAGGTCTATCAATACAAGCACCCTCAGAAAATTTATTTCCAGCCATGGATCGAAAGACTTGAATAATTCTCAAGAACCTTGCTTTGATACCAATTGTTAGAAATGTAGGCTGAGATCAAGAGGGGGGGTGAATTGATCTTTGAAAGATTTTCGCAATTAACAGATTATCTATTTCAAAGATTAAGTATTCTGACCAATTCTTGAATTACACAGCAAGCAATAAAAAATAAATGCAGTCACAGAATTAAAGAAGAGAAAGTTTTAGAAAGATATCACCAAGGTTTATACTGGTTCACCCAATCCCAGGGCTACGTCCAGTCTCCAGCCAAATTCCAGCTGGGTTCCACTAGATTGAATGTTTTACAGATTACAACCTTAATCTCACACTCAATCTACCACAAGAACCACAATTCCAGTTCCTGCACCTAACCTTTCACCAAAAACCAAATTCCAGTTCTTGACCTACCCTGCAGCCAAATTCCAGCTACAGAAACCAGTGCCCACAATTCTAGGCACCCACAAAACAGTAAAAGAATGTAAAGAAACAAACAGAAGAAACTAAAAACGCTCAAACCAGTTTTATGCAGTTCTGCAATATGTGTTTCTTCTTCAAAAGAATGCAATTTTGCCTCAAGAAAGAACTTTGATGAACTTCACAAAAACAAGCGTGATTCTCTCTTGAAAGTAGCACTTTTGATTGCTTGATTGATTGCTAAAAGATGTGTTTTAAAAAGGTTAAACAATTCTGTTTATATAGAAGATTTTCAAAACTGCTGGCTTAATTAATCTGTTAAAATAATCTTTTAATCTGTTAAAAGTCTTGTTTTAATCTGTTAAAACTTCTTTTAATCCATTAAACCGTTCTTGATTATTTTCCAGATTTGTTTTAACTGATACGACAACGTTTATATCAATTAAAACTCTTAACAAAAAATCTTCCAATCTGTTTTAATCGATTGTTTCGACTTTCAATGGATTAAAATACTGCAAAACAATTTTATAAACTTTTCCAAGTGATTTTAACTGATAAAAATATGTTTTAATCAATTGAAATGTTTAGTACAAATTTTCCAAGTTGTTTTAATCGATTAAAACGCGGTTTTAATCGATTAAAATAATTTTGATCGGTCATAACTCAATTCTGATCGATCATATCTTGTTCTGATCGGTCATAACGCCATTCTGATCGGTCATCTGTTATACCAAGTGGTTTTAATCGATTATTTCGAAGTTATATCGATTAAAATACTGCTGAACACTTCCACTGAACATTTTAAGTGATTTTAATCGGTTATTTCGAAATTGTATCAGTTAAAATGCTTGACAAAAGGTTTTCAAAACTTCCTTTAATGAAAACAATCGGTTATTTCGAAATTATATCAGTTAAAAGCCTGTTAAAAAGTGTTAAGAACATTTTAGTTGATAAAGTTTATATGCTATTAGTTAAAATGGTTGGTTAAGAAAACTTTTATCAAAATACTTTGTTTTTAACCATTTAAACATTTTTTAGAGGCATTTGCAAAATCTTTTAAATGAAGAAACCTCATGCAGCAGAAAGATAAAAATGATTATACCTAAGTAGAGCTGCAGACACACTAATCCCTCTACTCTTTTATCTAAGTGACCTTTGACTGCCACAAAGTTGTCTTTGACTTTATTTTTGACTTCATCAAATCAACAAGATCTTTGCCAAAGTAATTCAATAAGATCTTCATTACTTTCAGAGACAGAGGCGTGTCGTCCACCTAAGGGTCCGAAGCATTGAAAGTAATCCACCCCGCATTCAATAATTCTTGAACCCTATATTTTAAGTTGATGCAATCTTCCACGGAATGCCCAGGAGCACCAGAGTGGTAATCACATTTTTCGTTGAGCTTGTACCAATCGGGGTAAGGTGGATCTTTCTTCTTCAGAGGGATACGTGTTAGGAGCTTCGCCTCTAACAGCTTTGGCAGCAGACTCCCATAAGAGGTTGGAATGGGGGTGAATTTCTTCTCTTGTCTGCGTGACTGCCCAGCTGGTGGTGAAGAGGGAGAAGGAGTAGCAAGGTTGATGGTATTTACGCTTCCTTCCTTCTTCTGGCCAAAGGACTTGTTGAATGATGCGTCAGAAGAGGAAGGTTGTGCAATCCTTCCGCTCTTTAGTCCTTGCTCTATTCTTTCATCGATGGTTACCATATCTGCGAAAAGGGTTGATGTGTGTCCCTATCATCTTATCATAATAGGGGTCCGTCAATGAATTGATGAATATGGATATGGGTTCTTTGTCGGATAGAGGAGGTTTTACTTGGGCTGCTAATTCCCTCCAACGCTGAGCATATGCCTTGAAGGGTTCATCGTTTCTTTTATTCAAAGCTTGTAGATCTGACCTATCCGGAGTCAGATCGATGTTGTACTTGTAATGGCGAAGGAAGGCATCTGCCAGTTGTCTCTAGGCTTGGACTTGTCCCCCTTCTAACTGCATATACCAGCTCAAGGCCAAATCGGCCAAGCTTTCCTTAAAGTAGTGAATTAGGAGATTCTCATTATTGGCATATGGAGCCATCTTACGACAATGCATTGTAAGGTGGCTCTTGGGATAGGTCATTCCCCTGTATTTTGGGAAATCTGGAACCTTGAACTTGGGGGGAAATTGAATGTTCTTTACGAGGCACATGTCAGCCGCTTCTTTAATATCAAAATCATGTCCCTCCATGGCCCTTAATCTCTCTTCGAGGGCAGTAATCTGTTGCTTGGAAACCTCAGGAGTATTGATGTGTACTGCCCTCTTGTCAGACTGGACATGAACTCCCAGTTCATGCTCAAAGATGGGTTCCTCTTCTTCCTCATGGTGGGAGGCATGTTCACTGTGAGGACCTTCTTTGTGGAGATGTTGTTGACGCATTATTGCCATCATTTGTGCCATTTGTTCCCTTAGAGAGTTAATCTCGGTGGTGAGTTTGAGATTTTGCTCCTCTAATTGTTCCATCCTTTTGACTTTTTGAGCGCGAGTGCGGACAGGGAGAAGACCAGCCACTTTCTAAATGATTTAAAGATTTTTATTATAGCTTTTTATTTTAAATGATTAATGTGAGATAGATATGTCTTAGACAATAGCTTTGGTATCTTCTTAAAAGCCTATGCTTAAGGGAATACCATACCCACCTTGGTGTGATGGTTCCCTTTTTTACAAAGGTTACCATCATACCTTAGCACACTTATCTCTTCTAGGAAGGTTATAAACGCACTTGGGTCTCTTTCGCTATTATCTAAGGATATCTAATGCATCCTAGAATGAATGTGTTTATGCATGTACTACAAAAAAAATTTATGACAACAGATATTGAAAGTGGAATAACTTTTGACTGGGATGTCCGATTTGGACGCACAGCATGTCAAAACGAAGAGAAAAAGGTGAAGAACCAGGTTGCAAATCCGCAAAGGGGATTTGGCCCAGTAATTTTCCCACAAAAGCTCCTAAGACCCATTTTTTGGAGGTTTATTAAAATGATGTGTATGCATGCTGCATTTATTTTCTCTCTTAGTTTTACCACTTATTGGATGATGTGGTATGAATGATACGACTTTGTTGAAAATCTTTTTATTGTAAAAAGGTATTTTTATGGCTTTAATTTGTTTTTTACATTTTTATGACCCTTTATCTCTTCTGTCGGTCAACGTGGCTACTTAGCTTACAAAGAACCTGAAACCAGGCTAGCTTAACTGAAGACTGTCTGAGATAAAGTTGGTTTATTCTTATCACTTTTATGGTTTTTAGGATTTTTTGCTATTTTTTGTCTGTTGTATGATTACCCTATGCTAATGCATCAATACAAATGTAGCAAACAAATGCACACACAATTCATTCATCCGCGAGCAGAGCCACGCTATTTTCAAGGTGGGGTTTTCCTGCAGAAACGTGCTTGATTTAGGCGGTTCTAAACTGTTCTCACCAAGGCCAAAGGTCCCCAAGGTGCCCCTATTATAGAGACCTCTCAATCTCTCAGTCTTTGGGTCTTGCACGGAACTCCGTGTCGACATCCTTGGACTAAAAGAAGAGAGTTATCACCTTGAGTTGGTGGTTTTCCGACAATGGTTGTAGCCCCGTGTGCCAACAAGCCGGTCGTATCTGCCACCCACTCCCTATAGGTATTCACTCTTGCCCCCGGGTATAGAGGGACTGTAGTGTGCAAGGGTTTTTGTGTGCAATTTATATTTCAGACAATTTGCAGAAAATAATCATACAACAATTATTAGAGCCATACAATAAAACATACGGAAGAGGGAAAACGCGTAATTTCAAATCTTTACTTAGTTTGAATTTATCCGTCACTAAATGAGATCAACTCTCTAGCTTCCCCAGTGGAGTCGCCATCTGTCGCCGCCGTCCATTCCGACGTCTAGGGACATCTCGAACGTTTATGCGAGTGGTCGCGAAAAGATGGTTTAGACTCGCATTTTATGTTAAAATATGTTCATTGCTTCCGAGGTGCTCAACAACTGAACTATCCTCTAATAAAAAGCAAGGTTTTCAAAAAGGGGTTCTTATGGAGTCGCCACCAATGTTTTGACCGTAAACATTGGAAAAGGATAAAAAGGCGTTGATTTTAATAAGAACCAAACTTGTCCATTATAACCAGAGTTGGGTGTCGCCGCCGTCAAAATAAAGCGGTCAGAGCAACGCGATGGTTCCGACTATCCCAATTTTCACATTTTTATTGGTGTGGTTACAACGCCTTTAGGTTGTCCGATAACCGGGTTGAACCTAGGGGCGAGGTTTTCGAAAGGGCGTTCTTGGATTGTCCGATAACCGGGCTAAACCAAGAACTAGTTTTTGAATAGTCCTTTTGGAGTCGCCACCGACGTTTTTATCGGAAACATCGGAAAATGAGTAAAAAGGCGTTGGTTATCGAAAAACCAACTTTGGTCATTAGAACCATAGTTGGGTAAGGGAGTTAGTTACGTGTAAGGGAAGTGTTAGTTCCTTTACGATGCCCCTTTCGGGTTCCCTATGATAGGCCAGCTACTTTAAATGAATAAACCGATGAAAATACGCTTTTACCCTTTTATTTGCGGAATTTAATATTATGACTACATGACCCTAATATCTATTGCATAATTAAAATTAAAGCGGTAAAGTAGAGAGAGAGAGAGTATAGAAACCTCTGAAGCAAGCTTTCTATTAATTCCTTGAAATTAGGGCGCTTTTTGGCAGCCCTTCACTCTTTACAGCGCCAGAATCTCTCGAAAACGCTATAAAACACTCTAGAAAGCTCTCAGAAACTCCAGAAATGCTTCGGAGGGGTTCTAGAAAGAGAATTTGAAGAATGGCCTAGAGAGAGAATCGAAGAACTGTGTGAAATGAGGGGAATGGCGTGACTATTTATAGGGATTCGCGCCTGTCAGGTCGAGACGGCCATCTCATCTGACAAGGTCGAGACGGCGATCTCGCCACTTGCGCAAGGCGAGATGGCGGTCTCGAATCCGAGACGGCGGTCTCGACCTTAAAAGGCGAGAATCCTTATTTTTGTGCCAAAAATCCCTCCTATCCTAGTATGGGGCCTAATAGTCTCTCCTAGTGGCTTCTTAGGATTCATCCATCTTCGAATAGAAGGTCTTCTGGTCTTTATTATGAGGTCGGGCAAGATTTGGGGTCTACATTGGGTAAGGGAGTTAGTTACGTGTGGGGAAGGTGTTAGCACCCCCACAACGCCCCTTTCGGGTTCCCTATGATGGACTAACTTAGAAAATAAACACTTAAAGAAATTACATTTTTACCCTATTATTTGATCTACTTGCAGAATTTAAATATCTACAAGGCTCTATTATCTAATGCACACAAAGAAAGCGATAAAGAAAGCAGTAAAAGAGACAGAGAATAGAGAAGGAACCTCCGAAGCGAGCTCTATATTAATTCTTCTAAAACATGAGGACGCTTTTTGGTAGTCCCCGCACTCTACAAGCACGCTCCTCCCGCAAAATAAAGACAAATCACTCTACCGAGGGCCGGATGCCTCAAAAAGAGACTTCCTTAACCAATTTCAACCTTAACGGAAATCGAATAGCTCCCTCGAACCCCGGAATAATGCTCAGGGTCACTGTCAAGTGCCAAAAAGCTTCCAAGAGAGTGGAGGAGTGGAAAAGGTGTGAAAAATCGGAGAAATGAGGCTCATATTTATAGGGATTCGGGCCTGGAAAAGGTGGACAGCCATCTGGACAAAGCGAATGGCCGTCCATGGCAAAAAGTGGCCATGGACGGCCGTCCATGCAGTGTGGATGGCCGTCCATGGCAACTTTTGGCCATGGAGGACCGTCCATGCTAAGTGGACGGCCGTCCATGGCCTTAAAGTTTCCATGGACGACCATCTGCTTGTCCTGGACGGCCGTCTGCCTGTTCTGGACGGCCATCCGCCTGTTCTGGACAACCATCTGCCTGTCCTGGACGGCCAACCTGCCTGTTCTTTCCGATTTTTAATGCCTCTAAAAACCCGTCCTATCCTAAATGAAACCTAGAACAAGCTACTAGGGACTTGATAAAGTCTTAACCATCTTCGAAATGGGCGATCTTCGTCTTTATTAGGCGTCCAGGCAAGATTTGGGGTCTACAGCTGCCCCCTCTTTACCCGACCAATTGACCATGGGTTAACATACCATGAGGTCTATTGGCGGGTGAAGGAGTTAACCCTCTTGCCCGGCTGTCTTCTGGATGCTCCTCTTGCTGTGGAGGCTGACCCTTCGGACGATATGCTGTGAGGCTTCAGGATGCTCCTTCGGTGCGGTAGCTGACCTTTCAGCTGACACGTAGAGAATTTCGGGATGCTCCTTCGATGCGGTAGCTGACCCCTCGGTTGATGAGTATGAACCCCCATCAGGTTAGATGCTTCAGGATGCTCCTTCGACGCGGTAGCTGACCCTTCGGCTGACACGTAGAGAATTTCGAGATGCTCCTTCGATGCGGTAGCTGACCCCTCGGTTGATGAGTATGAACCCCCATCAGGTTAGATGCCTCAGGATGCTCCTTCGACGCAGTAGCTGACCCTTTGGCTGTGGTGGCGGCTTACTGCTTCTGGTCATGCGCCGACTTTGCCTGTGTGCAGGTTTTCGTCTTCAGGTCTTTCCCTTTCCTGAAGAGGTGGTGGCGGCTTACTGTTTCTGATCATGCGCCGTTTTTGCCTGTGTGCAGGTCTTCGTCTTCAGGTCTTTCCGTTTCCTGAAGTGGTGGTGGCGGCTTACTGTTTCTGATCATGCGCCATTTTTGCCTGTGTGCAGGTCTTCGTCTTCAGGTCTTTCCGTTTCCTAAAGTGGTGGTGGTGGCTTACCGTTTCTGATCATGCGCCATTTTTTCCTGTGTGCATGTCTTTGTCTTCAGGTCTTTCCGTTTCCTGAAGTGGTGGTGGCGGCTTACTGTTTCTGATCATGCGCCAATTCCATGGGGAGTGATTTTCTTGACTTTTGTGTAGTCATCCGGTATGCCGGGGATTCTTCGCTTTTGGATTTTTCTTTAGTTGTCCAGCTGCTTGACTGCTGGGGATTCTTGATGAATGCCTCTCAGGTAGGCAGGAATCCATTGGGAGTTTGGCCTTTTATTGGTGATGCCTATGGGTAGGCAGATACTTCATCGAAAGTGCAGACCTTTGGTTTGCATTGTTTTGCCTTTGAGTAGGCGGATCCGCTTGGGGGTAGAATCTCACTTGGAGACTTGTTTTGGGTTGCTTCTTGTTTTCAAAGACAAACATGAATTCTTTTGTTGTGTTTGTTA